>AP025063.1:16743958-17072197 GCA_036186865.1 Eustoma russellianum | reverse complement strand
AGTATATCTATATATACATTTCGGCCTAGAGGTGTATTAGTGGCCTAAATGATTTTAGTTTCATAAAAAGTGTATTTAAATGATTGTGACATGAATATATATATGTATACATATATATAAGTGTAGCATTGAGCAAACATATATAAATAATATATGAATATTTTGGTTCTTTTATATATATATACTTTTGGCATAATGACTCTATTTATATGAAAAATATATTTAAATGATTTTGGACATTATATATATATATATATATTTATACATATATATATATATATAAATTTCGGTTATAAAATACTAAGTGGTTAAAGAATTTTTAAATAACTATTTACACATATGTATGTTAAAATTATGGAAATGAGCAAACTTTTAAATAATATATTATGTCTTGAAATGATTTTATATATGTGTGTACATTCACATAAAAATTTCAGCCATATGGCCTTTTGTAATAAATGATTTATTTATATTACATATGCGAGTATATAAGCATGTATTAAAACATGAAAACGAATAAGTTTGGATATTATATAATATATATATCACGAAATGAATATAGACATGCCAAAACCTTATTTATTCGGCCATTAGGGTTCTCTTTGGCTAAAATGACTTTATTTTGTTTATGTAACCTTATTATGATCTATGTATTTATTATGAGATATAATAATATATGTCGTATTTGCACTTATATACATTTAAAGAATATTCACATGTATGGAAGTATGTATTATACATACTAATATATATATATCTATACATGTCAAATACGATGTTATGATGTTAACGATTTTATTTCATGTTAAAGGTATTCTTATGGGTTATAGATTATTATGTGCAAGTTAAGTTATAAGTTATGAAATTCCTACATGGTATGTTAAGGGAAATAGGAAGTTTATGTCCTAGGTACTTAATTTATGAATTATGAAGTATGTGTGTAGAGTTGATATTATGGAAGCATGGTTATGGTATTTCTTTAAGTCATGGTAAGTAGATTGTATTGATGGTATTTCTTTAAGCCAGGATAAGTAGACTGCATTGATATGTATTTCCTAAGTATGATAAGTAGATCGTATTTAAGCAATTGATGTATGAGGAGAGGATGTAGTGTGACCAAGATACCCTTATACGACTAAGTCTCACGTTGCATGAATTTCAAGGTTGGAAAAGTTATGTTTTACGTTACATGTTTTAAAAGTTCATATGCATATAAATGAAAAGTATGTTTCAAGGAAAAGACAATGTTTTGCAGTATGTTTACGACATGATTTATGACATGTATGAAAAGTATGGAAATGTAGTGAATAGTATCTACGAGACGGAAGTTTCTTGATGCGACAATGTAAGGTTCTTGTGAATACCTTGTGAAGAACATGGCTCTTGAACCTTACATTACATGTTGGGTATCGGGTTTGTACCTTGTGAAGAGCTTGGCTGTCGAACCCTTCTATGTATGATGAGTCGGGTTGTACCTTGTGAAGAGCTTGGCTGTCGACTCATTTAGTATGTGTCTTGAACACCTTGTGAAGAGCTTGGGTTCTTGACCTACGGGTCAACGTAAAGCTACCTACTCGGATGATGTACGGATCATCGTTTAAGTACCTTTACGGAGATGCTTTCCGGACGTCGCTAGATATTGTTCTTACATTTCAATGGCCATCACGTATGCATGAAAAGTATGACCAAGGAAGTTTTGACGCGTTATTGCATGATTTTTAAGAAAAGAAACTATGTTGAAATTATGAGCATGATGCATTACACATTTATGCATGTCAAGACTCCTTCAATGAGGTAGTAGAAATGAGTTGTGATGAATAGAGTTAAGAAGGTGACTCTTAAGTTAAGGAAATCGTGAGGCTAGAGTTTATGGATTTTAGCTAGATCTGGAGATTTTTTTTCCTTGTATGTGCAGTATTACTTGTCGGTCACAATCTGTTGATGACGTATGAACTATGGTAGTGATGTTTAACGCTGAGTATATACGAAAAGACAAACACTATGTTTCTTTGTCCACCTACTTCTGGTTTACATTTATACCAAGTTATTTTACTTGTTTAAAAATGGAGACGTGATTATCTAATTGATATATGTGGTTATTATGTTTTGACACCCTGTCTCCCCATGTATGATCCACATGTCGTATCCAGTAAGACTACTTGCTGAGCGATTAAAAGTCGGTGGCTATCGCTCATACTTGCCTCATTTATCACTTTCAAGATAACAGGTGTCACTATACAGACTTGTTGAAGACATTGTAGATAGACCATTGATAACGAAGAACATACCGAGATATTCTTTGAAGGCGTTAGGTCTCGATCTAAGATGTAATTCAGAAGTCTTCAGTATTCTGGACATGATGCCTTGTACAGATTATGATTTAGTACATTACATGTCGATTATGATTTGTTTATGTTATGATGCTTCCGCTGATCGATTTATTTTTCATGTCGACATGTACATGTATGGTATCGACGCCTTATACTTTATGGAGTAGAGAACGGCGGGTGCACCGGGTCGGAACCTTGGTTTCGGGCGGGGCGCTACAGGTGGTATCAGAGAAAAGGCTCCAGATCCACTGCGGACTCATAAGTAAACAACGACATGAATTTAAGCAGTGATCTTAGAATTTAAGAGATGATCATAGATATAAGTAATGATCTTAGACAAGGGTGAAGTAAGTTGAATACCGTAAGCATGAATAAGTAGGAGTTGACATAAAATAAGGTTTAATCGGATTAGGATTAGAGGCTGAAATTATTAAGCTATGGTACCAATATAACTTTAAGTTGAAGGATATTAAATTAAGGAATGATCATGAACTTAGGTCGCAATCTTAGATATAAGTGATGATTTTGATTAAGAGTTGATCTAAGCATCAGACGACAATCTACGTGTAAGTATTGATTTAGTCATAAGTGACAGTTATATACTATTTATGGTTTAGAAATAAGAAGTGATCTTAGAATTTAAGAAATGATCATAGACGTAAGAAATGATCTTAAATGAACGTGACAACCTTAGTATAAAAAAATTTTTATAATAATAAACTGTATTAGGTTATGATCGTAGAACATAGGTTATGATTGTAGAACTTAAGCAAAGATTATAGAGTCTAAGTATATGATCTTAGACTGAGCGCTGCAGCCTTAGTATAAGAGAAATAAAACGGTATTAGGCAGATACGAGAAGCTAGAGTGTATAAGTAGATTGTTAAGCTTTTGACATTTATACAGGTCAAGTCGCTGGGATACCTTAATTCTGTTTCCTGTTAGTAACATAGTAGTCATACATTGCACAAATGGTATGTGTAGGATTAAGACGATAAATCTTAGAATCTTATAGTAGGTCAAATATGTTAGTTGTCTTAAGGATGTAAATTCATAGCGATAAGAGGACGACTTTATAAATGGAAATAAGGATATAATGAGTCATGTCAGGATAAATGATGAATTCTGAAGGACGTCAGGTTATTTGGGGCGGATTAGTGTGCGTAAGTTGAATATGAGTAAGCATGGCTAGATTAGAATTGATATGACTTAACCATAGTAGGGTTAGCAGTGGGAGTTGGTAAGTATAAAAGTTAGTATAACGCGCAGAAATATGAGGTCGTAGAATACTTAAGTAAATTAATAGAGGTATACGACAATAGTAAATTAACGAAATTTTATCATAACTCAGCGAATACTAAGCTGGATCATAGGCGATTAAGAAAGGACTCTAGAAATTAAGTGATTAAATCATTAAGAGTAAAATCGATACTCCTAAGTTTCGAGGACGAAACTTTTTGTAAGGGGGGAAGAATGTTACAACCCGCGTTTCTGGGTCAGTGAAAAGTAAAATAAGATGATGAAAAATAGAACGCAAATGTGATGCCGATGGAAATTTCAATGGAATTTAAACTTTTAGTTAAGAAAAATGAAGACATCAACATTATATATCGGGGTTAGAAACGGTCGGAAAACTAACCGAAGGATAAGATATCGGATACAGCGAGACTCGACGGGACTAGATAACAAACGTTTCGGACACACGTTACGAGTGATATCAGTTAGTCGGACACACGTTACGAGTGATAGTTGTATCTCCAATATTTTTGAAGAAATAAATATATGGTATGATTTGAATTCTTTTATTTTTTGAGTTCTTTAATATACTGTTTTTAATTTTATTTCTTTGTTTTATATATTATATATCTATATACTTAGGTCGGTTTATACCGCCTAATTATTGTTATTAATATTGTTTATATATATATAATTATATTATTATAACTGGCTGGAATTAGTTCCGCTTAACCTAATTCCCTCTCCCTTTTTATTTACTGTTCTTTATTTATATTATTATGATTGGCTGAAATTAGTTCCGCCTAATCTTATTCCCACTCCCTTTTATTTTATGTTTTTATTTATATTCTTGGGGAGTTTAATCACCCCCATTTAAATTCTGTTCATTTAATTTTGTTTTAGTTATTGTTTTTATATTTTGTTTTACTTATAGTTTTTACTTTTGTAAAAGAAAGCATATATAAAAATGGAAGATATGTTCGAAGGATCTGCTTCGTGCAGCTCGGTAACATGTGCAAATAAGAATAAAATTGTCAACACTGAAGAAATAATAATAGAGAATTTTGACAAAGCAGTAAATAACTGGGTCATTCTAAAGATCAGTAAAAATGAAATATATGAGTCTTCAATATTCAATATGTTAAAATCAGATTATATAATTAAAACGGAGGAAAGAGATATTCCACTTTCTAAACCGTTTGAAACAATACAACTTTTATCTTATAAATCACTTGAAAAACATAAAAAGAAAGGATATCAATATTTACATGTTGGTTTAATACAAATGGGTATCAAACCTTTAACAAGAGACGGTTTAGATACATCAATATTAGTAGTCTTACGAGATATATTGTTATCCTAATTTTTCATGTTCTTTGAAAGATACACAAATATTGAAAACTTTAGTACTTCAAATCAAAACACATGGATATGATGTGTTGCCAGGATCAATTCCATTGGCTTTAATATATCGGATTTATTACAAGGTAATGAGTTCCATGTTTATTGGTCCAAAACCCAAACACTCTTTAAAAAGAGGAGAAACAATGATTTTACATACAGATCTGACCATATCTAATGCTGTAATTTCATGATCTATAAAATGGAAGGATGTAAATCTTCCAGATGAATGGGTCTTGGAAGGAGCAGTTAAAGCTACAAATAAAATACATGAACCAAATACTGAGATCAACAAAATAAGACAATTAAATGATGGATCAGTCAAACTAAGTTTTGCTAGAAGTTTCTCCGCTAGAGAAAGAGATAATGCATCTATTTCTAGCACAATAAATTTAGGAAGATTTTCACAGATACCATCTGTGATAGATGTTCCTTACCAAAAACAAAGATTATTTTCAACATCAGATGTTGAATATGCAACCTCTTCATTTAGAAAAGCTGATTATTTTACGGAAATTCCTAGACCAGTTTATTCTAAAAAAGAGTATTATTCTAAATCTGATATTAATGCACCCAGTACATCACAAAATATTTATAATAAATCAGAATTTAGTGAACCTAATAGTCCAACACAATCAGCAATAACAGATAATATTGCAAATGAATTAAATGTTATAGAAAAAGAATTTGAGGTAAATAAAATTATATTACACAATGATTTTTATAGCCAGGAAAATACTAGTAAAAGAGAATGGTTTTTTAAACATTATTGTAATATTAGAAAACAAATACAAAAAGAATATTATGAATTTATAAATACTCATAAAATACATATATATTTCTTTGGTTGGTTTCAAATATATGTTTCACAAAATAATATAGAATTTCCTTTTAAAACTTTAAACCCAATAATTGAAAAACCAAAAGAATGGATAACCATCACAGCATCAAAAAAGATAGTGTCAAATCATCCACCATTAGGAGGCATAAAGTTGGATGTATCAGGGAATCCAATAGAAGCTATTCCTTACAAAAATATGACAGAAGATTCTCTTACAAATACTAAACATATTATTCAACAAAATAATTATACAAATACACATCTACATACAATAGGAAAACAATTAGATAAGTTAGAAAAATATTACCAAACAACAACAATAAAATCTACACGTGAAGAAATACCTAACCAAAAATTTAAACAACCATTATTCAAACCTTTTCAAATATCATCTTCTAGTATGCAAACTATATCTAATAAAGATGATTTCAATCAATTTATAAAACAACAATTAAGTCGTATAGAAAAAAGTCTAGAAAATAGTAATTCTATAACAAATGAGGTAGTTGCAGATTCAAATGTTAATACTTCTATAGCTAGCAGAACTAGAAATAAAGAAAAAGAAGTTACTTCTTCTAAAATTAATAATTTAGAAGAAAATGAATCTTCAAATAATTCGGATAATTCTGATAGTTCAGATAATGAAATAAGCAAAGCATTTAAACAATTCCAGAATAACAATTCTAATAAAGTAGAAAAAATAGAATGGGATAAATCTATAATACCAGTACAAATGTCTACCGATCTAAAAATAAAACCTATTTCCCAATATCGTTTTAATGCACAATCAATATATTCTTGGAATATAGATGGTATGTCAGAATATCAAATAATAAATGTATTACAACAAATGACAATGGCAGCCAATGCTTATAGAACTCAGTTAACACCTGATGATAAAGCAATTGCTGAATATCTTATTTCTGGTTTCTCTAGACAACTTAAAGGTTGGTGGGATCATTATTTAACTCCCATACAGAGACAAGAAATATTATTTGCAATAAAAGTTGATGAAGAAAATAATCCTATAATTATAGATGAAGGAACAATATCTGATTCGGTTGCTACACTTATATTATGTATATCTTTACATTTTATAGGCGACCCATCACATATTAAAGATAAAAATGCTGAATTATTAGCAAATTTAAGATGTAGAAAACTTAGTGATTTTCAATGGTATAAAAATACTTTTCTAACTAGAGTCATGATTAGAGAAGATTCTAATCAACCATTTTGGAAAGAAAAATTCCTTGCAGGATTACCAAATTTACTAGGAGAAAAGGTTAGAAATAAAATTAGAGAAAATTCAGGACAACAAATAATATCTTATTCAAACTATACATATGGAGAATTAATAAGTTTTATACAAAAAGAAGGATTAAGATTATGCCAAGACATAAGATTACAAAGTGGTTTAAAGAAAGAATTAAGACAGACTAAGTCTGAATTAGGAACTTTCTGCAAACAATTTGATAATGATCCATATAAACCTTATCATAAAGAATGTCAAGGAGAATGTTCTAGAAAACCTTATAATAGAAATATTAGAAAGCCTTATAATAATAAATATAACAATAGATATAATAAAAACACTAAATATAATAAAATATTTCATAAATCCTCTAATGAATTCTATAAAAATAAATACAACAATAAGTATACTAAAAAACCTTACAGAAAGACAAATTACAAGAAAAATAAAAATACAAAAGATTACAAAAATATCGAATGTTATAAATGTCATAAGAAAGGTCATACTGCAAATTATTGTAGATTAAAAACAAAATTACAAGAATTAAATCTAGAAGAATCTATACTAGAGAAAATTTCAAATCTACTTGTTGAATCTTCTTCGGAGACAGAAGAAACATCTTTCGAGTCTACTGAAGATCTTCAAGTTGATGAAATATACACATCTTCTTCAGAAACCTCTGATGAAGAAAAACATCTTTATGTTCTAACAAAAGAACAAGAAACAATATTAGAAATGTTAAAACATATAGAAAATCCCCAATTACAAAAAGAATATTTAGATAGAATAATAGATATAAATTCAAAACAAAAAGAAACAAATAAACCAGCTATATTACCAAATGTTTCAACTAGTTATTATGATTTAACTAGTATATTAAATAAAAACAAAGATACAAAGAACAAAAATGCAACAATCCCAGATTTACAAAAAGAAATAAAATAAATAAAAATAGAATTAAAGGAGTTAAAAAATAAACAAAAACAAGATTCAGAAGTTATGAATACTTACAAAATTACAGACTACAGAAGAGTCTGATCAATCTTCAGAAACAGAACCAGTAAATATAGATAACAATATCATAGAAAATATTTCTAATGTGCCAGAAGATTTTTTATTTGTTTTAAGAGAGATAACATCAAGAAAATATTTAATAAGAATAACAATAAAATTCTCAGAACAATATCATTTAGACACAATTGCTCTATTTGATACAGGAGCAGATCTTAATTGTATTAAAACTAATTTGGTCCCAAAATCATATAGAGAATCTACAACTACTAGACTCTCTACAGCAAATAATACCAAATTACAAGTCAAAAGTAAAACTAAAGCTTATATTATAAAATCCAATACATCAATTAAAACAATGTTTTTAGTTGTAGATGATATTCATCATGCAGTTATACTAGGAACACCTTTTATGAATCTAATTACACCATATAAAGTAGGAATTAATTCTATTTCTTTTAAAATAAGAAATAAAAAATTACATTTTGAATTTTTAGAAAAACCTAAAACAAAAAATTTAGATTTAATAAAAGCTTATTCTATTCATAAAGAACAAATAAATGCAATAATTAAAAGTAAAAATTTTCAATTACAATCATTAAAAGATACAGTAAATATTAATAAAATAGAACAATATTTAAAGGATCCAAAGATAATTACTAAAATAGATATCTTAAATTATCATTTGAAAATGAACTTTGTTCAGATCTTCCAAATGCTTTCTGGTCAAGGAAACAACATATAGTTGATCTTCCATATACTCCAGAATTCAGAGAAGAAGATATACCTACAAAAGCAAGACCAATTCAGATGAATGCAGAATTAGAAAAACATTGCAAAAAAGAAATACAAGATCTAGAAACAAAAGGATTAATCCAAAAATCAAGGTCACCTTGGAGTTGTGCTGCTTTTTGTGTCAATAAAAATGCAGAAATAGAAAGAGGAACACCTAGATTGGTAATAAATTATAAACCACTAAATAAAGCGTTAAAATGGATAAGATACCCATTACCTAATAAGAAAGATTTATTAACAAGATTACATTCTGTATGGATATATTCAAAATTTGATATGAAATCAGGATTTTGGCAAATACAAATATCTGAAAAAGATAGATACAAACAGCATTCACAGTTCCATTTGGGCAATATGAATGGAAAGTAATGCCACTTGGATAAAAAAATGCACCTTCTGAATATCAAAGAATTATGAATAATATATTTATGGATTATTCTAATTTTTGCATTGTCTATATAGATGATGTATTAATATTTTCCAAATCAATAGAAGAACATTTTAAACATTTAAAAACCTTCTTTTATATAGCAAAGAAAAATGGTTTAGTATTATCTAAATCTAAAATGTCTTTATTTCAGACTAAAATAAGATTCTTGGGTCATCATCTGACTCAAGGAACAATTTTACCAATAGAAAGATCTTTAGAATTTGCATCCAAATTTCCAGATAAAATATTGGACAAAAATCAATTACAAAGATTTCTTGGATCTTTAAATTATGTTGTTGATTTTATTCCAAATATAATAATAATTGCAAAACCATTACATAATAGATTAAAGAAAAATCCACCAATATGGACTGAAGAACATACTTTAGTGGTTAAGAAAATAAAAAGTCTAATATCTGATATACCCTGCTTATATATAGCAGATCCAGATTTATTTAAAATAGTTGAAACAGATGCTTCTGATATAGGATATGGTGGAATATTAAAACAATTACAAAATGGGAAAGAGTCTATAGTTCAATATACTTCTGGTCATTGGAATGATACCCAAAAATCATATTCTACTATTAAAAAAGAAATTTTGAGTATCGTATTATGTATTAATAAATTTCAAAGTGATTTATTAAATAAAAAATTTCTTTTACGTATTGATTGCAAATCTGCGAAAGAAATTTTGCAAAAAGATGTTAAAAATTTAGCTTCAAAACAAATATTTGCTAGACGACAAGCTTTATTAAGTATTTATGATTTTGATATTGAATATATAAAAGGAGATACAAATTTTTTTCGAGACTTTCTGACCAGAGAATTCCTCCAAAACAGACATAATGCCGAGGAAGTCCAAAGACAAAGGAAAGCTACCGGCGGATAATGACAATAATATCCCACAGAAAACGTGGGCAGATAAAGTTGAAGAAGAGGAAGAACTTCTTCAAAAAACCCCAATAGCCGCAGTTCCAATATCCCAAATATCTCCAAATAAAACACCAATATCCATTATTGAAAGCCTATCCAATAGTTCTGAATTTCAAGCTTTGCTTGAAAAATTCAATATTCCAAAATTTACAGAAATAGCAGAGACTTCATCAGCAATATCAAAACATCAGCCAACTACTTCAATAACCCAAAAAACCAATAAAGTTTTCAAACCCCAATCCACAGAAATTACCAGCAAAATGCCCACATATAAAAAAGCCGTGCAGACAACCCAGTTTGTGGAAAAGTCTTTTTATCAATATATTACTACTATAGAAAAATCATATTATGATAAAAATCCATTAATTTCTTTACAAAATTATTTTGGAAAAGATTTTTTCTATAAATCATGGAATATTGCAAAAACTACAGAATATTATCAACGTCTGTTGATAATGACAAATTCTGTTGAAATAAAACATCATTTTAATAAAGATAATATAGAATATGCCTTCTCCAACTTTAAAATAGTGTCTATAATGACACCGGAGCAATGGAAAAAACAATTTGGATCTTTATCTGAGGAAAGTGATTTTCCTGCAGGATATAATTCAAATTTATTTTCAAATATCTCTTTTAATTATTGGGATTACCAACAAGCTTGGTATAATTCCCTATATTTTCAAAACTCCAGGGGTTCACACACCTGGTTGATATTTTTTGATACCAGAAGAATAACAACGAAGAATATTCCATATTGGTTCGCAGCATGGTGGGATCATTTTGGCTCCTGTGCAGAATATTTGAATGATGTAGTGAGACCATCACTACAAGTATTTACGAAGATGTATTCTCCTACAGATGAAGAGAAGATATTTTCGGAAATGATGATATTTCATATGAAGTTCTATTTACCATGGGTATTCCAATGGAGAGCAGAATATACTCCAAATATAAAAGTACCCTTGATAAAAAGAAAATTTTATATCAAATGGTGGACAGCATTCAATATTCCAGAATCCATTTACCCTCACAAAGTAATGGAACAAATAAAAATATGGAATGCACAAAAACAAATTGCAGATAGCAGAAATACAATAACAACACCGGTGAAGCCCGGACATGAATAATTTTTATTACACAAATCAAGGATGCAATCTCAGCTGGCAATGGCGAAAGACCCTGAAGAAATGCAAAATATTTTGATGAAATTTGCTCCTTTATTGCAAGAAGCAAAGCCTTCATCATCTTCAGGATCAACGAATGCAGTGGATGACGACGTTGATTTGATAGAATAAGTTGATCATTTGTAATATTTGTAATAATTTCATATTTGTAATATTTGAATTGATGTAATATTTCAATGATGTAATAGTTGATATAGAATGCAAAAAAAAAAATTTGCGGAAATATCCACGCAAGTTAAAAAAAAATATATATTTAAAAAAAATTATTAAAATATTTGTGCAGAAATGACCAAGCAAGTTATAGTAGAGGGACCCTTATTTTGGCCATATTCCTCTCAAAATTCCTATAAAAAGAGGGGGTATGCTCATTTGAAAGGACACAAGTTTTCCTACCATACTACTTACATTTTCTCTCTCATAATTCCCACTTTCCATTTCCATCCAAGATACTTCCAAGTTTTCTCCCATACTATCCCATACCAAGAACACTTTATTTGTTCTTGAATATCTTTGAATAAGCCTTTGAAACCAATATCCCTGAAGATCTCCAATCTTCAAACAATAGTTGTATCTCCAATATTTTTGAAGAAATAAATATATGGTATGATTTGAATTCTTTTACTTTTTGAGTTCTTTAATATACTGTTTTTAATTTTATTTCTTTGTTTTATATATTATATATCTATATAATTGGGTCGGTTTATACCGCCTAATTATTGTTATTAATATTGTTTATATATATATAATTATATTATTATAACTGGCTGGAATTAGTTCCTCCTAACCTAATTCCCTCTCCCTTTTTATTTACTGTTCTTTATTTATATTATTATGACTGGCTGGAATTAGTTCCGCCTAATCTTATTCCCACTCCCTTTTATTTTCTGTTTTTATTTATATTCTTGGGGAGTTTAATCACCCCCATTTGAATTCTGTTCATTTAATTTTGTTTTACTTACTGTTTTTATATTTTGTTTTACTTATAGTTTTTACTTTTGTTTACATTATTGCTTTGTTATTTTGTTTATTATTATTATCTTTTAGTGTCGGTAGTTATTATTCCTGTTTGTGGTGTGGGTTGCCGTTATATTGGGATATTTATATATAAAGATGTCAAATATAGTAAAGTTGGTAGTTGAGTTTATGAATATGACAATTGTGTATTTTATTTGCAATGACCGAAAATCATGTTAAATATGTTACTTTAATAGGCCGGCCAGTTTGGTAATTTGATATATGTCATATGAATATAATGTGTATAGAATAGAAGATTTGTATGTTCGAGCGTATATTTATTGTTTGGAGTCATGAAATTACTACAAAACAGTACCTTTGTTTCTCTTTAGTTTTTAAACAGCAGTACATTGTAAAGCTTTTTCTTACCATTTATTTATCTATTTATTTTTCTGATACAAAAAGCTTACGCCGGGATGGCACCATTGATTTAAGTAGAACTATTTTTTTACCAGAGATATATGCATTTGTAGCGCCCCAGCCCGACACTGTCATCGAAACCAGTGCACCCGCCGTAGTCTACTATGAGAACTACGAAGCGTCAAAGCGGATCAAGCGTACATCATCTATGACGTAAGATAAATCAGCGGAAACGTCATAAAATTTAAAACTTCATCGTCAATAATACAACCAGAAAATGTAGCGGAAATAAAAGGTGTTTGTTCATCTAGCTATTATAAGTTCCAGAACAACATTATAACACTGAGTTTCCAAACTTAAAGAAAATAGTCCAGTATCTATCTATTCCCATGTCCGTCATCCCATTGAGCCCACTCGCCATCGTCTTCGATAAATATCAACTCATATTCAGGCTCACCTGAAAAGGAATAAAGTAATTGTTCTTAGTAAAATTATCGCCAGCAAGTAACCCGTCTATACACCTTACGGGATCACACACGACGAGTCACCAGTATATAAATCATTGCCCAAAATAAGGTGCTCGGGTTAGCAAGTAGCATCTTTATAAGGATTCCTCCAAGCAGATAAAGCACATAAACGATACACGGATACGAGAATAAACATGTACTAAAACAACATATCATATAAACAAGTCATAAGCTAACCACGTTTCTTGCATATCAAGTCTTATGCTTCGTGTATCATGATGCATGTACTTCTTTAAAATCACACACAACACCCATGCATATGTCTTCTTTCACAAACATGTCATGCGTGTCACTTCACAAAACATTTCATCACACTTCATATCATATTCTTCGCGTAGCAGAACTTTATACCCTGTGGGTGATCAGTCCACAGCAAACAGAACTTTATACCCTGTGCTGAAAGGTCCACGGCCCCATATCATATAACTTTATACCCCGTGCTGAAAGGTCCACAACCCCATTACATATAACATATATCCGTGCTGATAGGTCCACGGCCCCATAAAATACTTTATTTTCCGTGCTGATAGGTCCACGGCCCCATAACATACTTTATACCCTGCTGTTGATTCACAGATCACGCTTTTATACCCTGCTTTTGCAGGCGTGACTTTTATACCCTGCGATCAACCGGCAGCCATTTTGTCTTTCGAAAACTTTAAACCTTTCTTGTAAACATATGTTCTTTTGCAAAGCAAATCTCAAATCAAATGCAAGTGCCCATGTCATGATGCAGGATGCACATGTAACTTCGTATCAAACATGTGACACACACGCACACATACTTCTTACATATCAAGTATACGGTCTTGCACCTCAAACACTCCATGTTCGTATCTTTCCAAGTCCATCCGTCTTACTAATTCACTCAGGATTCAATCTTATTCTTACTTGATCAAACTTACCATCTACACCTCAATTATACCTCAAATACCCTTGCATTTTATGTTCAAAGGAAGTGTATAAAGTTACTACACATACATAGGGCGCCTAAAGGGTCAAAAAGACTTCCAGTATACTTGGAACGCCACATGAGGCGCCTAAAGTGACATAGAGCGCCTATACTAGGCGTTCGAAGTGTTCGGGGATGTGCTGTAGACATTGAACGCCTACATGAAGCGCCTAATGTGACATAGAGCGCCTAATGTAGGTGTTCGAAGTGTTCGGAGATGCTTCAGGACACATTGAACGCTACATTAGGCGCCTAATGTGACATAGAGCGCCTAATGTAGGTGTTCGAAGTGTTCTCACAGTTCTAAACTGCAGTTTTTCTGTAGTAACTTCCACCCAACACCTTTCTTCTTCAACCCCTTCATGTTCAACCCTTCAAGATCCATCTTAACTCCTGGATTCATCATGCTTAACACACAACTAACATGATTGGATTCTTAAACAAGTAAACTAGTATCCCCTTAAACCTTCTATCACCCAATAGATATCTTCAAACCTTCCAACCTAACAAGTCTTACAACAATGTCAACATTCATCCTTCCACTCCCTGCAAACACACTCAAAGCATCTAAGATGTAATCACCATCTTAAGAACTTACACAAGAACAATGAATGTATCACGTATAACACTCTTGTGGGCATATTTAACAACAAAGATCACAACATAACCATTTTCAAATATTGGCCCAAAGAACATAACTTTACTCAATCAACAACAACAATTACATGTATGGTAAAACATTTAGCATAGACAAATCAAAACTACTAATGTGTGATCCAAGTTTTCTCTTTGTAAGAACATAGGGCCTAATGTATCAAAATTTGCTAAAGCGTATAGAAAGATTACTTGCCTTGGTTTCTAGTTAATCTTACGGATTTACTCCAGAATTTCAGCAAAGATCGCACCTAGATTGGCCTTCTTCCTTCCTTTTCCTTCTTCTCTTCTTCTTCTTCCTCTCCTTTCTCCTTCTCTTTTCTCCTGCAGTTTTTCTCTCCTTTTTCTCTGTTTTAACCGGCCCCTATAGGCTGATGGGGAGTTATACTAAGTGTTGTGTAATCCCCCTATCTCTTAGTAGGGACCTTTTTATTAATTTCCCCTAATTACCTTTAATCCTACTTTTAAACCCTTTCTCTTGTTCTTCTATGTTTTATGTAACTAAGTCTCATAACCTACAAAATTAATTAAGTTGCATTTAAGGTTGACCTCTAAGTATTGAAAGTTGCGCTTAAAAGTCATGGGGTATGACAGCATGTACCCAACATTTCACATTTGAATTTCTTTCTTGAATTAATAAAGAAGTAAACCAATTGTTTTATATTTTGTCTAGTTAGGTGTTCAGTGGTTGCATGAAATCTGTACAGCGGCCAAAATTTCTTTTTTAAAAATTGGTAGAGACGTTAATAAGAGGATGGGTATGTGTGAGTGGTACTGAGTATTTATGTGTAAATATATATATATATATATATATATATATATATATATATATATATATATATATATATATATGTAAGGATATAGGATATATACAGGTGGGTGGAAATTCTCTGGCGCAGGCGATTTTTGACGGCGCTGTAGCGGCTTCAGCCGCCGCCGCTTTTCTCCCAGGATTGGCATCTCCAATTGCTGGTATCATATTGCTTTCCACCGTTTACGATTTCGCTGGTTGAATTTTTGTTCTGTTTTCGGGAATTATGGCATCAGCAGCGCCGACTTTTGCCGACATCGTCGCTGGCTCGGGCGGCTCATCGGCTCAGTCCATCAACATTTCACCCAAAACGGTTTCTCGTTACAAAGGTATTCCATTAATCTCTTTTTCAGATTCTGAGATTGATGAACTTGCTGCTCCGTTCAAATATTCCTTAGTGGGTACATTCTGGTATGGGAGACCACCATTGAAGGTGATTAGGGATGTATTCGAGAAAATTGGCTTTCATCAGGATCTTCGTATCACTCTTATTGATCAGGCACATATATTGTTAAATTTTAGCAATGAAGCAGACTATTCACGATGTTTCTATCGATGCTCTTGGCTTGTTTCTGGCTGTCATATGCGAATCACGAAATGGACAGTTGATTTTGATCCGTCCACAGATGTGCCCATAGTTCCGATTTGGGTTGCCTTTCCTGGTCTTCCCGTTCATCTTCATCGAAAGGAGGCTTTATTTGAGATTGTAAAACCGATAGGTAATCCCCTTAAACTTGATGTTGCAACAACGGATTGTTTACGACCTTCGGTTGCACGGGTCTGTGTAGAAGTTGATGTTTCGCAGGACTTACCACAAAAGATTTATCTCTAAGCGAAGGGACGATTTATTATGCAAACCATTATCTATGAAGATTTGCCATTGTTTTGTACTTCTTGCCGTCGGTTAGGCCATGCGGCTGTGTCATGCAAACCGCAACAGATGACATCGATTCCGCCACCCCCGCCACCTCCTCCGAGGCGGCCACAAGCTCAGCGCTGGACGCCAGTTAAGAAACGTCCAGCTGTGCCATCGACCCAACCAGAGGCTGAGGCCACATCGCATCAGCCAGAGTCTGAGCCACCATTGCCCGATTTCCCAGTTTCGCAAGGATCCCCTACTCCTATTGCCGCTCCAACCGCAGGGAATGTAGAGGAGCCAGTAGAACCTCAGCCGGAAAATCTTGAAACATGTGATATAGGCCATTCGTCTGATAATGATTTACCAGAGACGCATAATCAAGATATACCTATTGTTTCAGAAGAGGTTGCCTGTCGCATCCAGTTGTTACCTCCCTCTCCTGATACCGACACTTTAATCTCGCGTTTATAGGATTCAACAGACGATTTTGTGCAGGTGGTTCCTCGTAGAAAGCTAAGAAGGATCTTCCTCCTCTACCTCCATCATCCATTCTTACGCGCAGTGCATCACATGCGGTACAGGGAAGTGACTCTTCACTTTTACAATGAATTTTCTAATATGGAATATCAGAGGTTTGCGGACCTCAAAACCACGACTGCATCAATTAATACATGAACATCGATTGAACATACTTGTTATCATAGAACCTAAACATGCATCTGTAGCTATTTCTCGTTATGCTTTGGAGTTTGGTTTTTCTAATTCGTATGCATCTCATTCTAAGCGCATTTGGTTTTTCTGGCGTGACTCTCATTTTGACCTGACCGCAGTACAGGATGAAGAACAGGTTGTACATTTTACTTTGACATATCGGCCAATGCAGTATACATTTGTTTTGTCGGCAGTATATGGCAATCATAATCCATCTCAACGTCAATCTCTATGGACTTCTTTATGCACTTTCTCTGCGAATACAACATTGCCTTGGGTTCTCGGTGGAGATTTTAATACATTCCGATCTTTATCTGATCATGAAGGACGTTCGCGACCATCATTATCAGTTTTACAAGACTTCAATGATTGTATAGAGTCATGTGCTTTGATGTCGCCACCGTTTCAGGGCTCCAAATTCACTTGGTCAGATGGTCGCGGTCTCGGTCGAGTCCGCCGACGCCTAGATTGGTTATTTTTGAATACTGATTTCCATGATAAATTTGAAGATCTCCAACTTACACATCTTCCACGAATTTCTTCAGATCATACCCCGCTTTTGCTTAAATGCCGAACTATTGACGCCTCTTCTCGTCGCTCGTCCGCTTTTTGGACTCTTGGCTTCTACATCCAGATTTCTATAGCTACATGCGTGATGCGTGGATTTCATATCCCACAACGGGTGGTATGCATGGTTTTTATACAAAGTTATTCAAGTTCAAAAAGGATGTGCAACAATGGAATAAAGAAATATTCGGCAATATCTTCTCTAGGGTTCAGCAGGCTGAATCTTTACTTGTGCGGAAGGCCGTTGGGATGCACAGCCCACAGAGGAAAATCGTATGGAGTATAATCGTGCTAAAGCCGACTTTCTTCAGGCTTCTTCTTATGAGATGCATTTTTGGAAGCAAAAGGCAAGAGTTAGATGGTTAAAGGAGGGAGACGCAAATACTCGCTATTATCATACTATTGTTAAGGGCCGCAGGCTACGTCTGAGGATTCAACAAATACAAACAGCTGCTGGCTTGGTTTATACAGCCCCTGATGATATCAGCGCAGAAGCTGTGTCATTTTATACATCCTTATTTGCGAAAGAACCTGCTGTCAACTGTGAGCAAATTATTCGGAATATTCCAGCACTTGTATCTGCAGATGATAATGCTGCCCTAATGCAGCTTCCATTACCAGATGAGATAAAAGCTGCAGTTTGGCACTTGGATCCCCATAGTGCAGCGGGACCTGATGGTTTTGATGGAAACTTTTATAGATCTTGCTGGTCTATCATTCATAAAGATGTTGTTTTAGCAGTACAGGAATTCTTCCTTGGAGTGCCTCAGCCTAGACCTATGGCAAGCGCTTTGATCACATTGATTCCAAAAAATTCCTCTCCTGTATCTTTCAGTGATTATCGTCCAATATGCCTCACTAATTTTATCAGTAAAGTCTGTACCAGAATTGTTGCTACTCGCCTGTGTAAAATATTGCCCAGATTAATCTCTCCAGAACAGACAGGATTTCTGCCAGGTACTGACATTTCAACGCAGGTTTTATTAGCTCGTGAGATGATCCATATGCTTGACAAAGGTGGCTCACAATTATGCCTCAAGTTGGATATGATGAAGGCTTTTGATAGAGTTAGCTGGGAATATTTGGAGCTTGTATTCCAAGCGTTCGGGTTCTCGGGATTTTTCACTCGTATAATTTTGAATCACTTGCGGGCTACAACATTAGCGGTGTTAATCAATGGCCAGCCCTCTTCCTACTTTCGGCCATATCGAGGTGTTAAACAGGGTGACCCTTTATCTCCTTTATTATTTATTTTAGCAGCAGAGGGTTTTAGCAGGGGCTTGAAAGCCTTGACAGCAACAGGAGTATTACAGCCTTTTCGCATAGGCCGCATTCCTTTTATCCATTACGCATTTAGCATATGCAGATGACTTACTGATATTTCTTCGAGGCACTCAGCGGAATTTATAGCGTTTCCACACATTTCTTACGCAATATGAAGCTGCTTCTGGCCAGAAAGTGAATTTTCATAAAAGCAGTATTATTCCTTCTGCTATGGTTACACCGCATCAGCGGCAGGCATTTGCGGATATTTTGGGTATGCGACTTTCTAGTCTGCCGTTCCGCTATCTTGGCTCTTATCTGCACAAAGGCATTCCACGTTCATCTCATTGTGTTACTTTACTACAACATGTTGATGATAGACTTCAAGGGTGGCACTCTAAATTATTAACTACTGCAGGACGTTTAGTCTTGCTTAAATCGGTCATCGCTGCATTACCCATTCACATTATGGCAGGGGGTGGTATCCCGAAATCGGTTATTACGGTCATCCATCGTAAGATGGCGAATTTTTATTGGGGTCGGCGACATCATTGGGTATCCTGGTCTAAGCTTACTAAGCCATATGCTGAGGGGGGAATCGGCCTGCACGATTTGCATTCTTTGCAACAGGCTTTTTACTGTCGCATCTGGTGGTCATATCATCAGAACTCCACCCTGTGGAGCAAATACATGCATGCAAAATATGGCCATCGTCAGAATTATCTTCCTCGCTTGCCAGACTCTCCTATTTGGAAAATTATATGTCGGATTCATTCCTTTTGTTTAATGTACACAGATCGACAGGGTGACCAACTTTCATGGTTACCAACTCCGCTGGGGGAATTCACGCTTAAAAGTGCTTATGAGATATGTCGTACTGCATCTCCAACGCTGCTTTCTACCTCCTTTATTTGGTCGAAGCATCATTCCCCGACCATAAGATTGTTTTTATGGCGTATTTTCAATTCTGCTTTGCCTTTCGAGGATTTTATTGGTCACTACATACTAGCTCGACCAACACAATGTCCCTTTTGCAGGATTGAGTCGGCTACGGTGGATCATGTTTTCTTATATTGTCCTTCTGTCCATTCGATTTGGTGCTATTTTGCCAGTGAGCTTCATTGTCCTCTTCCTACATCTATACAGCTTCGACAATATCTACTTTCATGGTGGTATCGATCATCCCTTTCTACGCTTATCGGAGTTTACAAAATCGTGATCCCTGCGATTATTGTACATCGTATCTGGTGTGCTTATACTTCCCTGATCTATGGAGATAGCTCACATATCACAGCGTCTTCCCTTCGGTTCTCTGTACAGTATGAGATTACTTTGTGGCACAAAAAGATTGCAGGCACTAAGTTGTCTGCTACGTCTCAATGAATTTTTGGTTGGCTGCCTGCAATTCGGCCACCTCGTCCACTGATTGTTCGATGGATCACACCACCTTCTGGCCGTTTGAAATTAAATGTTGACGCAGTGTCGGGTCGCAGTTACGCATCTGGAGGCGCAATACTGCGCAATCATAGGGGCGCCTGCATTGGTGCACTTTCCTTTCGCCTTCCTTTAAGTTCACCCTTACAGGCAGAGATTCAAGCAGCAGTTTTTGGGCTTCTTTATTTCTTACCAGTCTACCGATCAGTTATTCTGGAATCTGATTGTGCCCAATTGATAGACCGGTTGACTCGGCAAACCATTATACATGGTAATCCACATCTTCAACAGCTACATTCGCTTGTTCATTCTCATAGTCTCCCGTGTTATCATGCTTATCGAGAGGCAAACATGCCGGCACACTATTTAGCGTAGCACGCAATGTCACACCCAAGCACGGAATATTATACGTCAAACACTCTGCCTTCGATGGTCCGTGCGGCGGTGATGCTGGATCTTACTTCTGTTAACTTGCGGATACCATGACAGTAATCTTCCATAAGGATTGGCCAGAGTTCCCTCCTACTGCCTGTAACCTTCGGGTGGCAGGCAGGCGTGGTATGGTTACACATCTACTACTCTATGTTTTATACTTTATAATACACATGCATAACGTACCTCTTTGTTTCATGGGATTGCGTTGGACATATCCTACACTATCTTATTCCATATCGAGGATGAACACGCTAAGCCACTGGGTGCATCACTGCGCACGGTTAACGCTCAAGGTGGATTATTTCGGTCTTCATGTGGCGGGATTATTAAAATTGTCGCCTTGGCTCCTTGGTCAAGGCGACTCGGGTATGCATTTTCGCACTATGTTACTGTTTCTTCTTTTGGACATTAATGCTCTATTCATGTTATATTCCCGTTTGTGCGCGTTTCACATCAAAATGGTGAGCCTTATTTTGGACGTGGATCCTGCATTTGCGGATGTCAAGGTGTGGACGGTCATGGCTCTTATTTCTTCATTGTCGCCTTGGCACTTCAACTGCCAAGGTGACTCCGGTGCGTGCTTGCTCTTTCCATCTTTGGTTGCTCAGTTTCTTACTTACATTGACTGTTTTTCTCTCTGGACGTCTTCTGAGGTTGGGATTTTCAAGCATATTACAAGACAAAGATGCGGCCTCCTCAACTCCATCAGCTTTTTCCTTCTCATGCCGAAGACATTCACAGATTTGTACCACATACTATCTACAAATCATATCAATGACAGTCATATAAATATGTACGCTTTTTCCTTCGCCAAGGTTTTATCCACAAGGGTGGTTTTTCTTGGCAAGGTTTTAATGTGGCATATCATATATGACTGGAGATATGTCATTCATGTTTCGTTATTTCATTATTTCGACAATGTAAGATGGTTTTCCTCCGCCAAAAGTGAGGCTTGCTATAAATAAATAAATTTGTTTTTTTTAAAAAAATATATATATATGTAAGAATGTGTGCATGTATGTATATGCATGTATATGCACATGTATGGGCATGTGCGTCTATATGTATATACGTACATGTGATTGGTGGTTATTAGGACATCGATATCATGATTTGATATGTGATCGTATTTGATATTTGTGTAATCGTATTGGATGTGATTGGAATTGATGGTATTTGTCTTGATCGAAATTGATAGTTTGAAAAATATTTGAAACATCGAACATTTGGAAATTACTTTGTAAAGTTGACATTTGACATCATATTCGGAAAATCGTATCAATATTTGGAAATTGTTTCGAAATTTGCGTTGCATATTTTGAAAGTCATCCTTACAAAGGAAATATATCGGTAAGCAGGGTTGGTCCCAAAAAAACAGAGCGTCCGGGCATACTTGACTATTTCGATAGAGCGTCAGGGCATATTTGACTACCAATTGGAGCGCCCAAGCATATTTGACTATTTCGATAGAGCGCCTGTGGCATATTTGACCATTGAGGGATCAATTCGTAAGTCTTGCAATATAAGTCATTTGTAAGGTAAAAGCCATGGCCATTGCATTAGAATCGTATTGGTATCGATGATCGAAATATCGTAACGTATCCTATTGGAAATTGTATCGTATCGTATCGAACATCGTATCGTATCGTATCGACCATCGTATCATATCATATTGTATCGAACATTTGAAATTGGATTTGGATATCGAAAATGGATAGTTTGAAAATAGAATTTTATTATCGCAAGTTTGATTGATTTGCATTGCATATATTTGAAACTGCATCATCGATTTTTGACTGTACTAACACTTGTGGGTTGCTGACTTAGTTGCGTGTGCCTTAGTTCTTGATTGGTATAGGGGTAAAAAGGTAAACTTTATTTGCGAAGAGAAGCATGATATTTTTCATATCGTTACTTATTTATTTTTATTACACTTGATTTTCTGTGTATGATCACATGGTAAATATAGTCAGGTTACTTGCTGGGCGATGTATGTCGCTCATCCTACGTTATTAATTGTTTTTGCAGATAGACCGGTTTATGAGTTAGTACACCCAAGAATGATCAAGAGTGGAGGTTTCGAGGTTGAGGATATTCTGATGAGCTTTTCGAGGATTTAGCTGAGACATAGTTTATGGGTTTGACATTATGCATTTTGGGAGATTTAGAATTTAGTATCTACATTTGATATTTGTATCAAACTAGATTTTCCTAGACGTTTATAATAATAATGATGATTATTTTATTGAGGATTTTTGTTTTATGACTTCCGCTGACATTGATTTGTATCACTTTACTGACGTGTAATTGATTCGTATCGACACTTTGTATTCTCCTTAGTGAGATACGGCGGGTGAGTTGTTTCGAGTATTAGGGCTCGGGACGGGTCGCTATAGAATCGTTGTTCAATTTTGAGCTCAACACACCAACTTTTGACAGGGTCGTCCGCAAATTGTTTTCCAGTGTCTGAAATGCAAACTTGTGGAAGGCAGAAGCGACAAATGACATTCTTCCACAAGAAATTCTTTATATGACCCCCAGTTATGGTAGCCAAGGGCTCTGCTTCCACCCATTTGGTGAAGTAATCAATAGCAACAACTAAGAATCTGACTGAACCTAGAGGTCGGGGCAGGGGTCCAACAAGATCTATTCTCCATTGCACAAAAGACCAAGGACTTGCGATGTCAGTGAATTCTTGACTAGGCAAATGAGAGATTGGAGCATGGACTTGGCATGCTTGACATTTCTTGATCAATTCTTCTGTATCATGACGCAGAGTGGGCCAATAATAACCAGCAAGATAGTTACGCGCTAAAGACCGAGCACCAGAATGACTTCCATAGATTCCTTGGTGCATCTCTCGAAGGATGTAGTCTCCTTCCTCTTCGGTTATAAATCTTAACCAAGGCTGTGAAAAAGACTTTTTATATAGGTGATCGTCAAAGAGAGCATACCTTGCTGCCTTTAGCCGAAGGCGTCGAGCTGCCCGTTTATCCTCAGGCTGGATTCCATGCTGCAGGAAGTTAACTATCTCATCCATCCAAGTGTTGCAATCATCAACCTGCAGCACTTCATTGGCATCAAAAGCACGATGCTTTACTAGCTACACCACGATCTTTTTATCCAAAGTGGTTGAAGTAGAAAAAGCAAGTCGAGATAACGCATCAGCCCTTTTATTGGCCGACTTGAGGATATGCTCTATGCTGAAGTGCTCAAATGTCTGGCTGACCTACTGCACTTTAGCCAGATATTTTTTCATGTTTTCTTCCTTGGCTTCAAAATCCCCATTAATCTGGGAAACAACCAGCTGCGAATCACTTTAGGAAATGATTCACTCTGCCCCCAACTTCCTAGCGAGGCCCGGCCCTGCTATTAAGGCCTCATATTCTGCCTCGTTGTTTGTTGCTTCAAAGTCAAAACATAAGGCATATTCAAATTCTTCCTTGTTGGGGTTGATTATTAGGAGACCTGCTCCACATCCATCCTTGGAAGAAGATCCATCAACATATAGAGTCCAATCATCCACTGGATGAACATCTTCCTCCACGAATATTCCTTCAGCCAAAAAGTCTGCTAAGGCTTGGGCTTTGATTCAAGTCCGTGACTTGTATTGAATATCATACTGTGCAAGCTTCACAGCCCATTTGGTAGCTCGGCCAGAAGTGTCTGGCCTCGTCAAAATTTGTTTCAAGGGCTGATCTGTAACTACTATGATGGGATGAGCTTGTAGGTAGGGCCTGAATTTCCTTGCAGCTACTATAAGTGCCAAGACCACCTTCTCAGCATTGGGATATCTTACTTCAGGTCCATGTAGAATTTTGCCTGCGAAGTAGATGGGCTTCTGCACGTTATCCTTTTCTCTGAGCAGGACTGCACTCAGTGCTTCTTTGCATGTGGATAGATACACATAGAACACTTCTCTGGGCAGAGGTGATGTTAACATCGACACCTCGGCCAAGTGAGACTTCAGCTCATCAAAAGCTCTTTGACACTGGTCATCCCATTGGAAAGCAATCTTCTTTTTAAGATCTGAAAGAAAGGTAGAGATCTTTCGGCAGACTTGGAGAGAAACCTGTTCAACGCTGCAATTCTGTCTGTCAACCTCTGCACTTCTTCAACATTCCTAGGGGGATGCATGTTCTGTAAAGCTTCAATCTTGGCAGGGTTAGCCTACACCCGTTCCTTGGAGACCATGTATCCCAGAAATTTTCCAGTGCGTACTCCAAATGTGCACTTCTTCGGATTCAATCTTATGTGTGAATCCCTCAGAACAACAAAAATTTCTCTTAAGTTTTGGATATACTGATCAAGTGACCTGCTCTTGATGAGCATATCATCAATATATACCTCCATTATCCGGCCAATTTGTTCACTGAACAAATAATTGATCAAACGTTGGTAGGTAGCCCCAACATTCTTCAATCCAAATGGCATGGTTACATAACAATAAGTACTTGACTCTGTTATGAATGAAGTTCTTTTCTTGATCTTCTTTTGCCATGACAATTTGATGATAGCCTTTGAAGGCATCCAAGAAGTCGAAGATCTCATGTCCAAGCATTGAATCCACTAACCTATCAATCTTAGGTAGTGAGTAACAATCTTTTGGGCATGCCTTGTTGAGGTCATGTAATCTATGCACATCCTCCATGATTCGTCTGGCTTGAGGACCACCATTGGGTTAGCCGACCAAATTGGATAAAGAACTTCCACAATAAATTTTGCAGCAAGGAGTTCCTTGACTTCTTCTGCAATTACTTTGATCCTCTCTGGAGCAAAATTTTGCTTCTTTTGCTTTATTGACTTCATCTGAGGATCAACATTTAGCTTGTGCTCAGCCAAATGTGAGGGGATCCCAGGCATATCTTTGGCAGTCTATGCAAAGATAATTGAGAATTCTCTCAGCAGAGCCTGTAGCTGAGTTAGCAGCTCAGATAGCATCCATGTCCCGATTTTTATAACATTCTCTGGTCGGCTTGGATCAAGGATGAAGTCCTGGACTGCATCATCTGATTGTAATCGTTCTACATCTAAAGGTATCGGTTCATCAAGGCTAACTTGTTGCACTGTCTCATTGCCCTGAGTAGCGATGATGTAACAACTCCACGCCACTTATATGCCACCTTGGATTGTTACCACCCCAGCTGGAGTGGGAAACTTCATGCTAACATGCAGAGGTGATACAATGTCTTCCAAAGCCACTAAGGCTGGCTGACCTAACAGAATATTATATGCAGACATCTCCTTGATCACCACGAAATCTATCCATAGACAACAGTATGCTGGAGGTTTACCAAAGCTGCAACTGAGGGTGACCAGTCCTGCTAGCCGAACTGCAGCACCAGTGAAACAATATAATGAAGTGGTGATTGGTCTTATTAATGAATCTGGTAGGCCTAGATGCTGATATACATGGTAGTACATCACATTTATGGCACTGTCGGTGTCTACATAAACACGTCACACTTCCACAATTTTATCAGGAGCCAAATGTATGCACAAGTATATCACTAACCCTGTATTATTGGAATCCAAAGGAATGGAGTATTCTGGGCCATAGGTTAGCTCTTTTGTCAATTTGGCTTTCCTGTTAGGTGGACCAGATGAAGTTCCTGCTGAACTGGATTCACCTCGGCTTGGATGAGATGGTCCTCCAGAGATGGTGTAAATAATGGAATTGATTTGGGGCTAACCTGCAGCCCTATGTCGGCCTGGCTCTTCATCATCATCCGACCTGCAGTGTCGAGGTGGGAACTCTGGTCGGCACTTGTCCTTCTGGGGGTTCTTGTGAAAGTCTAAACGATTGTGCAGGCGTGAGCGTGGGCCATAAAATTGCTTTAAATGACCCTGCTCTATCAGTTGCCAAATGGCTTGAGCCAACTGCCTGCAATCCTCTATGTCATGCCCAATATCTCTGTGATATCGGCAGTATAGCTTAGGTCTCTTTTCTCCCTGGGTCCATATAGAGGTTTATGATCAACCCTCAAGCCATCTTTCTCCATGACAGCTAAGATATTATCTTTAAAGGCTAAAAGAGGTAAACCCTCTTTACCTCCTTTACCTCTTCCGCCCATGCAATCGAACGGACTACGCCGATCGCGGTCTTTTCTATCATTGCGTCGATCTTCTTTTTTGTAACTAGATCGGCTTTCTTGCCGAGCTCCTTGCTCGGACTCCTTTTTCAATCTGTTTGCCTCTTCACCTCGGGTAAACTGATGGCCCTTCTCCAAGCATTCTCTTAATGTTGTGGGACCCTCCTCGGCTAGCTGAGAGAAGAGGCGACCAGCTCGGAGCCCATTGATGAAGGCAGCCGCTTTAACACTCTCATTTCTGTCACTGACCTACCGTGATTCATCTGAGAAACGTTGCATGTATTTTAACACATACTCATCTGGACCTTGCCTTAAGGTCATCAAATGTGAAGAGTTCTTTATAAAAGGAGTGCTTGAGACAAACTTAGATTTAAACTTCTGC
Source organism: Eustoma russellianum (assembly GCA_036186865.1). Taxonomy (NCBI): domain Eukaryota; kingdom Viridiplantae; phylum Streptophyta; class Magnoliopsida; order Gentianales; family Gentianaceae; genus Eustoma; species Eustoma russellianum. The sequence continues at coordinate 17,044,714 of AP025063.1, read as the reverse complement.
ACCAGTTGCTTAAAAGATCCCACTGACTTTGATGGGAGCTCTTGGAACCATCTTATGGCCTTTCTCCGCAAATACATTGGGAAAGTTTTGTAACGCAGGAGATATGGGATATTTTTCAGACTCATCGCAGTTTGCGGATGGGATCGCCTGACCCCCCGTGGGGGCGGTAAGAAATGACCGCCCGTCACGTGGCACACAGTGGGGGTGGTGAGGTTGGATGGGGGTCACCCCCACCTAGCCTCACCACCCCCCTGTATGCCACGTGGCGGGCGGTCGCGAAGGGGGTCACCGGGGAGGCGGTCAGGAGATCCTGTTCCCGCAGTTTGGAACTGAAAAAGATGATCCATTGGATCTGTTGTTCCATCATAAGTATCCATCTTTGACACCTTGAAGCTATTTGGTGCCAAGAACTCTGAAATATCCCAGGAAATAGGACTTTCTTGGACTGCCTGCACAAACTCTTGCATGTGCTCTTCATCGTGAGTTCTCGGCCTGCGATGAACTTCATCTTCCTTTGGGATGCTTTTAAGGGATCGAGACCTTACGCTCAGACGCTGTCTGGCCATAGGCTCCGATTCCACCGTGAGGCCTTGAATCTGTGTCTCCTAGCATCCGCCATGAAACCTCTAGAGGGTCTAGAGGATTAGTTCTGGGATAGTTCCTTAGGATTAAGAGGGGGATCCTCATCCATATCCTCACCTCCTTCTGTTAGCCTTTGAGTTGTTCCACTACAGCCTCAAATACTTTCAGATTTTCAGTGACATATTTTATTGCTTTCTCTCGTTCTTCCATTGATATTTCTGGAGTTGGATAATGTTGCTCAGGTTTACGAGAATCCAGTTCTGGGATACCTGAGCGAGTAACCATTCGTCGTTACGGGTTGGATGACTCACCCAACCCCTCACGCTAGCCATTGTAGAATGTTGGCTGTTAACCGCAAGTTCGGAGGTTCAGGCCCTCCTTCTAGCACCAAATGATGAAGTTGGATCTTCCCCAAGGATCAGAGATGATCCGAAATAAACATCGTTAGCTGTCCTTCACTTGTATATCCAAGATACTTCCTTGATGACCTGCATAGAGAAGCAAAGATCAGAGGTCCCAGGGTTATGACCCCGGGTTAAACCCTCCGACGCTCAAGTCAGTTTAGGCCATTCTCACTGAGATATGTTAATGTTTGAAGAGTTGAGATGATCTCACAGTTTTTGGTATACAGATTTCTCTGTCTTAGCTCTTGGAGAACAAAAATGTTTCAGAATCCCTTTTTTCGTGCCCCCTCTATTGCTTTTGTTCATCCTGTTGTTTAATGCTTCTGACCGTAGATATGACTGAAACGTGTGTTAGGGGACTACTTTGTTGTAGGTGTGCAGTAAGATTGGATGGGTACTTTTACAAGTTGCCAAATATATGTTGAGTAGATAACCGGCAATAAACCTTCTTTACACTGTAGCTCTGCAAAATATACTGCCGGGTCCCAGAAGAAGCTTCCTTGAAATCTTGTTCTGATCTGGTTTAATTGCTTAAGGATAGATTTTTATTCCTGCCGAGGCTGAGGTTGAAGCTCATGCTGAGGCAGAGCCGAAGTGTGCTGATGAAGTCTAGATGCCTTGTAAAAATCTTGTTCCTTCGCCCTTATGCAGAAGCCGAGGCTGGGCCTCGGGGCCATGGTAGAGTAAAAGTGAACTCCTTCAGTGAAAAGATGTTATTTGCTCACTGTAGCTGAAGTGGGTGCCTTGGTTAAATGATACCTTGTTCAGGCAGAGGTGAAATTGTTGGTCTGCCAGAAGTAGTATCCAAGCTGAAGTACTTCAACGTTGACTGTTTGTTGACCAACGGCAGAATTTTTTTCTTATATGATAGCTGAGTTTTAGGCTCATCAACCGTCTAGATTTATTTATGGTGATTGCATTAACTCATGATCTTATAGTGTTACAACCCGTGTTTCCGGGTCATTGGAAAATGAAATAAAATGATGGAAAATAGAACGCAAATGCGATGTCGATAAAATTTCGGTGGATTTTAAATTTTTATTTAAGATTAATAAAGACATAGACATTATGTATTGGGGTTAGAAACACTTGGAAAAATAACCAAACGCTAAGTTAACAGATATAGCGAGACTTGACGGGAGTAGATAACTAACGGGTCGGACATATGATACAAATTAAATAAATCAGTCAGTAGCAACATAAGTCTATAGATATAAATCAAACCAAATAAAAATTCTCAGTACGATAATTCTAACATACGCTTTTATCACATTTTTCCCACTCCATGCTACATGTCACAAAAGACAAAATTTCTCTCTCTTTAAACCCCTATGGCCGCCCTACCCTTCCCCCTCCCCTCACAAGTCACTATCCCCTTTTTCTTTCTTCTTACACACTTTCTCCTACCTCTCACATCCTACCATCCTACTTTACACCTAATACAACCAAAAGCCAATTTTCTCTCCCCTCCCATTACCCTTCACCACGCAGGAAACCTCAAAAAGGGAGAAAATTCTACACTTCTTTTCTTACACCATCATTTTCATCTTACACTAGTTTTCTCCAACCAATGGTCCTTCATGCATATTCTTTGTCTTATTCCCATTGTCCTTTCGGTTAGCTCTCAAGAGAGAAGGAAAAATTTTCTCTATACTCCATCCTTCACATCACACTTTATTTTGTCCAATTAATCTCATACAATATCCACCCTCTTCCTACCCTACTACACCCACCCTTTCACTTTTCTCCACCCCTCACATGGCATAACATAAACAATTTATTCTTTTATTCCCTCCCCACATTTCCCCACGGCAATTCAACCACAAAAAGGAGACAAGAACCAATTTTATACACTATTCCCTCTTCTTTCCTTTTTCTCTTTATCTACAAACCACACCTTTCAATGCACACATGCTCTTTCTTTTGATTCCATTGTCCCCTTAGCATTCCAACAATAATAATTCTCCATCCACACCCCCTTTAACTTCGGCTGAGGGTATCAAAACAAGGGAAAAATTTCTTCTCTCATTCTACATCCCCACACATTCACCTCAAGCAAATAACTCTACTACCCCTTCAAGACAACAAACCCCCAAACACCCTTCTTCTCCTCTTTGGTCGTGACCTCCAAACCACACAAAGGAAGAATCTCTTCTCTTCACATCATCTAGACTCAATCAAGATTGGACTCCAACACCTTCTTCATAAAGTAGAAAACCAAGAATTAAGTAGGAACAAGGGAAGAACTTCAAGTGAGCCAAGTTAAGTATTCCATTGATTTAGCTTTATAAGCTGTACACTAATCCCCTATTTTTGGTAGAAAAACCATGGCATGCTGAGGTACCAAGGAGAATGTTTTCTTCAAAAACCAAGTGAAGAACACCACATTAGAGTGTAAGAAAAGTGGTAAAGGCAAGTATTCTTACTAAATACTACATGCTTTTAAAAATGTTTAGTATATATGTTACTATCAAAGTTGGATCATCATGTAGTATACTCAAGATTTTCCTTCAAATGTATATACAAATCTAGCTTTTAGAGGATATACATTTGTATGTATAGATATATGTCTATGCGTATATATATTATGTAATGTACATATGCGTGTATATAAAAAGTGTATGTATATATATGCGGGTATATAAAAGTATATACATGCATATATTATATATATGTATATATGCGTGTATACAATACGGCTTGAATATAAAAAGTATATATATATGCGTGTATATATAATGTGTATATGTATATACAGTACATATATTTAGGTCCTTTAGCTTTTATACTAATATGATGCATAGGGATGTACGTATAATTTGTACATATTAATATAAGAAAAATGAACAAGTTTTGGGTGCCAAATATTATATCATGAAAGGACCGAATGTGTATTTATATATATATACCCACAACATAAAATTTGGTCTTTCTGACCTTTTATAATAAAGAGACCTTATTATTTTGCATACGTATGTACAAATGCGTATTATATAAGCTGAGATATGAAAATGTTAAGTTTTGATATTATACCAATATATCACAAAGTAATTTGTATATGTATATACTACACATATTCGGCCTTTGACCATGTTTAAAATAAAGTTACTTTATTGTAGTGATTCCATATGTATAAATGTGTAATAGATAAATTAAAATATGAATAGATTAAGTTTTAACATTATATACTTATATCACAAAACAATTATATATGTACACTATACATAATTCGGCCATTAGGCCTTTTGAGAATAAAATATTTATATATCTTGTATACATATGTATATGAGTATAGTATATATGATAGAATATGGAAATATATAAGTTTTGGAAATTATGTACTGTAGTTTTATTCATACATACACAATATCTATACATTTATATATATTTCGGCTATTAGACTTTTAATGACAACACGACCTTATTATTTTGTATACATATGGACATATAAATAATATACATGTTAAAGTATGAAATGATTAAGTTTGGATAATACATAATGTATTATAAGACGACTTTATAAATGTACATACAATATCTACATTTCGGCCATACTGCCCTTTAAATGCAAAAACTTGGCTTAGTACGTTTATGTATATATATATATGTGTATTATTGAGAAATATATATATATATAGTATATGTAAATAATTTGGCCTATAGGTGTATTAGTGGCCTAAATGATTTTAGTTTCATAAAAAGTGTATTTAAATGATAAGAGGTTGAAATTACACTTTAAGTAGACATATACGTGTAGTATATAAATTAAGATATGAAAAACGGGTTATTTCAAGTATTATGGACTTATATATGTAAAGTATATAGAAATTATACCAATACATTTGTATGTATCATAAATTCGGCCAATAGGCCTTTTAATGGTTAAAAAGGCTTAAGTATATTTCATGAATATAAACATATGTCAAAATATGAAGACAAATAAGTTTTGAGTATTATAAAGTATATATATATAATAAAATAATTATATATGTATAAACCTTATATATATTCGGCCACTAGGCCTTTTTGCTAAAATGAATTTACTATGTTTATGTTGTGCATATAAGTATGATATGTGTATGTGATAAGATACGAAAGGTATAACCTTATTATGATTTATGTATTTATTTATGAGATATGATAATATATGTTTATTTGTACCATTATACATTTAAAGAATATTCACATGTATGGAAGTATGTAATATACATATATATACATGTTCAAATACGATGTTATGATGTTAACAATTTTATGTTAATAGTATTCTTATGTGTTATAGATTATTATGTGCAAGATAAGATGTAAGTTATGAGATTCCTACATGGTATGTTAAGGAGGTAGGAAGTTTATGTCCTAGGTACTTAAGTTATGAATTATGAAGTATATGTGTAGAGTTGATATTATGGAATCATGGTTATGGTGTTTCTTTAAGTCATGATAAGTAAATTGTATTGATGTGTAATTCTTTAGTTTATGATAAGTAGACCGCATTGATATGTACTTCTTCAGTATGGTAAGTAGACCGTATTTAAGCAACTGATGAGGAAAGGATGTAGTATGACCAAGATACCCTTATACGACCGAGTCTCACGTTGCATGAAATCAATGTTTGAAACGTTATGTTTTACGTTACATGTTTTAAAAGTTCATATGCATATGAATGAAAAGTATGTTTCAAGACAATGTTTACGACATGATTTATGACATGTATGAAGAGTATAGAAATGTAGTGAATAGTATCTACGAGACGAAAGTTTCTTAATGCGACAAATGTAAGGTTCTTGTGAATACCTTGTGAAGAACATGGCTCTTGAACCTTACATTACATGTTGGGTATCGGGTTGTACCTTGTGAAGAGCTTGGCTGTCGAACCCTTCTATGTATGATGAGTCGGGTTGTACCTTGTGAAGAGCTTGGCTGTCGAACTCATTTAGTATGTGTCTTGAACACCTTGTGAAGAGCTTGGGTTCTTGACCTACGAGTCAACGTAAAGCTACCTACTCGGATGATGTACGGATCATCGTTTACGTACCTTTACGGAGATTCTTTCCGGACGTCGCTAGATATTGTTTTGACATTTCAATTGTAATCACGTATGCATGAAAAGTATGACCATGGGAGTTTTGACATATTATTGCATGATTTTAAAAAGGCAGCTATGTTTTACCTTATGATCATGATGCATTACACATTTATGCCTGTCAGGACTCCTTCAATGACGTAGTAGAATTAAACTGTGATGAATAGAGTTAAGAAGGTAACTCTTAAGTTAAGGAAATCGTGAGGCTAGAGTTTATGGATTTTAACTAGATCTGGAGATCTTTCTTTTCTTGTATGGGCAGTATTACTTGTCTGTCACTATCTGTTGATGATGTATGAACTGTGGTGGTGATGCTTAATGCTGATTAGATACGAAAAGACAAACACTGTTCCTTGTCTACCTACTTCCAGTTTACATTTATACCAAGGTATTTTACTGGTTAAAAATGGAGACATGATTATCTATTTGACATATGTGGTATTATGTTTTGTCACCTCGTCTCCCCATGTATGATCCACATGTCGTATCCAGTAAGACTACTTGCTGAGCGATTAAAAGTCGGTGGCTATCGCTCATACTTGCCTCATTTATCACTTTCCAGATAACTGGTGTCACTATATAGACTTGTTGAAGGCATTGTAGATAGACCATTGATAACGAAGAGCATACCGAGATATTCTCTGAAGGCGTTAGGCCTCGATTGATGATGTAGCTTTGAAGATTTCAGTATTCTGAATATGTTGACTTGTACAGATTATGATTTAGTACATTGCATGTCGATTATGATTTGTTTATGTTATGATGCTTCCGCTGGTCGATTCATTATTCATGTCGACATGTACATGTATGGTATCGACGCCTTGTACTTTATGGAGTAGAGTACGGCGGGTGCACCGGGTCGGAACCCTTGTTTCAGGCGGGGCGCTACATATAGGCTATTTGCAATTTCATTCCTTTTGCCTAGAAAAAAAATATATTCCATTTCCAATTGAGTCAAGGGCACACTCTTCCTTGACTTTGAAATATCATGGAATAAAGCAAAATAACTCATAAATTGGCTGCGCTTCTTGTATTGTGAAGTAGTAGTTGATCGACACGCAATTTTCATTATGGGTCATCGAGAAACAACCTCTGTGTGTTTCTAACACGTGGGTATGGTTGCACACATCCGACCCCTCCATACCCTATCATAGGCGGGAGCCTCTAAGGCAATTGGGTGACGTTGAAAATATACATACATACATACATATATATACATTTTTTTTATGAAACACATTTTATTCAAGGAAAGCCTCACTCATGGCGGAGGAAAACCATATTACATAGGAGAGTCATCGTAGGAAAAAAGCGAATACAATGAAGAAATAATTATCAACCTCCAGTCATGTATGATATGCCGCATTGAAACCTTGCCAAGTAAAACCACCCTTGTGGAAGCCTTGGCGAAGGAAAAAAGCATACATATTTATATGACTGGAATGGTGACACATTACAAAATGCATGAAACAGAATCGCATGAACCAAATTTGCACAATAGCTGCCCATTTGCGAAGCATGCGCCATGAGCAAGATATAGTGAAATGCATAATCACCAATGGATGTCCCATCTTGCAGCGACGATTGAACTCAAACATTTATATCCAAGACCGCGTATGACAAAACAAAACGTCATTGCCACTCAGACAGTTTATACGTGTAAAACCAAGATGCAAGTAGGAGACATACCATCGTTGAATATATCAAAAAAGCCATATACAAGCTAATGTTAGATCGGGCCAGAAGCAGTAACATGAGTCTCAAAATGCTAGTAGCAATGAATGATTTGGGCAAAACATTTTTGAACGTATGCCATCGATCGCAACATTGGAAAAGTCCCTCAGCATAGCAACTTCTGGGCAGCATTGTCCTCAGGAAGCAATGAGATATTGATTTGACTAAATGAGCAAACAAGAAAGTGCAAAGACAATTTAATGTTCGGAAAACATATCCAGCCGCCTGCACCAAAATGGAACAGGCAAGATAAAAGTGGAATATCAAAATCATATCATCAATGTCAAATGTAAGCTGTTGTTATATCCGTCTGTAGTCTACTTCGCACCAGTGGAGGGAGATCTGGAAGAGCAGTGAAAATGCACAACTCCCGCCTCAGTAGTCCTAGTTGTGACAGCACATGTGCAACCGAGTTTCCTTCTCGAGGGATGTATGAAATGGCGCTATGCATGAGGCATAAATGATGTTGTAGGCGTATAAAATCACTTCCTAATTGGCCAGTTAGAGCAGCAGAAGTATTGATCAAAGATACTAAATTTTGGCAATCAGTTTCTATTATCATCTCCATATATCCAAGCGTTGAAAGTAGATAATAGAATAAAGCATGGCTTGCAATTCAGCATGTAAAGGCAGAAACACTGATAGTGAAAATGAAATGGCTGCAATCAATTGTCCTGACTGATTTCGAAAAACAACCCCTCCATCCGCCCCTCGGCGACCAGTTGAGGCATCAATATTGAGCTTTAGTTTTCCCGTTGGAGGCAAACTCCATTTAATAATCCGAATTCTACTGGAGCGCAATGGAGGAGAGTAATGAGCATTTACTAGATGAGTGATTGAAGTAGCAAATATGGTGCCAGAGATTGATGAACACCATGTGTATATTCCTACTCGTATGCGTTCTCGAAGTTGGAACAAAGAAAAGTCCTCGTTTCCAAAAACCACTGCTGTGTATTCTTTCCAGATAGACCAACAAGCTAATAATGGTACCACCGCAGAGAGCTGCCCTGTCATAGTAGAGGAATTGGCTGCGCTCCACCACTGATGGAGGTATTGGCTGTAGGTTATGCTGGAGGGAAGCAGACCATTGAAAAGCAGAGACAGCTGTTCCCATATTGCATGAATTACGGAACACGCAAGAAATATGTGGTTTTGACTTACAATGCTTTGCCGACAGAAGCAGCAACACGTTGGTTGTGAAACTAGCCAAGCAGCAAAGTTATCTGGCAGGGGCAGGCTGCGAAACCATAATCGCCATAAGAATATTTGGCCCTGTGTAAGAGCATTTTTCCACCATATATAGCGACTGAATGGGAAAGATGGTCCTGGATTTCGGCGGGACTCATATGCAATTCGAACTCTAAATTGGCTATGACTGTCATCGATCCACGTTATCCCATCAGGTGAATCTTGTGTATGCAGAACGTAGAAAGAGTGTATGCGACATAACCATTTCCAGTCAGAGGAATCATAGGCGAAGGCCTGCACCTCCGGTCTAGCTCCATATTTGTGCCGGATATAACGCGCCCAAATAGAATCCGACGTCTTGTATTTCCACCACATTTTACACTCATAATCTTGCTGTAATGAATCGATATTCCGCATTCCCAGACCACCCTCCATTTGCGGCTGACAGACTACAGACCAAGGACGCCATTGATGTTTATGTCCCCACAAAAATTAGACATTTTGCGATTTAGTTCCGTGACAACACTTTTGGGCAGTCGTACTGCCGCCATTATATGCAGCGGCATTGCTGTAAAAACTGATTGAATAAGCGTTCTTCTTCCTACCATACTCAGCATCCTTTGTGACCATCCTGTCAAACGTGCATCAAAATGGTCTAGTAAAGCAGTACAATACTGTGAACGATTAATACCTTTGAGCAGAAATGATCCTAAATATTTAATGGGTAGGGAAGAATGTCGCATGTTTAAGACAGATGCCACTCTTGAATCCAATAGACCGCCACCCACGACAAATTGACTTTTATGGTAGTTAATTGATTGGCTCGACGCGCGTTGATATTGTTCAAGAAAGGTTTGAAACATTTGGAGATTCTGATGGGATCCATTCAGAAAAACGAGCAATTCGTCTGCAAAGCCAAGATGCGAAACCACATGTGATCGACCACTCTGAAAGCCTCTTAGCTGTCCGTTTTGAATAGGCGCATTAAGTCCCCTAGAGAATCCTTGAGAAGCTAAAATAAAAAGTATTGGCGACAAAGGGTCGCCCTGCTTTACCCCCCTTGAAGGGCAAAAATATCCACATGGCTTGCCATTAATCAATACGGAAGAACGTGTAGACTCTAAATTATTTATAATGAGACAAACAAATCTGGCGTGAAAACCAAATCTAAAGAGAAGCTGCTCTAAATAATGCCATGAAATTCGATCAAAGGCCTTGGCCAGATCCAACTTAATCATTACCTATCCACCACGACACTTAGGATCTAATATATGAACCATTTCTTTCGCCATGAGAACTTGTTCATCAATACCACGTCTTGGCATAAATCCTGCCTGTTCCGGTGAGATTAAGCAAGGCAATAGCTTGGTGACCCGTGACGTAAGAATGCGCGTTACCACTTTGGAGAGAAAGTTGGTTAGGCTAATAGGCCTATAGTCTGCAAATGTACAAGGTGTGGAAATTTTAGGAATCAAGCAAATCAAAGATGATGCCATTACACTTGGTACTCGAATGCCAAAGAAGAATTCCTGCACCGCAAGAAGAACATCCAGCTGCAAGACATCCCAAAAATATCGATAAAAAGAGCCACATACATATATATATATATACATACATATATGTATGTATATATATACATACATATATATACATACATATATGATCTTTTTCTCCTACGACATGTCTACCGCGGCGCCGTCGTTCGCTGCTGTGGTAACTGGCGCCGTCACCGCTCAAACGATCAACATCTCCCCCAAAACGGTATCTCGGTATAAAGGTATTCCATTGATATCTTTTTTAGATTCGGAGATTGATGAACTTTCTGATCCTTTCAAATATTCATTAGTGGGTACTTTTTGGTATGGGAGGCCTCCATTGAAAGTGATCAGGGAAGTTTTTGAAAAGATTGGTTTTCAGCCGGATCTCCGTATCACTCTTATTGATCAGACACATATACTTCTCAATTTTCGCAATGAAGCAGATTATTTACGTTGCTTTTATCGGAGATCATGGCATATCTCTGGATGTCATATGCGGATAACGAAATGGACAGTAGATTTCGATCCGTCCACTGATGTGCCAATTGTGCCAGTTTGGATCGCTTTTCCAGGCCTTCCTGTTCATCTTCACCGAAAGGAAGCTTTATTTGAAATTGTGAAACCCATTGGCAGTCCTATCAAACTTGATGTTGCCACAGCGGAGGGCCTTAGGCCGTCAGTTGCACGTGTGTGTGTAGAAATTGACATCTCCAGAGACTTACCGCAGAAAATTTATCTAGAAGCTAAAGGACGATTTATTCTGCAACCTGTTACTTATGAAGATTTACCTTTGTTTTGCACTTCTTGTAGACGGTTAGGCCATGCAGCCTCCACTTGCCAGCCCACTTCAGAAAATAATATTCCTCCGCCGCCGCCACCCCCTCCACGTCGACCACAGGCACAGCGGTGGACTCCTGTTAAATTGCGCCCGGCTGCTCCAGCTAACCCATCACAGCAGGCTCCAGTGTTGTCCGATATGGTTACTTCGTGCCCTGATGGTTCTAACCCTAAAGAGCCAGTTACTGCTTTGCCCGATGACCCTCCCTGCGCGGTATCCCCCACACGCGACGCAATTCTCACGGAACATAACTCAGCAGATAATTTGGAACCATTGCGTGATCCCATGGAATCCGGTGATATTGACATTCATCTGATACTGACCTTCCGGTTACAGACAACATTGAAATTACTATGGTGCCAGAAGATGTCGCTACTCGCATCCAGCAGTTGCCTGCTACTCCTGATACGGATATATTAATCTCTCGCTTACAGGATTCGTCAGATGATTTTATTCAGGTGGTACCACGTCGAAAACGTCGGTCAAAAAAGGATCTTCCACCCTTACCTCCGTCGTCTATTCTCACGCGCAGCGCTTCGCATGCGATACAGGGAAGTAACTCCACCCTTTCTCAATGAATATTATGATATGGAATACACGAGGCCTTCGTGCCTCTAAGCCTCGTTTGCATCATTTAATTCACGAACATCGTCTAAATTTACTTGTACTTATAGAGCCTAAGCATGCATCTACTACTGTTTCTCGGTATGCTATAGAGTTTGGCTTTTCCAATTCATATGCATCGCAGTCTGAACGTATATGGTTTTTCTGGCGTGATTCTTACTTCGAGTTGGTCTCAGTACAGGACGAAGGGCAAATAGTACATTTCACATTACTCTTTCGGCAGTTGCAGCGTGTTTTTGTCCTCTCAGCAGTCTATGGCAGCCACACGCCACTTCTGCGTCGTGCATTGTGGGCTTCTCTATGTGATTTTTCGGAAAATACAACACTTCCTTGGGTTTTAGGGGGAGACTTCAATACATTCCGTTCTCTCTCAGATCACGAAGGAAGATCTCAGCCATCACTCTCAGTTTTGCAAGATTTCAATGATTGTATAGAATCATGCGGTTTGATGTCGCTGCCATTTCAGGGTTCTAGGTTCACATGGTCGGATGGTCGCGGTCTCGGCAGGCTACGTCGCCGATTAGATTGGTTGTTTATCAATACTGAATTTCATGATCTATTTGAAGACCAGCAGCTAACGCATCTCCCTCGAATTGCGTTAGACCACACGCCATTGCTCTTCATATGCCGACATACTATAAGCTCAAGGCGCCGCACATTTCGATTTTTAGACTCATGGCTGCAGCATCCAGATTTCACAGCTTATATGCGAGATGCGTGGAATGCGTATCCAACAATGGGAGGCATGTATGGGTTCTATGATAAATTATTTAAGTTCAAAAAGGATGTGCAGCAATGGAATAAAAACATCTTTGGTAATATTTTTTCACGCATTCAACATGCTGAGGCTAAGCTTACACAAGCTGAACAACAGTGGGACATGCAGCCGACAGAGGAGAGTCGTATGGAATATCATCGCGCAAAGGCAGATATATCAACAAGCAGCCTCCTATGAAATGCACTACTGGAAAGAAAAAGCAAGAGTCCGATGGTTGAAGGATGGAGATGCAAATACTAGTTACTATCATTCTATAGTCAAAGGCAGGCGTCTTCATCTTAAGATTCAGCAAATACAATCCTCTACTGGTCTTATCTGCTCTACCCCTGATGATATTATGACTGAAGCAGTATCGTTCTACACATCTTTATTTGCGAGAGAAGCAACGGGAAATTATGATCAAATTCTATGTCATATTCCATCTCTGCTTTCAGCAGATGACAACGCCTCCTTAACTCAAATACCCATGCCTGACGAAATTAAGACGGCGGTTTGGCACTTGGATCCACACAGTGCGACAGGGCCTGATGGTTTTGACGGTACCATTATACACAAGGATGTTATCTTAGCAGTTCAGGAATTTTTTCTTGGCGTACCACAGCCCAAAGTTATGGCGAGTGCTTTGATCACCTTAACTCCAAAGAAAGTTTCTCCTACCACTTTCAGTGATTATCGTCCGATTTGTCTCACAAATTTCATCAGTAAAGTTTGTACCAGAATAGTTGCTAGTCGCTTGAGTAAGTTGTTGCCACGTCTAATCTCCCCCGAGCAAACTGGTTTTCTGCCGGGCATGGATATTTCACAATCAGTTTTGTTGGCTCGAGAGATGATTCATATGCTTGACCGCGGTGGTTCACAACTCTGTCTCAAATTGGATATGATGAAAGCATTCGACAGAGTTAGCTGGGAATACTTGGAATTAATTCTAAAGGCCTTTGGATTTTCAGGTTTTTTTACGCGTATTATTCTGAATCATTTGAGTGCCACCACGTTTGCCGTTTCAATAAATGGACAACCCTCAACTTATTTCCGCCCGTTTAGAGGAGTAAAGCAGGGAGATCCTTTATCTCCATTATTATTTATTTTAGCAGCAGAGGGTTTTAGCAGAGGCTTAAAAGCTTTGACATCAGTGGGTGTGTTGGAGCCATTTCGAATGGGCCGCATGCCGTTTCCAGTTACACATTTGGCTTATGCGGATGATCTTCTCATTTTTCTTCGAGGTACACAGCGAAATTTACGACAATTTCATATGTTTCTTAAACAATATGAAACTGCCTCAGGCCAGAAAGTCAACTTCCAAAAGAGCAGTATGATTCTTTCTTCGTCTGTTACTCCACATCAGCGTCAATGCTTCATGAATATTTTAGGCATGCGTCTTGCCACTCTTCCGTTTCGATATCTTGGATCATTTTTACACAAGGGTATCTCTCGCTCTCAACACTGTGTCTCACTGTTACAGCATATTGATGACAGACTTCAGGGGTGGCACTCTAAATTATTATCTACTGCAGGCCGCCTCGTGCTTTTACAATCGGTAATTACAGCACTGCCTCTTCATATTATGGCTGCGGGAGGAATTCCTAAATCGGTCATTAAAATTATTCATCGCAAAATGGCTACGTTCTATTGGGGTCATCGACATCATTGGGTCTCCTGGGCAAACATTACTAAGCCAACGTCTGAGGGAGGATTAGGCCTCCGAGACTTAACTGTCCTTCAAAAGGCATATCATTGCCGCCTTTGGTGGTCTTATCATCAGCATTCAACTTTGTGGAGCCAATTCATGCATGCAAAATATGGTCAGAGGCAGGATTACATCCCTCGGCTTACTGACTCACCGATCTGGAGAACAATCTGCAGTATTCATTCGTTCTGCTTAATGCACACGATCAGACAGGATGATCATCTCACATGGATACCAGCGACACTGGGCGAATTTTCAATCAAGAGTGCATATGATGTCTGCCGCACTTCATCTCCCACTATGATGTCGTTCTCTTTTATTTGGTCCAAGCATCATTCACCCTCTATTAGACTGTTCTTATGGCGTATTTTTCACTCCGCATTGCCTTTTCAGGATTATATTGGCCGATATATTGCGGCACAGACAACACAATGCCCGTTCTGCAGGAGCGATTCGGCCACGATAGACCATGTTTTCATCTCCTGCTCTCATATTCATCCTATATGGTCTTACTTTGCAAGTGAGCTGCATTGTCCCCCTCCTTCATCCTTGTGCCTACGCCATTATCTTCTCGCTTGGTGGTATCGGTCATCTTTTTCTTCTCTTATTGGGGTTTATAAAATTGTGATTCCTGCTATCATTGTGCACAACGTTTGGCGGGCTTATACATCCATTGTTTATGGGGACAAAACAACATGTACAACAATTTCTCTACAAGCCAGAATCCGTTATGATATTACTCTATGGCACAAAAAAATAGCAGGCACTAAACTTTGTGCCTACCCACGTCAAGTATTCCGATGGCTTCCTCCCCCTCGACTGCCTCGACCAATTGTAGTTCGTTGGGTCACTCCGCCTTCTGGCCGATTGAAGCTAAATGTGGATGCTGTAGTAGGCCAACACTTTGCAGCGGGCGGTGCCATATTACGTAACCATACAGGATCATGTCTAGGAGCAATTTCATTCCGGCTACCACAATGTTCTCCTCTTCATGCAGAAATCCAGGCTGCGCTTTTTGGCCTTCTTTATTTCCTTCCGTTATATCGCTCAATTACACTCGAGTCAGACTGCGTCCAGCTAACTGATCGTATCAGCCAGTCGAACGCATCCCATGGAAATTACCACTTCCGTTGGCTTCTTCATCTGGTTCATTCTCATCGACTCTCTAGCAGTCATACCTATCGTGAAGCAAATATGGCAGCACATTATTTAGCACAGCAGGCCATGCTAAACCCAATTACGAAGTACTATTCCTCAGCTAATCTACCGTCTTTGGTCAAGGCAGCTGTTACTTTAGATCTCACATCAGCTCACCTCCGATTCCCTTGACACTTGAGGTCTTCCATATGGATTGGCGCTATTCTGCCTCACCTGCCTGCACCCATTGGGCTGCAGGCGGGCACGGTATGTTTTCTCCGTCCACTTTTTCTACATTATTTGGTTTAATATATCAATATAACATGCTGCTTTGTTTCATGAGAGCGATTTGGATATCATATTGCACTTTCATTCTTGCGTTGTCGCGTTGGGGCAAATCATGCGATGGCATGGAACGATATTCTATATTGTCGAGTTGCCGAGTTGCTGGAATTTACACGTTGTCGCCTTGGCTGCCTAGTCAAGGCGACTTGGGTACGCAATTACACATTTGGTTTATGCTTCTTGCTTATGGACTTTCTCCTCTATTAATGTGTTCTTTTCATCCGTGCGAGATTACACATCCGATGAATCCCATTTATATGGAGCAAGTGCACCATCTCATCCGCCTGTCACGATGGCATCCTGCTTTCTATGAAGACTTTGTAGCTTGGTTCAACTCCATACAACACATGTCCAAAGTCGGCGATGATCCTGATTGGGGCCTCAACTTCTTCTCCTATCCCCCTGCATCACATCTTCGGTTGTACATATTTTTCCACAAATAACATATCAATGACAGCCGTATAAATATGTACGCTTTTTCCTTCGCCAAGGTTTTATCCACAAGGGTGGTTTTACTTGGCAAGGTTTTAATGCGGCATATCATATATGACTGAAGATATGACATTATTCGCTCGTTAATTCATTTATTTACATTCACAGACTTTTGTAATATGGTTTTCCTCCGCCACAAGTGAGGTTTTTCGTAATAAAATATCCATTATATAAAAAAAAATATACATACATATATATATTTGGCAAAAAGAAAAATTTATTAATATGCCTCACTTAGGACGGAGGAATACCACATTATAAAATTCATCATGAAATGAAGAATACCAATGTAAAGATCGTAGCAGTGACAATCGCCAGTCATATATGATATGCCACATTAAAACCTTACCAACTAAAACCACCCTTGTGGAGTGAAGGAAAAAGCGTACATATTTATATGACGGCCGAAATAACGCAATACATGTATGGCGCAAAAAACAAAGAGAAGCATAACAATCACATGAAGCCTAGAGGATGTGTCATCCAGCAAGAGTAAAAGCAAAATCGGCAACATGTGTAGGAGGAAACGACAATGGGAGCACAGAGTACAAATAACAGAAGTAGTCAATATGTGCGAGCATCCAAAACATCAGATTCGCATGTGAAACAGGGGTCCTCGAATATAACGCATGGCAGCAAGCAATGACCCATGCAAAAAAAGCAAAGCGTGGCAGTGAGTAAGCGTAGAAACCACATAATGAACAAAAACATGAGCATAACGCCAAGAGATTAGTGCCCATGTTGTCTGTATCCACCAATACATGCAACCACCAACGCAAAAGAGCTATGGTGGGAAACAATACACTATACATCTCAAAAGGATCAACAGAAATCGTAGGAATAGGAAATACCTGAGTTGCCTGTATTAGTATATGACAGGCAACGTCCCAGAAACTGCTGCCGTGGGACTAGAGCCTCTGTTCTATAGCCGTAGGTAAGTAGTGGTAGCATCAGTACGTATAGCATCTGTAACAATATGTGGTAAGTCATCGAATATCTGAAATGTAGAGAAACAGGGATGAAGTTGTCTAAGCTGGGCTAAGAAATGTGCAACCATATTATCCTGCCGAGGAACGTATGCGATAGTGCCATTGTACAGTCGAAGAAAAGTACATAGCATCGCTGCCTCATGTGTGCAAGTGTAGTCAACAACCCCAATCAAGTCAACGTCCAAATCAATATTGCGAAATCGCTGCGTAAAATAAATAAGAGCCAAGGTGGCTTCCTGTAATTCGGCCTGAAAAGGAGTAGTGACTGGTAGATAAAAAGTAATGGCGCCACAGAAGTGTCATGTCGAATCTCGGATCACTGTGCCTCCCGAGGCTGAGAAGGATCCAAGCACCGCATCAACATTTAATTTAAAGCGTCCAGAAAGAGGTGCGGGTCATCTCACAACAGTCGGTTGTCGTGTACGAAGTCGAGGAGAGAGGACAAGAGCAACCAAATGAGGATCAGTGGAAGCATGTTTGGTGCCAGATTGACCTTAACACTAGATATAAATGTCACGTCGGATGAGTTCATGCAGCTTTGTAATCGACCAGTGCTCATCCCCAAAAGCGAGCGATGCATAAGTGCACCAAATGCTCCAAAGAATTATACCCGGCGCGACAATACAGAGACCCTCGAAATGTGGTGCTGCGAGTTGATGTCCACCAAGCTAGTAAATACTGTGGCAACGACGCAGCAAGTGGCGGTGGTCCATCTAATATAGCCGCATAAGTGTTACAAAGTTGATGTATAGTATGACAACCGTAACACAGATGATCAAGTGATGTCGAGGCCGTACGATAGAAGGGGCAACAAGCAAGGTCGACCAACATTATCCGATGTAGGTTATCCTGTACTGGTATTGCACAATGACATAGCCTCTACAAAAAAACCTGAAACCACTGGCCGCTGAAGTAGGTGCCAAATAAAGGTGTGTGAGAAAAGCTTCACCCCAGCTGGACGTGAAACATGATATGGAGTACGCAAAGAGAAATCACCATGGTTAACTTCCACACATAAGAGCCTGGGTTACCATCAACTTGTGAGATGCATGTAGAATGTGCCGCAGAAATACGCTTCCGACATATAGAATCCGTTAGTCTAGGTATATAATCCATGCGACCGCCATATTTCAAATGCAAAAAATCTGCCCAAAGCGAGCGCTTCTGATGATAAGACCATCATAATTTAGCCGAATAAGCAGACGTCAAAACGTCAAGTCTACGTAAGCCAAGGCCGCCCTCTTCAACTGGTGTGAAGAGTGTTTGCCAGTTTACCCAATTATGGCGATTTCCATCCCCCAAGAAAACCGACATATGCAGCAACGAATAGCATGCATAATACTCTTAGGCAGGGAGATGACAGTAAGAGTATGAAGAGGAAGAGCACTAAGCACATGCTTAATCAAAATTAACTTACCCTCCACCGAAAGAGACTTATTATGCCAACTAAGAAGGCGCTTATCCACACGATTCAATAAATCCATGCAGTAGACTGGTCTCATTCGGCCTTTTTGTAAATTAACATCGAGATATTTAAGAGGAAAAGTAGTCGTTGTCATGCCCGATGCTTGCGACATTTGTCTAAACATGCTTGGCTGTAAATAAGATGAATGTATATAGTGACCCTTGTGGAAATTAACCTACTGCCCAGAAGCCACCTGATAAGCATCCAAGAATGTCCGAAAACGCCTTAAATTATGCACTGACCCGTTAAGAAATATTAATAAAGCATCTGCAAAAGCGAGATGTGAAATGATCGCTCGAGTTCGGCCTTGCGAAAAAACCTTTAAGTATACCATCCTGAATCAACAAACTTAATCCACAAGTAAAGGCTTCCGATGCTAAGATAAATGAGAGCGGTGAGATAGGGTTGTCTTATTTCACACCGTGGGTTGGTTGGAAAAAATTGCATGGTTTACCATTAATGAGAATAGACATAAATGTACCTTCCAAATGATTGAAAATTAGCTGCTGAAATCGATGATGAAATCCCATTTTGGTCAGTAATTACTTTAAGCAACAACGATTCACCCGATCAAAAGTCTTCATCATATCCAGCTTGATCATCACATTTCCTCCACGAACATTTTTATCCAATAACTGTGCCATTTCTTGTGCAAGAAGTATATGTTCCGTAATATCATGGCCACGTATAACGCCAGCATGCTCACGTGATACTAGGTCAGATAGTAATGCGGTCAGTTGCATAATTAAGATCCAGGTACCCACTTTCGATAGAAAATTCGATAGTCTAATGGGCAAAAGTCTGCAAAGGTGGTGGGAGATGAGATTTTCAGAATCAATTTGATCAAAGTGCTACCCATAGAACGAGGAATAAGAAAACCCAAGAAATACTCCTCAATAGCCTTAAAGACATCAAGCTGCGCAATATCCCAACAATGTCGGAAAAAATAGCCATTGAATCCATCTGGTCCCGCTGGACTAGTCAGGTCTAACGACCAAACCGCAGCCTTAGTTTCATCCAAAGTAGGTATACATATAGGGCCCTGTTCATCTTAGGAGTGACCATATCTGGAATATAGTGCAAGAACTTATCAACTACAGTAACAGGTTCTGACGTGAACAGTCGGGAATAAAAGGAAACGGCTTCTTCTTGGATTTCTGACTCCGAGACACATACTTGTCCTGAAGTCTTATGAATGCGTGTAATTTCTTGTCGAGCCCACCGATCACGAAAAATGGCATGAAATTATTTGCTATTGGCATCCCCTTCTTTTAGCCACTTGACCCGCGCTTTTTGTTCATCTAATACATGCATACACACACACACACACACACATATATATATATATATATACTCAATAATACAGAAAGTAGGGCGGAGCCTCCTAATTTTATTATGTTGTCCTCACTTATGGCAGACGAATGCCATTAATACAAAAGAGTTCGAAGCATAACAAAATAAAGCTACTAAGTGGCTTGCATATGTGCTGAGATAGATGTTTCACAATATCTCCCGAAGAAAATGTACATTCAAGGTAAACAAAAATTAGTTATGCAGCAAGTTGTTTACGAGGATCTACCTTCTTTTTGTGCAGATTGTCGTCTGTTGGGACATAAGGCAGGTTCCTGTAATGATCCTCTACCTCCTCCACCTCCTCCGCCTGTTACGCACAACCACTCGTTGGACACCAAAGAAGAATAAGGCTCAGGACATCTCTGATTCGGTATCTATTCTACAACGTAATTCTGGGGTTGACCTATCCATGTCACTGGTGGAAAGTATCCCAACAAGCACTAAACCTCCTATACCCCTTGTTCAAGACATTAATTTACTACAATTGGACAAGGAAGATTTAGTAATATCTCACAAAGTTCAGGATGATCCTGATGATTATCAATGCTTAGATTCGGAGGTAGGACATCTAACAACTCCAACCCTACTTTTGATGCACATGCCTATGCAGAGTTCATGCAACAGATGCGCACTTCTTCTAAATTATTTGGACACAGGCTAGCTTCAAAAACGACTTCTGCTGGTAACAACAAGTCATTATCAGAGTTATTAGATTCAACAATTCAAGATTCTTAAGGTTTTCTCCCTGTACCCTCACGGCGGCATCGACGCACGAGAAGGGAGTTACCTCAAAGGCTACCTTCATCAGTAGTAACACGAAGTGCAACTCGTAATGGTCAGTCTCTTCCAACTTCTACTCAAAATTCTCAATGAATGCTATAACATGGAACGTGGGTGGTATTTGCACTTCTTTATCTCGTTTACTACATTTGCTTCGTGAACATTCAATTCAGTTGTTAGTTATTATTGAGCCCAAGCAGCAGCATCCTCGGCTGGAATATTATCGTCTTAAGCTTGGTTTTAGTAATGCTCATCATACATGTGATGGAAACGTTTGGGTCTTTTGGAAGATTGAAGACGTACAGTTTGAAGCTGTTATACTGTTAAAGATATAGATGCACTGGTGCAAGAAATAGGAAGTGGCAAGAAGGTCTTGGTTGGTGGTTAGCCATGGCATGTGCTTGGCATGGATGGTTGGCAAGGTGCTTGAGTCTTGGCACGGATGGTAGCACAAGACCTAGACCTTGGCACGTATGGCATGGTTGGCATGCTTGGCACGCTGGAATGGAACTAAGTCTTGGCACGTATGGCACGGTTGGCACGCTGAGCACGTTGGGACCGCAAGACTTCATAAGGCTGGCACGGGTGACATGCGGGAGTTGGTTTAAGCTCGGTATAGCAGAGATTGCTGGTGCAGTAGTAAACTAGCTCGTTTCTCACGTGTGTTTTTGTGTTTCTAGATACTTCTTTAGATTAGTATAAATACATGTATTAGCTGTACATTTGAGGTGTGAGAAAGCAAAATAAAATTTTAGAATTTTCCTTTTCTTCTTCCTCAAGTTGAGGTTCCTCTCTGGCGCCATAGCGCACTTTCGCTTACTCCGAGCTTCTCCACAGCAAATTGTTTCTTTTTTGTTGCGTCTTGATCAACTCGATCATTTGTTTTTGATTTCTATCAGAATTTTGACATGGTATCAGAGCCATGACAATTCGATATTGATTCATCGTATGCTCATGATCAAACGCTTGCATCACAACATTTGTCTTACGAATCATTGTAATTGAAGTATAGGCATGGCGAACACGAGTGCTGCTTCATCTAGCTCACGAAGCAATCACGTAAACAATGAGAATCCAGCAAGTAGCCCGTACTACTTGCATCCAAATGATAGTCCAGCAATAGTCTTGGTTCAACCTCCACTCAATCCACATAATTACCACTCTTGGAGCAGAACATTTCAAATGGCGTTGTTAGTGAAGAACAAAACCTGCTTCATAGACGGATCTATGCCTAAACCTGTACAAAATGATCCTCAATTTCAGTCATGGAGGCAGGTAAACACCATGATCCAATCCTGGATCATGAACTGCGTCTCTCCTTCAATTGCGCAAAGTGTAATGTGGTACGATAGTGCTCTAGATGTGTGGAATGATTTAGCTATGAGGTATGGAAGTGGTGATCCTTTCAGGTTATCTGATTTATTGTGTGAATTTTATGCTGTGAAGCAAGAGAATCTTAGCGTGAATGATTACTTTACGAAGCTGAAGGTACTATGGGAAAAATTAGCTTCATTAAGATCTGTACCAAAATGTGATTGTCTTCGTTGTGTGTGTGATATAACTAAAAGGTGAATCAATTCATTGAGAGTGACTACGTTATAAAATTTGTCAAAGGCTTGAATGAGGAGTTCGATCCAGTGAGATCACAGGTTTTCGTGATGACTCCTCTGCCGGATATTAAAACTGTTTTTGCGATGGCACTGAAGTTTGAAAGGAAGATTACTAGTAATTCTGTGTCAACTAGCTTTAGCAATGCACCTACAGCATTGATTTCGAATCGTGATGATCAAGAGAGCTTTGTAGCGAATACGTATGTTAATAAGAAGCAAGGGCAGACATATAGGAGAGGAAATGGAAGATTTTATCAGGAAGGAAATAAACGTTTGCAATGTAACCACTGTGGTATGATAGGACATACAAGTGATAGATGCTACAGAAAGCATGGATTTCCTCCTGGATTCAAGTTTAAGAATCAATTAAACGCAGCTGAGGTGGTTGAAGAGAAGTCTCAGAACTGTGATGTTGAGATGCCTTTGTCTGGTTTATTTCCATAGGCTACGCAGTCTCTTACTCAAAAACAGTTTACTAAACTTTTAAAATTGTTGGATATTGATGATGCTGTTTCAGGAAGCAGTGGAAATAAGGAAGTGCAAGGAGCTGTCATGACAGCACAAACTGGTATATCCACAGGTAAGCATTCTGTAAGTACTGATTGCGTTTGGATCTTGGATTCAGGAACCACTGACCATATTTCATGTTCCTTGGCTTTGTTTCAGTCTTATAATCCCATTGATCATGTTTCTATTAAGCTCCCTAACAATGTCACAGTTGAATCAACTCATAGAGGAGTTGTTATATTACACAGTGGTCTGGTCTTGAAGGATGTCTTATATGTTCCTTCATTCTCTTTCAACCTTGTCTCTCTCAGCAAGCTTACTGACTCCCCTCATCTTACACAGTGGTCTGGTCTTGAAGGATGTCTTATATGTTGTTTCATTTCATGATTCTGGTTGTTTAATTCAGGATCAGTTGTCCAGGAGGATGATTGGTTCAACTAGGAAGCATCATGGGCTTTATTATTTACATGATTCCAGTTTGCCTCTGCAGTGTGGAGACTCCAGTATATGTCTTTTACCTTCTGCTTTGTCTTCTTCTAGTCTTAACTCTGATTCATATCTGTGGCATGCCAGACTTGGGCATGCCTCATCAACTAGAATACAAGAGTTACATAGATCTTATCCAGAAATACCTTCTTTTGATCAGAATAATGTCTGTACAGTTTGTCCCTTGGCAAAATTGAAAAGATCACCGTTTCCTATATCTGCTACAGCCTCTAAGTGTCCTTTTGATGTTATTCATGTTGATATACGGGGCCCTTATAGGCACCCTACAATGTACAATCAAAGGTATTTTTTGACTATAGTTGATGACTGTTCAAGGTATACCTGGATATATCTGCTTAAGGCAAAATCTGAAGTTAGACAAATTTTGCAAAGTTTCTTTCATTATGTGTTTACTCAATTCAATGTTCATATCAAGGTTGTCAGAAGTGATAATGGACTTGAATTTAAAATGACTGAATTTTATATGCAACATGGGGTAGTCCATCAAACAACCTGTAGCCACACTCCTCAACAGAATGGAGTGGTTGAAAGGAAGCATCAACATCTTTTGGTTGTAGCTAGAGCACTTAGATTTCATGCTTCATTGCCCATTGATTATTGGGGATTCTGTCTTCAGCATGCTACATATCTGATAAATTTGATGCCATCTCCTGTACTTCAGTGTAAAACTCCTTATGAGATTTTGCATCAGAATCAGCCTGTATATACTCATCTCAGAGTGTTTGGGTGTTTAGCTTTTGCGTGTGACAACACTCCTCATAGAGCCAAGTTTGCACCCAGAGCTTTTCCTTGTGTCTTTCTTGGATTTCCCATGAATACAAAGGGGTACATTGTTCAAAAGCTGGAAGACAAGTCTGTTGTTGTGTCTAGAGATGTCTTGTTTCATGAAAACTCTTTCCCATTCTCTAATGGATCTTCCTTGCCATCAGCATCAGTCTCAGTTCCTCATGCTGTGACTGATGCACCTCTGCCTCCGTGCCCATCACCTCCTCAAGTACATCCTTTGCATCAGTTGCCACCATCTCTTGATGCTCTTCATTCAGATGAAACTGAGTCGTCCTCAGTGTCACCAGTGCCTTCAGCGTGTTCCTCTCCTTCTTCATCCTCAAAGGAGTCAGTATCCCCTCCAAGCGATCAGATGCCCATAACTCACCTGGAGGTCCATTTGCCCCCTGTCTCTGATTCTGATCATAGATGTGTTAGGCAGAGACATGCTCCATCTTATTTGCAATATTATTATTGCAATCTTAGTCACTCTTCTGTTGCTTTAGAGCCATCTGAGTCTATGCCATATCCTATACAGTCATTTCATTCTCTTGAAGCTTTAGCTCCTGAATACAAGTCCTACGTCCTTAGCATCAGTACTGAGCAGGAACCTGTGACTTATCAGCAGGCTGCTACATCAGCAGCCTGGCAGCAAGCTATGCAGGTTGAGTTGGCAGCTTTGGAGGCTACACGTACCTGGAACATTGTTCCCTTGCCACCTGGTAAGCAGCCCATTGGCTGTAAGTGGGTGTATAAGGTTAAGCGCAAGGCTGATGGGTCAATTGAACGATATAAAGCAAGGCTAGTGGCTAAGGGATACACTCAGCAACCAGGTATAGATTATGTTGACACCTTCTCACCTGTGGCAAAAATGACTTCTGTGCGTCTCCTTTTAGCTTTGGCATCTGCGAATCATTGGCATGTGCATCAGTTAGATATAAATAATGCCTTTCTTCATGGAGATTTATACCAGGAAATGTATATGGAGTTGCCTCAAGGAGTTCAGTCTTCCATTCCTAATGCAGTTTGCAAGCTTCAGAAATCTCTTTATGGGCTTAAACAAGCCAGTAGACAATGGAATGAAAAGCTTACTGTGTATTTACTGTCTCAGGGTTATAAACAGTCCAAAAATGATTATACCTTGTTTACTAAACGAACCTCAGATTCTTTCATAGCTTTGCTCATTTACGTTGATGACATTATTGTAGCTAGTGATTCATTGTCTCATATTCAGGCTCTGAAAGCTCATTTACATTCCACATTTCAAATCAAAGATTTAGATGTTCTGAGGTACTTTCTGGGACTTGAGGTGGCAAGGTCTCAGGGGGGGATTATGATTTGTCAAAGAAAATATGCAATGGAACTATTAGAAGAGACAGGTTTTTTGGCTGCAAGCCTGCCTTGACACCCATGGAACAAAATTTAAAACTGGAACATAATGATTCACCTCTATTTTCAGATGTTTCTTGTTACAGGAGAATTATTGGAAAGTTATTGTATCTCACTATTACAAGACCTGACATTTCATATGCTGTGCAACAATTAAGTCAGTTCTTAGATTGTCCCACAGAAATGCACATGAAGGCTGTTCACAGGTTGCTTAGGTATTTGAAGGGTAATCCTGGTCAGGGCTTATTGTTTCCCAGCACAGGTTCAAAATTGCTTAAGGCTTATTCAGATTCAGACTGGGCTGGGTGTACTGAAACCAGAAGGTCTATTACAGGATATTGTATGTTCTTTGGTAATGCTTTAGTATCCTGGAAAGCAAAGAAACAGACTACAGTCTCAAGGTCCTCCTCAGAGGCTGAATACAGGTCACTTGCTGCAGCTACTTGTGAAGTGCAGTGGTTGTTGTACTTGTTGAAAGACCTAGGCATAGAACAGAAAGAGCCTGTAGAACTGTTTTGTGATAATAAGAGTGCCATATATATTGTTGAAAATCCAGTTTTCCATGAGAGGACAAAGCATATAGAGGTGGATTGTCATGTGGTCAGAGATAAGTTTTAAGAGGGGGTGATTAAGCCAATGCCAGTCAAAACTGAGTTTCAGGTGGTTGATCTGTTCACTAAGGCATTGAGTTCTCAAAGGTTGCAATTTCTGACTTCTGCATTAGGGGTCTGTAACATTTACAAGAAGTCAGAATTGAGGGGGGTGTTAAAGATATGGATGCACTGGTGCAAGAAATAGGAAGTGGCAAGAAGGTCTTGGTTGGTGGTTAGCCATGGCATGTGCTTGGCATGGATGGTTGGCAAGGTGCTTGAGTCTTGGCACGGATGGTAGCACAAGACCTAGACCTTGGCACGTATGGCATGGTTGGCATGCTTGGCACGCTGGAACGGAACTAAGTCTTGGCACGTATGGCACGGTTGGCACGCTGAGCACGTTGGGACCGCAAGACTTCATAAGGCTGGCACGGGTGACATGCGGGAGTTGGTTTAAGCTCGGTATAGCAGAGATTGCTGGTGCAGTAGTAAACTAGCTCGTTTCTCACGTGTGTTTTTGTGTTTCTAGATACTTCTTTAGATTAGTATAAATACATGTATTAGCTGTACATTTGAGGTGTGAGAAAGCAAAATAAAATTTCAGAATTTTCCTTTTCTTCTTCCTCAAGTTGAGGTTCCTCTCTGGCGCCATAGCGCACTTTCGCTTACTCCGAGCTTCTCCACAGCAAATTGTTTCTTGTTTGTTACGTCTTGATCAACTCGATCATTTGTTTTTGATTTCTATCAGAATTTTGACATATACATGGAGTTCAGTCTTCGCATTATACATTTCAGCTACGATCAACACAACAATTCCTTCACTGGACAGTCGTTTATGGGCATCATACAGTTGTGGAACGCAGAGAGCTGTGGGCATCTTTAGATTCTTTTGATCGACATATTGTTCATCTGTGGGTTATTGGAGGGGATTTTAACACCTTCTTGCGTCTAGAAGAACATCGTGGACGGTCCTCACCAACACTTAATTCATTGGTTGATTTCAATGATTGTCTGACTAGTTGTCAGCTGCAGGAAATTCCAACACTGGG
The DNA here is from genome assembly GCA_036186865.1 of Eustoma russellianum. Taxonomy (NCBI): domain Eukaryota; kingdom Viridiplantae; phylum Streptophyta; class Magnoliopsida; order Gentianales; family Gentianaceae; genus Eustoma; species Eustoma russellianum. The sequence goes on along the minus strand of AP025063.1, from coordinate 17,017,283 downwards.
ATCCGTATTCACCTGGGCTCGTGGGAGTGGGCCCAGTCATATACTATGCCGTTTAGATCGTACGCTATGTACATATAATTTTGCTGAGCTATTTGCTGATGTAGTAGTTCATCATCTCTCCCGTGCATCTTCTGATCATTCGCCTTTGTTACTCAAATGTCGTATAACGCTGGCTACATGTCCTCGACCATTTCGGCTTATAAATGCTTAGACCTAGCATGCTGTTTTTTATTCATATGTGGAGTTAAATTGGAAGCGAAATCCTACCATGGGTGGAATGTGGGGATTATATACAAAGCTTCGTCTACTAAAACAATCTCTGTGACATTGGAATCAAAATATATTTGGTAACATTTTCGATCGAGTTGAAGAGGCAGAATTAATCTATGCTAGAGCATTGGTAACATATGATAAGGACCCATCGCCACATAACTGTGCCTCATTTTCCTTACTGCAGGCACAAAATGCCCAGACCAGTTTTTGGACGCAAAAAGCGTGACTCCACTGGGCTAAAGATGGTGATTCAAACACATCCTACTTTAATGCTCTGGTTAAAGATAGGTACCGTTGCCAGAGAATTCGACAACTATCTCACACGGATGGTACTATTGTTGATGATCTTGATGCTCTAGGATCTATGGCAGTTCAATATTATCAAACTCTTTTTTCAAGTGAACCGGATTAAGGCATTGATACTTTTATTCAATGCATACCCAGTACAGTATCGATGGATGATAATGCTAGGTTGCTTGCTATTCCCAGTGTGTCTGAAATAAAAAATGCTGTGTGGAACCTAAACCCTAATAGCGCCGCTGGACCTGATGGATATAACGGCTATTTTTCTGTACATGTTGGGATATAATCCAAAAAGATGTCGTCTTAGCGATTCAGAAATTTTTCCTTGGTATTCCTACCCCACAGTTGATGCTTTCCTCGATCATTACTCTAATACCGAAAAAATCCAACCCATCCACATGTGCTGATTTTCGTCCTATTTACTTATCCAACTTTATCAGCAAAGTCACTACTCGGATCCTAGCTACGCACTTCTCAGACTTATTACCCAAGCTCATATCCAAGGAACAAATTGGTTTTTTGTCTGGACATGATATCAGCGAGCATGTTCTTATGGCTGATGAAATGGTTCATCTACTTGATAAAAAGACTCGTGGGGCTAATATAATGATAAAGATGGATATGGCCAGAGATTTCGATCGTGTGAATTAGCAATACCTTGAGGCTGTGTTACGGCAGTTTGGTTTTCATGACAGGTTGATCCGCATTATAATGAACAATATGCACTTTTCAAAATTATCTGTTGTGGTCAATGGAAAAAGCTTTGGATTTTTCTCTCCCACACGAGGGGTAAAGCAAGGTGATCCAATATCTCGTCTACTCTTTATACTTGCATCTGAGGCTTTCAGCCAGGGTATCAATCACTTTTTTAGCACATGCACCTTGACAAGATTTTGAACGGGGAGAACACTGGGCGTATCTCATCTCGCCTATGCTGATGACTTGTTGGTTTTCTTGAATGGCAGCATACATAATCTACGGACTTTTCAATCTTTTCTTTGTGAATATCAAAGTTCATCAGGTCAGCTAGTAAATTATTCGAAGAGTCAGGTTGTCGTCAGTTCTTCTATTAGTCATCGCATGCCGCTGAGGATGGGCTCAATATTAGGTATGTAACCCTCGTACCTGCCTATCAAGTATTTGGGATCATACTTATACCGTGGAATCAACAGGCTTAGATATTGCCACTCACTTTTACAACATTTTGATGCTAAATTTTCTAGCTGGATTCGACACTTGCTGACACCTGGCGGTAGGATTGTGTTAATTCAGTCAGTTCTCACCTCTAATCCGCTACATCTTATGGCTGCAGCACGAACGCCAAAGAGTGTAATATATTCTTTGCAACAGAAGATAGCGAATTTTTTCTGGGGTCCTAAATATCACTGGGTGTCTTGGCAAAAAATTTGCTATCCGGAGATGGAAGGAGGCTTAGGCATTCGCAGCATTCCTTTTATTCAACTAGCGTATGCTTGCAAGATTTGGTAGAATTTCCATACGAACTCTTCATTGTGGGCCATATACATGCGTTAAAAATATGGTTCTCGGTCGGATTATGTCCCTAAAATATACGACTCTCTGGGTTGGAAACGGATTTGCTCGATGCATTCGACCTATTCATCCCTTACATCACACGTGGATGGTGTCTCTTGGACATCTTTACTACAGGACTTTTTACGGTGCACCAGGCAAACACAAATTTACGACCTGTTTGTCAACAGATATACTCAAATAAATATATATGGTGGGGCTCCTTACCGAAGACATTCAGCGTTTTCATGTGGAATCTCTTCAACAACGCTTTGTCATTCGAAGAGATTCTAAGCCGCTTTCTGGCTTCTAGTCCCACGATATGCCCATTTTGCAAATCACAATCTGCCACATCTACTCATATATTTTTGCAATGTCCCGAGGTTGCCTCTATCTGGACAAGATTTGCGATATATCTCGATGGGTTGCTTCCTTGCTCTTTGACACTTCGGCAGTATCTTTTAAAAAGGTGTCTTACCTCTACATCATGAACATTTTTGGGTCATTACAGAGCAGTAGCGCCCTCGGTAATTTGTTGGAATATATGGAAGTTGTACACTAATCACTGCTATGGAGAATCTGATATTCTTGTAGCATCTGCTTTTTCAATGGCTCGATAATCATGCTATATTTGGGCGTCTTCTTTATTTGGTACTAAGTTAGCCTCCAATATACCTTCTCTTCTTCAGTAGGGGCTCTCCCCGCCTTTAAAGGTCTGGCGGCATCGTATCATGAAATGGAAACTCTCTCCTTCAGGTAAATTAAAGCTCAATGTTGATGCATCGGCGGGTCGAAGACAAGCTTCGACGGGAGCAATCCTTCGAGACCACCGTGGCCAAATGCTAGGAGCTATATCATTCACACTACCATGCTTATCACCTGTCAGAGCAAAAATTTAGGCTGCTTTTTTTAGCCTATTATATTTTAGTCGTTGGTATAGAGATATATTACTGGAAACAGGCTGCATTCAAATCACAGCGGTTGACAGTTTGATACTAACATCCCTGGAGGAATACGCACGATTCAAGTCCCTATTGCAATTGACAGGTAGTTCCATCTCTTACATCCCACGTGAAATTAATGTGGTGGTGCATCATTTGGCATAATATGCACGTCTCCATCCTACCACAGCTTATTTTGACACATCAAGCTCCCTTCCTCCTGCTGCCGTGGGTTTTATTCAACTGATGCTACTACTTATGCTTTGCGAGCTTCACCTTAAAAATATTGCTGCTGGTCTCCCTAATTCATTGTCTATATCAGATGGATACAGGCAACACCGGTATGGCCCATTCCCATCTAATTTCAATGTTATCAATTGTATGTTTCATCATAATGTTCATATCTTCTCATCTACTTTGCTGCGATGTCTTTTGGCTTACACATCACACTCACATGGCTGTGGTCACTTCATCATGACGACGAGATGGTCTCCCTTATGGGTTGGCACGCTTACGATTTGGTTGCCCATGGTACTTTGGCCATGGGCAACATGGGTATGCATATTCTTCCCTACTCTTGCATTTTTTATACCTCTTTGCTCATAAGATATGTTGAACTGCTTTATCTGCTTGTTGCTTGAGGATTACATATCTTGGCCTACCCGTGGCATCGTCTTTTAGCTGAGATGCCTGTTATGCAACTACTTTCTTTGATGCCTCTACTCTATCTGATTCACAACTGGGGAGGTCTCACACTTATTTGGAGATTGACTGCGGACACATCTCCACAAGACTTCACAAGCGTTTCACAATATTTTTTTATTATATATAGATGGAGTTTTGCTTTCCGAATTTTCTTTTGGACACAAACGATTTATTATGTGCTTTATGTAATTCTTTATTTATTCAGTTATTCAGGGAGAGTCTCCCGTTAGATTAAGGACTTAATTGTAACCACAGTTTTCCTGCGCCACAAGGGAGGGTTTCCTCCTTTCTGATCCATGATCCATATTAACGGAGGAGGCTATGAGGATTGCATATACTATTGGGAAGCGCTCAACATCCAGTGCCACTTATCATATTTTGTTGTCTTGGCTCAACTTATGCCAAGACGACATTGGTATGTTCTGGACTTCATTATGCGTATATCTAACTCTTTCTCTTGTGATACTCTTAACTGCTTCTTTCTTCCTTCATGAGGTGATATGGGGGACAATATTTTCCTGGAGATCTTTTTCAAATGCATTGAGTCTAGGCACTACCTCCATGACATTGGCTGTGACTACAAGTTCTTCAATAGACTGCGCCACATCCACAACATCACATCGGACATATCTTCCACTCCTGAATCCAACACGCCATCGGCCAAGGGACATGAACTGCTTTACCCACTTGGTGTTGATTTTGCTCATCTTCCACAATTATTGTTTGTACACATTATCATCTTCAAATGTATCAGTTCATCGCTCCAATCATATAAATATGCACACTTTTTCCTTCGCCAAGGTTTTATCCACAAGGATGGTTTTACTTGGCAAGGTTTTAATGCGACATATCATATATGATTGGAGGTTGACACTCCTTAGCTCGCTTCATCATTTATTTTCTTATGCAGACTCATTGTAATATGGTTTCCCTCCACCATAAGTGAGGATATTCCAATAAAAAATTTTCTTAAAATATATATATATATATATATATATTCGGCCAAGTGATCACTGCATTATCTTATATTATCATTGTGTTACTTTTAACTGCATTTTTGATTTCTCATGAGGTACATGGTACACCTGGAGCAACAACAATAAATCACTACATCTCGGCAACAACGGACTCAAGGCATGATACATGGCTCAGTAGTGATATATATTCCCGCCAGAATTCATACATGTATTGATTCATATATAGGCTAGGCGTAAGTACCAGCCGTATAAATATGCACGCTTTTTCCTTCGCCAAGGTTTAATCCACAAGGGTGGTTTTACTTGGCAAGGTTTTAATGCGGCATATCATATACGACTGGAGACTCGCCATCATTAGCGAATTATTTCATTTATTTTCGTACACTGATCTTTGTAATATGGTTTTCCTCCAACAAAAGTGAGGCTTTCAATAAAAATTATCTTTCATAAAAAAAATATATATTCGGCCAAGAAGGGCCAATTATGTGTGTGTGTATATATATACACGGCCAATATAAGTATTTTGACAAGGAATAAATAGCTTTGTACGTATGTATGGATATAAAGCTGTATAAAATAAAGTATGACAGAAAATATGTTACTTTATATATATTTTTATGAAATATGAAAGTATATAGAAATGAATATTAAATTAGAATTTTTGGCCCTTTTTATCATGTATAAGATGTATATTTTAAGAATATGTGGATGGATAAACTTGTACAAAAATAGGGCTGTTGGTCGAGATTAAGGAAAGAGAAAAGAATGTGAAATTTTCATGATTTAAGACATAGATTATGTACATATATGTTGGGTTTTAGGTACATAATGACACAAGAATGAGTATTTATATATGTTGAATGGATTAGAAATGAAGGCATTTGTATACGTGTTTGCATTTCACAAAAGTTCAAAAGTTTTCATACTTAATAAACTATACCGACGGGATGATTGATTCCATCAACAATATAGTTATATGATATGATATGGTTTGGAGGCCGTCATGACTCCGACTGATGATGTTGGTGGTCATGGGCATATAGTATGTTATCGATGACCGGAGGCGGCATGACATTAGAACCTAAGAGAGGCTGGTGTCATGGGCATATAGTACCCTACAGTTATAGTTATAGTTTGACTGAGTGTAACACCTTGCCTAGGACAAGGGATCTCCGCCATATCGATGTTACCATTAGATGCCATGTACATATGATGTAACACCATATTGACTGATCGGGATTAACATTTGTACATGATGACTATATGGGAAATCATTCGGTATGTCGTGTGGTATCGTTCTTATGTTTGATAAGTACTATAGCTATCATATGACATGACATGTTTTAGAGGTTTATGGAAATGATATGTACAGACAGCTTACAGAAAATAGACATGGACATGATGTTTTATCGTACTGTGTATGGACAGTTTTATGACATCGGTTTTGATTTATCGTTCATCATTCAAGAATTTTATGACATTGTCTTAAAGGTATCGCATCGTAGTGATATCGCACTACATAACTCGTATAAGGATTTGTGCATCTCGATGATATGATCATATAAAATGTTTACTTGATAAAGATTTACAAGTTACATGTTATTTATTTATATTTATGTTATGCACTTTATTTAATAAATTGGAGACGCGATTCGTTATATTCTTATTTATGTAGTATTATTTTGTTACACCATCTCCTCAAGCATGATGCACATGGCGTATCTAGTCGGACTACTTGCTGGGTAATTACGTTTATCGCTCATACTTGCCTTATCATTATTTGTAGAGGATAGGTAGGTAGCTTAGAATGGCGCCTTAGTGGTTGTAGGCACTATTCACAATGGCGCCTTGTGCCTAAGGCGCCACTATAAAAGTCGTCCATTTTTTCCTCATTTCAGGTGCCATTTTCATTTTCCTCGCTTCCATTCCCATATAAATCGAAACATTTTTGTAATTTGTTCGTAGCGGTGGGTTAAAGAGCAGCACAGCTTGACATACATGTGATCTAAGACAAACAATGACTGAACAAACTAGTAGCAATTTCTAAATTTATTAGTTTAATTATGATATTTATATATTGTTGTTATTATTTGGTTGTTTTTATTATTACGCTATTTATTGCTATTATTAATACGTTGTTAAGTTCTTATGTTATTGCTATTATTTATCACATGAAAACGGTTATGTTTTATCTGTTATCTAATTAATTATGTTGTCTCATTATTTGTATTACTAATCCTAGCCCTAACATTGATCCTAACACTAACTCTAACCCTAAACCTAGTATTAACCCTAATCCTAGCTCTAATCTTATCCCTATCGCTAGCCCTAGCCACGTATCCTAATCCTGATCCTATCCTTAGCCCTAACCCTATCACTAAATCTAGCACTAACCCTAACCCTAACCCTTACGCCAACCCTATCCCTAACCCTTACCCTAACCCTAAACCTTACACTGGCCCTATCTTTAACCTTAAATTCTAATTAGAGTTGTCATCATTTTTACAATGTTATTGTTATTGAATTAATTATTATACATTAATATCATTTTAATATGTAATTTTGTTGCGTGGCTCGAAACATAGGTAAACACATAGCATCTCACGCCAAACCTACTAGAGCTTCTAGACGCCGACAATGACTTACTAAATCTCCCAGACATGGAGAACGAATTAGGAAGGCTCTGCCTCGCGGTACGGGCACACATTAGGGCGAGGAGCATTAGATTGTTTATAGTCATTGCAATTATTTTTGTATTTCTTGTATACTCTATGTAATTGATTCCAAAAGTGGTTTTGTTAGTTCTCATTATTGTAATAATTTATGTATTTTTTATATACTATGTCTATCTCATTACCGATCATTAGTTGTTTACAATTTACATGTCATGTTTATGACATTTGTAGTATTGATAGCAACACAATCCAAAAGTTACATTTTTATAACACTGACCAGAGTTAATAACATAAAGCATTTATAACGTAATAACATAATAATATTAATATTAATATGAATGCATAAATAAAATTTACATGATAAAAATATCATTAGAGTTAGTGTTAGGGTTAGGGTTAAGGTAAGGATTAAGATAGAGCATTAGGGTTTAGAGCTAGGGTAAGGGTTAAGATTAAGGTTGAGGGTTAAAATTTAGGGTCTGGGTCAGAGTTTAAGGTTATGGTTTAAGATTAATGTTATGGTTAGGGATAGAGTTAAGGTTACGGTCATGGATAGGGTTAGGGTTAGGGCTAGGGTTTTGGGTTAGGGTTAGGGTTTAGAGTTTAGATTTAGGGTTAAGGTTAGGGTTTATAGTTAAGGTTTCGGGTTTAATGTTAGAGTTTGAGTAGGATTAGAGTTAGGGCTATGACTAGATATAAAGATAGGGTTAGGGTCTGCATAGCTTATAATTATTGCAAAAGTGGTGTTAGAAAATCTCTTTTGGCCGCTATGGCGTTTTAGGCAAAAGTGGTTTTGTCTTAAGGTGGCTATGGCTAGATATAGGGTTAGGGTTAGGGTCTGCATAGCATATGATATTGCACAAGTGGTTTCAGAAAACCTCTTTTGGCCGCTGTGGTGTCATTTCGAATGGCATCTTAGGCAAAAGTGGTTTTGCCGGGTCTCTGTAAATGTCGTCTTTAGTACATTTTGGTTTTTTTTAAACATAATCTTTTTGTGAATTTTTCTATTAAAACTATAATATTTTTCAAAGGTTTCCTTACAGTAACTCATTCATCAGACCAGTAAGATATATAAATAAAAAAGAATTGACATGGCGGAGATAAATAAGCTTCAAATCAGAGACATACCTCTGTTATTCTATTTTTCTTATTTGATAAATAACTACTAAAATACCTGGGGACATTATATTTACATCTATGCGGCATGAGACAATGACTCTTAGACCGTCTCTGGTTTAAAATCCAATTACTAGACTGTTTATTTTTTTTACTAAATTAGAAGCTCACTTAATCATTTAATTAAACCACTTAATTTCCATGATATATGTACAGGTACTTATAGAGCCGGGGGTCTCACTGGAAGCAAACTCTCTATCTTTTGAGATGGGGGTATTGTTTGCCTGTCTCTCATCCCCCAGACCCCAACGATAGCTTGCTATCGCTGTGATATACTGGGTATGATTGATTGACTGACTTAATTAAACCGTGCATTACAAGTGAAAATTATGGAAATTTTGGGTGATCTTTAAACCCAAAATTACGAATAACACCAGTTTTAAGGCCTAAATGCGTAAGGCCACATGGTCATTTCACATAAGTATAATTTTTTTTCCTTCTTAACTGTGAAATGGCGTGGACAGCTATAATGAAGAGGTACGTCGCAGTTCGGACGCAGATTTTCCAGCTGATACCATCTTTCCAAACTTTGTTCTGTATGCTACTGAACTTAAGAATTTCTCAAATTTTTGTAGGATCTTATGCTCTAGCTGCTGTTGCCTTTTTTTTCACTCACAGAGGACTTCAGTTGCCTCTCTTCTTGTGGAGACCAATCTAAATCAACCCCAAATGGTTTCCCCACCTTTAGGCAACAAAGATATTACTGAATCCCATGTTCAAGATAGCCTCACGACATGTTCTAGTGTTTGAATGCCAAGAGTTTTGGAATCTAAAAAACCAGGAGCCACTGCCTTGCAAAAAAAAGAATCACTTCATCAAAGACAAATTGGAAGGTTGGGTAAAGTTTAATGTGGTTGAAGTCGACAATAAGATTGGGTAAAATTTAATCTGCTATCGATTGGACGCCGGGACCTGATAGCCGTCTTTGAAGATGAAATTCTTGCAAGGAAGTTGATTGTTGACAAAGCTATGGCTGCCATGTCAAATGATAGAATGGATTGGTCTTGTTGCTAAGTACGTTTTGATAAACATTCAAGATAAATTAAAAGAGGGCACAAAAGTCATTTTACACCAAACGACTTAATTAAGCCTTTCTTTTTTTCAATCTACTTTTTTCGTTCAACTTTTCTTAAGGGCATTATTTTACTAAGTTCTAAAAGTTAATTAGGCAATAAAGATCCTCAGAATATTTCCTATCTATCTAAGTTAAATTTACATGAAAAGATAAATCAAAACTAATCAAGGAAGACTGTACAACTCAAATCCCTAAAATCTTGTTTTGGAATACACCCTGTGGGTTTTAGGACTTTTAGCCACTCCTAGCCGTCGAATTAGGGTTTGCACTCTTCAGTGAAGTTTTAGTGCATGCAATTCCCTTGAATTTTGGCTCTTGAATCACCTCATTTGAACTCTTCTTTGTAGAGATATAGCCTTCCAAAGATCGGGTATCAATCGAGTGGCCTTCAGTACTTTCCATTATGGACTCCTATCTTCCATCTGAATTTAGTCCATCTTGTAGCCTGAATTAGGAAAAGTACAAAACATAAAAAATCGTCCCAAATTGAGTTTTCTAACACCTCTAAGTGGTTTGAACCCATTTGAACCTGTACTCTGACCTACACATCCAAAAAACCAAACGATGTCTGGCTGCCTTCCTGAAAAATAAAGATTCTCCAAGACACTTTCCTTATGTAGTCTTGCCACCTAAGAAAACGCTCAAAACGGCCATTAGCACAGTAAACACATATTAAAAGACTCTATAAATTATCCTGGACCAAAACAAAGACAAAGAAAACAACTAGACTCGATATTACGACGCTAACGCATGAAATCACCATTCTACCCTCCCACCAACCCTTACATCTTATAATATGCATTAAGACACTTGGACAATTTGATCATAGCCTCAATAAACATAGAAAAATCATGCATCTAGATTCCTTGACTCATCTTATACATGTTTGAACAAGAAGCTCTTTAGTTTACATCTTCTGTTTGTGCAAAAGCTTCTTGTTTGTGGAGTTTGTATGTTCAAGGACCTTGTTTGTGAAGTTTGTATGTTTAGGGCTCCTTGAATCGCATCTTTCCCTCCCTCCTCAAATGGATTCAAACTCAAATCTAAACACACAAATGGATAAGAGGGATACTCCACAAACGACTCATAAATTATGTAAGATACAAGTTCAAGCAGACCAAGTGCAATGATCGTACATAATTTAAGTCTGACATGCTTAGGATGAGCAATCAATTGAATGAAGACATATGAAAATAACAACACATCATAACACATAACTACATGAACACTTAGCAACAAACACCTCTTTCTAATGTGTTTAGGATGCACTAACAAGATAGGTAGAAAACTCCTCGCATAATATTTGTCATGCATGAAAGAGAAAGTATGTAAAGCATGAGGAATAAACAATGCACCTTGTAAGCTCCTTAGAGCTTCCAAGTTAGATGTATTTGAACTATCATGCTCAACAAAGCACTAACATACAGCATATCATCATCAAAATCGGTTTGCAACGTAACTTCAAGTGGAATTCCAGATTCATACTCATGCAAATTAGAATTTTCATGGGATGGAATGTCACTATCAAGGCACTCAAACAAAGGATTATAATAGACAACCCATTCATGCTTCTCAACGTTATCATGTTTATGACCTAAGACATCACTATTCTAACTTGCAATGTCACTCAATTCATCTGTAAATCAGTATGTAAATCAAGAAAATCATGTGAATCATGTGTAGCACAAACAACTTTAGATTCAAGCTCATCACTTTCAGCATGCAAGTTAGTCTCATGCATATGAACATGATAAACATCAACAAGTCTTCTAAGACCTTGCAATTTATTAAGGAGGTCTAATATGTCCACCTTTTGTTCTTCTACTTCTGTCAGGATCTCAAAGTTACATTCTTTTTGTGCTAGATGTTTCTTATGAATGTCAGAATTACGTTCTAAGAACTTCGTACAGTCATGTTCAACTTCAACATCATCATGGAAACCAACATGCAATTTCTTATCAGGTTCACACACGAGTGCAAAACAACATCATTACTGGAATCAGATTCAGACAAACCAGATTTAAACAATTTAGGATCATGAAATTCAAGAAGCTTATCATGTAAGTCATATTCATTCGGCACATCCACTTTATCAGCATGAACACATGTGTATCAATTGAAATTTCAGCATCATCACCATAAGAATCATGCTCAATATCAACGCTAAAATCATCACTAAAATCATGCAAATCATATGCAATTCCACAATAAGCTTGATTGAAGCCTTCTATCGTTGCAATACAGAGGTCTCTAATGTCATCATCCATGGAATCCCTAAAATTAAGCAAGAAAACAAAGAAAGGAAAAACTAACACAAATACAAAAGACACATCATTACATTAGTGAAATCAAAATCAATATGTATGTTCCTCTCTCTCTCTCTTATATAGTCATTCACAGTTTGTGTTTCCTTGGCCAATCTTGAACTAGATACAACCAAAGCAAGCTTTTCAAGTGGCTAACACAATCCAATGATCAAATGTACCCTTTTCTCTAACATATCAACCAGTTTTAAGCAACCAATAAGCAACGGTATCAAGTTAAGTAATAAGACAACACACTTAACCTTCTAAGAATCAAAGGAAAAGGAGACCACAAATTATGTCAAAGGTTGAGCCAAAGAAAAACAAAGGATTGCCCTAGGCAATCTTTAGTAAACCTTAGCCTTATGCAAATTGATCTCAAGTTGTTGATTTAATTACAATAACCAAATATCCAAGTGTAAAAATAATGAATGGTGTGGTGTTTTGTGGATTCAAAAGGCACGGTTTTTTGGGACTTGAATGGAACTTGCTATGCACAAAATATATCAACAAACTTGATGCTCTTCTCACACAATTTGTGTCACTCTTGTGTTCTTCTCTCTCTTTTTTTGTCTCGGCTTCACTCCTTTTTTTTTGCCAAATCTGTTTTCTTCTTCTTTTTTTGACTTCTTGTGACAAGAACACAAAGGAAAACTCTTGTAGCACAAAGTACAACCCTTAAACTAAGGTTTTTGATGACCCTTCTTGTGATACAAGGCAAACAATAGCACTTTTAGGGGCTGTTTTAGGGTAAGTGTCAAAACAGTTTTTGTATCTCCACATTTAAGGTTTTTGTGGTTTGGTTTGGTTTTGTAAGATGATACCTTTGTATGGCCGTATGTATGGTGAAGGAAGATTAGCCTTGGATACAAGAAAAATTGCAACACAAACCAAGCTACAATGCAATCAAGTCACACAAGTCTAAAATCAACTAAAAGCTTGGTTAGCAACAAGATTTACGTATGACTAGGTAGCACTTTTAAGCAATGGGCTAGATTTATATGTTATGGCTGAATTTAAACCCTAATATAATGAATCTATTGTCAAGTATGTGTAAAGATTTGATCTTGAAGGACTAATAGTGAAATAGTTGCAAAAGGACCAAACTTTGTGTCTGGGACACGTTCTGTCCAAGGATAATTAACAAAACATGACCTTTTCCTGTGTTGTTTGGGAATGCAGCGTACTGTCCAAAAACCGCAGCCCTCTCTGTTCTTTTTTTAAAGAGAATGTAGAAACCGAATGTAATAATTGGTTGCTTATCAAAGCTCTTTCACCTGGCAGATGCGCATGGCACGTGAACTGTAAAGAGCGTCAAGATACGGTGGGACGATCTTAGGAGACCAAGCCTAAAAACCGATAACATGGCAATAAAGTAGACAGTGAAAAGGAAGACAATAGGAGACGAAATGCTGCTGTATTAAATTTGGTCTTGAAGGTGGCTAAGCGTTTGTAGTTCGTAAATCTTCTTCTAAATTTTACAGTGAGGAAGCTATCATATCTAACAACAGCTTCTATCATAAAGAAAAGAATAATTTAAGGCGCTGGCATCCTATTTGAAATTGGATCACTTGAACAGAAGGTGCACATTAAATAAACTCTCAGTCTCATCTATCTGGTGATACGATCTGGGATTTGAGGAAACAAATGGAACAGAGATGGACACACGGCCGCTTGGTGACATAGATGTAAACAGTAAGGAAAACACACGAAAATATAGGATATGTAAGTAGTAAAGAAGAAACCTTTGCTCTAATACCACTTTGATACGATCTTAAATCGGATTGAATGGACGATCGCTTCTTTCAACTCCAAAAGACACCTTCAAACAGCCCTTGCGTGGGACAATGATGCAAACACCACTTTCTTGGACAAGAGTTGTCAAAAACGCCTACGAAGAGCTATTTGAATCCCTCAATTCAATACATCGTTCCATATCATTCGATTGTGATTTACCAACTAGGTTTACTCAAATTTTGATTGGATCTAGTCTTGGTTTTAGTTTGTGAAAACCAAAGAAAAACACACAAGTAAGGAAGCACAAGGGCTGCCGAAAACGACAACAATTCTGAAAACTACTGCCGCTACATGCCTTTTTAAGGGCATTATTTCACTAATTTCTAAAAGATAATTAGGCAATAAAGATCCTCAGAATATTTTCTATCTATCTAAGTTAAATTTACATGAAAAGATAAATTAAAACTAATCAAGAAAGATGGTACAATTTAAATTTCTAAAATCTCGTTCTGCAATACATCCTGTCAGTTTTGAGACTTTTACCTGCTCCTAGCTGCAGAAGTAGGATTTGCACTCTTCAGCGAAGTTTTAGCTCATGAAATCTCTTGAGTTTAGACTCTTGAATCACTTTATTTGGACTCTTCTTTGCATAGATATGGTCTTCCAAAGATCAGGTATCAATCCAGTGGACTTCAGTACTTTCTATTCTGGACTCCCATCTTCCATCTGAATTTAGTCTATCTTGTAGCCTGAATTAAGAAAAGCAAAAAGCATAAAAAGCGTCCCAAATTCAGTTTTCTAACACCTCCAGGTGGTTTGAACCCATTTGGACCTATACTCCGACCTACACATTTAAAATACCGAACGGTGTCTGGCTGCCTTCCTGAAAAATAAGGATATTCCAAGTCACTTTCCTTATGTAGCCTTGCCACCTAAGAAAACACTCAAAATGGCCATTAGCACAATAAACACATATTAAAAGACTCTATAAATTATCCTGGACCAATACAAAGACAAAGCAAACAACTAGACTCTATATTACTACGCTAACGCATGAAATCACCATCCTGCCCTCCCACCAACCTTTACATCTTATAATATGCATTGAGACACTTGGATAATCAGATCATAGCCTCAATAAACATAGAAAAATCGTGCATCTACATTCTTTGGCTCATCTTATACATGTTTGAACAAGAAACTCTTTAGTCTACATCTTCTATTTGTGCAAAAGCTTCTTATTTGTGGAGTTTGTATGTTCAAGCCCTTCTTTGTGAAGTTTGTATGTTTAGGGCTCCTTGAATCGCATCATGTTGTCTTGACTAACTTTTGTTTTCTTTATCTTACGCGGACATTCAATTTTATTGTGGCCATGGATTGGCTATTCATTATTTAAGAAGCAACAAATAACATAAGTATCAGTCATTCAAACCTATATATGAAAGGCCTAAACCAAAAATGACCTATAATCATCATCTTTATTTAACCTGTACGATCAAACTTAAATATATGTAAAAGGAGTCAAGTGTCATCATAACATTAGATGTACATAAACCCATGTTCGCATATTCTGAGACAGCAGTATATTCAAGTAAAAAAGTATACACAAACGAATATCCCAACAAATATGTACGTCAAAATCTTAGACGTGAACCCGGAAGTTTCCCTCGGCTATGTGCATTAGAAATAAAGGCTGCTTAACTTGTAATATAGAAACAAAAACAAAGTAATCAACAAATATAAATATGAACATGCTAGATTTTGAAAAACCTTGAATTTCAAGAAGTTTCCTAAAAAAACGAGGCATCTAATGTCTTCAAGAAAGAACCAAATGCAAGTACAGAGGTTCAGCGAAAATCTTTATAAGCAGGGATGCACATAATTCAAAGACACTTCCCAAAAGAGAAAGGGTAGCCTAGGTATTCAGATAGGATCAAATCTAAACAATTTTGCATTTTTCACTAATGCGCGGACATCACAATTCAATGCTTAGCTGCCGATATCAAAGCCTACAGAGATAGTTGTTTTTCCTGCTCACATAAGCATTTATTCTACTGCAAATCAACATAATTCACAAATTAATATATTTATTTTCATGACTAATATAGCTATTCATAAACATGATCATAAAACATAAAATAGCAAATATCACATTCATTCTACAATGATTTATTATTCATAGGACGTATAAAGAATATGAAATATAAATGTAAAAAGATATAGTACAAAATCTTCCTTCTTCTAATTTTTTTCTCCTTCTTTCATTTCCCCCCTTCTTCTGCCGTCTTCTTCCTACTGCTTTTTCTCTTCTTTCTTTTATTTTCTCTGTTTCCGTTTTGTATCTTTCCGTTTCTTGCTCGACAGTTCTCCGACCTTCCCTTGCGGTTTCCCACAAAATGCACATGCTTATGGGGTAACCGATTGTAGATACTCCTTTTGGAAAACAACTAATTAATTTTTTATAACTTAATTTTCTTTGTGCATAATATTTAATTTTCAATATCTTTACAGCATCAGCCTTCACTCGTGTATAAGTTAATAAAATTTTTTACTACAAGATTGCATTTCGATCTTGGAGTAGGTCATCAGAACCCTTTAAAAAAAAGTATTTACACGGTTCACTTGTCAATTTATCAATTTCACATTTTCAGATCCCTAACGTTAAGCTGCCTACTTTGCATACTTGCGAGGCATCCAGCAATAGTGGTCCATTATTACATTGTAATTCATTGAACTATCCTCGAGAAATTATCGATTTAAAATTTCATGAGAATTTTGTTCGACTGATAGACTTTGAGAAAGTTATAAACCATCTTCTATCATATCATTTGTTGCACTAGATATTATCATGTCTTATATTAAAGTAAGACATAAAGTAGGACTACAATACAATTGATATGATCTTAGCTAGTGGCCGCAGAGAATGCAATGCTTGTTAGAAAATATGACAAGATATGGTAACCAAATAGTAAGAAAACAAAACAAAATGCAAAGGTAATAGCCAAGACGTAACAAGAGTTACACCGTCCTTAAAGCAATTTTGCTTCTACCAGTGAACAAGGTGAACTATTGGCAAATATTTCACAGGATATAACGGCTTCTCCTTTTCGTTTGCTCTACAAGAAAGAGATTGAACTTGTGTATTAGAAGTGTTTGCAGGTTTCAAAAGTGTATCAAAAAGTCTTAGGATCCTTGTATTTATAGACTTTTGTTTCATAGAAAGAAGTTAACCTAACACCTCTTTACATAATTTAACTTCCAAAGTTAGTTTTTGACTATCCAAGATTGAGGGTAGGTGTTACAAATTGTAAAAGTTATATCATTTCATCAAAAGACGGTAGAAATTTCCTACTGTCCGAGTCGACCGAGTGTTCAGTCAATTTGACCGAACTCAAGATTTCAAAATTTTGAACATTGCAACTGAACACTTGATGCCAAACTCAGGGCCCAACGTTCAACGAATTTGATTGACAAACGTTTGGCGCAACGTTCAGTCAGAAACAAAAACTTCAGAATTAGACCAAATTCTTTCGCTGACATCTGAACTCATCACGAAACATTCAGTCGAAATAACCAAACATTCAGCCTCTTAGTAATTCAAGGTATGAGATATACCAAACCTTGAATTCAGGGTATGGTCAAAACTGACCCAAACCAAGTGTCACTCGATTCTCCAATCAATCTTGTTTTGTTTCTATATAAATTTGGAGTACTTTCTAAAGCACTTTAATGTGTTTGTTCTAACAAACCCCCACATGATCCAAATTTATGCAAAAACATCCATGAAAAATTATGCATTAACCTCTCAGCTTTTAAACGAAGATAACACATAATGGATACTACGACTAGCGTCTTGAATCACCACTAGTACAAATGGAGTTATATAAACGGAAATAATAACGTAGACGTCTTGAATCATATTTCGCTACTGTTTATATGAACAACCAAAAGACGTATCATTATCGACTTAATGCGAGTTTGTGGTTTAATGCGCCATCGCCCATGCATGCAGTCCCAGGTTTTCATAAGCACTCCACTGAGTTATTCTAAACTCTCATAGGAAGCGATAACACCTCCTCACTTATGTAGGTGATATCATCAAGTGTGACTGCTCACACCACTCTAAATATGTTTGGATGTTTATCAAGAGATTCTTAAAATCTCACCCTTATAAACTTGCAGCAAGCACTATCTACAACAACATCATATGGAGAGACAAGTTTGATAGTGTAGTGACCCGTCTCGAGCCCTAACACTGGAAACGACTCACCCGCCGTATCTCGTTAAGGAGTATACAAGCCGTTGATACAATTCAATTACACGTCATCACAATAACATAAATCGATGTCAGCAGAAGTCATAACCTAAAAACTCTCGATAAAATAATCATCATCATTAATACAAATGTATAGGAAATCTAAATCGATACACATGTTAAATGTAGATAAACACTAATCTCTAAAATACATAAACTTCGAATATCGAAATAACTGCATCAACTAAATCCTCGAAAGTCTCATCATGAATTCAACAACATCATGAATGCAACGACTCGACAACCATTTATCCTTTATTAATTTCCATTCCATACGGAACGAGCATACACAATGGCATGTACACATAATCACATAATCCAAGTAACAGCATGAACAAAATAAATAACTGCGTCAAGTAAGTCACTCTACATAATAATGCGCAACTTCATGATGCATGTCCCTATTTCTACATGTCGCACGCAACAAAAGTCATGTCATGCGATATGTCCATATCTTTACTGTGCAATGCATGATCCTCCGGGCTTGCTGGGTGCTACTGTAGCTGTTCCACTACAGTCTACCGTTCCAGAGTACTACTGTAGCTCTTTCACTATAGTCCACTCTGGAAATCCTGGGTGCTGCTGTAGCTCTTCCACTACAGCCCAATATTCCTTTTCTCTTTTTTTTTCTCTTTTCTGGGTGCTACTGTAGCTCTTGACTACAGCCCACCATCACACGTCTCTTAGGCCAAATGCAATGCACGTGCCATGGATGCAATGGAAATTTCATTTTCTGGCCTTTCGTTGCATCATTCCTGCTTTTTTCCCCATATTTTCCATATTTTTCCATTTACCATTTTAATTTCGTTTTAATTCCATTTTATCTCCTACGTATAAGTATACCCACGTATATACCCGCGTCCATACACGTGCATATACGCGCTTATACTTACGCGTTTCGCCCTCGACCCACAAAAATACCAATTTTTTTAGAATTGTTTTTTCCCTCTTCCGGTGACAAAACCCCTAATTTCCATTTAATTCGTTTTCTTTCAATTTAATTCATCGTTTCCCATCATGTTTCATCAAATTACATCATCTCAGATCAGATTTCATATACACAACACAGACATATTCAAATCCATCAAATGTAGAGATAAGAGGGTTTGAGTGATTTCAAAATAAGCAATTTGAATGTTTATATATATGTATAAACGTATACATATATAAATGTGTACATGTATGCATGATAACTTGCCATTACTTGCCTTATTTAGCTTATATATTATGTTGCCGTACTAACGAGCCATGAAGCATTAAAGCTTACATCATATGGCAAACATTTGTTGTGTTTATACTATTTTCAGGTGCCACCATTAATGAACTCAACTAGTTCATTAAGTGAAGTACTTCGTTTAATAAACTAAGTAGTTCATTAAAGGAAGATTCATTTGGAAAAGGCACAAAGGCAACAAGGCTAAAGAGGAAAAGTCTTCTCCTCCTCTCCATCCATTAATGTACACGCCAAATACACATATATTATACATATTTTCAGATTTTTTAAATAAAGGCACATACACATGTATTCCAACGTACTACCGACACGTTATATATTTTACGTACGTACGTTAACGTCACACCACTATACGTAACTCATATTTATGAGTATATTCAGGTCTTATATCATATGATATAAGATATGGTGATGACAAATTAAATACGACACGATAAAAGGTTCTAAACCGAAATTTTTCGTATCGGGCGAATACCGAAACTTCGCCAATGTGTCACGTACTTGCCATAAATAAATGGCCAGCCCATATACATCAAAATATGGTGTAAATTTCGTGCTATACATGACACATTCAGCCAAAAATACTTTCCATGTTGGCACACACAAATCACCCCACATTAAGGCCAAAATGTGAAGATTCCAAGTTTAATTTTGTCACATGTTAATGGTACCACTTTAGACCAGCCAAGTGCTGAGATTTAAAGTATATATTATATATATTATGTATAACATAATATATATAACATGTGCAAAAGTTGGAATTTAAATTAGAGAAAAATCGGGTAATCGATAAATATCGAAAATTCGGTTTTCTACGCACATAACACATGTAACGTTTTTGGCACATCATGTGACACGTATCTAGACACTTCTTACATATGATATACATCTTAAAGTGTTCTAGAAAATTAAATTAAGGGCTGATTGAAATATAACATGTGTGTATTATTAAATATGCACTATTTTACAAAGTTAGCAAAAATGAAATTCAGCACATGCATATACATGTATATACGCCCCTATAGCTGAGATGGAGCATATGTGGAGCCTTGTTGGCATATTGATTGGTCAAGAATCAATCATACAAAGTTGGTGACTTAAAGAAAGAAGCTACAAAAGGTAAGGTTTCAAACTTTGTCTCATTTGAAACACATGCTGAAAATTTCAGCATGTAGAATTAGTGCTGGCCGATTTTTTCATTAATATGACTCGTATTTTATGTCTTGATTAAGGTGGATTAATTAGAAGACAATTTGGAAGTGTTTTAAATATTTTATGGAATTAAAGTGGTGATATATTTGAATATCACACATGCTGAAAATTTCAGCATGTGTAGGAGTGTGCATGACCGAAATTTAGGACATATTATTGTCTAATGTTTATTCCATAAAAGATGAGAATATTGCACACTAAATGATGATTGAATTGTTGTATTAAATCAATGCAAAATAGGCAATAATTTGAATAAAAGATGAATGATACACATGCTGAAATTTCAGCATGTGCATGATCATAATGGACGATTTTCTTACCCATTTTTGGAGAAATATTGTCTTGCAATTTATGTGACAATCTTATGCATTATGGAAAGAATTTTATGATTGATATTGGCACATGTTTAAAGTGTTAATCTCAGATTTTTTCCATGTCATCATGATGACAACGTTGAGCCAATAAGGAGGTGCCAAGTAAGCGGAGACTAAATGATGATCCAATAGGAATATGCCAAGCAAGGCATTGTCACAATGATGTCTTACACTCTCTCAAGGACTTAAAAGATAATTTTCAAGAGGGAGACATTCCATAGGGGGACGGCTGCAAGCTTAAAAAGGAAAAGAAGAGAGCAAACAAAACAAGGCCAAGCATTGCAAAATCAAAGTGATCAAAAGCCTAGTTCTTCTTCTACATTCTCTCTTTCTTTCTTTCTTCTTGTAAGCCTATTGTATTCATATTCTTTCAATCTTGAATAGGCTTGAGATAAACCACCATTCATATATCTTTGTAAAAGATTGATCAAGGTGTGATCAATCTTCATTCTAGCAAGGTGTTCGTGTGAATTGTACTTGTCATACAAGGTTTGTAAAGGGGTGGAGTTAGGTGTAACTCTATCAACCCTGCAGTAAGGTGTACTGCGTGTGTGTGATTAGTGTGAACCAAGGAAGGTGTTCCTTGAAGACTGGAGTAGGTTGTTCATAACCGAACCAGCATAAAATTCTTGATGCCATTTACTTTCTGCATTTACGTTTCAGTTACTGCACTGTTTATCCTTCTTGTTCGCATCCGTAAAAATAGTAAACGATTTTCAAAAATTACGAAAATTTCCAAAAACATACTTACACGTTCTAGGGTTAATTTGGCACAAGTTTCAACCCTTTTGGACAAGTATAAGTCAATCAAACATCAAAAGTTCTGAGACTAGTGCAGTCTGATTTTCAGACTTACAAAGGTTGAGACTTTGATTGTATTTGACCTACTTCCCAAAAGAATTTTCCAAAACTGTTTCAACCCATCTAAATATAATATATAAGGAGTTATTGGTCAAAATTTCAGAGCATTTGGACGTTCACACAAATAGGAATTAATTTTTCAAAACCATCTACCGTTTCTGACAGATTTACACAATCTGAGTACCAACGGTTTTTGAAGGGGTTAAAGGTTGAATTTTGATTTGAACTTTTTAGGGGACCCTCATAACATCTTAGGCTAAGTTCTCTCAAAATTTCATAATTTTTGGAGACCTCTAACCTAGTTTTAAAAACGTTTTAAAACTGGTCCTGAAAACAGAATCTGTTTTCAGAACTTGAATTGTTCAAGTTTAAAGAAATTTTAAAAGAGTTAATTGCACTTGGTATCTATTCTTTTCCACAAAGTTTTAAGTAGCATCCAATATTTCATGAAACACACTTGTCATCCAGATTTATAGGGTTAATAGACACCTGACATCCGGCAACCGGGAAATCACCTACTATAGGCGGTTTTTAGCAATTTTTCTTTTATTTTTCACTTTTCTCCCACTTGAGCCCAAAATTTTCAAACCATGGTTAATTCCACTGTCTTTCAACCATCTTTCTATTTCTCATGTGAAAAACAGAGGAGGAAATTGAGGCAAAACGAACTATGTTTCTCTGATGGCATGACCCCAAAGAACAACAGGAGCAAGAGAGATTTCATTCTCATCTGCTGTAAAGTATTTGCTCAATGAATTTAACCCATATGATCTACCATTATTACTTCCATCTTTGCAGTCAAGAATGGCTTGGCTAGCCAGCAGCTGCAGCATCCGATCAAGAATCTCCGTCATCTCCTCTGTTTTTCTGAGGAATTTAGAAGCTATTTCAGTAGCAGAGAGATGAGCATCTGGCCCTGCTTTTGCTATGATCTCAAACACATTGAGCTCAACACCAGTTGCAAAAACTCCATGAACAACTGGAGCATAACCCAACTCGAAGAAGAAGGAAAAGATAAGTAGAAAGAGTGATGGATGTGAGATCAGGATACTTGAGTTGAGAGAGGAGGAGGAAGGACAACCCTGAGGCCATGGAGGAGGACGTGGAGGATGAGGTTGCAGAAATCAAGGCTGCCCATTTTGAGGAATCAATGAAATATGCTAGGAGGAGTGTCAGCGATGCAGATATTCGCAAGTATCAGAGGTGCTGGGTTTGAATTCCGATTTCAGGAGAGCAGTGGTGATGCTGCCACAGGATCAGCAGCAGATCCTTTTGCTGCTTATGTTGGTGGGGCTGATGAAAAAGATGGAAGGGAGGTGGATGGCGGGAGTGGAGGGTGGGGTGGGGGTTTTCTTTTTTATTTTTGAATTAGTTTTTCTTAAACTTTTAATTTTTTTGAATTTATTGTTTTATTGATTCTAAACCTTGGTTAAAGTCAGGTTAAAAGTAGGGTTAAGTCCGGTCAAAGGTCGATTTCAGTGGTCAACGGTCGACCAGCAGGTCATCTGGATGCCATGTGTATATTAACCCTATAAGTCTTGATGGCAAGTGTGTTTCATGAAACATTGGATGGTACTTAAAACTTTGTGGAAAAGAATAGATACCAGGTGCAATTAACTCAATTTTAAAAAGCACACTTTTCGCACCATCTATTCAACCCCCTCCTTCTAGTGGTGCCTTGCAGATCCTACAAATACACGTTAAAATCACATAATTCCGAAAATCATCAATTAATCCATATAAAATCATTTACGCCCCTTTTGCCTTAATACAATTTCATAGATGTTACCCACGCACAGCCGCTGCCAATCACCCACAACATCCCTTCACAGCACGTAAAAGGACACACCCATATTTATATGCACACTTATTTTACCTACACGCAATACACACACATAAAACTTCATGTACCATTCATGTAAAATAATCAATTCTTTTTTTATTCTGTCTCAATTTCAGCAGAACTATTGCTCTTCAAACATATATTGTGTATATATATATATTATATATATATATATTCCATACTCAATCAACATTATACATATAATTATATATATATATATATATATATATATATATTCACATGTAATTCGACCAACTATGCAACCAAAAGTATTCGTGCATGATCTAATTTTGATACGAACATAAAGCTATAAGATTCGTAAAAACATAGCAAATATAACAAGGGTACTTGCCTTGTGGCTCGATTATACGTGATATGCGAAGAATGGATTAAGAATGGAAGAAAATCCTCTTGCTTCCTTGCACCTAGGCTGCGGCAGATGCTGGGAACTTTTTGGAGAAATAAGGCTGGCTGTATGTTGCAATATGGAGATTGGAGATTGAATTTTGTAAGATAAATTATGGCTTTGTTTCCTAATCTACTGGCAGCAGCAAGTTGGTGCTTTTGGAGAAATAGGGCTGCCGCTTATGAATGATGAATATGAAGGAATTGTAATGTTTTGGCTATAGATATAAGTTTAGGTAGTATAGTCCTAGTGTAACTAGGTCTTTTTCCATTAAACTAAACTTTATCTTAATCCTTCCTTTTCCTAGTATACTTAGGATTCTGGGCTTTTTTATTTTAGGTAGACTTTATTATTTTATTTTTTTCTCTTTCCTTATTCATGCACAGGTTATAACAGATAGCGTTGATTAAAACACTTCTTTGACTTCTTTTTGCCACATTAAACCTCATTGTTAAGAACTCTACTAACAGTAGGTTGGGTTGCCATCATAATAAGCTCACATCAGATGGAATAAGTCTCATCCCCTCGATGTTTTCTGGACTAACTTCTTCTTTAGTTCATTAGTTCAAGGGTCACCCAAGTTAAACTCGGATCTTACAAACTCCAAGTTAACTACCTCTGAACTAATCAATTCATGGATAATATTGCATCTCAAACAGATATGCGGCTCTTCCCATTATAGATCTTATTCTTCGGTCGAGCGATTGCTATCTAGGAATCATAATATATAGAAATAGAAGGCATAGGTTTAGACCACAAAGGACTATAAACAAGTAGATTCCTTAACCATTCAGCTTCTGTGCTAGCAAGTTCTAATATAATAAATTTAGATTGCATAATAGACTTTTCTTTGCAAGTTTATTAAGAGGATTTCCGTAAAATAGCACCACCAACCAATGTAATGGTTGAGTTTATTCCATCATTATCAGTCACCCAATTAGCATCACAATATCCTTGTAACACGGCTGAAAAACTACTAAGCACAAGTCCTAAATTCATTGTACCTTTAAGATATCTCAATAATCTCCTTAATGCAAACCAATTTTTGTTACTTGGATTATGAGTATGTCTAGCAAGATAAAGGAAGGATTAACACGGCTGAAAAACTACTAAGCACAAGTCTATTTACGACGTACAGAATATCAGGTCTAGTGCAATTCATCAGATATATTACACAATCAATTATCCTAGCATACTCACATTGAGATGCACTATCATGTCTATTGTTTTACAAATAAATAGTATGATCACAAGGGAACTTAAAGGTTTAACATTAAAGTGATTGAACTTTCTCAAAATTTTATCAACATAATGAGCTTGAGAAAGTATGTACCCTCACATTTCTCTACTAATTTAAGTCCAAGTATTAGATTAGCTTTTTCCATGTCTTTCATATCAAAAACAAAAGACAAAAATGATTTACTTCTATTAACTACATCAATATTAGTTCCAAAGATTATCAACAATATACAAACACAATGACACCATCAGTACCTGCAAACTTACTATAACACAACAACTGCTTTCGTTTACAAAATATCCATTACTGATAATGGAATTATCAAATTTTTTACATCATTGTTTAGGTGCTTGTCTAAGGCCATACAAGGACTTCTTAATCCTATATACTTTATGTTCTTGCACTTGCACTATCATACCTTTTGGTTGACGAATGTAAATCTCTTCATCTAAATCTCTATTTGAGAAAGTTGTCTTAACATCCATTTGGTGTATAAAAAGTATATAAATGAAAGCTAAAGCCACCAACACCCGAATGATTTTTATTCTCATAACCGGAAAATATGTATCAAATAAATCTATTCCATCTTGTTGCGTAAATCTTTTCCAACTAGCCTTGCCTTAAACATATCAATTGTATTATCACCTTTAGTTTCTTCCTAAAGGCCCATTTACAACCAATATGTTTACATCCTATATGCATGTCTACAATTTCCCAAGTGTGATTACTAAGAATAGACTCAAGTTGGTTTCTTTCCAAAAATTAGCATATATGGATTTTATAGCATCTTTATACGTTTTAGGATCTTCTTCTATTATGAAGATGGTAGTAAAATCTGTACCAAACAATTTTTCAATTTGTTGTCTCTTACTTCTTCTAGGAACGTTGGTATTCTTATCAACTAATGACCTGCTCGACTCACTTTTTTTAATATTAAAATTACTTACGCGATATACTTGTTCAAAAATTTCAGCATCTTTGGACTCAACAATAGAGCTATCATCGATTATCATAAATCTGTATGCAGCACTATTTTAGAATAGCCAACAAATAAACAATTATTTGTCTTAGACCCAATTTTTCTCTTTTGAAATTCTAGAATTCCTACTGTTGCTAAAAATCCTCACACTCTTAGGTGATCTAAGTTAGGTGCATAGCATTTTTATAATTCATAAGGAGTTTTATTTGTCCTATATGAGGTATCCTATTTAATATATGGCAAGATGAAAGAATTGCTTCTCTCCACATATTGTTAGGTAATTTAGGACTTATTTGCATTGCAACATTCATCATCTCTTTAAGTGTTCTATTTTTTCCTTTCAGCAACACTGTTAGATTGAGGAGTATATGGAGTAACTTCATGAATTATGTCATTTTCTTCACAAAAGTTTTGCAATACTTTTGCACTGTACTCGCCTTCTCTATCGATTCTTAATCTCTTCGTTTTCCTTCCTATTTGGTTCTCAAATTCATTCTTATATTTCATAAACATATTTTCAACCTCATCTGTATGACTTAACAAGTATATTATTGTGTATCTAGAAAAATCATAAATAAAAGTTATGTAATATTTTTTGGACCTTTACTTACATGATTTTTGAAGTGTCCTAAATCACTATGAACATGGTCCGACTTTTCCAAAACACTTCCAATGGTATTAAAAAGTTTTTTTAGGTGTTTGGTTTCAACACAGTATTGACACTTCTTAAATTTATCTTCATTACAGATAGAGATCACATATATTCTTTTTAGTCTCTTTATAACATATATTTTACATGTTCTAATCTTGCTTGCCATAAATCAGAAGAATCAACAAGATACATGAAACTAGATGCATTCTTATTAGCAACACATGTAGCATCAAGTACAAATAACCCGTTGGAGCAAAATCTCTAACTTCTCATTCATATAAAGTACAAGCTTATCAGAATCAAAAACAAACTTAACATTTAACCTTGTTGAGAAGTCCTCTAGAATTCAAGTTCCTACGTATATTAGGGTTATGAAGACATTGCTCAACTTCAGCCTTTTTCCCAAAGTCAAATTGAGGAGCACTTTTCCCTTCCTAATTACGTGGGTTCCTCGTGCATCCTCTAAGAAAACTTGTTCTCCACTTTCTATTTCTTGGTAGTCAAGAAATAGATCTCTGCTGGTAGCAGTATGATTGGTGGCTCTGGTATCTACCACTAATTTCATCGCAAAGAACAACAAGGTTTACCTCAAAGAAGATGACCGCTCGATGATTTGCTCGTTTTCTGTATTATCATCCACAAGGTTGGATGGTTGCTTGTTTAAAAAAGCTGTCATGTGTCCGGAACTCTCTAGATTTTCACCACATCCAGCATACTCATTTTGGTTTGGTTTGACTTTGTTCCTACAATTTGGTCTTACCTTTGACGTCTTTTGAGTTTTGGCTTGAATCTTTTGCCTTTTTGGATTGTGCTCCAAAATGTTAGCCTTCGTCTCCCCTTTATCACTACTTGCATCTTTCAATATGTTATTTTTCTCTACATGGATGTGCTCAAACACACTATCTACAGAGATTTTTGCATCATCATGCTTTCCCTTTTTTTGTATTTTCTCTGCAAAGAAGGATGATTTCAAGCAAGGAGGCGTCTTGAATTATTTCATCAACCTTTATGCCTTCTCAATATTGTATTCCAATTACTAACATTTTTTGATTTGATGATTGATCGGTGTATGCTCTCCCATTTAGAACTTGAGAAGCACATTGACTACATATCTATGTTTGACGACATCTTCAATACCATATTTTCTTTGAAGTACCTCCCATATCTCCATAGCCGACTTGAATTTGGCATAAATAAATATCAAACAATGAGTTTGAGAGGAAATGTAGAATATGTCCGATACAAATGGTGCTGTCAGCATCATACTTGAGAGCTTTAGCTTCATCAATTGATTTATCCTTCGTGAGAACATATGAAATAGATAGCATTTCAAGAAAGAACAAAACCTTTTCAGACCATATCTTGAAATGTTGCTATCGAGTGGCTCCAATTTGAACACATAGGGAACCATAGGTTGTTTGGTAGCCATATTGATCATAAAATTGCTTTAAAATTATTGGAAAATATGGCAAGATAAGGTAATCAAACAGTAAGAAACCAAGACAAAATGAGAAGAGAATAGCAGAGACGTAGCAAGAGTTACATCATCCTCAAAGCATTTTTGCTTCCACCGATGAGCAAGGCAAACTACTAGCAAATGATTTTTGGATAATAATGGCTTTCTTCGTTTGCTCTATGAGAAAGAGATTGAACTCGTGTACTGGAAGTGCTTAATATTAGAGGAAGAAAGAGTAGAAAAAGAAGAACTCAACAGGCTTTCAAAAGTATATCCAAAAGTCTTAGGATCCTTGTATTTATAGACTTTTGTTTCATAAAAAGAAGTTAATCTAACACGTCTCAACAGAATTGAATTTCAAAGTTAATTTATCATCGTTCATTGTTGAAAGAAGGTGTAACAAATTCAAAAAGTTGCATCATTTTATCAAAAGACAGACGAAATTTTCTGTTGTCTGAGTAAACCGAACGTTGGGTCAATTTGATCAAACTCAAGATTTTGAAATTTTTGAACATTGAAACTGAATACATGATGCCAAATTCAGGCCAAAATGTTCAGCAAACTTGATTGCCGAACATTCAGTGTTGCGTTTAGTTAGATAACAGAAACTTCAGAATCAGACAGAACTCTTTCGCCCAAACTCTAAATTCATCGACGAATGATCGGTCAAAATCACCAATCGTTCAGCCTCTTCAGTAATTCAGGGCATGGAAACAGGTGGAACCTTGAATTTAGGGTTTGGTCAAACTGATCAAAACCACGTTTCGTTCATCAACCTTCTTACATTCTTTTATATAAATTTAGAGCACTTTCTAAAGCATTTTAATGTGCTTTTTCCAAAAACACCCACTCTATTTCAAAAATATTGTCATAGTTAACTTTTCAATACAATGTAAACACGTCTCCACTCAGGTACACTGATGCTGATACAGGTTTATCCATCCAGGATTATTTTAAAAATAGAAGTTTCAACTTTTAAATGTAAAATACATTTTTACAGTGGTTTTGAAATTTTGGCCATTCTATATCTGATAAATGAGACAGGGACAGAAATTCAGTTGGATCCCTTTCATTCCGATTGAGAGATTGCTAATACTTGAAATTTTGCAAGAATTATACTATTGATTAGGGATTACGTATGCCTGTATAAAATGTGTCGAACAGTGGGGAAGAAAAGGAAAAACTCATACGCCTAAGAGTGGAAAATGAATAAAACGAAGTTGAAAAACCTGACATTAAGTTCTAACTGGAGGAAGAAACCAACTCCAACCTCTCCACCTAGCCCATTTGGTTGAATAATTCTAATTTACACATGCCATTCATTCCTAAGAAACTAATGATTTGAAAATATACAACCTCAGCACATTTATTATTATGTTTTTCTCTTTAAGAAAAGAAACCATCCATTGAGTCAAATATGCATTTGCAACTAAGAGTACATCTTTAGGTATGGTCCCATAGCACGCAGGGATACGGGGGAGGGAGCACCAGGGCACGTGCCTTCCCTAACCTCCTATAAATTTACTTAACCCTCATAGTATATTTCCTAAAGAAAACTTATAACATTTTAAGTAAATTTTTGTTGTGTTACTACCAAAGCAATATAGCTATAAAGACATATTTTACCATGTCTACTGCTCATATATAATTGTATTTTAACCTTTATAGACTATAAGGCAAAGTACATGTACTTCTTAATGTTACAGATGTTCTGAATTTATATTTATTTTACACTTGATGAAAAGTGTTATGAAGATAACAAATATATTATCAAAAGCATTACAAAGAAATGATCAAGACATTATAAATTCTATTAATCTTGTCTGTTTTTACAAGAAGGAATTGCAAGCTTATGGAGAAGATGGATCGATTCTTTGTTTGATCAAGTTTAGAAGTTTTGTGTGAAGAGAGAGATCATCAATAGTGGTGGTAGGTCTCAAAGAAGAGTTTAATAAGTAATGATTATCATTATCGAGTTGACCTATTTTATGTCGTGATTAATTCACAACTCTAAGAATTGAATAATTGTTTCACTGAAATGAATATGAAGTTACTTACCTGGATTAAATGTTTGAACCCTTGTGATTCTTTCATAAAATTTGAAAAGAAGAAGTTGATTTCTCTTGCAAAATCTTATCCTTGAGAGTTTTCTATATTGGATGTTCTTACATTTCATAATGAGTTAAATACTTATATTCTTAACATGAGATCGTATAAAGAATTTCAGATTTAGAAAAATAATGGATTTATATCATAAGTTGGTAAAGATTTAAAGAGATTTTGTCTATCAGTTGGTGTACATGCGCTTAAAAATGATTTTGATTTTGTCGGTTGCTATTGACACTGTGGACTGAGCTTTTCACCATGAATATTGTGAAGAATCAGCGGCAAAATTAAATGGAAGACAGTTGGATGAATCACTTGATTATTTATATTGGAAAGATTTGCTTTGTAAAACCAACCGTGAGAAAGTGATAAATCGTAACCAAAATATGAAAACTCATCATGCGCAATTGTAATTTTTAAATGATTTGGTTTGTCTTTTAAAATAATGATATTGTTTTATTATTAATTAACTTATATATTTTTTTGTTAAAACAAAGTTTAAGTTTTGATGATTTGCACAAGTTTGTACTTCGAACGATGGATTAGGCGCCTTATGTGATGTGGTTGGAAGTCAGTATACTTCGAACGCACACATTAGATGCTTCATGTGCCTTGGTGAATTTCCGTACACTTTGAACGCCTACATTAGGCGCTTCATGTGAAGTGTATGGAAGCCCGAACACTTTGAACGCCTACATAAGGTGCTTCATGTGTTCTGGAAAAAAGGCAGTACACTTTGAACGCCTACATTAGGCGCTTCATGTGTACCACCAAGTCAAAAGTACTTTTCCCCCCAAAATGGGCACGTACACCAAGTACTTTCTGAGAAATGTCAGAATTAGTTCGAACAAGCATGAAGGCTGACATTAGGCGCTTTATGTGACTTCGAACGCCTTTATCTGCCCACATAAGGCGCTTTATGTGACTTCGAACGTCTGTTCATTTTCACATTAAACGCTCCATGTCACTTCGAACGCCTGTTCATTAAACACATTAGGCGCTTCATGTGAACAACGTTACAAAGGTCTTATGCATCACTTTCTAACATCAGTTGACTCTTTGTACCCTCCTCTTTTAGTGTTATTTTCACAGGTCCTCCCTCAAACCTGAAGATGCCAGGTTTCCTTTCTTGGCTTTCTTTTTGAAATTGCTCCAAAAATGTTGCTACATGCCAAGGGGAGATCTCCAATGATGAGGACACACCAACACAAGATGCCAAAACCCATTATGAGCTCTGTAGGTGGCTTCAAACGGGAAGAAATTCTCAAAGTGATAAAAGTAGGGTTTTCTTCTCTTCTTCAACAACTTTCTACCTTTCAAGCTCTCAAGTTTTCTTCCAAAGCTCAAGCTCTCAAGATAGTTGTAAACTTTGTATATTTTTAATTTATTGTTGAGAGTGATTATTGTAAGAAGAAGAAGAGTCTTCTTCTTGGTGAGTAAAGATTGTGAGAGGTGAAGTAGATCGTTGGTCAATGAGCAAGGGTGCTTCTTGTTTGAGTTTTCTAGTCTTTGAAGGGTTAGTTGATAGTGTTGTGGTGCACTATACTCCCTACAAGATTTCTTTGAGGGCAAAGAAGATCTTTGGAGGCTAGACTTCAAAGGGTTAGAACTCTCGGTTGTGGTCTAGGCGTGTGGCCTAGTTTTTCCAACTTGTTGGATTTTGTTTTTGATTGTTTTTTCCCCATAGAAATAACAATCCCCATTTCAAAATCATTCTTTTCAAAAATCAAGAAGGTAGAGGAGTAGAGTAATTTGACTTGAACCTCTATACATCTTTGTGTTCTTTACTCTTTGCAAGTTTTTATTCTTCTTAAAGAACACACCCAAGTATTGACTGCACTCAAAAACGAAAAATATCCATAAAATATCCATACTTGGTGAACACACTATTCAACCCCCCCTTCTAGTGTGTTCTAAGGGACCTAACAATTGGTATCAAAGCATAATCTTGTGATTTTGAGTTCAAATAGCAAGATTTGATCTTCAAAGTATGGATCCCTTTATTTTTGATGATGCTAGTTCCCAAAGTGGTGATGCCTCAAGAAGAAGGAGGCAAGAGACACTTCTCCCTTCTATTTCTAGTGTCCATGTCAAGGTGCCTATGTTTGATCCTCTCAACTACCCACTATGGAAATCAAACATGAAAACATATCTTTGTTCTTGTGGGTACCGTATATGGAGAGAGGTATCAAAAGGTTCCATCATTCCTTTTGATATTGATGATCCTACTCCTGAAGAGGAGTTACAGTTTGCCATAAATAGCAAAGTTCTTGCTATTTTGAATAGCTCTCTTACTCCAAATGAGAGAGCTCAGGTTCAAGGAGTCCAATCTGCTCATGAAGCTTGGACAAAGTTGGAGATGATATATGAAGGAATATCTCAAGTGAGGAAGGCAAAGAGGAGACAGTTGATCAAACAATTCTACAACGTCACTGTCCCAAAAGGTGAAAAGATCGAAGAGTTCATTCAAATATTCCCCAAACTTGTCAATCTTCTCACTGCGGTTGGCAAGAAAATAGAACAAAAGGATCTCAACCATTGCTTCCTAAACAGCTTAAGAAGAGAATGGAACGCAAAAGTGACGGCCATTGAGGAGTCCAAGGATTTGGAGACCATCACGTTGGATAAGCTATATGGGAATCTCATCACTTATGAGATTCATCTTGATGCTCAAGAAAAGAAAAATCCTATCTGCCACTCAACAAAAGCTCTTGCTTGCGAGTCGGAGGACTCGGACGACGAAGTCGGACTTCTTGTAAGAAGATTCCGATGTTTTGCGCGAAAGAATGAGGATGAAACTAAGAGATTCATAAAAGACAAATTCTCCAAGGACAAAGTGAAGGACCAAGACAACAAATGCTACAAATGCAGGAAGTTTGGTCATTTCATGAAGGATTATCGGGTGAATGAGCCGCAACTCAAGGATAAGAAAGCCATCTACCAAAGGAAGAAGGCCTTACAAGTGGAAGTAACCTATTGGGAGAGCATTCTTTCCGGGTCCAAGAGAGACAATGGCGACCATGATGATCTTGCACTCACGGGTGTAGTTCATGATGATCTTGACAAGGAGTTCTTTGCACTCATGGCCATTGATGACGACATGGAGGTATGCAATATTTCATCTCACTATAGATTAATTGATGAGAGAGATGATTTAGTGCAAGAAAATGACCTCTTAGATTTAAAATACAAACGTGTCAAAAAGGAATTTAGAGC
Source organism: Eustoma russellianum (assembly GCA_036186865.1). Lineage (NCBI taxonomy): Eukaryota > Viridiplantae > Streptophyta > Magnoliopsida > Gentianales > Gentianaceae > Eustoma > Eustoma russellianum. The sequence goes on along the minus strand of AP025063.1, from coordinate 16,983,694 downwards.
ATGCTTAAGTGAGTATAATGACACGTTAGAAGATCACATTGCATTACAACTTGAGCATGATATATTTTTGACCATGCATGTGATTGCACTTGAAGAGAAACATGATTTGATGAAATCATGTGCTCAAGCCCTTGGTGAAAGGAAAAATAATTCAAGGGTAAGTGCTACAAAAGTAGAGGTTGTTAAGGATGCATCTAGGCCCATTGTGAAAGCTAAAATCAAGCCTAGTAGCATGTATACATCCAAGAAGGAAAAACCAAAGGAACAAGCACAAGTCATCAAGGAGTCTAAAACCTCCTTGAAGAAACAACAGCACATGCCTAAAGCAAAGGCAAATGCACCAAAGGTATCACAACCTTTGGTCCAAGTCGTGAAACAAAAACCTTCTTCGATTCCAAAGAAGGTTGTTCCTAAAAAGGAATCACGAAATGTGCCAACGCACAAGCATACGCACAAGCATGCACAATCTCACAAACATACTCCTACATGTTTTTATTGCAACAGGAAAGGTCATGTAGAAACAGTATGTAGGGCTAAAAATAATAAGAGTCTTGTGTGGGTGCCAAAAGGCGAAATGAAGGTAACTAACCTTCAAGGGCCCAAAACAAAAAGGGTATCAACTTCATATGGTTCATTTGTAGGCCCTAGTACTCAATGGAGAAAGCGAAGACAAGAAGGTCAAATGGGTCATGGACAGTGTGTGTTCCAACCATATGATGGGAGACCAAAGTCTCTTCCATAGACTCACTATGCAAGATGGAGGAGTTGTCCACTTTGGAGGTAGCAAAGGACAAATCAAAGGACATGGTATCGTGGGTAACGATTCCTTCTCTCTTAGTGACGTCTTATATGTTGTAGGTCTAAAGTTTAACTTGATAAGTGTCAGTCAACTATGTGATGCTAATTATGAGGTAACGTTTTTGAAAACAAAGTGTATTGTGAAAAAGGGTAATGATATCTTGTTTAAGGCTTTGCGTTTCAAAAATATTTACAAACTTAGCATCAACGATTTGGTTTCTCAAAATGTATCTTTCTTAGTTGCTAAGAATGATTTGACGCAACTATGGCATAGACGTCTCGGACATGTATGTTTCAAAACATTTAAATTTATTTGCGAAAATAATAAAGTCCGAGGCCTTCCAAAAATGAGTTTCGAAAACCATGACTCATGTGACACTTGTCAAATGGCGAAGCTTGCGAAAACAAGCTTCAAACCCAAGACAAATATATCCACCTCCAAACCCCTAAAATTGCTTCATATAGATTTGTATAGGGATGTTGGAACAAAAAGTTTGGGTGGTAAACATTATACCTTCGTGGTAGTAGATACTATACTCGTTATACATGGGTGATGTTTCTAGCTAAGAAAAATGATGCATGTGGAGAGTTTATGAATTTAAGTAGACGATTGGAAAATCATGTGGGTGACACCATTAAGACCATCCGTAGTGATCGTGGTGGTGAGTTTGATGGTGATTTCGAAAGGTTTTGTGTATCCAAAGGATACTCACATGATTTTTCGGAACCTAGAACTCCACAACAAAATTGTGTGGCCGAACGAAAACATAGAACTCTACAAGAAATGCGTAGAGCAATGTTGAATGAGTTCGGTTTGCCCAAATATTTTTGGGTCGAAGCGGTAAATACCGCTTGCCATGTGATCAATCGCGTATATTTGAGACCATACCTAAGTGTGACACCTAATGAGCTTTGGAATGGTAGAGTTCCCAACATTGGGTATTTCAAAATATTTGGTTGCAAGTGTTTCATACTTAATACCAAGGATACTGTTGACAAACTTGACCTCAAAGCGGATGAAGGCATCTTTTTAGGTTATGCCTCAAATAGTAAAGCATTTCGTGTTTTCAACAAAAGGAGTCAACAGGTGGAAGAATCAATCCATGTTAAGTTTAATGAGTCACTTAGTGACGAACCTAAACTTGATGAGGATTGTGAAGAAAATGAAGATGTGACTCCTCAAGAAGAAATTCTTGAGGATATTCCTATAGTTGCTCATTAACAAGAGATTGTTGATGACCCTCCAAATGGAAACATCTTCATTGACTTGAGAGTAGAACCTATTGAAGGTACTCCTCCACCTTGTGTGCATGAACTTAGTGAGTCAAATAGTAATATTTCTCATACTCATGTCGTTGATACATAAAATGTAGAAAATGCATCGCATGTTCTGGAAAACGAGATTCATTTGAATAATGAAGGCTCATCACTCCTGGAACGTGATCATGAAGAAGTTGGAGGAGACGTCTCCAATCTTCCTAGATCATTTAAACATAAAAGTTCTCACCCACACGAGTTGGTCATAGGTGATTTAAATAGGGGTATCACCACAAGAATGCAATATAGAGAGAATGCATTTGTTTCTCTTATAGAGCCTAAAAATGTTAAAGATGCACTTCTTGATGAAAATTGGATCTTGGCTATGCAAGAAGAATTAAACCAATTTGAAAGAAATGATGTTTGGGAATTGGTTCAAACCACACGATCATCCTATTATTGGTACGAAATGCGTCTTTGGTAACAAAATGGATGATCAAGGTAATGTCACTAGAAACAAGGCTAGGTTAGTTGCTCAAGGATACCGTCAAGAAGAAGGCATCGATTTTGATGAGACATTTGCACCCGTAGCACGGCTTGAAGCTATTAGGATGTTATTAGCATATGCTTGTTATATAGATTTTAAACTTTACCAAATGGATGTTAAAATTCGCCTTCTTGAATGAGGTTATTCAAGAAGAAGTGTATGTTGCACAACCTCCCAGGTTTGAATGTCATGATTCACCACATCATGTCTTCAAACTTAAAAAGGCTCTTTATGGCCTCAAACAAGCTCCAAGAGCTTGGTACAAGAGGTTAAGTACTTATCTTCTTAATAATGGTTTTTCAAGAGGTAAAGTCGACACTACTTTGTTCATAAAAGAACAAGGTAGAAATCAATTAATTGTTCAAGTATATGTTGGTGATATTATTTTTGGTGCTACTAACAATTGTCTTTGTGAGCAATTTGCTAGTCTTATGCAAGGTGAGTTCGAGATGAGCATGATGGGAGAACTCAACTATTTCCTTGGGTTACAAATCAAGCAAACCAAAGATGGCGTGTACATTTCCCAAACCAAATACACAAAGGATTTGCTCAAAAAGTACAACTTTGGTGAAGGAAGAGAAGTAAACACACCTATGAGCAAAAGTGCCAAGCTTGACAAGGATGAGAAAGGAAAGCATGTCGAGGTAACCTTGTATCGTGGCATTAGAGGTAGTCTACTTTATTTGACGGCTAGTAGACCCGATATTTTACATACAGTGTGCTTATGTGCTAGATTTCAAAGTGATCCTAGGGAGATGCATTTAATTGCGGTAAAACGCATCCTTAGATACCTTAGATGTACTTTGAAATTTGGTCTATTTTATCCTAAGAATGCATGTTTTGATTTAAGATGATATTGTGACTCCGATTATGCGGGGAGTCTTGTTGATAGGAAGAGCACCTCTGGAACTTGTCAGTTTCTTGGAGATTGTCTTGTTTCTTGGTTTTCTAAGAAACAAAACAGTGTGTCTCTTTCCACGGCAAAATCCGAATATGTGTCGGCCGCCTCTTGTTGTGCACAATTATTATAGATGACAAACACTTTAAATGATTAAAACATTCACTTCTCCAAGGTGCCAATTTTGTGTGATAACACGTCTGCTATCAATATTGCACATAATCCTGTCCAACATAGTCGGACTAAGCACATTGAAGTGAGGTATCACTTCATCCGAGATTGTGTACAAAAGAACTTGGTAAGTGTGGAATTTGTTCCTACACGAGACCAATTAGCAGACATATTCACGAAACCCTTACCTAGTGATGTATTTGCATCTATAAGAAGTAGGTTGGGGTTGCTCAACATGGGTTGATAATAACCCATCTTGAGTTTTGAGCAAGAAAATTTTCAAATATTCAAGGTCAGTATACATAAGGCGCTTCATCACAGTTACTTCAGGCGTTCAATGTCACATCAAGCACTTGATGTTAAGGATGTCACTCGTTCAAAGTGACATCAGGCGCTTTATGTTCTTTATCACGAGCGTTCAAAGTCAGATTAAGCGTTTTATCCAATTGAGTTCACTTGTTCGAAGTGACATTAAGCGCTCAATCTGCTTTTCCACAACCGTTCGAAATGACTTCAAGTGCTTCATCTTATTTTATGAAGTCGTTCGAAGTCACAATAGGCGCCTCAACCCTATTTCTTCACTGTCACTTCCGCCGTCTCTTCAGTTTTCGCGCCAATCAATGGTCATCAATTCCTGCCGCCATTTCACTCCTTTCTCTCTTCCCCACGACTGACCACTCTTCCCACTTCCTCAATCTTCTTCTCCTTCACCTCTTTATCTTCCTCCACTACTTTATCTCTCTCTCTCCCATTATCCTCCATCATTAACATCAAACATCTTCATCTTCACAAAAACTTCTCATCTTCCTCCACTAACCAAACCATTTACTCCCACTTCTCCATTATCCTCCCATCATTAACGCCAAATCTCTTCATCTTCCCTCTTCTTCCTTTAAATTCCATATTTACCCTCATTCTCACTCACTCTACTCATATTTTTCTCAAGACCTTCACTTCTCCATCCACCAAACAACCTTCTCTCATGGCATCTGCAGGACCCTCAAAACGTCCCCGTAGCCAAAAGCGAAAACAAACTGCGGGTGTTGTAGAACCGCAAGAACTTATTTCCATTCACGAAGTGCTATCCAAGGTAAATTTTTGTTGGATGAAAAAACTAGATACGGATGTGACAAAACCACCTCCTCATGTGGCCAAAGGTGCCCATTTGTCTATCCACTCCCATCTCTTGTTTCAAGAATGGATCTTCAGTAAGAGACCAGTGGTGCCTCTTAAACTTGTTCGGATTACCGAATTTACAGAGAATCACAACATTCATCAGGTAATCTCCTTGCTTGAACATCAAGGCTGGATGACTCTCTGGTCTAGAGCTGATATGATGAACTTCTCTTACGATCACGCCATGCTTTTTTATGCAAATATGTGGATAACTCCACAATTTGAGTCCTAGTAATTCTCTCTGAATATAGTTGTTGCTGGTACACCCCTCAGTTTTTCTATCCAAGAAATATGTGATGTTCTTGGAGTCAGAAATGAGGGATTGTCAGATTTCTCTGTCTTTGACTGAAGTAGTAAGTATGGTGTTTGTGAGCAGGACGTTAAGTTCGATCTGGGGTATCTTCCCTCCAAGAAGACGCAGAACATGCAGTCGGTGGACCGTATTTTGCTGGCTGTGGTCACTTACTGTGTAAACGGTAAGTCAACTAGAAATCCAAGCAACATGGATTTCTATGTTGCTTATCATATCAAACACCAATCTCAGCTTAACTTTGCATGGATTCTTGTTGAAGTCATGATGGCAGCAGTACGGAAAGGTTTAAAAGCCTTGCCTTTTGTAAACATTGTCACTATTTTAATGAAGTACAAGGGTATTGAGATAACTGATGGTGATTTGACAATGGTGGCCAAGACTGACTTCTACGACAACTACAACATTGCCCAAGCCATAGACTCTCAGAAACGCAAAGCCACTACAATTTCTGATGTTGCTGATGAGGTTGATGAAGGACCTCAAGAAGATACAGGTGGTAGCAATTCATCTGAGTTTCTATCAAGAATAGCCTCTCTTGAACGTACTGTTCAACAATTGCATCTTCGTGATCCTGAGCATAAAGCTCGGTATGTGCGAAATGAACATCGCATGAATGCATCTAAGTGCCTTCATGCATATCAGTCCGTAGGCTCTTCCCCCTAATTTTGATGATTTATGGGGAGAAAGTGGTGGTGGTGGTGATGGTGCAGGCGGCTCTGGCGATGTTGAAGGGTCCATGGGCATGGGCGGCTTCGCTGATTTTGCCACTAGTGGTGGTTTTGGTTTCAGTGGACTCACACCTCCAAGAGGAGGTGCTAGTGGTGATCATATGAATTTTTTTTTTTGTTGATGTGTGAAAATTTCATTTTTTTGAAAGATAATTTAACTTGGTATTTTGCTAATGACGTTGTTCAGTTACTTGCGTCCTCATTTTGTTCTTTTCAAGTTATTTTTTCTTGCACCAAGTGAGGGGTAGCATAAGTTAAGGGGGAGCTAACTTTAAAAAGTTATGTATGTTGTGAAATCATCAAAAAGAGGGAGAATGTTAAAACAAAGTTTAAGTTTTGATGATTTGCACAAGTTTGTACTTCGAACGATGGATTAGGCGCCTTATGTGATGTGGTTGGAAGTTAGTATACTTCGAACGCATACATTAGGCGCTTCATGTGCCTTGGTGAATTCTCGTACACTTCGAACGCCTACATTAGTCGCTTCATGTGAAGTGTACGGAAGCCCGAACACTTTGAACGCCTACATTAGGCGCTTCATGTGTTCTGGGAAAAAGGCAGTACACTTTGAACGCCTACATTAGGCGCTTCATGTGTACCACCAAGTCAAAAGTACTTTTTCCCCCAAAATGGGCACGTACACCAAGTACTTTCTGAGAAATGTCAGAATTAGTTCGAACAAGCATGAAGGCTGACATTAGGCGCTTTATGTGACTTCGAACGCCTTTATCTGCCCACATAAGGCGCTTTATGTGACTTCGAGCGCATGTTCATTTTTACATTAAGCACTCCATGTCACTTTGAACGCATGTTCATTAAACACATTAGGCGCTTCATGTGACCAACGTTACAAAGGTCTTATGCTTCACTTTCTAACATTAGTTGACTCTTTGTACCCTCCTCTTTTAGTGTTATTTTCACAGATCCTCCCTCAAACCTGAAGATACCAGGTTTCCTTTCTTGGCTTTCTTTTTGAAATCTCTCCAAAAATGTTGCTACATGCCAAGGGGAGATCTCCAATGATGAGGACACACCAACACAAGATGCCAAAACCCATTATGAGCTCTGCAGGTGGCTTCAAACGAGAAGAAATTCTCAAAGTGATAAAAGTAGGGTTTTCTTCTCTTCTTCAACAACTTTCTACCTTTCAAGCACTCAAGTTTTCTCTCAAAACTCAAGCTCTCAAGATAGTTGTAAACTTTGTATATTTTTAATTTATTGTTGAGAGTGATTATTGTAAAAAGAAGAAGAGTCTTCTTCTTGGTGAGTAAAGATTGTGAGAGGTGAAGTAGATTGTTGGTCAAGGAGCAAGGGTGCTTCTTGTTTGAGTTTTCTAGACTTTGAAGGGTTAGTTGATAGTGTTGTGGTGCACTATACTCCCTACAAGATTTCTTTGAGGGCAAAGAAGATTTTTGGAGGATAGACTTCAAAGGGTTAGAACTCTCGGTTGTGGTCTAGGCGTGTGGCCTAGTTTTTCCAACTTGTTTGATTTTGTTTTTGATTGTTGTTTCCCACATAGAAATAACAATCCCCTTTTCAAAATCCTTCTTGTGAAAAATCAAGAAGGTAGAGGAGTAGAGTCATTTTACTTGAACCTCTATACATCTTTGTGTTCTTTACTCTTTGCAAGTTTTTATTCTTCTTAAAGAACACACCCAAGTATTGGCTGCACTCAAAAACGAAAAATATCCAGAAAATATCCTTACTTGGTGAACACACCATTCAACCCCCCTTCTAGTGTGTTCTAAGGGACCTAACATTTTTTTCTTATGATAAATGTTTCTTGTTTTGGGATGTACCCAATTAATATTAGAATAGCATTGTGTCCTCAATTGCGTGAGAAGATGCGAAGCATAGTACCCTTCCTATATACAACAACAACACATATCCAGCATATCCCAACAATAGCAATAGCTATTGCTAGGATCTGTGGAGGGTGAGAGACAGGCAAACAATAACTCCATCCCAAAGGATAGAGAGTTCGCTTCCAGTGAGAACCCCTGCCTCTATATGTACCTGCATATACACATAATGAACGACAAATAATGAAAGCCAAAGACAAACAAACCTTCGGATATATGTAAATATAATTGAAGAAGGCTAACCACCTTGACAGCATATTATAATCACGAGTATAATTAAAGTAATAGTACGTAACCCCACGAATTTGATGGGGTGGGCGGCTATGAAAAGCACTAACCTATATTATAAATTGAAGTAATGCAATATAAAAATATAGAATAAAGGAGAGTATAAGAAGTAGAGAACAAAATGTATTCTTTTCTTCTTCATAGGTGTGTCAAATATGTCCAACCTAGTGTCTTATTTATAGGACTTTGGAGATGGGGTACATTGAATTGGTTGCACCCTTTGTAGTTCTCTGGGGCACATTTAGATTAGTATAAACTTTGTAGTTCTCAGGAACCCCGTTGGATATCCACAATATAATATATTCATAATACTCCCCCTTGGATGTCCAAATTTTATAGAATACGCCTCGTTAAAACCTTGCCATGAAAAGCCCAATGGGACAAAAACTTGGACGGTGGAAAAAGAGTACACATTCGTAAAAATTGGTTCGTATGATGCACAACCTCGTTAAAACCCAGTGGGATAAAAACTTGAACGAAGAAAAAAGAGTATAGGGTGTATGTAGCAATCACACTCCCCCTGATTCCGGCATGATGTCTTTAAGTCGACGCATTCCAATATTGTAGGCCATCTTTCTAAATGTAGTCGTTGGTAATGCTTTGGTGAACAAATCAGCAAAATTCTTGCTTGATTATATCTGCTGGATGTCAATATCACCATTCTTCCCAAGGTCATCAGTGTAGGAAATTTTCGGTGATATATGCTTCATTCTATCTCCTTTGACATATCCATACTTAATTTGAGCAATACATGCAGCATTATCCTCAAACAATATTGTAGGAGTCCCCCTTAGTGAAGACAATCCACATGACTCTTGGATATGATGAATCATCGACCTCAACCATATGCATTTACGACTTGCTTCATGCAATACCAAATCTCAGAATCATTGGAAGATGTGGTTGTTAATGTCTGCTTCACCGATCTCCAAGATTCGGCTGCACCTCATAAGTAAAGACATATCCACTCTGTGAACTTCCCTTATAAGGGTCAGATAGATGTTCAGCATAAGCACAACCTACTAATTGTGACTCGGAATTCTTTGAGCAGTATAAACTCATATCTGGTGTTCCACGAAGATAACATAAAATGTCTTTAACATCATTCCAATGTATTCGTGCTGATGTTGAGCTATACCTTGCCAATAAATTTACTGAAAATGCTATGTCTGGTCTTGAGCAATTTGCAAAATACATTAATGCACCAATACACTAACAATTTTTCATTATCTTCTGGTGGTCGAAATGGATTTTTCTTTACATCTAATGATCATACAACCGTAGGACTACTCAATGCATGAGTTTTATCTATATAGAATCATTAGATCTTTTCCATACATGTAAATTGATGGAAAAGAATTCCATTAGACAAATGTTCAATTTGCAGGCCAAGACAAAATTTGGTCTTGCCAAGATTTTTCATCTCTATCTCTTTCATGAGACAATTAGCAATTTTAGTAAGCCCTTCAGGAGTTCCAACAAGATTTAAATTATCAACATATGCCGCAATTATAGAGAATCCACTATCAAATCTCTTGATAAATACACAAGGACAAATTGGATTATTTATATATCCTTCTTTAACCAGGTACTCATTATGGCGACTGCACCACATCCTATCAGATTGTTTTAATCCATACAAGGACCTTTGTAATTTGATTGAGTATAATTCATGCGTGCTTTGATTATATGCTTCAGGAAATTTAAATCCTTTCGTGATTTTCATGTAAATAACATTATCTAGTGATCCATATTAGTATGCGGTAACCACGTCCATTAACCATATATCAAGGTTTTTAGTGACTGCTAAGCTGATTAGATATCGTAATGTTATGGCATCAATTAACGAGGAATATGTTTCATCATAATCAAGCCCAGATGTGCTTTGTATCACACAACCTCATTTTTTCCGTTGCATTTTCATACAAAATTTCATTTATATCCAATATGTTTTATCCCTTAAGGGGTTTGGACTATGGGTCCAAATACTCTGTGACTTGCTAACGATTTTAGTTCTGCTTTGATTGCATCTTTCTATTTTGGCCTATCATTTCTGTGTCGACATTCTTTAATGGATCTCAGTTCAGGATCTTCATTCAGAATTTCACATGCAATCGCATAAGCATAAACATGATCAATAGTAACATTTTGTATATCCCATTTTTCTCTTGTACTTACATAATTCAAAGAGATCTCTTCAAAATTTTGTTCACTTGCTTCTTCAGGAGCAACTTATTCATCAATTTTAGACTGATCAATTTCTATTTCTATAGCCCTTTCAAGATGTGAACTTCTTTTCTCTTCTAAAGTATTAACTTGTACCCTTTTCTTTCGAGGGTTCATATCTTTTGTACTGATCAGGCACCTACATTTCATACTTCATTTTGGTTTACCATCATTATGCCTTTCAGAGACACCAAATCGAATCGGTGTATTAATTGCTGGAACATGAGATTTTGTCACCTTTTTACTTCTTTAACATTAGTAAATGCGTCAGGCAATTGATTTGCAATATTATGTAAATGGATTATCCTTTTTACTTCTTACCCACATTGATTTGTTCGTGGCTCAAGATGAAAAAGTGAAGGATTGTTCCATGTAATTTCACACCGTTCTTCAGGAGATGGTACTTTCTCTCCCCGTAATGGCAGGAAAACTAAAACAACAGAATGACAATCGACATATCTCTCCTTAAATAAATCACCCGTCAGGATCCCAATATATCTCACGATAGAAGTAGAATCAAAACGTACATATCAACTGTTTATTCTTCGGGCATATCAACTGTGTATGTTTAGGTCTTCAAGCCACATATTATTCTTTTCTAGTTTTAAGCTAAATCTATACTTCAGGCTGGATTATTTCTTTTATGAGTATTTCTAATATAATATAGACATGTGTAATAATAGAAATGCAAAAGAGGAAGAGAACACAAATCTGAAAAATTTTCCAATAAGAAACACTGTTTCGGAACCGCACTGATTAGACCAACCTAGAGATCTTAAAAACACATCTCCACCGTTTCAAACGTACCTTTATGTGTTAGAAAAAATCCGTCAACATTCGGTGATGATCCAACGGCGAAAGACTTGGCAAATACAATTCTTCGGGACCTGCGCAGAACAGTCCAGCACCTCCAAAAATTCAATATTGTTCTCCTTCTTTCTCTTGTGTCACTAAAACTTTTCGCGTATTTGTTTCTTAGAACATTCGCGCTGATACCATATTATAAATTGAAGTAATGCAATATAAAAATATAGAATAAAGGAGAGGATAAGAAGCAGAGAATAAAATGTTATTTTCTTATTCAAACGTGTGTCAAATATGTCCAACCTAGTGTCCTATTCATAGGACTTTGGAGATAGGGATATATTGAATTAGTTACGTTTGAATTGGTATAACCTTTGTAGTTCTCAAAAACCCCTTTGAACATCTACAATATAATATATTCATAATAACCTATTCGGGTTTTTGAATTGGTTGAATTGTTATAGAAAAAAGACTTCATGAAATTTGAAATTTGACCGGAATCCCCTTTGTTGTATTGGATTAAACCGAAATAAGATTTTTCAAACCAGAGGCAACAGCCCGATCAGATCTTCTTCTAAATTGCATCTTCGGATGAACAGAAGGCCCAGTAATTGCTTATATTTCACCCCACTGTCCTCACCATGATGCGTTTGCAAGAACATTAAGCCATCCTTGTTGTCTGGAAGTATTCCAGACAATGACTTACAATCTTACAAGGATATGACTGATTTTGTCATTTCAAGCTCTGGTCTGCTGATTTATGTCTATGATGAGCATGAGAGTGAACAAAATTTTTTGTTGGAATATGAATTGTTTTGATGAAATTAAAACATATTTTAAAAGATTTAAAATGTATTTCATACTTGGGAATTAAAGCAAAATAAGAAAAACACAATGTGAGACATCTATCTCTCACATGGATCGATAGATATATACATCAGTCTCTCAAGAAGAGACATCGATCGATCTATGTTGGGATTGTCTAAGGTTAGAACCTTACTGTGCAACATCGATCTCTCAGTTTGGGCGACATCGATCAATCGATGTGATGAAGGTTCAAAGTTAAAACCTGACTCGAAGACACATATCGCTCAAAGTTTGAGACATCGATCGATCGATGTATACATCAGTCTCGCAGAAGAGATACCTTATTCTATTCTGGTTTTTCGTGTCATTTCCTACCATCAGCACACGTTTTCTTGTGTCACAAAACCACAAAAAAATTTGCGTCTTTGAACCGACAATCTGCCACAAAAACCGACTCTTTAAGTATGTCCAAAGCTGAAATTTTTTCTTATTGAAACCCTAGTTTTGCTTTCCCTTCGTTTGTTTTCCAACCCAAGTCATTTCTCAATCATTTTGAAAACATCGATCAATTTATGTACGTAAGGAATAAAACTAAAACCTTACTGAAAGGCATCGATCTCTCAGCCATGAGACATCGATCGATCGATGTATACATCAATCCCTCAAAGAAGAGACGTCGATCGATATATGTATGAAAGGTGCAAAACTAGAACCTTACTGGAAGACATCATCTCCCAACACCGACACATCGATTGATCGATGTCATCCAGGTTTCAATTTTTTATGACCGGTTGAACAAAATCCAAGGGAGACTAATATGTTTTCTCTCTCCAATCTTGCTCAGATTTCTTGTGGACTTTCTCATGACATTAATCATACTTCCTTGACAATTATATTTATGTCTAAGGTTCTCTAGGGTGGCTTTGAATGATGAAATCAATCCATAGGGTGGCTAAAGGTTATTTGGAAATTGTCGAGACTTATGATTGAGTTGAAGACTTGTAGGAGGGTGCAAAAATGTGGCATATACCCTCTATAAATTGAAGAAGCTCAGATGAGGGAAACACACACTTTCATCTTCTTCAAGCTTCATATCTCATTGTTGTAAAAATCTCTCGTTTGTGCAAAGTACGTAAAGTTTGTTAAGCTCTTATTGCTTGTTATTTATTGTTGTAAATTGTGAGAGTATGAGTCTAACACAAGTGTGATGCGTGCAACTCATGGGCTCCAACAATTTCACCTTCCAAACGTCCTTCACAAGGGTTAGTCACAAGGAAGAAGACTTCTCCTTGCTTCCTTAATGAACAAAACGTATGGATTTAAACGAGCAAGACCAACACTTCAAGATGGTCGTTGATCAGGCAAACCAATAAGGCCCTCCTGGACGGCACCTGTAAGCAATGGCAACACTTTCAAATCGCTCAACTTTGAAGGATCTTAACCTAGGTTTTTAATGCAAAACCAAGAAAACAAAGTCTCACACAAAGTGAAAGAAATATCAAGAATTCTTATTCATCAAAAGGTGTCTTTCAGACGTCCCCCTAAGGCTCTATTTATAGGCTGAACTTGAGCCTTAAAATATCTAGAACTAATTCAAAATAAAGCTAGCTAACAATGTTTGAAAATTGAAAATTATTTAAATTCAAAGCTAAAACAAATTCTAGCTAAAACTTCAAATCTTGCAAGACATTATCTTCAATGAATCTGGTCATGTTTGATGATGAGATTGGCGTTTTTGATGACTCATGAGGCTGTTGGAGACTTGATTTGATGATGATAAAGTGGTTGGAATTGAATTCAAATGTTGATTGAAGATTGAATTCAAATTGAGTTTTTATTTGAATTCAAACTTGGATTCAAATTTGATTTGTGATCTATCCTCATCCTTGCTTCAAGATAGGCGTGTGGTTTCTTCAAAAAATGGCTGAAATCTTTATCTTGAATTTGAAGGCCTAATCTGGTTGAAACTTGAATTTTAAATCGTGGCTGAATTTTAAATTTAGGTTAATCTCCCTTTTTGAATTCCATATGGCCGGCCCCTCCTTTGGTGGATGAAGATACTTTGATTTCAACTTGATCAAGAGACTCTATCTTGGACACTTTTGAATTTGTCTTAGCACAGACAAACATTCTCTTCGAATATTCTCTTGAAACATTCTCTTCAACATTCTCTTGAAACATTCTCTTAAAACATTCTCTTGAAATATTCTCTTCAAACATTCTCTTGTACCTAATTTACCTACAAAGCAAATACATAAAACTAAGATCACACGACACAAAATAAAATCCAAAAACAAAGAGTGTAGACGTGCATGTGATACATGCTCAAGTTGAAGGTTCAATGAAATGAACCCAAGGAGTCTTAGGTTCATCTTGAACATGCTTGTACAAGAAGGTGGCAACTTGATGACAAAGTTCCTTTGCCCTCCTTCTTGTCATAGGACCTTTGACCTCTTGATGGGGCCCTTGATCCTCATCGGACCCTTGATCCTCATCAATCCCCCCCTCCTCAAAAGGATTCGTCCTCGAATCAAAAGGGTCATCGTTGAAAAGGGTGAGGTCTGTAACATTAAAAGTAGGTGAAATTGAACCATACCTGTCGGGAAGATCAAGGATGTATGCATTGTCACCTATGTGTTTCAATACTTTAAAAGGTCCATCTCCTCGAGGCAACAATTTTGACTTTCGTTCATTGAGAAATCTTTCCTTGCGCAAATGTAACCAAACTAAATCTCCAGGTTTAAACACAACTCTTTTCCGATGTTTGTTAGCTCGTCTTTCATAAGCTTTGTTTTTCTTTTCTAGTTGTGTTTTAACTTGTTCATGCAATTTCTTTATGTTGTCCGCTTTTTGTTTACCATCAAGACTAGAACGTTCATGCACGGGAATAGGAATCAAATCAATGGGAGACAAGGGATTAAAGCCATACACGATTTCAAATGGACTATGCAAAGTACCGTGATGGACACTCCTATTATGTGCAAATTCGATATATGGTAAACAATCTTCCCAATGTTTAATGTGTTTTTGCAAAATGGCACGCAAAAGTTGAGAAAGAGTACGATTAACGACTTCAGTTTGTCCATCCGTTTGTGGGTGTGCGGTGGTTAAAAACAACAATTGTGTACCAAGTTTAGCCCACAAAACACGCCAAAAATGACTCAAAAATTTCGTATCTCTATCACTTACAATTGTACGTGGCATGCCATGCAATCTAACAATTTCTTTGAAGAATAAATCAGCAACATGCGTGGCATCATCAACTTTCCTACATGCAATGAAATGTACCATTTTTGAAAATCGATCAACCACAACATAAATGCTATCGCGTCCTCCCCGAGACCTAGGAAGTCCTAAAACAAAGTCCATAGAAATGTCAATCCAAGGGGAATCAGGGACGGGTAAAGGCGTGTAAAGGCCATGTGGTTGGGACTTGGATTTGGCTTGTTTGCAAGTGATACAACTACCACACAACCTCTCGACGTCTACTCGCATGTGGGGCCAATAGAAATATTCCTTAAGAGTCTCAAGGGTTTTGAACACTCCGAAATGACCCATTAAACCTCCCCCATGGGCTTCTCCAGTCAATGCTTCTCGTAGGGATGATTGGGGAACGCACAATTTTTGTTTTTTGAAAAGATAACCCTCATGTATGTAAAATTTTCCAAATGGTGCTCCTTTACACGCCTCGAAAATGGTGCCAAAGTCATGGTCATTGGGGTACAAGTCCTTAAGTGATTCGAATCCTAAGAAGCGTGAAGATAATGTAGTCACTAACGTGTATCTCCTAGAGAGGGCATCGGCAACTATATTATCTTTTCCTTGTTTGTACTTAATCACGTAAGGGAATCGTTTTATGAACTGTACCCATTTGGCATGTCTTTTGTTCAACTTTCCCTGTCCTTTAAGATACTTAAGGCTTTCGTGGTCAGTGTGGATCACAAACTTTTTAGGTTGAAGATAGTGTTGCCAAGTTTGTAGGGATCTCACAAGGGCATAAAGTTCCTTATCATAGGTAGAGTAATTCAATGCTGCTCCTTTCAACTTTTCACTAAAGTAGGCTATGGGTTTCTTACTTTGGGTCAAAACTGCGCCTATACCCACTCCACTTGCATCACACTCGATCTCAAAGGTCTCGTCAAAATTTGGTAGCCTAAGTATGGGTGCAGTGGTCAGCCTATGCTTGAGTTCATCAAATGCCTGTTGTTGTGGCTCTTCCCACCTAAAAGGCACATCTTTTTTCACAATTTCGTTTAGGGGTGCAGCTATGGAAGAAAAATCTTTGACAAAGCGTCTATAAAAGCTTGCTAGTCCATGAAAACTGCGAACTTCCCCTACATTCTTAGGTATAGGCCACTCCATAATTGACCTAACCTTTTCCTCATCCATCCCTACTCCCTCAGCTGAAATAACAAAGCCTAGAAAAACCACGCGTTCTAAACAAAAGGAGCACTTCTTAAAGTTGGCGTAAAGTTGTTCTTGCTTAAGCTTTTCAAAAACGGCTCTAATGTGGTCAAGATGATCTTCTATGGTGTGGGAATAGATTAGGATATCATCGAAATAGACAACGACAAAGCGTCCTATGAACGCACGTAAGACTTCATTCATTAGCCTCATAAAGGTACTAGGGGCGTTGGTGAGCCCGAAGGGCATCACTAACCACTCATAGAGCCCAAACTTGGTTTTGAATGCAGTCTTCCATTCGTCTCCTTCTCTAATGCGTACCTGGAAGTACCCTTGCTTAAGGTCGATTTTGGTGAAGAATTTGGATCCGTGCAACATGTCTAACATATCGTCTAGCCTAGGTATGGGGTACCTATACTTGACGGTAATCTTGTTTATGGCTCGGCAATCGGTACACATTCTCCATGTTCCATCCTTTTTGGGTACTAAAATGATTGGGACGGCAGATGGGCTTAGACTCTCTCGAACTTGTCCACTAGCTAGGAGCTCCTCTACTTGCCTTTGGATTTCTTTGGTTTCTTCAGGGTTGGCTCGATAGGCTGGGCGATTAGGTAACACGGCTCCTGGGACAAAGTCGATTTGGTGTTCTATTCCTCTAATGGGTGGTAATCCGGATGGTGGTTCGGAGGGAAATAGAACTTCATATTCTTGGATAAGGGACGCAACTGAGGTAGGTAAGTTTGGTAGGAGTTCTTCAAGGGCAAGTTGACACGTCTTTGGGATGATGATGAGGACAGTTTGGTTGTTATAAAATGCACGTGTAACCTCTCTTTTCTTTGCGAAATACCCACACTTCTTTTTGGACTCGTTGACACTTAGGGGCACTACCTCCTTTCCCTTGCTCTCGTGTTTTTTGTTCTCACTTTTCATACACTCCACGAATTTTCTCTCGGCTTCTTTTTCCTTAGGATCGGCTCTAGGCTTGGACATGCGTTGGTGATCCTCGTGGACTTTGTGTGGTGGAAGTGCATGCAGTTTGTACAATTTGCCATTCAATTTGAAAGAATAACGATTCAAATAACCATCATATGTCACATGTCGATCAAATTGCCATGGCCTACCAAGTAAAATATGACTAGCATGCATTGATGCGACATCACATAAAATATCATCTTTGTAACTACCAATGCTAAGAGAAATCAAAACTTGTTTACTTACGCTAACTTCACCGCAGTCATTTAGCCATGCAAGTTTGTAAGGATGCGGATGATTAGTCATAGGTAAATTCAGTTTTCTTACTAATTCGATGCTAGCCACATTCGCACAAGAACCGGAATCAATGATCATGGTGCATACTTTACCATTTATCATGCAATGAATATGGAAAATGTTTTCTCGATGTTGTTGGTGATCATCTAATTTTGGATATGCATTTAAAGCTCTACGCACAACAAGAAACTCCTTGGTGTCAAAATCATCTAATGCGCCTAGATCCTCTTCAGGTTCAATTTCATTATCATGCTCAGACTCGTTTTCATACTCGGACTCAGACACATATTCGTTTGTCTCTTCAATTAACATGATTCTTTTTGCATTAGGACATTTTTTCCTATGTGACCACGTCCTTGATATTTATAACATTTAATGTCGCTAAACCTGTTTGAAGGATCCGAAGAATTGCCGGTAGGAGCCTTTTGTTGGGTGCGTTCATCTCTCCTTTGTGTGGATTGCACACAATTGTCCATCCTTTGCGATGCTACTTGGTCATGCATTTGGCCTCCTGTAGGCCGTGAACTTCCTGTTCCTGAAGGCTTGCTGTGAAATCTTGATGAAGATTGATTAGTACGATAATTGGAATTGAAATTGGAGGAGTTACGTACCTTCAATTGTGCTTCAATCTTTTCAGCCATATGGACCATGGTTGTGAGGTCGAGGTAAGGTTGAAGGTCAACCCTTTGCGCAATCTCCCTGTTTAAACCATGTAAGAATCGAGCCTTGGTGGCTTCTTCAGGTTCCTGCAAGTTAGACCTCTCCAACAAAATTTCTAACTCTTTATAATACTCGTCTACACTTTTTGGAACCTTGTCGTAAGTTATGCAAACTCGTGAAAATAGAACTCTCATAATTGTTTGGAATAAAACGTTGTCGCATTTCAAACTTCATTTCTTCCCAAGTGGCAATTGGGGGTTGTCTCGTCATAGTTCTATTTTGACACAAATTCGTCCACCAATTAAGTGCATAACCAGAAAATTCAATGGAAGCATACCTCACTTTTTGCAATTCACTATAATTGGTATAAGAAAAGATCAATTCCACTTTCGTTTCGCATTCTAAATATTCATCCGCATTACTTTTACCATAAAACGTGGGAATACTTATTTTGGTTTTGAGAAAATCGTCATCTTGCGGGAAAAGGGGATTTTGGCGTCTTTGGTAACTACGGGGATGGTGGTCATCAAAGTCATAATCATCATGCTCAAAGGGAATGTAATCATCATTGTACCTTCTTGGAGCGTACCTTCTTGCTTGTGTAGGAGGAGCAAACCTTCTTGCTTCGGTGTGTGTTGGTCTAAGGTTATCATCCTCAACTTCTTCTGGGGGATGGCACCGTGGTTGTGGTAGGGGTACGGCCCTACTTGTTTCTTAGCCATCACTCGTTTTGTAGCTTCTCTCCACGTCTTCCAAGCGATGCTTGATTATCTCATTGTCATGCATGAGTTTCTTAAGCATCTCCAGCATTTGTTGTTGAGTATTGTCAACAGTTTTGGCTTCTTTAGACTTGCTAGATGCGGAATGATTGCTGCTGTCCATTGTTCCTAAGGATTTGAACGAAAACAAAGGAAAAAGAAAGAAGCAAACTAACACAAAGACAAACAAACGTTAAGGGATTAGTAAAAAAATAAGCTATGAACACTCTGCTTTCGATTCTTTTCACTCTCTTACCACTTTGGTTCTTGGATAACCTGAAGTTAAGAAGTCTCAAAGTGATCAATAAGGAAGTGTATTTCTAAGGCTTCTTCGAATCACAATGTTCTCCGCTTGTTTCTTCCTTTTTGCTTTCAAGTTGCACCAATTAGTATCAAGGTAGAATCAATTGAAATGAACACATACTTGAACTTTCTAGTAAGATTCAAAGAAAATAAGCAACCAAAGTTGATGTATAAGGCTAAACCAAAGATAAACTAAGGGTTGCCGTGGGCAATCTTTAGTTAATTTTGATTCTATGCACTTATTATCCACAAAATGGTTCAAGTCATGCAACAATCGAGCAACCAAATGTGTGATTGGTTCAAGAAGATTAGGAGATGGGGAGTAGGGTATATAGGGGACGACAATGTGGGGTTATATGGTATCCAAGGTTTGCAAGTCGTACCAAAAATTTTCCACGCAATGCACAAACGTTTTGCCCTTTTTCTTTTCTCTTGTTCTTTTGTTTTTTCTTTTTCTTCCTTGCTATTTCAATTGAGCAAGGTTCAGATTTTTTTTTGACTAAGGGAAGAATTGGAATTTCACGCGTTTTGCACTTAGCACTTGTGTTTTTGGACAGAATAGTGCAATGTATTTAAAATGCAATTTGTATCTTGGACTTGCAACAAAAATAACCTTGGAAAGTGAAGGAAATTGGGGTAGGACCGAATGGGGGTTAGGGTTAGGGTTTTGATTTAGGGTGTTTTTGAACGTTTTGGGATTTTGCGGAATGGGGTTGTAGGAACGGAATGGGTGTTGTAAATTGACTATTTGGGTTGGTAATTGATGATTGGTGTGGTCAATTTGGATATTGGTTGGTCTAGGACAGAATTTGGACAAAATTCAAATTCTAGGGTTAGGGTTTATTTGAATGAATTGGGATCTTTTAGAATCTGATTGTATTTGGTAAAATTGGTTTGGTTCTTTTTGTTTGGGGGTGTAAATAGGGCTATTTGGGATCAGCTTGGCTAGTTTTAGAGTTGGGTTGGGGTGGGGGTGGTTGGGCCGTGGGGTGTGGGGCTGGTTTTAGGGTTTGGTTGGTGTTGCAAGTAGGTTGTGAAGACAAGCACACGTAGGACTACCAGATTTATAGCATGAAATCAATCACAATGCGAATCATAAGATGCATACAATCATCACCAACTAAAAGCTTCGGTAGCAACAAGATGATTTGAAACCGAGGTAGCTTTTTAGGCTGATGGTTGGAATATTTAAAAGAATGCTGAATGTACCCTAAAATGCAACGGACCCTAATTTGTTCAAGTTTGAACGACTCAAAATCAGATTGTGATGCGAAAAAGGAAATAAAGAAAATGACACTTGAATGATGAAAAATCAAAATGCAGCAACGTGACTCAAAGCAAATGTGGACGTTTTGTTTTTTTTTGTTTTGTATGGGATGCAAGACAATGGCATGTAGAGTGAGGCTAGAAGAAGGACTCAACTGAAATTGAAATTACTAGACTCAAACGAAAAGGAAATGATAGATGGTGGAATAGAGTAACCTGTCTCTGATACCAATTTGATGCGTGCAACTCGTGGGCTCCAACAATTCCACCTTCCAAACGTCCTTCACAAGGGTTAGGCACAAGGAAGAAGACTTCCCCTTGCTTCCTTAATGAACAAAACGTATGGATTTAAACGAGCAAGACCAACACTTCAAGATGGTCGTTGATCAGGCAAACCAATAAGACCCTCCTGGACGGCACCTTTAAGCAATGGCAACACCTTCAAATCGCTCAACTTTGAAGGATCTTAACCTAGGTTTTTAATGCAAAACCAAGAAAACAAAGTCTCACACAAAGTGAAAGAAATATCAATAATTCTTATTCATCAAAAGGTGTCTTTCAAGCGTCCCCCTAAGGCTCTATTTATAGGCTGAACTTGAGCCTTAAAATATCTAGAACTAATTCAAAATAAAGCTAGCTAACAATGTTTGAAAATTGAAAATTATTTAAATTCAAAGCTAAAACAAATTCTAGCTAAAACTTCAAATCTTGCAAGACATTATCTTCAATGAATCTGGTCATGTTTGATGATGAGATTGGCATTTTTGATGACTCATGAGGCTGTTGGAGACTTGATTTGATGATGATAAAGTGGTTGGAATTGAATTCAAATGTTGATTGAAGATTGAATTCAAATTGAGTTTGAATTTGAATTCAAACTTGGATTCAAATTTGATTTGTGATCTATCCTCATCCTTTCTTCAAGATAGGCGTGTGGTTTCTTCAAAAAAATGGCTGAAATCTTTATCTTGAATTTGAAGGCCTAATCTGGTTGAAACTTGAATTTTAAATCGTGGCTGAATTTTAAATTCAGGTTAATCTCCCTTTTTGAATTCCATATGGCCGGCCCCTCCTTTGGTGGATGAAGATACTTTGATTTCAACTTGATCAAGAGACTCTATCTTGGACACTTTTGAATTTGTCTTAGCATAGACAAACATTCTCTTCGAATATTCTCTTGAAACATTCTCTTCAACATTCTCTTGAAACATTCTCTTGAAACATTCTCTTGAAACATTCTCTTCAAACATTCTCTTCAAACATTCTCTTGTACCTAATTTACCTACAAAGCAAATACATAAAACTAAGATCACACGACACAAAATAAAATCCAAAAAACAAAGAGTGTAGACGTGCATGTGATACATGCTCAAGTTGAAGGTTCAATGAAATGAACCCAAGGAGTCTTAGGTTCATCTTGAACATGCTTGTACAAGAAGGTGGCAACTTGATGACAAAGTTCCTTTTCCCTCCTTGTCATAGGACCTTTGACCTCTTGATGGAGCCCTTGATCCTCATCGGACCCTTGATCCTCATCAAAGTGGAACCATACATATTTGATATCTTGCTTGTGTTTAGACTAGTTATAAAGTGTAATCCCCACTACTTCCCAAAACTAACTGTGAAAAAGTTCTATGAGAGGACTTTGTTGAAGTTGTGAGGGAGCAAAGACTTGTTCTTGCTTATAGGTGAAGTTCTTGTGATAAAGTTGCTTTGTGCAGGAAGTTGTTGGTGTGATTGCTTACACTAAGCTGGTAGTGTAAGTATTGTTGTTGTTGTTCTTATTAAGAGTAATAAGAAGAGTAGCTATTGAAAATCCACTTTGGAAACAAAGTGGTAGTGGAGTAGAATCATTTAGGATTCGAACCACCCTATATCGGGTGTATCCATTCATTATCTATCATCTCTCTTCTTTATTTTGATGTAGAGTTCATATGAGTTGGAGTTAGCCAAAAACGAAAAAATTCTGCAAAATCGTCAACACTATTCATCTCCTTTCTAAAGTGATTGCCACGGACCTAACAATTTTATCACTTGGTTGATTAAGCACCGGTTCTCAACAGATAATTCGATGCATATATCATCAATAAGGATTGGCTTATGTTCCAGTAAGAGCCTCAACCTCTTGTTCCTTCTCCCAGAGAACAAGTAAGCTTTTATCTGATTCTATGGGAACGCCCGTCTTGGTAGTTTATTCATGAGCCGTCAACAACAGTATGACTTGGGCCAACAATATTAATCGCTTCTGCCTAATTACACTTTTGAACTGTTTTCCATTCTTGCAAATCCACTTTTGATGACTTCTTGGCATCTTTCATAATCCTGAATCCATTTTCTCTCTCAAAAGACTTGGTCTCGGTCTCAGTTGCAATAGGCTTTCCTTTATCTTGTACAGTTCGAGGTACTGCAAATATATTCCCATCCCATTCATAAATATATTCCCACCCGGTTTATTAGCTGCTGTATCTTTGGGGACCTCCTTTGCTACATATCTTGATAAACTCTTTGTGCAGACACTTTGAGTGTGTATGTCCCATGTGAAACATGAAAAAACAATATTCTGGTAACTTTTAATTGCTTATGATATATCAAAACTCAGAACTTGAGCCTTCACCAGACTCCTTATCATATTTCTCGATCCATACACTATCCACTGGTAGTTTTGATACATCGGCCTCACAAGAATACGAGCGAGACTTAAGCGTGTGACATTAGCGGTTGGTTCATCAATTTTAAGCGGTTTTCCAATTAAATATGTGATTGAATATTAGCAGTGATGAGAACAAATCCAGCGTGCTCCAAAAGCTACTAGTATAGACTCTTTGTCACCTCTTAGTCAACATCGTTTGGCCACATAGGAGAAAAGGATGCCCAAAGCTTCACTTCAACTACTCAAGTCTAAATACACTATTAAATCGGCGGGAACCAAAGGACACAGGACGGTCCCTCAACATTAGCTTGGTCCTTAGGGTGCCACAAGTTGCCAAGTCGACTGCAGGCAAGCATCTTTAAAAAATTGCACCAGTGTTAACCGCCTCAGCCACAGCTTCACCTCAACCATGAGGGTCATGTCAATCGGGACCACCGGGCCGGTCTCGCCAGTAAACAGCGAGAAAGACAAGGTAAATCACCTTGTCTCGGCCAAGCCAACCCCATCATACAAGCAGCTATGACATTCAACGTAACATGTGGCGCCACTTGGTAGCCATAGACAAGTAGGACAGAACACGTGGTAGCATCTCACAATCCTTAAACATGCATTGGACAACTATGGCATGCAAAAGGAATTACCGCCACTAAACAGAGAGCGTGTTCTTTCAGATTAAGACAACTTAGAGAACATTCTTCTTGAGATATACAATATTTGTTAAAGAGACAGATACTCTCTAAAACTAAAAAAGCTTAACTGCGAATCACTGGACAAATCTATCACTGACTTGAACGTTTTCTCCAGATTAATAACTTTGGGACCTCTAAAGTCGTTTATTTGTGCATGATAAAACTATCAAATCAGTCATTTTATAACTAAGACCAACCGTGCAATCCAAATGGTGAGTCGAAAACGTCATCATTTTGATGCTACAGGAAGAGCCGTCTAGGCCTTATTCTTACATTTTTCATGATAAAGCCCACATAAAGCCACTTTAAATTAGTAAAAACTAGCAAATATGATGGTGAAGAATCATCTCACTATCAAAGAAACAGGGATCTGACCGTCCATCAGTGTTACGGCCAAAAAAAAAGGAAAAAAAGAAAGGAATAGTAATAAAATGAAGGATAGAGATAAATAGAAATTAAAAAAAGGTAAGTAGAGTTACACTAGGAAACCTAAACCAAAATTTAATGGGAAATCTAAAATATACCTTAACTTCCCCACTATATATATACATATACACGCATAACACCTTAAAAACCCCACCCAGCCGCTACACACACACGCACGCTAAAGAAAAAAGAAAAAAAAGAGAGAAAAGAGAAAAAGAGAGAAGAAGAAGGCAGGCGAGGCCCCGAACCCAAGTTTTAATTTGTTGAATTTATTCGTGTTATCGTAAATCGAGGTAGGTGCCTTTTCCCCCTTCAAACGAGTATGATTCATGCATGTCTTGATGTATATTATGTGTTTCGGTGCTCGTATGTGTTTAATATATTGGTTTATATTCGTTTTATATTGGAAAAAAACATGAGATGATTGTTTATGGCCTGTTTATGATTGTTACGTGCATGTATGTGTATGGAAGCATTGGTGGCATTGAAACGAATTAAGAATACCCTTAAAAAGATTGAAAAGTGGGACTTTTTATGCTAGGAGTCATAAAAATAATTGTGTTTTGGCCTTAGATTAGGTTCCTATAGACTGGGAATAGAAGAAAATGGTGGTTGAAAGTGAAAAACGGACTGCAGCGGTGGGGCGTGTGCCTCACGCGCCGCTGAGGTGGCCGCGCGTGGGCTCCGCGTCGGTAAATCTTCAAGCCCACGCGCTGCTGCTGGGTAAATCTTCAATTTAAAAAAAGGGTATTAGGGCCGGCTTGTGGCGCGCGCCAGCGGGCCGGACCCTTAACGGGCCGGTGGCTGGCAGGCTGCAGCGCCGGGCCCATTTACTTTAAAAAAATTAAACATAAAGGGGCAGGCCGGCTGGCGGACTGGGTCGGATGGCCAGCGGGCCATACTACAACAGGTCGGCCTCATAACCATCATAATTAAAAAAAGGGAAAAGACCCAGCCGCAGACGGATCGGGCGAGGAAGTGACGCAGGCTGGGCCAGAAGAAGGATTAGGGCTAGCCCGGTTTAATTAAAAAAACCTTAATAATTAATTTAATAATTCTGAAAATTAGAAAAAGGGTAAATAAATGATTTTAAATTCCAAAAAAATATATTTAATTATCAGAAAATTCTAAATAAATTCCAAAAAATATAAAATGTTAAAATTAAATTGTTTCAACTTAATTTCTGAATTTTGATAAATATAAGTAATTAAAAATAATTAGTAATAAATAGAATTAAATAAGAGAAA
Organism: Eustoma russellianum; assembly: GCA_036186865.1. Taxonomy (NCBI): domain Eukaryota; kingdom Viridiplantae; phylum Streptophyta; class Magnoliopsida; order Gentianales; family Gentianaceae; genus Eustoma; species Eustoma russellianum. The sequence goes on along the minus strand of AP025063.1, from coordinate 16,958,147 downwards.
ATTAGGGAAAATTAGTAGAAAATTCTAGAAAATTAATACGACCTAAGGAAAAATAAGGATGATGCTAAATAACAACTTTCCAATATTTATAAAATATGGTATACGGGCCATAAGTATTCGGTTATGGTGGTTCATGGTGTACGGGCCATGAGTTTGGTTATGGTGGATCATGGTGTACTGGCCATGGGCATCGGTTATGGTGGATCATGGTGTACTGGTCATGGGCATCGGTTATGATGATCGTTGTGTACGGGCCATAGGCATCCGTAAGGATGGATTGTAGTGTACGGGCTACAGGCATCCAGTCAATCTCGGGATCATGCATTGCATATAGGTTTAGAGACATATTGCATGACATGATTCTTGTTGCGTGTGACACGTTGGTTGAGCATGCATCACGTACTTACGCATCTTATATGGAGTGTTTTACTTACCGCATTTATTTTATCTTATGCATGTTATAGTATGTTTATGTGTTATATGGTTATATCATGTCGGTATGTTCGTTTTGTATTTGTTTGGGGCGGGCATCTACTGGGTGATTTCTGTCACTCACCCCTACTTTCCAGGTGAGCCGGATGAGGACTACGAGCACATCTTTGTTAAGGACGAGACGGACATAGCAGAGTGGGTCGATTGAGAGCTGCAGCTAGGATATGAGGGAACTCCGCAGCCATTTTGTTCTTATTATACGTTGAGGATTTGTCACAGACTTCTTTACTACTTTTATTATCAGAATTTCTATTCATCAATGTAATGACGACTATCGTAGTTTAATGTATGTTATGGTTTACGTTTCTGCGACGTCATTTTTGACAAGTAAGAGATTGATTCGACGCTATGTATTCTCCTTAGCGAGATACGGCGAGTGCACCATTCTCGATGCTAGGGCTTGGGAACGGGGCGCTACACGTGGTATCAGAGACCAGGCTTCAGATCCGCCTCGAAAACGCAGGATTAAATTAGAACACTTAGACATAAGTTATGATTTTACCCCTAATAAACAAAGTAGACTTAAGCAATGATCTTAGACCTAAGTTATGATCGGGTCATGGGAGGTGTGTGCCGATGGTGAGCTTTTCTTGTCTAAATATTCGCATTCCACCTTTCAACTTATTATTGACTAATCCGATTTTGTCTCATGAACTTGGATTTCAGAAAATGCCTCCACGACGTGATCCAGCCGGTAATAATGGGTATGATCAGCAGGGTCAGGAGGACCATTTCCCAGGTACTGGCAGATACGCTGGCCACTCTGACTGCCTTGGTGGCCCAGTAGCAGGTGCAGATGGCCCACCTGCAACAACAGCAGGAGCAACTACAGCAACAGTAGCAGCAACCACCACCATCACCACCATCACCAACACCACCATCCCAGGGGCTTCAATTCTTTTACCGGGAGATGCAGCACTTCCGGATACCTATGTTCAAGGGTACCACCAGACCAGAGGAGGCAGAGGTTTGGCTCAAGAATGTATGTGAGCAGTTGAGGTTGTTAGAGGTTCCGGATGGCCTGAAGGTGGATGTGGTGGTACCATTTCTGGAGGGCGATGCAGAGCGATGGTGGCAGGGTGTGGTACGTAGACGGACTACACCGCCGACATGGGCCCAGTTTAGGGAGGAGTACCAGAGGCACTACATTCCTGAGGGTGCCATTCAGAGGAGGATGACAGAGTTTCAGCTCCTGACATAGGGGCCCATGACTGTTGATCAGTATTCTGAGAGATTCCATGCACTTGGGAGATACATGTCTGCCATCATAGAAAACGAGAGGGCAAAGATGTTGAAGTTCGAGACGGATTTGAGCTCACGCATTCAGTCATTGATCATATGCGCCCAGCCTACCACTTTTAAGGGATTGTTGGAGGTGTGTCGTAAGGTCGAGGGTGACCTCATGAGGGTTGCAGCGGCTGACAGGGCCAAGAGACCGCGAGAGGAGTTTCGTTCAGGGAGATCAAGGAGATGGTTAAAGATTCCACGCGACACTCGACTGGGCGATTCTCCGGGCCACTACAGCAAGGGAAGGAATCGGCGTCTCGGCCGTTGACGATCGAGGGTTCTGCAGCGACGGCAGCACAGCCACTTAGCGCGGTTGGACCGCCACCCCCAGCATGTGCACAGTGTGGTCATCCCCATACGGGACCGTGTTGGAGAGCTCAGCAGGTTTGCTACAACTGTAGTAAACAAGGACATTACGCCAGAGAGTGCCCTACACTGGCACAAGCACCTCTGCCACAGGGTCAGACGCAGCAGAGGGGAAGGGGGAAGACCAATGCTCGAGTACATGTCATGACGGACGCTGAGCTATAGGAGGTCAGAGATGTAGTCACATGTACTTTTAAATTTAAGCAATTACTATTTTAAAATCTTAAATATATATTTCCTCTTTGTTTTGATGATTTGTGCTGCGTGTATAACTATGAACCTGTTAAAGTAGATAATAATTAACCAAGTCCCGGCATACGTTCTATTCGATAGTGGTGCCAGCCACTCATTCGTTTCTAGGAGATTCGCCAAGAACCTAGGTATTCTACCAGAACAGCTAGAGATCCCGTATCGTGTTCAAGCCGCCGGCGATCAGGTGCTAGTATCTCATTATCAGTACAAGGATTGCCAGTTGGATATTAATGACCTTGAGTTCTCTGCAACCTTGACCCCGATCCAGATGCAGGATTTTGACATCATTCTGGGCATGGATTTCATGGCAAGATATAGTGCTACCATCGACTGCCGTCAGATGCAGGTCAGTATGCAGACACCGAATAAGCGGGAGACTATCTTCCAGGGAGATGTCAAATTGAAAAAGTCATATAGAAAAATCTATATGACTGCAGCACAGGCTTCTCGGGCATTGAAGAAAGGAGCCAAGGGTTTTCTTGTCTATGTTCTAAATACCAGTTCTGAGATGCCATCGATTAAGGGTATCCCAGTGGTACGAGATTTTAAGGATGTCTTTCCCGACAAGTTACTTGGTTTACAACCAAGCAGGGAAGTAGAGTTTGAGATCGATCTCATACCTGGAGCCGAGCCGATCTTGAGGGCACCATACAGAATGGCACCAGCAGAGTTAAAAGAGCTTAAGGAGCAGTTGCAGGAGCTGCTAGATAGAAAATTTATCAGGCCTAGTGTTTTGCCCTGGGGAGCACCAGTATTATTTGTGAAGAAGAAATACGGTACTATGAGGCTATGTATCGATTATCGTGAGCTGAATAAGATCACGATAAAGAATAAATACCCACTACCGAGGATCGACGACCTATTTGATCAATTGAAGGTAATGTCTTTAATAAATCATTGTGAAATTCAGTTATTTTGTATATCAACTGGTGTACAAAAAAATTGCATGCAGGGTGCCAGGATATTCTCGAAGATTGATCTGCGATCAGGCTACTATCAGTTAAGAATTAAGGTAGAAGACATAGCAAAGACTGCGTTCCGCACGCGATATGGGCACTACGAGTTTCTTGTAATACCCTTTGGACTGACGAATGCACCTGTAGCCTTCATGGATCTGATGAACACAGTATTCAGGGAGCAGTTGGACCATTATTTGGTAATGTTCATCGACGACATCTTGGTGTATTCGCCCAATGAGGAGACTCATGCTGAACACTTGCGGGAAGTATTGGAGACTCTCAGAAAGAAGAAGTTGTACGCTAAGTTCAGTAAGTGCAAATTCTGGTTGAAGAGTGTGACCTTCTTGGGCCACGTAATTTCTGAGGAAGGTATTTCGGTTGATCCAAAGAAAATAGAGGCGATCACAGAATTGTCCCGAACTACTTATGTCACTGAGGTATGCAGCTTTCTTGACCATGCCGGTTATTATCGCAAGTTTGTGGAGGGATTTTCGAGGATTGCAGCACCACTAAGTCGATTGACTCAGAAAAAGACTAAGTTTGTATGGACCTCCGAGTGTGAGAAAAGCTTTGCAGAGTTGAAGTAGAAATTGACGACTGCACCAGTGTTGGCATAACCCTCTGGCACTGAAGGATTTGTCATCTACAGCGACGCCTCAAAGAATGGGCTAGGTATATGTATATAAATTTTAAATTACCATTATGTACATATTAACTCTAGCCTAACACTTTCGTCGCAGGATGTGTGTTAATGCAGGGAGGTAGGGTTATCGCATACGCATCGAGACAGTTGAAGCAATATGAGCAAAATTACCCAACCCAAGATCTCGAGTTAGCAGCGGTGGTGTTTGCGCTAAAGATTTGGCGCCATTACTCATACGGTGTGAAGTGCGAAGTCTTTACCGATCATAAGAGCTTGAAGTATCTATTCACACAGAAGGAGTTGAATATGCGTCAGAGGAGAAGGCTTGAGCTACTGAATGACTACAACCTGACCATTAGTTATCATCCGGGGAAGGCAAACCGAGTTGTAGATGCCTTGAGTAGAAAGTCTAATCACGCCAGACAGACACCATTGGAGAAAGAGATGGTAGAGTTTGATCTTGACCTTGTTGATTCCACTACTAATGTTTTGGCGGCCTTAGTTATTACACCATCTCTGATTGAGCGGATTAAGGAGGCGCGGAAGGAGGATGTGACGCTCCGAGATATCCGAGAGAGAATGTTGACCAGTCTGATTGAGGGCTTCCAGATTCATGATGATGGCAGTATCTGGTACCAAGCAAGGTTGTGTGTGCCTGATGTGGAGAGTCTGAGAAGGGAGCTATTGAAAGAAGCACACAATTCGAAGTTGTCGATTCATCCAGATGCTACGAAGATGTATAATGATCTAAAGAAACACTACTGGTGGAGTGGTATGAAGAGACACATCGCTGAGTTCATTGAGAGATGTCTTGTTTGTCAGCAGGTTAAGGCAGAGCATCAGAGGCCGGGAGGTTTAATGTTGCCGTTGGAGATACCGGAGTGGAAGTGGGAGCATGTGACGATGGACTTTGTAGTAGGACTCCCTAAAACAAGAAACGGCAACGACATGATTTGGGTGATCGTGGATCGATTGACGAAGTCTGCACACTTCTTACCTGTGCCGAGTGATGTGACCTTGGAGAGGTTAGTGACGTTGTACATCGAAGATATTGTCAGTCTTCATGGGGTCCCAGTCAGCATGGTTTCAGACCGTGATCTGAGATTCACCTCCAGATTTTGGTCAGCATGTCAGAGAAGGTTGGGGACGGAGCTGCGATTGAGTATCGCTTTTCATCCGTAGACAGACAGGCATTCTAAGAGGACCATTCAGACTTTAGAGGACATGTTGAGAGCATGCGCATTGGACTTCAAGGAGAACTGGGATAGTATGATCAAGTTGATCGAGTTCTCCTACAATAATAGCCACCACAGTGCCATCGGCATGGCACCCTTTGAGGCGCTCTATGGACGTAAGTGCAGGTCTCCTGTTCATTGGGACGAGGTTGGAGGGCGTGTTATTACCGGTCCTAAGTTGGTTGAGCAGACTAGAGAGAAAGTGAAGTTGATACGTGATAGACTCAAAATTGTTCAAGACATAAGCAAGAGCTGGGCTGATTCAAAGCGACGTCCCCTAAAGTTCGATGCGGGCGAGAAGGTTTACTTGAGGGTGTCACCTACGAAGGGGGTTTCACGATTTGGTTTGAAGGGTAAGCTGAGGGCTCGCTACATTGGTCCATACGAAGTGCTCGAGAGGGTCGATACCTTGGCCTACCGACTGGTGTTACCCCCTGCCTTGGCCCAGGTGCACAGCATATTTCACGTTTCTCAGTTGAAGAGATATGTCCCGGATCTGAGCCATGTTCTAAATGCACCACCGTTGAGGATTCGGCCAGACACGATATATAAGGAGACTCCTATCAGGATCGTGGATCGCAAAGACCAGGTGTTGAGACACCAAGTCATTTCTTATGTCAAAGTTCAGTGGACTAACCATACGAAGCGCGAAGCGACGTGGGAGCTAGAGGAGCATATGCGAGAACGCTATCCCTACCTCTTCGAATAAGGTACGTCAAGTTTCAAGGACGAAACTTCTTGTAAGGTGGGTAGGATGTTACGGCCAAAAAAAAGGAAAAAAAAAGAAAGGAATAGTAATAAAATGAAGGATAGAGATAAAATAGAAATTAAAAAAAGGGAATTAGAGTTACACTAGGAAACCTAAACCAAAATCTAATGGGAAACCTAAAATCTACCCTAACTCCCCCACTATATATGTATATATATATGTGTGTGTGTGTGTGTGTGTGTGTGTGTGTGTGTGTGTGTGTATATAGACACACACATATACACGCATAACACCACAAAAAAACCCCACCCAGCTGCTACACACACAAGCACGCCCAAGAAAAAAGGAAAAAAAGAGACAAAAGGGAAAAAGAGAGAAGAAGAAGGCAGGCGAGACCCCAAACCCATGTTTTAATTCGTTGAATTTATTCGTGTTATCGTAAATCGAGGTAGGTGCCTTTTCCCCCTTCAAACGAGTATGATTCATGCATGCCTTAATGTATATTATGTGTTTCGGTGCTCGTATGTGTTTAATATATTGGTTTATATTCGTTTTATATTGGAAAAAAACATGAGATGATTGTTTATGGCCTGTTTATGATTGTTACGTGCATGTATGTGTATGGAAGCAGTGGTGGCATTGAAACGAATTAAGAATACCCTTAAAAAGATTGAAAAGCGGGACTTTTTATGCTAGGAGTTATAAAAATAATTGTGTTTTGGCCTTAGATTAGGTTTCTATAGATTGAAAATAGGAGAAAATGGGGGGTTGGAAGTGAAAAACGTACTGCAGCGGTGGGACGTGTGCCTCATGCGCCGCTGAGGTGGCCGCGCGTGGGCTCTCACGCGGTGCTACTGGGTAAATCTTCAATTTAAAAAAAAGGTATTAGGGCCGGCCTGCGGTGCGCGCCAGCGGGCCGGACCCTTAAGGGGCCGGTGGCTGGCAGGCTGCAGCGCCGGGCCCATTTACTTTAAAAAAAACTAAACATAAAGGGGCAGGCCGGCTGACGGACTAGGCCGTATGGCCAGCGGGCTAGACTGCAGCAGGCCGGCCCCATAAGCATCATAATTAAAAAAAGGGAAAGGACCCAGCAGTAGACGAGCCAGGCAAGGAAGTGACGTAGGCCGGGCCAAAAGAAGGATTAGGACTGGCCGGTTTAATTAAAAAACCTGAATTAATTAATTTAATAATTCTGGAAATTAGATAAATGGTAAATAAATGATTTTAAATTCCAGAAAAATATATTTAATTATCAGAAAATTCTAAATAAATTCCAGAAAATATAAAATATTAAACTTAAATTATTTCAACTTAATTTCTGAATTTTGATAAATATAAGTAATTAAAAATAATTAGTAATAAATAGAATTAAATAAGGAAAAATTAGTAGAAAATTCTAAAAAATTAATACGACCTATGGAAAAATAAGGATGATGCTAAATAATAACTTTCCAATATTTATAAAATTTACGAACCCAAATATTGAGTGCCGGAGATAGTGAGGATGGGCGTACAGGCCCCAGGCGACTTTTATTGTTGCAGTCATGGCACGTGCATTTGCATTTGGAGTGGGTTGAGATGTACGGGTCTCAGACGCTCGAGTGGAGTGGACCATGGTGTACGGGCCATGAGTATTCGGTTATGGTGGTTCATGGGGTACGGGCCATGAGTATTCGGTTATGGTGTACGAGCCATGGGCATCAGTTATGGTGGATCATGGTGTACAGGCCATGGGCATCGGTTATGGTGGATCATGGTGTATAGGCCACGGGCATCGGTTGGGGTGGATCGTGGTGTACGGGACACGGGCATCCGTAAGGGTGGATTGTAGTGTACGGGCTACATGCATCCAGTCAATCCCAGGATCATGCCCGATGAAACCAACTTGAGCTTTATTGTTTTCTGAATGTTTGAATTCTAAATCAGAAGAGTCGCTCCATGTGCTTGTTTTGAGGACACGTCTTCCTTTCCTTGCCATGGATTCTGTTGGCTTGCTCAATTGTCCTACCTTAGTTTGTTTAGGATTCTTATTAGGACACTCATAGGATATATGACCTTATTGTCCGTATTTCAAGCACTAAGTTCTTTATCTTACCATTTGTTATTGTTATCGTTTCTACTTGTGTTAATGTTGTTAGCTTGCAAAGTAGAAGAAGAAGATGATTTGGTCCTATTTGGGTGCTTCTTGAAAAATTTCCTAGGTTTTCTAACCATTATTATATCGTCATCTAATTCGGTGTTACTATTTTCTAACTCGGCTTCATTAGCTTGAACGAATTCAATTGAATTAAAAGCAATAACCTTACCCGATTGTTTAGATGACTCAGATTTCCTTTGGTGTAGGTTGGTCTCATGTACCTTAAGTGAGCTGACTGATTCGTCCATTTTGGAATCGACTTTTTTTCTTCTATTCCTATAACTTTCTGATCACATTCCGTGGGAAGGCTTTGTAGCACTTTTTGTATCCTATCCTTGTTAGTGAAGGATTTTCCTAACAACTCAAGTGCATTGAAAACATTAGTAAGTCTTAAATCTATAGAGACTACATATTAATTTCACATAATTTTAAATTTATAGACACTATTTTTGACCTTTTTGATAACCCTCTAATATGATTCTAAAAGTTTCCATAATTGCAACCAGTTGCTAGAAAAATTATAGCTTTCAATACATATACCACCAAATTCTCAAATTTTTCATAATAAAACTTTAAAAAAGAGCAAAAATTAAGACTATTTGGTCCATCAAATGAATTTAAATTTAAAGTGCTTTGCTTGGATAGAATTGGACAAAAAGTTGGTAAATATTGTACAATTATACATTTTGCGTACTTACTCTAAAATGTTGATTTTTGTGCCAAATTAAACCTTAGGGTGTCTAGTTTTAGACTTCAAAAGACCTTGAGCAGAAACCAAGTTTAAGTAAATTAAAAAGACACGTTTTAGAAAACTGGTTAATCTGCCGGCAGACAGTAGCAAGAATTTTTCAAAGTGTGAGTGACCAACTTTTCTTTGCCCAGATTCGATAAGTTTTGTTCAAAAAGAATGGTAACAGTATGAAGTTTATTGTCATCAAAAATCAAAGATTTTAAAGACGTTTTGCTAGTTCAAACTTTTGTGCAAATTTATGTGTAGAAATTGTCAAAAAAAAGAAAAGTAAAAATGAATTCAGAAGAACACCAAAGATTTACACTGGTTCGTTCAATGCTACCTACTCTAGTATCGATGAACACCTTTCTTTAGATTTTTATTATCAAAATGAATCACCCTCCACCTTACGAAGTACTTGGTTCTTGGGTTATACTTCAACCCCAACCAAGACTTGAATTCACCACTTCTATAACAAGAACAACCAAACAACTAACCACCTATTGATTTAGCCTCTTACAAAATGGCTAATCAATTACAATTTACGTAAACAAAAGAGGTGAAAATGCAGCAAAAAACCCTATAAACAATATAACTCATCTCTACAACAAAAAGCAAGAATGGAGAAGAAGAAGAAGAGAGAATGAAGAGAGCTCAAAATACATGCTTTCCTTCTTCTTTTCCACTCCTATTTATAGTGTTTAGGCAACCCCCTTGCACTGACTTGGATGCCATCTCGTCATCAGCATGACAATATTCTTACTTTTCTTCAACTGATTAGACGAACACCCACCACTGAACACACTTGGTATCTTCAAGACATTTGACTGGAACACCAAATTTCAACAAGTGTTGGTCGAAATTTTCGGCAAAATGAAGTAAAAAAATGTGTCTTTAAGAGAGAATATCCTCTACCTTTTTGTTCTCTATCCTTATCCCATATTCTGCTCAGACCTCCTAACCAATTACTTAATATAGAAGCTGACTATTTTAGCTCTATTTTTCCCTCCAAATATCCGCCGCACTTGCCACACAAGTTGTTATGTTGCCAAATTTTAAAAACTAAGCAGATTTTGCGTGATTCGATTGGTTTACACAGCGTAGTCTCACATATATGTCAAAGATAAGTGGTCCACTATACATACACATACAAACATGTTTTTATGTTGCGAAATAGGACAGGACATCAGATTTTTTAAGAAAAAAATATATGGATAAAAGATAAAAATAATTGACATACTAAGTATCACCAAATCTTCTCAACAACTTAACAAGTATAAAGAGTTTGATCCCTCTTATGTCCCAGCTGATTTTGAGGACTAAAAATCGATAAATATATTCTGAAATTACAATAAAAAGAAATTCATAAATATTTGTCAAGATTTCCGAGTATTTGGTCTTGTAACTAGTCCAAAAAACACCGCGGAATAATATTCCTTTTAGCCTAATACTCTTTTTAGCCGCTCCTCTATGTGTAAAAATAGATAATTATTGTGAATTATTATGTGTGTTACTAAGGATAGTGGATGTCCAAACAGTAACACCCACTAAGGATCATGGTGTTAGTGGGTATTAATCCTAAGGAGATGTTACATTTTCCATGTCCTATAAATAGGACAACTTCTTGTAAGATTTGTGATACCTTTTGAAGAGATATATGATACAATATTTTGTGTTCTCTTTATATTATTGAGTTTATAACACGTTATTAGCACGAACCAATCTCCTGTAGAACAAGACGCAAAGCCGACCATTGATTTAAGCTTCAGGTTGATAACAATTTAAATTTCGGTAAGATGTTGTAAAATCATTTAACATGTTTCGATTTTTTTTTCTTGTTTGGATTTCTTGTTAGCGGATAGAGGTGTTTTTTTTCATGAAATTGTTGTCCATTTCTCAATCTTTTGGTGGGCATTTTACTTACGTAACTATTTGGAAAACATGTTATCTTCATTTTTGTAGTTTATGCAAAAATCTTCATCGACCGTTATTTGATATACCTGAAGTATATCAATTTCACTATTTATATTTGACATGCCTGAAGTATGAATAATTGTCATGCCTAAAGAATGACGTGACTAAATAACCGACATGTCTGAAGCATGATGTATCTGAATATTGAATAGTTAGACATGCCTGAATCATGATTAATGGAAATGCCTGAATAAAAACCATAGGTATACAGTAAAGAATATTTCGGAAAATTGAGGAAGTGTGATTGATGAATATCAGAATTGGATATACTCTGAAAAGTTGAAGATCGATCAATTGCATCGGTAAGGCAAAAAAACATTGAAAAATAAATGGATTATTTTGCTATTGATTTTCCTTTTATTTTTCCTGTTAGTACCGGGTGAGGCCACTATCCTAAGGAGAGTGGCAAAAGCAAATGCAAATTTTTATGTTTCTTTGATAAAATAGCATGCTGACAATATTAAATGGGTGTATATGCTAATTGTCTATATTTCTGTTTCATTGAGTCCATATATTTGTTGTCAAACAGGGTTGGACTGTCTGCCTGAGCAGAACCAGCCAGCCCAATTCGCCAAAAGATTCTAGGAGGAAAAAAAGTTCCTCTCAGGTTTTGAACCTGAGACCTTTTGTTGCTGATGCTGCCCCCTAACCAGTAGGCCAGAAGCCTTTTTCTCACTTAAGGGGGAGCATCATAAATTTATAATAAAACACGGAAGAGAATCCAGCCCACATATTCTAGGAGCAATAATCCTGGAGATTTTAAACAACAGGTTTCGAACCTGGGACCGCTTAAAAAGCAGCGCCCCCGCTATCCATTAGGCCAGAAGCCTTTTTGTAACTTCAAGGGGAGCCGCTTAAATCTAATAAAAACAGCAAGAATTCCAGAAAATTGAAAATGCTCCAGAATTGTCGCTAGAAGGAATCAAACCTGTGACCTCCTTCTTTCTGTCTCTGACACTGGCCACTAGGCTAACAGCCTTTCTGGTTAGTGTTAAGTATGGTAATTTATATATGTTAAACCAGATTCTTACCATAATAACATCCTGGTGGAAATTTATTAACGGATTATGCCTATTTACATAAGTATAATTTATTTATTTATTTAGTTTGACGTAATATATACAGTTTCTATTTATTACATTTTATTAGTCTAATTTTATCTATTTGTTATGCCTGAAGCATATGACATTTAACTCAAACCTGTAGTTTTGAGTGAATATATCATTTTTCTGATATATTTGATTTATGTTTACTCAGACAAATGGCAAACATCACAAAGCTGGAATTTGCTGCCCTTGACATTTCTGGAAGAAATTATATGGCTTGGGTCCTTGATGCCGAGATCCATTTGACATCCATGAATCTTGGGCATACTATAAAAGAAGGAAATAAGGCAAGCGAACAAGACAAGGCGAAAGCAATGATATTTATTCGCCATCACCTCCATGACGGGCTGAAAACCGAATATCTTGGAGTAAAAGATCCATATGAGTTGTGGATAAATCTGGAAGAAAGGTATGACCATCAGAAAAGTGTAATCCTCTCAAAGGCTAGATATGATTGGTTGCACCTGAGACTGCAAGATTATAAGTCTGTGAACGAATATAACTCTGCAATGTTCTTTATAGTCTCACAATTAAGGTTATGTGAAGACAAAGTTACGGATACTGATATGCTAGAGAAAACATTCACAACTTTCCATGCATCTAATATGCTCCTGCAGCAGCAATATAGGGAAAGAAAATTTGAAAAATACTCACAGCTTATTTCATGTCTACTTGTCGCTGAACAAAATAATGAATTATTGATGAAAAACCACAACTCTCACCCGACCGGATCACAACCATTCCCTGAAGTAAATGCAAGTCACCACAACAATAATCGTGGTCGTGGTCGAGGAAATGGTCGTGGTCGTGGTCGCGGTCGTGGAAGAAATTCTGCACCATAACACCTGAAGTGGAAAAATAAGAAAAAGCCAGATGAAAATGCAAAGGAACATACACAAGCTAAAAATCATGATGAGGTTTGTTATCGCTGTGGTGCAAAAGGACATTGGTCACGTACGTGTCATACCCCAAGACATCTAGTTCACCTCTACCAAGCATCCAAGAAGCATAAAGGAAAGCAAGTTAATTTCACTGACTACGATACTGCAAACAAAAATATGAATTCCGATAATTTCAATGATTTGGATATTGAGGATTATCTTATGGGGACCAATATAGATGGTGATGGGATCCAGTTCGTAGATGATTTTGCAAAACAGAAGAATCAAGAATGATTGTCTAGATAAATTTCGTTTTTTAGAATAATTATGAATAAGTTTCGGTTTTTTTTAGAATGCAACTAGGTTTGAATTTACACTATTGTTCTTCTGAATAAATTTTGTTTGCATGATTATTATTATTTCCTTTAAATGATTTCAATCCTTAGAGCGTTTTTTTTCGTTTTTACTATTCTTTTCTGATACTTGGAATCCAATAATAAGAGACGTATATGTTATGCTAGACATTTATCCAAGATGAATGGTGAAGACATATGTCTAATTGATTGTGGGACGACACACACAATTCTCCGTGATCGAAAATATTTTTCAACGTTAAAATTGGCAAAAGCAAATGTTAGTACGATTTCGGGTACTACAACACTGATTGAAGGCTCCGGAAGGGCAACAATTATATTACCGGGTGGTACAAATATATCGGTTAATACGGCATTATTTTCTTCCAAGTCAAAGAGAAACCTATTGAGTTTTAAAGACATACGTCTCAATGGTTTTCACATTGAAACCATGAATAAAGGGAATATGGAATTTTTATGTATTACATACGAAGAATTAGGCCAGAAGCTTGTCAAAGAACAATTCCCGATTCTCTCATCTGGATTGTATTATGCGACTATACATCCAGTAGAATCTAATATTGTGATGAACCAGAAGTTCAATAATTCAACATTATTCATGTTATGGCATGATCGACTTGGCCATCCGGGGTCAGTAATGATGCGTAGAATTGTACAAAACTCACATGGACATCCTTTAAAGAACCAGAAGATTCTTTTACCTCGTGATTGTGTGTGTGTTGCTTGTTCACGAGGGAAATTGATCACGAGACCATCCCCAATGAAGGTTCATGTCGAATCTCCCATATTTTTACAACGAGTACAAGGGGATATTTGCGGACCTATTGATCCACCGTGCGGACCATTTCGTTATTTTATGGTCTTGTTAGATGCATCCTCGAGATGGTCTCATATGAGTTTGCTTTCGACAAGAACAGTAGCATTTGCCAAGCTTCTTGCTCAGATTATATGTTTAAGAGCACAATTTCCGGGATTATCCGATTAAATCTATCCGTCTTGATAATGCCGGTGAATTTACTTCACAAGCTTTTAACGATTATTGCATGTCGATTGGTATTGATGTTGAGCATTCAGTGGCACATGTGCATACTCAAAATGGCCTGGCAAAGTCATTTATAAAACGTTTACAAATGATTGCTCGACCTATGCTCCTAAGGTCTAATTTACCTACATTCGGCTTGGGGACATGCAATTATGCATGCATCTGCATTGATCTGGCTAAGACCTAGTTCGTTTTAATCATATTCGCCATTACAAATGGTATCTGGCCAGCAGCCTGATATTTCACATTTAAAGATTTTTGGTTGTGCGATTTATGTTCCGATTGCTCCACCACAACGGACAAAACTAGGTCCTCAAAGACGTCTAGGCATATATGTGGGTTATGATTCTCCATCTATTGTGAGATATATTGAGCCCCTAACGGGTGATTTATTTAAGGCCAGATATGCTGATTGTTATTTTGATGAGAAAGTTTTCCCGCCGTTAGGGGGAGACAAAGTACCGTTTCTTGAAGAACGACGTGAAATTACGTGGAATGTTCCTTCACTTTCTCATCTTGACCCACGAACAAATCAATGCGAGCAAGAAGTAAGAAGGATAATTCATTTATAAAATGTTGCAAATCAGTTGCCTAACGCATTTACTGATAGTCGAAAGATAACAAAATCCCACGTTACGGCGATGAATACCCCGATTCGGCTTGATGTCTCTGAAAGACACGATAATGGTATACCAAGAGCAAGTCTAAAACGTGGGCGCCCTGTCGGTGCAAAAGATAAAAACCCTTGAAAGAGAAGGGTACAAGTTAATGCTCCCGAAGAGAAAACTCTAGAAGAGCAAAGATGTTCACAACCTGAAAGCACTATCGAAATTGAAACTGATAAGTCTAAAATTGATAAACAAGTTGCTCTTGAAGAACGACGTGAAATTAAGTGGAACGTTCCTTCACTTTCTCATCTTGACCCACGAACAAATCAATGCGAACAAGAAGTAAGAAGGATATTCATTTACAAAATGTTGCAAATCAGTTGTCTGACGCATTTACTGATAGTCAAAAGATAACAAAATCCCACGTTACGGCGATGAATACCCCAATTCGGCTTGATGTCTCTGAAAGACACGATAATGGTATACCAAGAGCAAGTCTAAAACATGGGCGCCCTGTCGGTGCAAAAGATAAAAACCCTCGAAAGAGAAGGGTACAAGTTAATGCTCCCGAAGAGAAAACTCCAGAAGAGCAAAGATGTTCACAAGCTGAAAGCACTATCGAAATTGAAATTGATCAGTCTAAAATTGATAAACAAGTTGCTCTTGAAGAAGCAAGTGAACAAAATTTTGAAGAAATCTCTTTGAATTATGTAAGTTCAGGAGAAAATTGGGATCGACAAAAGGTTATTATTGATCATGTTTTTGCTTATGGTATTGCATGTGAAATTGTAAATGAAGATCCTGAACCGAGATCCATTGAACAATGTTGACACATAAATGATTGGCCAAAGTGGAAAGATGCAATCCAAGCAGAACTGAAATCATTAGAAAGTCGCAAAGTATTTGGACCTGTAGTTCAAACCCCTGAAGGGATAAAACCTATTGGATATAAATGGGGTTTTGTACGAAAACGCAATGAGAAAAATGAGATTGTGCGATACAAGGCACGTCTTGTTGCGCAAGGTTTTTCACAAAGACCTGGGCTTGATTATGATGAAACATATTCCCCAGTAATTGATGTTATAACATTACGATATCTAATCAGTCTGGCAGTTGCTAAAAACCTTGATATGCGGTTAATGGATGTGGTTACCGCATACTTATATGGATTTCTAGATAATGATATTTATATGAAAATCCCTGAAGGATTAAAATTGCCTACAAAATGTGATCAAAAGGAACATGGATTATACTCAATCAAATTACAGAGATCCTTGTATGGACTAAAACAATCTGGCAGAATGTGGTATAATCGTCTCAGTGAGTAACTCATTAGAGAAGGATATGTAAACACTCCAATTTGTCCATGCGTATTTATCAAAAGATCTGAAAATGAGTTCTCTATAATTGTTGTATACATCGATGACTTGAATCTTGTTGGAACTCCTGAAGAGCTTACCAAAACTGCTAATTATCTCATGAAAGAATTTGAGATGAAAGATCTTGGAAAAACCAAATTTTGTCTCGGCCTGCAGATCGAGCATCTGCCTAATGGAATTTTTCTTCATCAATCTCCATACACGGAGAAGATCTTGAAGAGATTTTATATAGATAAGCCTCACCCATTGAATAGTCCTATGGTGGTACGATCATTAGATGTAAAGAAAGATCCATTCCGACCACCAGAAGATAATGAGGAATTATTAGGTCCAGAAGTACCTTATCTTAGTGCTATTGGTGCGTTAATGTATCTTGCAAATTGCTCGAGACCAGATATAGCATTCTCAGTGAATTTATTGACAAGATATAGCTCTACACCAACACGAAGACATTGGAATGGTGTCAAGCATATTTTACACTATCTTCGTGGAACAATAGATATGGGTTTATTCTATTCAAAGAATTCTGAGTCACAGTTGTTGGGATATACTGATGCTGGCTATCTATCTGACCCTCATAAGGGAAGATCACAGAGTGGATATGTTTTTACTTGTGGAGGTACAGCTATATCATGGAGATCAGTGAAGCAGACATTAACAGCCACATCTTCCAACCATTCTGAGATTTTAGCATTACATGAAGCGAGTCGTGAATGCGTATGGTTAAGGTCGATGATTCAACATATTCAAGAATCATGTGGATTATCTTCACTAAGAAAGACTCCGATGATTTTGTTTGAAGATAATGCTGCATGTATTGCTCAAATCAAGAATGACTATATCAAAGGAGACAGAACGAAGCATATATCGCCAAAATTTTTCTACACTCATGATCTTGAGAAGAATGGCGACATTAATATCCAGCAGATACAATCAAACAAGAATTTTGCTGATTTGTTCACCAAAGCACTACCGGCAACTACATTTAGAAAGATGGTCTACAGCATTGGAATGCGTCAACTGAAAGACCTTTTGTCAGCATCAGGGGGAGTGTGATTACTATACGTACTGTCCTCTTTTTTCTTCGACCAAGTTTTTATCCCAAAGGGTTTTTCTTGGCAAGGTTTTAACGAGGCAGTATATCACACTTACCAATTTCATGAATGTGTACTCTTTTTCCTTCGACCAAGTTTTTTATCCCACTGGATTTTTCTTGGCAATGTTTTAACGAGGCATATTCTATAAAATTTGGACATCCAAGGGGGAATATTGTGAATTATTATGTGTGTTACTAAGGATAGTGGATGTCCAAACATTAACACCCACTAAGGCTATTAACACCCACTAAGGATCATGGTGTTAGTGGGTATTAATCCTAAGGAGATGTTACATTTTCCATGTCCTATAAATAGGACAACTTCTTGTAAGATTTGTGATACCTTTTGAAGAGATATATGATACAATCTTTTGTGTTCTCTTTATATTATTGAGTTTATAACAATAATGATAATACAAGAAGAACATGAGTACCATCTAGTATGACAAGATAAATGTGACATCTAAATACTTGATGAAGGGGAAAAAGCATTTATAAGTAATTAGCAGACACCTTCTGTATTGAAATATCGAAACGAGAAAAAACATCAGTACACATAAGCATGGAGGCCGCTAAATGTAGAGAAGAAGAAAGGGGAATATAGGAGAGAGAGAAAAAAGATATAAAAAAACATTATCGGCTTCACATACCAAAAGAATCGCCAATAGAAGCACTGCAGCCCTCAGATCTGAGAAATTAATGCAGACATGTGTTGAGAAACACAGAGAAGACGAAAAATAACAAGGAGAAAAGGAATGCCTGAAATCTGTAATAATCTGTAATAAAAGAGGAGCACGAATCCTAACTAACCCATTAGGATTGCGACGGAAATGAAAACTAAAAACGAAGGGTGGAAGAATTGCCTATAAAACTTCGCTTTTTTGTTTCCATTTCTATTTTCGTAGATAAAGAGGTGAAACATATCATCAATCTGTTAACAAAGAAGAGGGTAGGTTAAAAACTCAGAAGAATTCCCATGTATCTTCAAGCCCTCTTTTAAATTTCAAAAATTAAGCCCAGGTTTCTTTTGCAAGAAGAAGAGTTCTTCTCCACCCCGCGGTCTAGAGTATTGATAGAAGAAAAAAAGTAAACGCAGCGACACGGTTGTCAAAGGTGAAGAATTAAAAAGACATGGAGAGCAACGACAAAAGAGCGGACCTGCAGCTAGGAAGCAACTGTATGATCAAGTTGAGATCACTTGAGGCTGATTGTTGACGGAATGATTGTGATCAAGAGTGAAGATCAGTGATTGCAGATGGCTGAAGATATGATCGAAGAGAAGTGAAGAATGGAGCGAACGGGTGAAATAAAGAAGAAGTGAAGAAAGTGTAGTGTTGGCGGGGAATGTTTTAATGTGTGAAAAGACACTTTTGCCTCGTGTAAATAAATAGGAGAAGAATTAACAGAAGGACTTTCTTGTAATTTCGCTAGGTTCTTCTTCCTCCTGCTGTTGAATTCAGCTGTGTATAAGTACAACAGCGGTTACTAAATTGTAACCAAGTTTTCTTGGATAGTTTTGTCACTCTCCATTCCTTCTTGCTGAGTGAAATTGCATTCCTTATTGTTCATTTACTCATTTGTTCATTTTCGGTTGATAGTTGTGATTAATTGGTCGATCAATTATGTTATCAGTTGTTAATTGATTGATTCTTATGAATTTTGTTATGTATCAGAGTATTATCGTAGTCAGTAGATAGTCATTCGGTTTCTAGTCTTATTTCTTGTTAAAGTCCTGCAATCATGAATTCTGCTTTCGCTTCCACTACTAGAGACAATAGTACTGAGAATTTAGCATCGAATCCACTGTATATGCATCCGCATCAGAGTCCTGCAGCTGTACTGGTTCTACCTCCACTTAGTGGTCATAATTTTCATTCATGGAGTAGAACTTTGCGTATGGCATTGACAATCAGGGACAAGATGTGTTTCTGTAGCGCCCCGGCACGACACTGTCATCAGAACCAGTGCACCCGCCGTAGCCTACTATGAGAACTACGAAGCGTCAAGCAGATCAAGCGTACATCATTCATGACGTAAGATAAATCAGCGGAAACGTCATAAAATCTAAACCTTCATCGTCAATATTACAACCAGAAAATGCAGCAGAAATAAAAGGTGTTTGTTCATCTAGCTAACATAAGTTCCAGAACACATAAAAACATTGAGTTTTCAAAACTTAAAGAAAGTAGTCCAGCATCTATCTATTCCCATGTCCGTCATCCCATTGAGCCTACTCGCCATTGTCTTCGATAAATATCATCTCATATTCAGGCTCACCTGAAAAGGAATAGAGTATCTGTTCTTAGCGAAATTATCGCCAGCAAGTAACCCGTCTATACACCTTACGGAATCACACACGACGAGTCACCAGTTTATAAATCATTGCCCAAAATAAGGTGCTCGGGTTAGCAAGTAGCATCTTATTAAGAATTCTTCAAAATAGATAAAGCACATAAAGGATACACAGATATGAGCATAAACCTATTCTAAAACAACATATCATCATAAGCAAGTCATAAACTAGTGACATCTCTTACATATCTAATCTTATTCTTCGTGTATCATGATTCATGTACTTCTTTAAAATCACACACAACACCCATGCATATGTCTTCTTTCATAAACATGTCATGCGTGTCACTTAACAAAACTTTACATAACTCTTCTTATCATATTCATCGCGTAGCAGAACTTTATACCCTGTGGGTGATCAGTCCACAACAAACAGAACTTTATACCCCGTGCTGAAAGGTCCACGGCCCCATTACATATAACTTTATAACCCATGCTGAAAGGTCCACGGCCCCATTACATACATCATATATCCGTGCTGATAGGTCCACGGCCCCATAAAATACTTTATTTTCTGTGCTGATAGGTCCATGGCCCCATAACATATTTTATACCCTGCTGTTGACTCACAGGTCACGCTTTTATACCCTACTTTCGCAGGCGTGACTTTTATACTCTGCGATCAACCAGCAGCCATTTTGTCTTTCGAAAACTTTAAACTTTTCTTGTAAACACATGTTCTTTCGCAAAGCAATTCTCAAATCAAATGCAAGTGCCCATGTCATGATGCAGGATGCACATGTATCTTCGTATCAAGCATATAACACACACACATACATCTTACATATCAAGTATACGGTTTTGCACCTCAAACACTCCATGTTCCTATCTTTCCAAGTCCGTTCGCCTCACTAAATCACTTGAGATTCAACCTTATTCTTACATAATCAAACCTACCATCTACACCTCAATTATACCTCAAATACCCTTGCATTTTATGTTCATAAGAAGTGTATAAAGTTACTACACATACATAGGGCGCCTAAAGGGTCAAAAAGACTTCCAGTATACTTCGAACGCTACATGGAGCGCTTAATGTGGACATGGAGCGCCTATACTAGGCGTTCGAAGTGTTCTGGAATGTGCCGTATACATCGAACGCCTACATGAAGCGCCTAATGTGACATGAAGTGCCTAATGTAGGTGTTCGAAGTGTACGGGGATGCTTTAGGACACGTTGAACGCTACATTAGGCGCCTAATGTGACTTGAAGCGCCTAATGTAGGTGTTCGAAGTGTTCTGACGGTTCTAAACTGCAGTTTTTCTGTACGGGAATGCTTCAGGACACATTGAACGCTACATTAGGCGCCTAATGTGACTTGAAGCGCCTAATGTAGGTGTTTGAAGTGTTCTGACGGTGCTAAACTGCAGTTTTTCTGCAGTAACTTCCACCCAACACCTTTCTTCTTCAACCCTTTCATGTTCAACCCTTCAAGGTCCATCTTAGCTCCTGGATTCATCATGCTTAACACACAACTAACATGATTTGATTCTTAAACAAGTAAACTAGTATCCACCCTAAACCTTCTGTCACCCACAACCTTCAATAGATATCTTCAAACCTTTCAACGCAACAAGTCTTACAACAATGTCACATTCATCCTTCAACTCCCTGCAAACACACTCAAAGAATCTAAGGTGTAATCACCAAACTTAAGAACTTACACAAGGACAATGAACACATCACGTATAACACTCTTGTGGGCATATTTAACAACAAAGATCACAACATAACTATTTTCAGATATTGGCCCAAAGAACATAACTTTTCTCAACGACAACAACAATTACACATATAATAAAGCATTTAGCATAGACAAGTCAAAACTACTAATGTGTGATCCAAGTTTTCTCTTTGTAAGAACATAGGGCCTAAGGTAACAAAATTTGCGTAAAGCGTATAGAAAGATTACTTGCCTTGGTTTCTAGTTAATCTTACGGATTTACTGCAGAATTTCAGTAATGATTGCACCTAGATTGGCCTTCTTCCTTCCTTTTCCTTCTTCTCTTCTTCTTCTTCCTCTCCTTTCTCCTTCTCTCTTCTCCTGCAGTTTTTCTCTCCTTTTTCTCTGTTTTAACCGCCCCCCTATAGGCTGATGGGGAGTTATACTAAGTGTTGTGTAACTCCCCCATCTCTTAGTAGGGACTATTTTAGTAATTTCTCCTAATTACCTTTAATCCTACTTTTAACCCCTTTCTCTTGTTCTTCTATGTTTTATGTAACTAAGTCTCATAACCTACAAAATTAATTAAGTTGCATTTAAGGTTGACCTCTAAGTATTGAAAGTTGCGCTTAAAAGTCACGCGGTATGACAGTTTTATTGATGGATCTATGGGAAGACCTATAGAAGATGATGATACATATCTTGCGTGGAACCAGTGCAACACGATGGTGCAATCTTGGATCCAGAACTGCGTGACTCCAGAAATTGCACAGAGCATTATGTGGTTTGAGATTGCCTATGATGTTTGGAAAGACTTGACAATGAGATATGCTGGAGGAGATCCGTTTCGTTTATCAGATCTGTTGGAGCAATTCTATCATGTTAAGCAGGAAGGCACGTCTATTAGTGACTATTTTACTAGGTTGAAGTCATTGTGGGAAGAAATGTTGATTCTAAGGCCCATATCTAGATGTTCTGGTAGTAGGTGCACATGTGATATTGCTGGTAAGATTACAAATTTACAGAAAGAGACTTTGTAATTAAATTCATAAAAGGCCTAAGTGCAGAGTTTGATCCTGTGAGATCACAAATATTTTTCATGACACCTTTGCCTAGTATCTCTACTGCTTTTTCTATGGCTTTGCAATATGAGAGAAAGGCTATATCTGGTAATGTGCAGCAATAGTTCTTAAATAATCCTACTGCCTTTGGTTACTAATACTGTTAACAAGCCACAGCCTGCAAGTTTTGCAGTTGGAAACTTTAATCCTAGATCACAGGGTACAAATTTTAGAGGTGCAACAAGAGGAACCAGCAGAGGCTACCATAATTTCTCTCAAAGGCCAGTTTGTACGCACTGTGGCATGAGTGAACACACCGTAGAAAGGTGCTACAAGAAGTATGGATATCCTCCGGGTTTCAAGACAAAGCCACAAGTTAACAGGGTTGATGGAAGTGTTCAGGACATGAATATGCGAGGAAATTATGAAGGAAATCAGGCTCAACTCAATGTTGCACCTACATCTCAGCAGCAAATGCACATCCTATGCTTACAATGCATCAATACAATAAGTTGATGAACATGCTAAGTAGTTTTGGCGAGTCAAAAGATGCTTGTGAACCTGACTCAACTGCATTTCATTCGTCTGTAATGAGTGCTCAAGCTATGATGCACAATGATAAAGTAACAAGTTAACTTTCATCTGATATTTTTAGTATATGGATCCTAGACTCAGGAGCAACGAGTCATATTTCTTGTTCCTTGTCCTTTTTCACTGAATCTAGCCCCATTGATAATGTCTCTATTAAGATGCCTAACAACCTAGTAGCCATTGCTACTCATGTTGGCACAGTTACTCTTAATCCCTTTATTACCTTCACAGATGTTCTTTATATTCCGTCTTTTTCTTTTAACTTGCTTTCATTAAGTAAGTTGTCATTGGCTTCTCATGTTTGTGCTTACTTCCATGGTTATGATTATCTTTAGGACCAATACTCCAAGAGGAAGATTGGTTCAGCTAGACTGATAAAGTGGACTCTATTATGTTGCTGGTATGCCCAAGCTGCCAGCTGCAAGAGCCAAGCACTAAGTGAGCACAAGTTCTTTGATTGAAAAGCCTTTGTCCACTTGTTTCTCTTCATGTTCGCATTGTTGTTCTTCATCTATGTTGTGGCATCTCAGACTTGTCCATCCTTCAATGCCAAGACTGAGAGAAATAAACAAAGTAGTGCCTTCAGTAATTGCAACAGATGTAAAGGCATATTGCAAAATATGTCCAATGGCCAAACAGAAGAAAATTCCATTTCCTGTGTCACTATCCACTTCTGTTCATTGTTTTGATTTAATACATGTTGATATATAGGGTCCATATAGAGTACCCACACTATATGGACAGACTTACTTCTCATAGTTGTTGATGATAAAAGCAGATACGCATGGACATATCTTATTCAAGCTAGATCAGAAGCAAGACAAGTTATCCAAAATTTCTACCAATATGCTGAGACATAGTTTTCCAAACGTATAAAAGTCACTAGAACTGACAATGCCCCTGAACTAGCCTTGAACCAATTCGTTTCCCAAAAAGGCATTGTCCATCAGAAAAGTTGACCATACACTCCACAGCAAAATGGGTTGGTAAAAAGAAAACAGCAGCATTTGCTCAATTAAGGTAGAGCACTGAGATTTCAGGCCAACCTCCCACTTGAATTCTGGGGGTTTTTGTATACATCATGCCACCTACATCATCAACATGTTACCTACAACAATCTTGAATAACAAAAACACCCTTCTTCATTCTAAATGGCTACAATCCCTCTTACAATGACCTGAGAGTCTTTGGTTACCAGGCCTTTGCATATAATAAAAAATCACAGAGAGGAAAATTTGATACTAAAGCCATAGCCTATGTATATATGGGTGTTCCACTCTATTCCAAAGGCCATATATTTTAAGACCTAGATACAAAGTTCATATTTATATTAAGGCATGTAGTCTTTTAGGAACATGTATTCCCTTTCATTACACCTACAACAACCTCCCCTCATGCTCCTGAAATGCCCATATCTGTTTCTCCAATGTCAAATATTACACCTGTGCCAAGTTCTTATGTGCCAACACCCTTGCCAAACATCACAAACACTTCACCTGCTTCACCTGCCTCACCTCAATCAACAGCCCCTGCCAATTCACAAATCCAACCAACTCCATCTCATACCACATCTCAGGGAAAGGAGTCTCATAGTTCCTCACCCTCAGCTCCTATTCCTAATATTACCATTGATCTCCCACCTATTGAACCAGTGAAACTAGTCAGACAGGCAAAAACCTTCATACTTGAAAGATTACTACTGCAATGTACTTGCCAATACGTTACCTCTTTCTGCTTCCACTTATCATCCTATTCAACATTCTATGTCTTTTGATTCAATGTCTCCTTAGTATAGGACATGTGTTGTTAATATTAGTGTGAACCCTGATCCTATTACTTATCAGGAAGCATCAAAGCATGACTGCTGGTTACAGGCTATAAAACAGGAACTAAATGCTTTTAATGCTAACAATACTTGGTCTTTAGTTCCTCTACCTGTAGCTAAAGTACCCATTGGTTGAAAATGGGTTTACAAAACTAAGTACCTTGCTGATGGATCAGTGGAGCATTACAAAGCAAGGCTGGTTGCCAATGGATTCACTTAGCAACTAGGAGTTGATTATCCAGATAGATTTTCCCCAGTAGCCAAGCTCACAACAGTCAGATTGGTGTTGGCCTTGGCTGCCAGTAAGAGCTGGTTTATGCATCAATTGGACGTTAACAACGCTTTCTTATTTATCAGAAGAGACATATATGAAGCCTCCTCCAGGAGTCACTATTCAGGCTCCCAATATTGTCTGTAGACTTCAGAAATCACTCTATGGGCTTAAACAAGCCAGCATGCAATGGAATGAGAAACTCACTCAAGCACTCATCCATAAGGGGTTCAGACAATCTCAGCATGATCACACCTTGTTCACTCAGACCACCTAAGATGGTTTTCTGGTTGTTCTGGTATATGTAGATGATCTTATTGTGACTAGCTCCTCATTGCCAGCTATTCAGCAGTTGAAAAATTATCTTCATGATACATTTCAGATCAAGGATCTAGGAGAGTTACATTATCTTCTTGGCAGTTGCTACATGCAAAGTACAATGGCTGTTATACCTGCTGAGAGAATTGGGGGGTGCAACAGGAAGGCCCAGTTGAGCTATTTTGTAACAATAGGAGTGCTTTATATATAGTTGAGAATCTCGTTTTCTATAAAAGGACCAAGCACATTGAGATAGATTGTCACATTGTGAGGCAAAAATATCTTGAAGGTGTGATTAAGCTTATGCCCATAAGGACCAATCACCAACTTGCAGACATATTTACCAAGGCATGGATGTTCAAAGGATGTACAATCTGACTGCAACACTTGGGCGACACAACATGTACATGCAGTCAGATTCGAGGGGGGTGTCAAAGGTGAAAAATTAAACAGGCATGGAGAGCAACGACAAAGGAGCGGACCTGCAGCTAGGAAGCAGCTGTATGATCAAATTGAGATCACTTGAGGATGATTGTTGAGGGAATGCTTGTGATCAAGAGTGAAGATCAGTGATTGCAAATGGCTGAAGGTGTGATAGAAGAGAAGTGAAGAATGGAGCAAACGGGTGAAAGAAAGAAGAAGTCAAGAAAGTGTAGTGTTGGCGGGGAATTTTTTAAATGTACAAAAAGAAACTTTTGCCCTCTTGTAAATAAATAGGAGAAGAAATTAACAGAAGGAATTTCTTGTAATTTTGCTAGGTTCTTCTTCCTCCCGTTGCTGAATTCAACTGTGTATAAGTACAGCAGCGGTTACCAAATTGTAACCAAGTTTTCTTGGATGGTTTTGTGACTCTCCGTTCTTTCTTGCTGAGTGAAATTGCATTCCTTATTGTTTATTTACTCATTTCTTCATTTTTGGTTGTTAGTTATGATTAATTGGTTGATCAATCATGTTGTCAGTTGTTAATTGATTGATTCTTATGAATTTTGTTACCGGTCAAATCTAAAATTTGAGGCCAAAATCAAAGAAAGAAAAGAGATGGAGAAGACAATATGAAGAATCTAGAAGCATGGCAAACAACGCCTTCCTTTTCTGTCAAAGGCACGTCATTTTTACGAGGAAGGCGAAGGAAGCGCCAACTTATAATATACCTCTTTAAGATAATATCATAAATATTATAAAAGGTGTCGAAAATTGAAATTTCGAAAAATGAAACGTTCAAGACCTCTAACAATAAATTATTGTTATGTTTTTAAAAATTTAATTTTTTGGCATTATTACAAAAGGAAGTGCACATTCAAGATAGATTTCCCTGAATCATGTTATTTGCAGATGACATTGTATTAGTGGATGAGACTAGTGAAGGAATCAATTGTAAGTTGGAATGTTGGCAGGCGAAACTAAAGGAGAAGGACTTCAAATTGAGTCGAAAGAAGACAAAATATGTGAAATTTTGTTTTAACAATAAACGCATGACATTAGAACTTTGTGTGAAACTATAATACCAAAAGATTCACCTGAGTGAGAGTCTTAGGTATTTTGGATATACACTACAAAAAAAATGAAGGAATTGACAAGGATGTGAGTCACAGGTTACAAGTATGATGGTTAAAGTGGAGAAGTGAGCCAGATCTTCTTTGTGATAGAAAAGTACCCTTTAAAGCTTAAAGAAAAGTTTTACATGACGGTAGTAAGACCCGCGCTTCAGTACAGCTCTAAATGTTAGGCAGACAATTACAAACATGAACAAAGAATGTGAGTGGTGGAAATAAGAATGCTAATATAGATGTGTGGACATACAAGGAATGATAAAATAAGAAATAAACATATAAGGAGAAATATTGGGTGGCTCCCATAGATAATAAGATTAAAGAGTCAAAATCAAGATGGTATAGACAAGGTGCAAAGGCGTCCTGTAGATGCACCTGTTATATGGTGCGATACAATGAATGAGGTGTATGTTAAATATGGGAAAGTAAAACCAAAGCATAGACAATAACGAAGGATATAACTTATATGACAATTAGAGAGCATAAGGTCAGTGATAGATCATAATGGAGACAATTGATTCATGTAGCCGATGTCATGTAGAGGGTATAAGATTTAAGTGAAAATTTTAGGCACTTAGGCCTGAATCATGTTGAGGTGATATGGTAGTTTTGAAATATGCGTATTCTAAAGGTGCATATTATGAATTAGGTATTATGAGACACATAATCAGGATATGATTTAGAGAACGAATCAAAACAACAATAACAATAACTATACCCATCATATCTCAATGACAGCAAAAGCCATCGCTAGGATCTGGAGAGGGTGAGAGGCATGCAAACAATACCTCCATCCCAAGGGATAGAGAGTTTACTTCCAGTGAGACCCCCGGCTCTATATGTACCTGTATAGATGACACAATAATAGAGATGTGGTGTGCTAGTGTGTTAGTGAAATAATTTAGTAAATATAAATAGAGAGCTTGCAATATTAAAATATCCATAGCGTGTATGTGCATAAATAATGAAAGACAAAGACAAAAACAAAAAAGTGCAAAGTACCCTAAAATGTAGAAAGTATCTAAGCCCCTAAGTATACTCTAAGGTGCCCCTATATCCTGTCTAACCTCGTTAGCCTTAATCATCTGCCTCTATGAACTCATGTCCTTGGCCATGTCCTCAGAGAGGTACAAATCTAGTAGGTCATGCCTAATTTGCTCATCCTAAGTCAGTTTGCACCTGCCTTTACTCCTGTTTGTCTCTACAATGAGGCTTTCAACTACTCATACTGACGCTGTTGTCTGTCTCCTCTTGACATGTCCAAAACATCCCAGTATCCCCTTCCTTATCTTATCTATTATACTAGTCACCCCTAACCTTTCCTTAAATACCTCATTTCTGATCTGATCTAGCCTTGTATGCCCACATATCTACCTCAGCATCCTCATCTCTGCCACTTCTATCTTCTGCAACTCTATCCTCATGATGACCCAGCAGTCTGCTCCATATGACATTGTTGGCCACACTGCCGCTCTATAAAATTTTCCTTTTAATTTAGTGGAAAAATTATTGCCACACAGCACCCCTCCACCTACACCAACCCGTCTGAACTCGGTGTGCTGCATCGCTATCTATGTTCCCATCTTACTGTACAAATGATCATAGGTACTTGAACATACTTACATGTGGTACCATTTGACCTTCGATGGTGAGCTGGCTATTTTCACCGTCGGCTACGCCGCTGAAGTCGCAGTGCAGATACTCAGACTTATAACGACTAATCCTTAGGCATTTACTCTCTAAAGCACACCTCCACTGCTCTATTATCATACTCATGATATATCTACTCTCTTCGACTAATACAATATCGTTAGGAAAAAGCATACACCACAGAACTGTCTCCTAGATCAGCTTTGACAACTCGTCTAAGACAACTGCGAAAAAAAATATGCTTAAAGCAGACATGTGATGGAGGCCTACCTCCACCAGGAGTAAGTCCATATTCCCCACAGGGTACGAACGGTTATTTCTGTCCTAGCATACATATCCCTATTTATGTCTATATACTTCATAGGAACCCCTCTTGCATCTAGATTATTCCAAATCAGTCTATGTGGCACACTATCATATGCCCTTTTAACATCAATGAAGACCATATGTAGATCGCGCTTCTTCTCTTTATATTTCTCCATCAATCTCCTTAGGATGTGCATTGCTTTCATAGTTGACCGTCCTGGCAAGAAACCAAATTGGATCACCGTAGCTTGAGTTTCTCTCCTAATTCTAGTGTCGATTACTCTCTCCTATAACTTCATAGTATGCTTAGCAACTTATCTCCGTGTAATTCTCACAACACTGTGTGTCTTCTTTGTTTTTATACACAGAGATCACGACACTACTTCTCTATTCATCTGGCATTTTTCCTATTTTGTAAATAAGGTTGGACAGAGTGGTTAGCCATTTAATCCCTTTCTCTCACAAATACTTGCACGCCAAAATGGACATGTTATTCATGCCAATTGCCTTAGCTCTTCCCATCTTCCTAAGTACTCTCATTGTTGGACCGTGCATCTACAATAAACACCACTAGAGGGGGGCTGAATAGTGGTTAGCGGAAATTACACTACAACCCTTTGTTAAATCCCCTTTGAAAACAGAATCTGAAACCACCTCAGATTCAGAACCCTTTTTCAAAAATTCACAAATAATTGTACACAACTCCAACAATTATGAAAATTTCCAGAATTGAACTTCAACGAGTTAGCAAGACTCTGTCCAAAAATCAAAGAAAAATAAAATCGTTTGTCTCTTCAAACAAATAAAAAGATTCAGATGGTAAATCTGGACAGAATTGGACAGAATGTTGCTGATTTTGCAAAACGTGTTTCTCTTTGAATACTCAACCAAAAAGGTTGATCTTTATATCAAAACACTCCTTAGGATGTGTAGATGAAGTTTCCAAAAGACCCTGACCTTAAACAATTCTTGACAAATACAGAATTTAAGTTTTCTCAAAACTGGTCAGGTTGCAGCCAGATTGGAGCAGTTATCTTGCAAAGACTGAAAGACTAACTTTCCCATGCTCAAATCAAGTGATTCTTGTTGCAAATGAAAGATAACAGTCTGAAGTATAACTCCACAAAACATCATGAATTTTGAAAATGTTTAGCTATTTTTTCAAATTGTGTGAAGTTGTGTGAAAACTGCAGTCAAAAACGGGCAGAAAATAGAAATAAAGAAACAAGAGAAGAACACCGAGGATTTATCCTGGTTCGGTCAATGTGACCTACTCCAGTCCCAAGGAACACCTTTCCTTGGATTTTACTATGAAATGAACACCTTACAACAAGAGCCAAGCTTGATCCTTGGGTTATACACCAACCCTACTCAAGACTTGGATAATCACCTTCTAAGCAACACTTAGTTGCAACTCCTCTAACACCTATTGATGTAGCCTTATAAAGATGGCTAATCAATCTTACAAATGAAGCTTAAGAGGCTTGTAGCTTACCACAATACAACAAGAACACCTTTGCTACAATGAATAAAACAACAACAACAAGAAGATGAAGATGAAAGCTAGACAATGCAACAAATGCTTGTGAGCTTCAAGTGTGTTTCATCTTCTTCACCAATGCCTCTATTTATAGTGTGATTTGAGCCTTGAAGATAAGAATGCACATGTGTCATCATCTTCATCATCAACTCCAAATGTCTTCTCATCATTGGTTGGCTTTGTACACTTGACAAAATAAAACACAATGATTGGTCCACCTTGAATGTCACCTTGGCCGAAATTTTACACCTTGGAATGTCTTGGAATTATCTTGAATATGTGAAGATAATATCACCACAACAACTCCATCATCTTCTCAACTTTTGGCACAAGAATAGGCATGTGGAAATTTACCAATTCAATTTCAAAATTTCAGCTCCAAAATGAGACTAAGTAGCCGTTGGCTACCTTTAGTTTTCCAAAAAAAACTTTGATTTTTTCTTAATAAAATAAGAAAGGATAATACCACCAAATTATCTCCAACTTCAAGCACCATAATAGGGCATGTGAGAGCTCCATTTGACTTCCAAAAATCTGCTGAAAAACACCCAAGAAAGCCATATAGCCGTTGGATATATTTTTAGTAAACTCTAAGTTGGCAATTTTGCCAACTAGCTCCTTTTTGGTTGGTCCACTTGTCTCCAACTCATAAAATGAATAATGTATCATTCTCAACTGCAAACTCACGTTTTCAAACATGTATATATATGTAGCAAGTCAGATTTTTTAAGAAGAAATAAATATATAACAATTGACAAGATTATGTCAACGTGTACACCGAAATTCCCAAATATTTCTTCTTATATGTTGAGATCATTTTCACACCTTTGACACCTTTAATATCTCTGAATAATGATGATAAATGTTCTCTGATAACATATATAAGAGTGTCTTCAAGAAAAAATAGAATATGACATCTCAAATCGTCACATATCCAGCTATAGTCAATAATATCTTCGGTTGAGAGAATAAGATATAAGATCACCATATTATCTTCAAAATAAAAATAACACAGCTCCAAAATGAAGATAATAATATGCTCAAGAGATTCCTTGAGTGAAAATACCAAAAATACCCTTGAGGGTAAATGACCAAAATACCCCTGGTGTGAGAAAACTCCAAAAATGACCCGGATGGTCAGAAATAATCACAATTCCACCTTTGTCATGATAAATAGGATGCGAATACATCCTTGAAATATTTTCATCATGTGATGTTCCTACAAAACTCAAAATACCAATTTTGCCCTTTTTGGTAAGTTGTAGAAACTCCCAAGGCACGTTAGTCACAAGACAATACTAATCACCAAAGTCACATAAGATTCACATAATGAGCATGTATAAATCATATACAAATGAAAACAACCATTTTATCACATTTTAGAAAATTATTTCTAAAAACCCTAGACATCGATCGATCGAAGTGTCTCAGCTTCAGAGATCGATGTCTCGCAGAACCACATCGATCGATCGACATGAGGGTTCGATGTACATCGATCGATCGATGTGTCTCAGGTTTAGAGATCGATGTCTCATAGAAAGGTCTTAAACTTTTTTGCCTTACATAGATCGATCGATGTGAGAGATCTATGTACATAGATTGATCGATATGTAACAACCTGAGAGATCGATGTCAACTTTTTCAACTTTTTCAACTTTTTTCAACTTTTGATCACATATAATACTATGTGTGACATTTTTAAGTATACACCACTTAAAATCATGACTTTGAAAATTATCCAAACATATTTCTCAACATTCTCCCCCTTTTGGATGATTTTCAAAATAATCTAACATGATTTTAATGTCACAAATTATAACCAAAAATTTAATCAAATGTTTTCAACTTTTAAATAGTATGCTGCTCCCCCTCAACTCATACTCTCCCCCTTAACCTATGCTCCAAAACTTATACCAATTAAAACTTAGCATATGATTAACATGACTTACCAACTAAAATCCATGACTTACCAACTAAAATCATGTTCTTATTCTATCTCCCCCTTTATTTTGCAAATCATGGAAAAGATAGAACTACGCAATGGTATCGTAAGTCATCATACCTAACTTGGCTCGTAAGTTTTCAAAAGTGGCTTGATTATGGGGTTTGGTGAAGATGTCAGCGATTTGGTGATCAGTTCTTATATGGTTTATCATTATATCCTCATTTTGAACATGATTGCGAAGAAAATAGTATCGCACCTCAATGTGTTTGGCCATAGAATGAAGCACCGGATTCTGGAAAAGATTGATTGCACTTGTGCTATCGCAGAAAATTGGAATCTTATTCATTTTAATGCCAAAATCACTAAGTTGCTGTTTAAGCCAAAGTATTTGGGTAGTACATAAACTCAAAGCGATATACTCGGCTTCAGTGGTAGAAAGAGCTACACTAGCTTGCTTTTTAGAAAACCAAGAAATCAAGTTGGTTCCTATGAATTGACATGTACCGCTAGTGGATTTTCTATCTAACTTGCAACCACCATAATCAGCATCACTATATGCGTGTAATTCCAACTTAGCGTTTCTATCATACCACAATCCTAAGTGAGGTGTATGCTTAAGATATCTAAAGATCTTTTTCACTGCATTGTAATGTGATACCTTAGGACAAGATTGAAACCTAGCACACATACACACACTAAACATGATATCAGGTCTTGATGCAGTTAAGTATAAAAGTGATCTAATCATAGACCTATAAAGTGTGTCATCAAAAGGTTTACCATTTTCATCCTTATCAAGTTTGGTACTAACACTTATAGGGGTAGTTGTAGGTTTCAAATCTTCAAAGCCAAACTTCTTAATCATATCATTGACATACTTAAGTTGGCTAATGTGAATTCCATGAGGGGTTTGTTTGATTTGAAGTCCTAAGAAATAATTCAACTCTCCTACCATTGACATTTCAAACTCTGACTTCATACATTCTTCGAAGTCTTTTACTAAAGTAGGGTTGGTTGAACCAAAGATTATATCATCTACGTATATTTGAACTATTAACAAATCATTACCTTTTCTTCTTAGGAATAATGTGTTGTCGATGGTCCCCTTTGATAATTATATGCAATAAGAAAGTTTGCAAATCTATCATACCAAGCTCTTGGAGCATGTTTTAAACCATATAGAGCTTTCTTAAGCTTATAAACATGGTTAGGATTCTTTGGATCTTCGAATCCAGGGGGTTGTTTGACAAACACCTCTTCTTGAATGTATCCATTCAAGAATGCACTCTTGTCATCCATTTGGAAGATTTTAATGTTACTTAGATTTGCAATCACAGGTAACAATCTAATTGCTTCTAGTCGTGCAACGGGTGCAAAGGTTTCTTCACAATCTATTCCTTCTTGTTGATTATAACCTTGTGCGACTAGTCTAGCCTTATTTCTTGTAATGTTTCCTTGTTCATCCATCTTATTCCTAAACATCCATTTTGTTCCTATTATTGACTTGTTTTCGGGTTTAGGTACTAAGTCCCACACATTGTTCTTGTGAATTGATTTAATTCCTCATGCATAGCATCTATCCAAGATATATCACCTAAGGCTTCCTTTACGTTCTTAGGTTCTAATTGTGAGATTAAGCTATGTCCTTCAAGTTGACTTATATTTCTATGTGTTCTAACCCCAACACTTGGATTTCCAATGATTAGTTCTCTAGGATGCCACCAATTCCTAGATTGACTAGGTTCACCCTCATCTTGTTCAAATGTTTCATTAGTATGAACATTATCATATGTAATTGGATTATTAGTTACATTATCTTCCAATTGCAAAGTTTCTTCATTTATATCATCTAAGGGTTCATGCATGTCTTGTTCAGGGGGAGTTGGTTCTAGATGATCAAGTACAGGCTCAAGTAATATATCATCATCAAACATATTTTCAACATTTGTTTCTTGTTTATGTTGATGTCAAAGCATGCATTTTCATTGAATTTAACATGTATGGATTCAATTATCTTTCTAGATGCAGGATTATAACATCTATATGCTCTTGAGTTAGTTGAATACCCAACAAATATGCATTCAATAGACTTTTGTTCAAATTTATCTAGATTATCCTTAGTGTTCAGCACAAAACACTTACATCCAAATACTTTAAGATAATCTATCTTAGGTTGTCTATTGTTTAGCAATTCATAAGGCGTTTTATTTAATTTCTTTCTTATGGTAAGCCTATTTATAATATAGCATGCACAACTAATAGCTTCAGCCCATAAATAGTTAGGTAATATATTTTCACACAGCATTGTCCTAGCAACTTCTTGAATCGTTCTATTTTTACGTTCAACAACTCCATTGAGTTGTGGTGTTCTAGGTGGTGAGAATTCATGTTTTATTCCATATAGTTCACAAAATTTGATTACATCTTTGTTTTTAAATTCTCCACCTCTATCACTTCTAATCCTTTGAACATTTTCTTCATAAATGTTTTCAAGTTGCTTAATAAGGGTTTCGATTGCTAATGGAGCATCGTCTTTGTGTGTTAATAACAATGTCCATGTGTAGCGTGAGTAATCATCTACTATGACACACACATAGTAGTGTCCACCTAGACTTCTTGTCCTACTTGGACCAAATAAGTCTAAGTGAAGCAATTCTAGTACATGACTAGTACTCACTTCATGTTTCGGTTTTAATGTTTCTTTAATGTGTTTTCCTTTAATACATGTTTCACACATTTGAAAATTATCTAAGTCTAACTTAGACATTCCTCTAATTAAATTCTTCTTAGATAATTTCTTAATAGTTGAAATTCCTATATGGCATAGTCTTCTATGCCATAAATTTATATGTAAGTCATGTGATACTAGACACTTAACCTTAGCATCTAACATGTTATCTAAGGTAAGAGTATAAATATTTCCATCTCTATTTCCTTTTAAAACTATTTCTCCTTTTTCATTTATTATATCACAAGAATTGGGAAGAAAGGAGACATTATAACCACAATCTATAAGTTGAGAAATACTAAGTAAATTATAAGATAGATTGCTTACTAACAGCACATTTCTTATTTGAAATGTGTTAGGGTCCCCAATTGTTCCTTTTCCAACAACTTGTCCTTTGTTGTTGTCAACGAATGTTACTTTTCCTCCATTCTTGATGTGTTCCAATTCGATGAATAGTTTGGGGTTCCCCGTCATATGCCTCGAACATCCACTATCTAAAAACCATTTGATTTTTAGATTCTTTGACTTTGCCTCTTTCTTGTATTCCTTGCGTTTATTCTCATTGGATACGAACCAGACTTGAGCTTCCTCAGTTTCGGATTCTGAGTCGGATGAGTCGCTCCATGTGCTCACCTTCATTGCTCGTTTCCCTTTTCTTGCCTTAGAATCCTTTGTCTTTGTCGTTTGAGCCTCCTTGTCCTTGGCTTGTTTATTATTGTTGTTGTTATTATTATTTTTCTTCGTGGGACAGTCATATGAAATATGTCCTATTTGACCGCATTTATAACACTTTAATTCTTTATGTACCATTTGTTTGTGTTATTCTTCCTAGGTTGAGAAGAAGAAGAAGAATTATGTTGCCTATTCCTATTTGGACGTTTGAAAAACTTTCTTAGTTTTCTAGCTACCAATATCAATTCGTCGTCCAATTCAGTATCACTATTAATATCATCGTTACTAGCATGTGTTTCGATTGTTTTGAAAGCTATTGACTTACCGGATGACTTAGACGATTCGGACTTTTGTTGGTTTAACTTAACCTCGTAGACTTTAAGAGACCCGATCAATTCATCCATCTTAGTGATTGACTTTGTCTTCTCGATTCCAGTCACCTTTGGATCCCATTCAGCAGGGAGGCTTCGTAGCACCTTTTGAACCTTCTCACTGTTCGAAAATGACTTTCCTAAAGCTTCAAGAGCATTGAAAATATTAGTAATCCTCAAATCCATAGATGTTATGGATTCCTTTGGCAACATTTTGAAAGTCTCTAATTTAGTCATAAGCATGTTTATTTTTGACTCTTTAACACCACTAGTACCTTCATGTTTTAATACAAGTGATTTCCACATGTCGTGTGCGCTTGTGCAATTTGACACATATCCTGCTTCAGAAATTGTAAGTCCATTTAAAAGTAATTGCATAGCTTTAGCATTCATGGACATTTTCTTTTTATCATCCGATGACCATTCACTTTTATATTTTTCAACCTCTTGAGTTACTCCACTAACTTGTACAACTTTCATTGGAATGTACGGCCCATCTTCAACTATAGATCATAAATCGATGTCTATAGCCATTAAGAATAGCCACATTCTTAGTTTCCAATGAACAAAATTATTGCCATCAAAAAGAGGAGGGTGTTGTGTAGACATACCTTCCAACTCACCTTTGTGAGAAACAATAGCCATTGTATATACCTTGGATTTGAGACAAGCAGTATATAATGAATTGTTGTTTCTTGGCCTTGTATTGTTCGTATGGTGTTGAATCTTGCTTCTTTTGAGTGGTGTTGGTCTGGCTCTGATACCAAATGTTGGACCGTGCACCTACAATAAACACCACTAGAGGGGGGTGAATAGTGGTTAGCGGAAATTACACTACAACCCTTTGTTAAAATCCCCTTTGAAAACAGAATCTAAAACCACCTCAGATTCAGAACTCTTTTTTCAAAAATTCACAAATAATTGTACACAACTCCAAAAATTATGAAAATTTTCAGAATTGAACTTCAATGAGTTAGCAAGACTCTGTCCAAAAATCAGAGAAAAATAAAATCGTTTCTCTTCAAACAAATAAAAAGATTCAGATGGTCAATCTGGACAGAATTGGACAGAATGTTGCTGATTTTGCAAAACGTGTTTCTCTTTGAATACTCAACCAAAAAGGTTGATCTTTATATCAAAACACTACTTAGGATGTGTAGATGAAGTTTCCAAAAGGCCCTGACCTTAAACAATTCTTGAAAAATACAGAATTTAAGTTTTCTCAAAACTGGTCAGGTTGCAGCCAGATTGGAGCAGTTATCTTGCAAAGACTGAAAGACTAACTTTCCCTTGCTCAAATCAAGTGATTCTTGTTGCAAATGAAAGATAACAGTCTGAAGTATAACTCCACAAAACATCATGAATTTTGAAAATGTTTAGCTATTTTTTAAAATTGTGTGAAGTTGTGTGAAAACTGTAGTCAAAAACGGGCAGAAAACAGAAATAAAGAAACAAGAGAAGAACACCAAGGATTTATCCTGGTTCGGTCAATGTGACCTACTCCAGTCCCAAGGAACACCTTTCCTTGGATTTTACTATGAAATGAACACCTTACAACAAGAGTCAAGCTTGATCCTTGGGTTATACACCAACCCTACTCAAGACTTGGATAATCACCTTCTAAGCAACACTTAGTTGCAACTCCTCTAACACCTAATGATGTAGCCTTATAAAGATGGCTAATCAATCTTACAAATGAAGCTTAAGAGGCTTGTAGCTTACCACAATACAACAAGAACACCTTTGCTACAATGAATAAAACAACAACAACAAGAAGATGAAGATGAAAGCTAGACAATGCAACAAATGCTTGTGAGCTTCAAGTGTGTTTCATCTTCTTCACCAATGCCTCTATTTATAGTGTGATTTGAGCCTTGAAGATAAGAATGCACATGTGTCATCATCTTCATCATCAACTCCAAATGTCTTCTCATCATTGGTTGGCTTTGTACACTTGACAAAATAAAACACAATGATTGGTCCACCTTGAATGTCACCTTGGCCGAAATTTTACACCTTGGAATGTCTTGGAATTATCTTGAATATGTGAAGATAATATCACCACAACAACTCCATCATCTTCTCAACTTTTTGGCACAAGAATAGGCATGTGGAATTTACCAATTCAATTTCAAAATTTCAGCTCCAAAATGAGACTAAGTAGCCGTTGGCTACCTTTAGTTTTCCAAAAAAAACTTTGATTTTTTCTTAATAAAATAAGAAAGGATAATACCACCAAATTATCTCCAACTTCAAGCACCATAATAGGGCATGTGAGAGCTCCATTTGACTTCCAAAAATCTGCTGAAAAACACCCAAGAAAGCCATATAGCCGTTGGATATATTTTTAGTAAACTCTAAGTTGGCAATTTTGCCAACTAGCTCCTTTTTGGTTGGTCCACTTGTCTCCAACTCATAAAATGAATAATGTATCATTCTCAACTGCAAACTCACGTTTTCAAACATGTATATATATGTAGCAAGTCAGATTTTTTAAGAAGAAATAAATATATAACAATTGACAAGATTATGTCAACGTGTACACCGAAATTCCCAAATATTTCTTCTTATATGTTGAGATCATTTTCACACCTTTGACACCTTTAATATCTCTGAATAATGATGATAAATGTTCTCTGATAACATATATAAGAGTGTCTTCAAGAAAAAATAGAATATGACATCTCAAATCGTCACATATCCAGCTATAGTCAATAATATCTTCGGTTGAGAGAATAAGATATATGATCACCATATTATCTTCAAAATAAAAATAACACAGCTCCAAAATGAAGATAATAATATGCTCAAGAGATTCCTTGAGTGAAAATACCAAAAATACCCTTGGGGTAAATGACCAAAATACCCCTGGTGTGAGAAAACTCCAGAAATGACCCGGATGGTCAGAAATAATCACAATTCCACCTTTGTCATGATAAATAGGATGAGAATACATCCTTGAAATATTTTCATCATGTGATGTTCCTACAAAACTCAAAATACCAATTTTGCCCTTTTTGGTAAGTTGTAGAAACTCTCAAGGCACGTTAGTCACAAGACAATAATAATCACCAAAGTCACATAAGATTCACATAATGAGCATGTATAAATCATATACAAATGAAAACAACCATTTTATCACATTTTAGAAAATTATTTCTAAAAACCCTAGACATCGATCGATCGAAGTGTCTCAGCTTCAGAGATCGATGTCTCGCAGAACCACATCGATCGATCGACATGAGGGTTCGATGTACATCGATCGATCGATGTGTCTCAGGTTTAGAGATCGATGTCTCATAGAAAGGTCTTAAACTTTTTTGCCTTACATAGATCGATCGATGTGAGAGATCTATGTACATAGATTGATCGATATGTAACAACCTGAGAGATCGATGTCAACTTTTTCAACTTTTTCAACTTTTTTCAACTTTTGATCACATATAATACTATGTGTGACATTTTTAAGTATACACCACTTAAAATCATGACTTTGAAAATTATCCAAACATATTTCTCAACACTCATCACCTCTCCTTGTGTGATGCTTCTACAGTCCTAGTTATTATGTTGTTGTTTTTGGGTAGCGATGATTTCTCTTTCTTTGTGGTCGCCCCGTCCACCATTAAAAAGATGTGGAAATATGTTTGTCATTTCCAGTTGATGTCTTGTCTTTGAGTAAAACATGTCCATCTTCTCCGTTTATAAACTTTCGACTTAGGTCTTGCCTCTTTCGATCCGTAACTTTGGCAATCTTAAACATGTCTTCATCGCTGTCTTTTGTTTCTAGTCTTTCGTACATCCTCTTATAGGCCCGGTCTTTGCCTCAAC
This sequence comes from Eustoma russellianum, assembly GCA_036186865.1. Classification (NCBI taxonomy): domain Eukaryota; kingdom Viridiplantae; phylum Streptophyta; class Magnoliopsida; order Gentianales; family Gentianaceae; genus Eustoma; species Eustoma russellianum. The sequence continues at coordinate 16,918,202 of AP025063.1, read as the reverse complement.
TGCCTTCTTCGCCTCCTTCCTAGTGATTTTGTAGTTCTCCCTTAATCTCACTTTCTCCTTCCCGTCCATGCAGCTTAACAGTTCTATAAAACTCCTTCGTTTATTCATTATATTTTGTTGCACATCCGCGTTCCAACACCATGATTCTTTATGTACGGTTGAGTCGCCATAGCCCCCACATATGGTTTGTGTCCTCACCGAGTCGATCTGGTGTTGTGGAGATGATCGTGTCTTTAAATATGTAATTTCTTCATCCTTCAATCTTCCCTATTGAATTCTAGGTGGGAATTTTCCGCCCCCCTTGCTCAGCTTTTGGCTCAATGTTATAATTACCACTAGTAAACGGTGTTGCATCACTGCTGTCTCCCATGGTATAACCTTGTAGTCTCTCCACAACTGTCAATCTTCACACCTCATTAGAAAATAGTTGATTTGTGTGTTATGTCCTCCGCTGCTAAAAGTGATCAGATGTGATTTTTTCTTAAAGAACAAGTTTATAATACCTAGGTTGTCTCCAAGACTAGCAGATCCCTACCCTGATCGTTTCAATCTCCATTACCAAACCCGTTACGTGCCGACTGAAAACCATCGGTATCCTTTCCAGTGTGGCCATTAAAATCACCTCCTATACGAATTTGTTCCTCCATAAATATTGACTTCAACGCTACTCAAATAATTCCAAAACCCTTCCTTCTCCTATTCTACTAGTCTTACTTGGGGTGCGTAAGCGCAAATCACTGTCATTGCCTCCATATTTAGTACTAATTTCAATACTATAATTCTATCATTATATCTTATCACATCGATCACGTTCAGATGCAATTCTAGCTTTACTAGAAATCTACCCCATTCTTGGTCCCATCGGACCCCGAATATAGCAACTTATACCCATTACACTCTATACCTTTGTTTCCTTTCATCTAGTCTCTTAGAGGCATGCTACATCTATCTTACGTCTCTTATTTACATCTACAACCTCCAACAATTTACCACTTAGGGTTCCTACATTCCAAGAGGCTACACGTAAACTATCTTCCACATCCTTTCCCTTACCTACACCCCTCTTCCCTAGACATGGTCTCACGGAAAAGTCATGACTCCTTCTATTAATGATTCCAACTAAAACCAAATTCTTAGGTATGCCCAAAAATTTGAAACCAAATGTAAAAAATCAAAATTACTTCATTTATAATGAGAAAAAAATAGAATTATGTCACCTGGATGAATTGTTAAACACAAAGATCCAAAAATTGGATCACTGGTTGGCCGGATCTCCCCTCCTTTTTCTCTTTCTTCTTCTCTTTCTAATCCTTAGATCTAGATCTCAGATCTATCTCAACAATCCCTTTTTCTTTCTAGTTGTATCTGGCATCGTTTCATCGTACAGAAAGGAAGAAAAAGTGACAGGTTGTCTAAGAGGATGGAGGAGATTTTCGGTTTGGATACCCCCGCCGTTGAAGAGTTGTCCGATGGAAGTGATTAAGCAGTGATGAGAGAGGAAAGGGAAAAGAGGATAAGGGGGTGGAGGCTGTTTTGGTTTTCTGCCGCCTCAGAAAGAAAGCTTACTAAAAGAGCTAAAACTGATCCCTGGGCGAACTTTCCAACAATTGCAGATCTAAGAAAAACGATCATAGTATCCTGAACAAATCTGAAGTATTGAGGAAGATTTTCTGGGAAAACGGCAAAGAGAAAATGGAAGATATCATCCAAAAATGATTGATCCATACAGTCGACTCTACATAATGAAAAAAAGACTTGTGTGTTGTTGTTGCATTATACAAGGAGTTTTTTGATATAAGAAAAAAGAGTTTACATTTCTCAGTGCTTGTCTGAAATTTTGCATTATAGGAAAATTAATTTAATCTCAAGTATCAAGGCTTTAGTTTTGACAAAGTAAGCAGTTGATACGATAAGAACAATAAATATTTGATATTGATGTATTTAATTGGCGTAATAATCAAAAATAATTGGTGAAGTGGCATTAAGTGTAATATCCAACAAAATAAAAATTAAAACGAGGGGCAAAAGCTTAAATTTTGCCCTGTTTAATTATTTATTTTCTTATTGCTGTTTATGAGGAAAAAAAGAAAAAGAAAATTAATTAGGCCAATCTCGTCTTAACATATAAGTCAATGCAGAGAACGGAAGAAAAATGCCAACTTTCAATGGATTGATCGTTGCCATCCAACGGTTTGTATTCTGCTAAGAGATTTGATTTGGAATCTACAGATCGAGACAGTGAGTATAACATAAGGAAGTTCGTACTTTAATGGATAGATAGGGAGATCGCACTAGTGATTGATTTGAAGAAAATCGAATGTTCTTGTGATACACGTTGTACACCTTACAGGAATTGCTTGATTGCTAAAGGATTAAAATGAAGCTTTGTCATTTTAAGCTCTGGAATTTCATTCTTTTTCTTATTTATATTGATGTTACCTTGTTGGATTGATGGATGATGATGGATCATGGGATTTGATATGACTAGGATGAATTTGTAGTGGCTATGATGAACTCAATGTTTATGATGAATTGGGATGTACGTTGAAATCAAAGGCTAAAGATTGGTAATTCACGATGAATGGATCATGTGGTGTTGTCTGGGGTCTTAGGGCGTTCGTCTGGATTGAAGGTTTGAATGGTTTTCTAATGAAAACACGATTTGTTGGTACTGACAGGGACATCGATCTCTCGATGTAAGAGTTTTAGAGATCGATATTACTATTTTAAAGATCGATATAGAGATCAAGGTCTACATCGATTGATCGAAGTATCTGGCTTAGAGATTGATGTACAGGCAGAAACTTGTGAAATATGTGCCAAGAGACATCGATTGATCGATGCTACGTTGATCGATGTATGTATTTATTCTAGAGATCTATATATCAATTTTAGAGATTCATGTCCCTATTTTAGTAATCGATGTGAGGGGATGATATCCCTCTTCAGTGGATGATGTTAAGGTATGATGTGATATTTAGGGGATGATGTAGATTTTTTTAGGGACTCCATTCGAGGTCTCACTCTTTCTTGACATTGGAATATGATGGAATAAAGCAAAATGACTCACTAAATTGGATGCACTTCTTATATTGTGAAGTAGTAGTTGATCGACACAGTTTGACGTATTTTCATTACGTGTCATCGGGAAACAACCTTTGTGTGTTTATAATACATGGGTATGGTTGCATACATCCGACCCCCCTATACACCACCATAGATGGGAGCCTCTAAGGCAATGGGGTAGTGTTGTTGTTGTAGGTCAATTTTGACTACTTTAATGTTTATATTATTAATTTAAGTCATGTAAAGTATGTTAAAGCCAATATTTGAAGCTTATAACATAATCATACATACATATATATATATGTATGATTATGTTTTTATTAAATAAAAGTATGAATTCATCCACGAACCCACAGTAAAAGAATGGTCTCTCCCTTAGATGCAAGATAAATGAAACAAGAAAGTTATACCAATCTTTTTTGAGGAGCGAGTTAACAACACGTGATAAAGTTAATAAGTACCAGAAGAGTCTCATTATGTTAATTATACTGCCAAGTGATTCCTTGTGTCGCATATAGGAAATTAAGCCCATACATTGCCCATGTAAGTATGCATGGGGACCTATGTCGTATTTAAGTATGTCGTAACGAATGGAGACCTATGCCCGGATGTTACGTAGAGATCCTCTTTTATGTTATGATGAGTCTAAAAGAATGCATTGTAAGTATGCAATCCATGTGTGTATGTATGAACGCATCAGTAGGAAGATGGAAGTATGACATGAAAGAAAAGAATATATTACATGAAAATAGATTGCACGTATGACCATGAAATTACACGAATGTAACTATGATGAGGCTCAAGGAGCTATATCCAAACATAATCCGTAAACAAGAAATGTATACGAAAATAGAAAGCATGAACTTAAGCATTTCTTGTTTAGGCATGTGCAAGACAAGCCAAGAAGTAAAGAGTAATATTATAATGTGATCGTCCATTGTGTTTTAATGTCATAACAAATTATCCATTGTGTTTTAACGTCATAACAATGATGTAAGGGTTGGTGGGAGGGCAGGATGGTCATTTCATGCATGCGCGTCGTAATATCGAGTCTAATCGTTTGTCCTGTCTTTATTTAGGTCTAGTGTAGCATATAGAGTCTTTTAATATGTGTTTTATATGCTAATGGTCGTTTTTTAGTGTCTTCATAGGTGCCAAGATTGGACAAGGAAAGTGGCTTGGAAAATCCTTACTTTTTAGGAGGATAGCCAGGACACTCGTTCTGTATTTTGGACATAAAGGTCGGAGGACAGGTCCTAATGGGTTCAAACTACTAGGAGGTGTTAGAAAACTCAATTTTCAATGACTTTCATGTTTTGCACTTTTCCTAACTTGGGCTAAAAGATGTCCCAAAGTCAGCTTGAAGATTGGAGTCCAAAGTATAGAAAGTACTAAAGCCCACTAGATTGGCACCCAATCTTTAGAACACAATATCTCTGCGAAGACAAGTTCAAATGAAGTGCTTCAAGAGCCCAAATTCAAGGGAATTTCATGGTCTAAACATTGATGATGAGTCCATAACCTAATTCAGCATGTAGAAGGGTGTAGAACTCTAAAACCAATAGGGCGTATTCGAGTATGAAATTTTAGGGATTTGATTTCAAACTCTTTTATTGATTAGCCTTGATTTATTTTCCTAGTTAGACTTTATTTAGATTGATAGGGGATATGATGATTATCTTGATTGATTTATTAGCTTTTAGAATTAGGAAAAATTGGCCATATAAGGCACCACACGTTCGGCTTATAGAAAAACAGTTTTGTCAATCTCAGATTATTGAAATTTCAGCCACCCTTGTGTGTGCTTATTCCCTTTGGGAGTTTGTGTGTTTTCTTTGATTTTACATATCCAAATCAAATCTAGATCTAATTCAAGGTTCGAAAAACCCTTGATGGTGGCCACAATCTACGAAAAAGGAATGCCTTGGTGGATTGGATGGCTGAATTTCTTAGCACCAATGTTTTCATCGCCATTGAGGAGAAAGGTGGTGCCTTGCGCCATTGTTCAGACTTAACTGATATTCGAGGGCTTGGGAGGATTGAAGGAATGGTCCTATACACGTAAATATGTGCCTCAAAAACGTATCAATTTGGTACCAAAACAAAGGTTCTTCCTTTTAACTCGCATATCCTTCTTTTCTTTTCATCTCTTTTTTCTCACGCCACCACCATCCCCACGGTTCACTTTCTTTCTACCATTTGTCTTCTTTTTTCTTTGTTCTCTTCCATGTCGTACACCTCATATCTGATCATATACAAAAACGAGTAGAACAAAAAAAGTGTTCTTTCTTGAGAAACAAGTGCAAAACCGAGGCCTTTGTATGAAAGGTTTCATCTTTGTCTTGCTTCTATCATTCTTCCATAAAAGCATCAATGTTGCACACTTAACTTAGGTTTTCTCGTGCTATTTAGGGATTAAAGCCTCAGTTTTTTATGAAAAACGACCATAGCCAAATAGCTTCCTTGTGTCACACGTAAATCTTGTTGCTAACGAAGCTTTTAGTTGATCTTAGACTTGTGTGATATTGGTTGCATTGTTTGCTTAGTTTTTGTTGCAATTCTCTTGTATCCAAGGCTGATCCTACTTCATAAAAAACATGGCTGATCCATGACATTCAAATGCATCATCTTTCAAGCCACAAAAAGCATAATCTTGGATACAAAAACAAATTGTTTGGCTGATTGCACCAAAACAGCCCTAAGGTACCGTTTTCTTTGCCTTGACCCATAAGAAAGGCCAACAAAACCTTAACTCAAATACACACAGCTGAGATACACATATTTTCTCTTTGTGCAAAAGACAAAAAAAGGGCTCGAACAGCACCAAGAACAAGTAGAATCTGAGACCTTCAAAGGAAAAAAGACAAGCTGCAAGTTCTCCGAAATTGTTTGACAAATAACATTAAGTTGTTGATATATATTGTTGCATATCAAGTCCATCATCATACCACCAAAACCAAGACATCTATACCTCAGCCTCTTACATAATTCGTTGTTTTATTCTTGGATACTTGATAGTTGTAATAAAATCAACAACTTTATAATTGATTGCATAAGGCTAGGGTTTAGCTAAAGATTGCCTAGTGCAACACCTTAGCTTTCTTTGGCTCAGCTCTTGACATAAATTTAGGTTTCTTTCCTTTGAATCTTAGTGGTTAAGTGTGAATCTTGTCTTATTTTGTGACTTGAAATCGTTGCATCCGAAAGTGCTGCATTTGTTTGACTTGGCGATCAAGAAAGGGTGTTTGCATCTTGAAATTGTGATCATCACTTAGGTTACTTGCTTTGGATTGTATCTAGCTCAAGATTGGACAAGGGATTCACAATTGTGAGGGATAAAAGTGAGGCCAAACACCCCAAAAACTGTTTTACGTTTTATCACTAACGTAACAAAATCTCTTTTGCCTTTGTGTTAGTTTTTCGTTTCTTGTTCTTCTTTATTTGACTCAGATAAAAACATTTCCTCAATCAATCTCGTAGAAGAGGAGGGAAGGGCTGAAGTGTCCCTTAAGAAAGTGTTGGAGAAAGTGTAGTATAAAAATCTTGGTATTCTTACTTTCAGCATTTTTACTCTCAGTTTCTGTTTTTGCAACGTATTCAATGCCACTGAAAAAATAGTAAAAAATTTTCAAAATCATTAGATTTTGTAGAGGCATAGATAAGGTAGGTTTCATTTAAGACAAATTTCATCGAATTTGGATAAGTATAAATCATCCAAACGTTCAAAGTTCTGAGACTTGTGTAATCTGATTTTTAGATTGGCAAAGGTTGAGAACATCAACGAGGTTGATATATATTCCAAAGGAATTTTGAAAAACTGTTTCAACCCATTAAAGTAGACATCTTAAGGGACGTTTCATGAAATTTTCAGATCATTTGGAGTTGTCATTAGATAGGACTTAAATTTTCATTCTAAGGAAAAAAAATTTCACAAATTGACAGTGTCCAATTACAAACATTTATTCAGGGTCTTACACATTGAGTTTTAATCTGAAATTCATGATAAGAGACGCTTACCTTGCAACAATAGAAGGCTTACATCAAGGCTTACGTCAAGCTTACTTCAATTCTAGAATTGCATATGATTTGCATGATATGAGTGATGATTCTAGTGTTGACCTTGAGCATGATTCTTATGATGATGATGCTGAAATTTCCATTGTTACACATGCCATGCATGATGATAAAGCTGATGTACCTGATGAGCATGACTTTGCATGATGAGCGCCTTGATTTGCACAATCCTAAGTTGTTTGAATCTTGTTTGGTTGAATATGATTCAAGTAATGATGTTGTTTTGCATTCTAAAGTGCATGAACTTGATAAGAAATTGCATGCTGGTTTCCATGATGATTTGCAAGTTGTTACACATAATGACCTTGAGATGCATGAGAAATTTGATTTCAGATCCTTATTTGCTGAAATTGAGTTGACTACACATAGATCACTTGATGTGCATACTAGTTGATTTGATGATTAGTGCTTGCATGATGTTGTTGAAGTTGTCTTGATTGTAAGAAGTTCTTAGAACGTAATTTTGACGTTCGAAAGAAACTTGTAGCACAAAAAGAATGTAATTCTGAGATCCTTACAGAAGTAGAAGAACGAAAGGTGCATAGATTAGACCTCCGTGATAAATTGCAAGGCCCAAGACTTGTTGATGTTTATTGTTCTCATATGCATGAGAATAACTTGTGTGCTGAAAATCATGAGCCTGAATCTAAAGTTGTTTGTGCTACACATGATTCATATGATTCTCTTGATTTAAATGCTGATTTACATGATGATTTGAGTAATATTTCACGTGAGAACAGTGATGATTTAGGCCATGAACAAGATAATGTTGAGAAGTGTGAATGGGTTGTTTATAATAATCCTTCGTTTGCAAGGCTTGATAGTGACTTCCATCACTTGACTAGTCTAATGGGCATGAGTATGGATCTAAAATTCCACTTGAAGTTAGGTTGCAAACCGATTTCAATGATGATAATACGAATGATAGTTATGGTTTATGTTTTTTTGAGCATGCTAGATCATACAAATCTGATTTGGAATTGCTAAGGAGCATACAAGTTATGTTGTTTATTCCTAATGTTTTACGTACTTTCTCTTTCATGCATGATACATATTATGTGAAGAATTTGTTGCGTATCTTGTGTGTACATCCTAAATATATTAGAAGGAGGACTGCATTGTTGCATGTTTATGGAGAGTTGAGTGCTTCTATGTCATTGTGTATATGTTTTCACATTGAGTTACTCATTCATTCTAAGCATGTTAGACTTAAGTTGTGCATGATCATTACACTTTGTTTGTTTAGTTTTGTGTCTTCTATAGTTTTTAAGTTGTTGGTAGAGTATACCTCCTATCTATTTGAGTATTTAGATTCGAGATCGAATCCTTTTTAGGAGGGAGGGAATGATGAGGCTCAAGGAGCCACATCCAAACATATTCCACAAACAAGAAATATATACGAAAATAGAAAGCATGAACTTAAGCGTCTCTTATTTAGGCATATGCAAGACAAACCAAGAAGCAAAGAGTAATGTCATAGTGTGATCATCCATTGTTTTTTAATGTCATAACAAATTATCCATTGTGTTTTAACGTCATAACGATGATGTAAGGGTGGTGGGAGGGCATGATGCTCATTTCATGCATGCGCGTCGTAGTGTCGAGTATAATCGTTTGTTTTGCCTTTGTTTAGGTCTAGGGTAGCAAATAAAGTCTTTTAATATGTGTTTTATGTGCTAATGGTCGTTTTTGAGTGTCTACATACGTGCTAAGGAAAGTGTCTTGGAGAATCCCTACTTTTCAGGAGGACAGCCAGGACACCTATTTGGTATTTTGGATATACAGGTCGGAGGACAGGTCCAGATGGGTTCAGACCACTTGGAGGTGTAGAAAACTCAATTTGGATGACTTTCATGTTTTGTACTTTTTCTAATTCGGTCTACAAGATGGTCCAAAGTTAGTTTGAAGATTGGAGTCCAAGTATGGAAAGTACTGAAGCCACTGGATTGGCACCAATCTTTAGAAGACAATACCTTTGCAAAGAACAGTCCAAATGAGGTGCTTCAAGAGCCCCAATTCAAGATAATTTTATGATCTACAACATTGATGAAGATTCCAAAACCTAATTGGACGTGTAGAAGCATGTAGAAGTCTAAAACCGATAGGGTGTATTCGAGCACAAAATTTTAGGAATTTGATTTCAAACTCTTTTATTGATTAGTCTGATTCATTTTCCTAGTTAGACTTAATTTAGATTGATATAGAATATGCTGATCATCGTGATTGATTTATTAAAAATTGTCCATATAAGGAACCACATATTCAGCTTGTAAAAAACAGTTTTGTAAATCTCAGATTATTGAAATTTCTGCCACCCGTGTGTGTGCTTATTCCCTTTGGGAGTTTGGGTGTTTTCTTTTGTTTCACATATCCAAATCAAAGCTAGATCCAATTCAAGGTTTGAAAAACCTTTGTTGGTGGCCACAATCTATGGAAAAGGAACGACTTGGTGGATTGGACGACTGAATTTCTCAGTACCAACGTTTACAGCGCCATTGAGGAGAAAGGTGGTGTCTTGCGGCATTGTTCAGCCTTAAACGACGTTTGAGGGCTTTAGAGAGTTGAAGGAAGGGTCTTATATACGTACATACATGCCTCAAACACGTATTAAACTAGATATGATTAGGTAATGGAATAAGGAGAGGTGAAAACAATGAAAGAATCTAGAGTGTTGATTTTCCAGGCTATGAATCTAATGAGGAAGTTCAGGATTGAAGATAGTATCAAGGTTTGATGTTTTCTATTTTCTTATGATTTATTTATGAGACTAATGTACGATGTGTTTGATGGGTTTTATATATGATGAGATCGATATTTGAAATGTTATTACGAGAAGTTTATTAAGTTTTAAATTCGTACCGCTTCCGCTGATGTTCACTCACATTATTTATGAGACTGAATGCCTTTAGGATGCACATCTTTGAGGCTTTATCGATCTCTTGATATTAGACTAAAGATGTGACATTAAACCTGTCTTAATCTTTTATTATCCTCCTAGATTTTATAATAATTATGAAAAATCTAACACACTCGATTCAAAAATTTTAAACTTCATTCCTTAACTATTATGAATATATTATATTGTGGATGTCTAAAGGGATTCTTGAGAACTACAAAGGTTGTACCAACTTAAATGTTTCCTAGAAAACTACAAAGAGTGTAACCAATTCAATGTACTCTCATCTCCAAAGTCCTATAAATAAGACATTTTGCTGAACATTTTATATATACATTTGAATAAGAAAAGTATACATTTTATTCTCTACGTCTTATCCTCTCCTTTATTCCATATTTCCTATACTTCATTGCTTCAATTTATAATATGTTTATCAGTGCAATTGTTCTAAGAAACAAATACAAGAAAGCAAGAAGAGTGTTGGAGATACAAGCAAAAGAAGGAGAACAATATTCGAAGGTGCTAGAAAGTTCTGCGCAGGTCCGGGAAAATTGCATTTGCCCAGTCTTCCACGGTTGGAGCATCACCTAATTTTGACAGATTGTTCCTAACACATAGACATACATTTTGAATGGTGGAGATGTGTTGTTAAGATCTATATATTGGTCTAATCAGTGCGTTTCCGAAACAGTTTTTCTACCAAAAATGTTTTCAGATTTGCGTTTTGTTCCTATTTTGCATTTTTATTATTACATATTTCTATCTCATATTAGAAATGCTCATAAAAGAAATAATCTAGGCTGAAATCTTGATTTAGGTTGAAGCTAGAAAACAATAATACATTGGCTTGAAGCCTTAAGCATAAACAGTTGATATGCCCGAAGCATAAATGGTTGACATGCCCGAAGCATGAATAGCTGACATGTCTAAAGCATGGACGGTCGAAATTCCTGAAGCATGACATACCATAAGCATATAATATAGACTCAAACTTGTAGTTTTGAGATTATATAATTTTCTAAGATATTATTTGTGCATACTCAGATTCATGGCAAACATCACAAATCGGAATTTGTTGCCCTTGACATTTCTAGAAGAAATCATATGGCATGGGTTCTTGATGTTGAGATCCATTTGATAGCTAGGAATCTTGGGCGTACTATCAAGGACGGAGTTGAGTCAAGCGAACAAGATAAGGCAAAGGCCATGATATTCATTCGCCATCACCTCCATGACAAGCTGATAACCGATTATCTTGGATTTACCTAATGGAAACATTTAGAAGAAACATATGATCATCAGAAAAATATTATCCTCCTAAAAGCTCGATATGACTGGTTGCACCTGAGGTTGCAAGATTATAAGATGGTAAATAAGTATAACTCTGCGATGTTTTCTATAGTGTCACTGTTAAGATTGTATGGAGACAATGTTACCGATGCTGATATACTAGAAAAAATGTTCACCACTTTCCATGCATCTAACATGCTCCTGCAGAAGCAATATAGGGAAAGAAAGTTTGAAAAGTATTCTTTGTTGATTTCATGTCTGCTAGTTGCTGAACAAAATAATGAACTTTTGATGAAAACCCACAATTCTCATCCGACCGGGTTACAACCATTCTCCGAAGTGAATGTAAGTGATATAATAATCAACGTGGTCGAGGTCGTAGTCGTAGTAGAGGTCGTGGCCGTGGTAAAATTTTGCACTGTACCACCTAAAATGGGATAATAAGGAAAAGCTACAAGAAAATATAAAGGCAATGAAAATTGGTGCACCAGCTAAGAACCACGAAGAAACTTGTTATCGATGTGGAGTCCAAGGGAATTGGTCTCGTACTTACCGCACTCCAAAGCATTGGTTGAACTTTATGAAGCATCCCAGATGGATAAAAGCGAGAGAAAGCAAGTTCATTTTGCAGACTTCGGGAACATAGCAAATGATGGTCAAATGGATTCAAGGGATTTTACTCATTTCGATATTGAAGATTTTCTTACAGAGCTAAACATGTATGGCAATCTGATCCAGTTTTTGAATGAGAATAACCAAGAATGATTAGAAAATTGTTTCGATGAATTTCATGTTTTATAAGAATTTCTATAAATAAGTTGTGTTTTCGTTTATTATGTGATAGTAGGCACTTTTGTAAAACAAAATTGGCGTTACTATATTTGCCTAAATAAGATTATTTAAAATTGTTCTGTTTATTTTTCATGTATAATTCCAATTTACAGCATGACTTGAAAAAAAATTAGAAATTGTAATTAACGTGTAAATAGTTTTTCATCAAGCAACACAATTCGCTATTTTTAACTTGGTTATTTCGAGTTAAATTTAATAATGAATATTGTATATGTTATGCTAGACATTTATTCGAGATGGATTGTGGGGACATATGTCTGGTTGACAATGGAACGACACACACAGTTCTTCGTGATCAAAAATATTTTTTGATGTTACAATTAGCAAAAGAAAATGTTAGTACAATTTCTGAACCTACAACGTTGATTGAGGGCTCCGGAAGAGCAACCATTATATTGCCAAATGGTATACATGTATTGGTTACTACAGCATTATTTTCTACCAAGTTGAAAAGAAACCTATAAAGTTTTTAGGATATACGTCTCAATGGTTTTCATCTTGAAATCATGAATGAGGGGAATATGGAATTTTTATTATTACATATAGTGATTCAGGCTAGAACCTTGTTAAAGAAAAATTTCCAATTTTCTCATCTGGATTATATTATGCGACTATACATCCAATAGAATCTAATATTGTGATGAACCAGAAGTTCAATGATCTAAAGCTATTTATATGGCATGATCGACTTGGTCATCCGGGTTCAGTAATGATGCGTAGAATTGTACAAAACTCACATGGACATCTTTTAAAGAACAAAAAATTCTTTTACCTCGTGATTGTGTCTGTGTCGCTTGTTCGCGAGGAAAACTAATCAAGAGGCCATCCCCGATGAAGGTTCATGTTGAATCCCCTATATTTTTACAACGAATACAACGGGATTTTTGTGGACCTATTGATCCTCCTTGTGGACCATTTTGTTACTTTATGGTCTTATTGGATGCCTCCTCGCGATTGTCTCATGTGAGTTTTCTATCAATGAGAACCATAGCTTTTGCCACGTTTTTTGCTCGGATTATACGATTAAGAGCACAATTTCCCGGTTATCCAATTAAATCTATTCGTCTTGATAATGCAGTAAATTTACTTCCTAAGCTTTTAATGACTATTGCATGTCGATTGGGATTGATGTTAAGCATTCAGCGGCACATGTGCACACCCAAAATGGCCTGGAAGATCATTTATTAAATGTTTACAACTGATTGCTCGACCTATGATTTTGAGGTCAAATTTACTTACATTGGCTTGGGGACGTGCAATTCTAAATGCATCTTCTTTGGTCTAGCTTCGACCCAGTTTGTATCAACCATACTCACCATTGCATATGGTATCTGGCCAGCAGCCTGACATTTCATATTTAAAGATTTTTGGTTGTGCAATTTATGTTCTGATTACCCCACCACAAAGGAAAAATTAGGTTCTCAAAGACGTTTAGGAATATATGTTGGGTTGATTCTCCTTCTATCGTAAGATATATTGAGCCCTTAACGGGTGACTTATTTAAGGCGAGACATGCAGATTGCCATTTTGATGACAAAGTTTTCCTGCCGTTAGGAAGAGAGAAATTATCGTTTCCTGAAGAACAACGTGAAATTACATGGAACGTTCCTTCACTTTCTCATCTTGTCCTACAAACAAATCAATGCAAGCAAGAAGTAAGAAGGATAATCCATTTACAGAATATTGCAAATCCTTTTCCTAACGCGTTTACTGACAGTAGAAAGGTAACATCTCATGTACCAGCAACGAATACGCCGATTCGACTTGATGTATCTGAAAGACATAATGATGGTATACCAAAATCAAGTTTGAAACGTGGGCATCCGGTCAGTTCAAAAGATAAGAACATTCGAAAGAAAAGGGTACAAGTTAATACTCCAAAAGAGAAAAAAGTTCATAACGTGGAAGCACTGTAGAGATAGAAACTGATCAGTTTAAAATTGATGAGCAAGTTGCTCCTGTAGAAGCAAGTGAACAAAATTTTGAAGAGATCTTTTTGAATTATGTAAGTACAGGAGAAAATTAGGATAAACAAAAGGTCACTATTGATCATGTTTTTTCCTATGTGGTTGCATGTGAAATTCTGAATGATGATCCTGAACCAAGATCCATTAAAGAATGTCAACACAAAAATGATTGACCAAAATGGAAAGATGCAATCCAAGCAGAACTAAAATCGTTAGGAAGTCGCAAAGTATTTAGACACATAGTTCGAACCCCTGAAGGGATAAAATATATTGGATATAAATGGGTTTTTGTACAAAAAAGCAATGAGAAAAATGAGGTTGTGTGATACAAAGCACGTCTTGTTGCGCAAGGTTTTTCATAAAGACCTGGGCTTGATTATGATAAAACATATTCTCCGGTAATTGATGCCATAACATTATGATATATAATCAGCCTAGCAGTCACTAAAAATCTTGATATGTGGTTAATGGTTGTGGTTATCGCGTACTTATATGGATCATTTGATAATGATATTTATATGAAAATCCTAGAAGGATTGAAATTGCTTGAAGCATATAATCAAAGGAAGCATGGATTATACTTAATCAAATTACAGAGGTCCTTGTATGTATTAAAACAATCTGTCAGAATATGGTATAATCGTCTTAGTGAGTATCTTGGTAAAGAAGGATATATAAACAATCCAGCTTGTCCTTGTGTATTTATCAAGAGATCTCATAGTGGATTCTCTATAATTACGATATATGTTGATGATTTAAATCTTATTGGAACTCCTGAAGACCTTACTAAAACTGCTAATTATCTCATGAAAGAGATTGAGATGAAAAATCTTAGCAAGACCAAATTTTATCTTGGCCTACATATCGAACATTTGTCTAATAGAATTTTTCTCCATCAATCCACATCTACGAAAAAGATCATAAAACAATTATATATAAATAAATCTCATTCACTGAGTAGTCATATGGTTGTACAATCGTTAGATGTAAAGAAAGATCTATTTTGACCACCAGAAGCTGATGAAGAATTATTAGGTCCAGAAGTACCATATCTTAGTGTTGTTGGTGGATTAATGTATCTTTCAAATTGCTCAAAACCAGATATAGCATTCTCAATGAATTTATTTTCATGTATAGCTCAATACCAACACAAAGACATTGGAATGGTGTCAAGCACATTTCAAGTTATCTTTGTGGAACCCCAGATATGGGTTTATACTACTCAAAGAATTCTGAGTCACAATTAGTAGGTTATGCTGATGTCAGATATCTATCTGACCCTCATAAGGTAAGATCATAAAGTAGATATGTCTTTACTTGTGGAGGTGCAGCCATATCATGAAGATCAGTGAAGCAGAGATTAACAGGCACATCTTCCAATCATTCTGATATTTTGACATTGCATGAAGCAAGTCCTGAATGGCTATGGTTAAGATCGATGATTCAGCATATCTAAGAGTCGTGTGAATTATCTTCACCAAGGAAGACTCCGACAATATTATTGAGGATAATACTGCATGTATTTCTCGAATTAAGAATGGCTACATTAAAGGAGATAGGACGAACCATATATCACCAGAAACATTTTACACTCATGATCTTGAGAAGAATGGTGACATTGATATCTAGCAGATACACACGCAAGAATTTTGCTCATTTGTTCACCAAAGCACTACCAACGACTATGTTTAGAAAGATGGTCTACAACATTGGAATGCGTCGACTTAAAGACCTTATGCCAGAATCAAGGAGAGTGTGATTGCTACATACACGCTGTACTCTTTTCCCTTCGTCCAAGTTTTTATCTCATTGGTTTTTTCTTGGCAAGGTTTTAACAAGGCAGTGCATCACGCGAACCAATTTTTATAAATGTGTACTCTTTTTCCTTCATCCAAGTTTTTATCCCACTGGGTTTTTATTAACAAGTTTTTAACGAGGCATATTTTATAAACTTTGGACATCTAAAGGAGAGTATTATGAATATATTATATTGTGGAAGTCCAAAAGGGTTCTTGAGAACTACAAAAGTTGTACTAATCCAAATGTGTCCTAAAAAACTACAAAGGGGGTAATCAAGTCAATGTACCCCCATCTCCAAAGTCCTATAAGTGGGACACATTGAACATTTTATATATGCATTTGAATAAGAAAATAATACATTTTATTCTCTACTTCTAATTTCTCCTTTATTCCATATTTCCTATATTGCATTACTTCAATTTATAATATCAACCAAATTTTCCTTTCTTCTGTTTCAAAAAAAAGATTTTCCTTTCTTCTTCCACATTTGACTAAGGAGAGTTGGGTGAATTTAGCAAAACAAACTCGGACCTGGTCATACTGACACATGAGAAATGTATATTATCCCATCCCTAGTTTGTTCTTAGAATTGTCTCACTGCCAAAGAAAGATGACTGAGTTCATCAAGTCAAAATAGGATTAAATGATTTATACATATCAACTATTGGATTCAATCCGTCCAAATATGGCTACTATATATATACATATACATATACATATATATATATATACATATACATATACATATACATAAACATATACATATACATATACATATACATATATATTCCTCAGATTTTGACGGACATAGATAATGAAGGTCTCTTAGTACTACCGCAGGCTGACGAAGTTCAGAGAGCAGTGCAGTGTGGCATTTAAGTCCCTCCAGTGCATCTGGACCTGATGGTTTTCCTGGCTCATTCTATAGGCATTTTAGGATGCCTTGGACTTAGATGTGCTACTCGTAGTGCAAGAATATTTCTTGGAT
This sequence comes from Eustoma russellianum, assembly GCA_036186865.1. Classification (NCBI taxonomy): domain Eukaryota; kingdom Viridiplantae; phylum Streptophyta; class Magnoliopsida; order Gentianales; family Gentianaceae; genus Eustoma; species Eustoma russellianum. The sequence continues at coordinate 16,901,269 of AP025063.1, read as the reverse complement.
ATTCAAGTCTCAAGTGCAATGGCTGCATCCTTGATATCTTTGACTCCTAAGATTCACAATCCTTGTACTTTTGCAGATTTTCGGCCCATTTGTTTGACAAATTTTCTTTCTAAGGTAGTCACTCGAATTATCTCCTCTTGACTCTCCATAGTATTGCCTAGACTGATATCTCCGAATCAAGTTGGATTTATGCGGGGCCACGGTATTTCTGAGTAGGTCCTGATGGCGAAGGAGATGGTCCATATTTTAGATCGTAAATGCCGAAGTGGATAGGTTATGGTTAAGATGGACATGGCCAAGGCATTTGATCGAGTTTCTTGGTTGTACCTGGAGCGGTTACTTTTGCGTATTGGTTTTCAATCTTTGTTTGTATGGCTCATCATGAATAATTTGGACTCTACACATTGTTCGGTGTTGATTAATAGCAAACCTTGTGGTTTCTTTAGGCCATCCAGAGGGGGTGAAGCAAGGAGATCCCTTGTCACCTATACTCTTTATTCTAGCTTCTGAGGATTCTCTAGGAGATCCCTTGTCACCTATACTTTTTGACAACCTTTTACAATGAGCATGCATTTTCATGAATTCATCATACATTTCACCGAAAGTCATCTTGTATCAGAATCACTTTGAGTACACTCCTTTATGAGACATTGATAACATGATGTATGATTTTACCTTGAATCTTAATCAAGTGGATACAAATGCTCCAAACCTTCTTGAAGTGCTCAAAGGCCTCAAACCTTTGATTTGGGATGTGCAGACTACAATGAATTGTTGTTTCTTGGCTTTGTGTTGTTCGTATGGTGTTGAATCTTGCTTCTTTAAGTGGTGTGAACCCTGCTCTGATATCACTTGTAGGACCTTAGTTGCTACCAACTCTCCCAAAACCAATTAATGATAGGAGATACACATACCCTAGCCTTATAGTGCATTCAGCACACACAAGCGCCCACGACATTCAACTGTGACTTGGCACACACAGCCTACGTGCCACGGGACAATTGTTGCACCCAACAATCTCCCCCTCAGCAACTAGGAAGCAAACCTGTGACCTTGGCTTTGATACCAATTGTTGGACCGTGCACCTGAAATAAACACTACTAGAGGGGGGAGTGAATAGTGGTTAGCAGAAATTACACTACTACCCTTGATAAAAATCCCCTTTGAAAACAGAATCTGAGACCACCTCAGATTCAGAACCTGTTTTTGAAAAATTCAACAATCCTTGTACACAACTCCAAAAATTAAGAAAATTTTCAGAACTTAACTTCAATATGTTGACAAGACTCTGTCCAAAAATTAGACAAAAATAAGATTGTTTGTCCCTTCAAACAAATAAAAAGGTTCAGATGGTGAATCTGGACAGAATTGGACAGAATGTTGCTGAAATTGGAAAATGTGTTTCTCTTTGAATACTAAACCCAAAAGGTTGAACTTTATGTCAAAACACTCCTTAGGATGTCTAGTTTATGATGCCAAAGGACCTGACGTTAAACAACTCTTGGTTAAAACAGAATTCAAGTTTTCTCAAAACTGGTTAGATTGCAGCCATATTGGAGCAGTTATCTTGCAACGACTGAAAGACTAACTTTTACTTGCTCAAATCAAGTGATTCTTGTTGCAAATGAAAGCTAATAGTCTGAAGTATAACTTCACCAAACATCTCAAATTTTGAAAGTGTTTAGCTATTTTTGCAAAACGTGAGAATTTGTGTGAAAACTGCACTGAAAAACGGACACAATGCAGAAATATAGAAACAAGATAAGACACCAAAAATTTATCCTGGTTTGGTCAATGTGACCTACTCTAGTCCCAAGAAACACCTTTTCTTGGATTTTACTATAGTATGAACCAAATTACAACAAGAACCAAGCTTGATCCTTGGGTTAAACACCAACCCTATTCAAGACTTGGATGAACACCTCTATGCAACACTTAGTTGCAATACCTCTACCACCTATTGATGTATCCTTATAGAATTGGCTAATCAATCTTACAAATGAAGCTCAAGAGGCTTGTAGCTATCCAAAAAATACAATAAGAATTCCTTGGCTACAAAGAATGGAACAAGAATGACAAGAAGAAGATAACAAGACAATTCAACTATTGCTTTCAAGTGTGTTTCAGGGTTGTTCTTCTTCTTCATCTTTGCCTCCTATTTATAGTGTGAAATGGCACTTGAAGATAAGAACTCCAATGTGTCAACATCTTCATCATCAAGTCCTAGTTGTCTTCACATCATTGGTTGGCCACATAATCATCTTGTACACATGGAAAAATGAAGCAACATAATTAGTCCACCTTGGACAATGTAATGACCAAATTTTTCACCCTTGAAATAGTAATTAAAATGTGAAGATAAAAGAGTAGGATAACAGCCATAACAACTCCACTATCCCCTCAACTCCTTGGCAAGATAATAGGCATGTGGGAGTTGAAAGATTCAAACCAAAAATCATCTCCAATCCCCTTAGTAGCCGTTGGCTATATTTTGATTTTTCCTAGTTGGCAATTTTTGTCAACCATCTTTTTGGTTGGTCCACTTGTCACCAATCTATAAAATAAATAACACATCATCTACAACTGAATATACACGTTTTTCATCACATATATATGTATATCAACTCAAATTTTTGAAGAAGAAATCAATATGTCAACATATAACACTAAAATTCCCACTATTTCTTCTTGTATGTAGTGATCATTTTCATACCTTGAACACCTTTAAATTCTCTGAAATATGATGATAAATATACTCCAATAACATATAGAAGAGAGTCTTCAAGAAAGAAATAGAATGTTACATCACAACTCGGCACATGTCCTGCTACTTCGATAATATCATCATTTGAGAAAAATAACATAAAACCACCATATAATCTTCAAGATAATCATAACTCAACTCCAGAATGCAAATAAGAATATACTCAAGAGATTCTTTGAGTGAAAATACCAAAAATATCATCAGGAGTAAAATGACCAAAATGCCCCTGGTGAGAGAAACTCCAGAAATGACCCCGATGGTCAGAAATGAATATAATAACACCTTTTTCATGATAAATATGATGAGAATAAGTCCTTGAAGTATTTCCATCATATCATGTCCCTACAAAACTCAAAATACCAATTTTGGCTTTTTTGGTAAGTTGTAGAAACTTCCAAGGCACATTAGTCACAATGCATTTATAATCATCAAAAACACATAATAATCACATAATGAACATATATAAAACACGTACAAGTGAAAACAACCACTTTATCACATTTTAGAAAAATATTTCTAAAACCCGAGACATCGATCAATCGAAGTGTCTCAGCTTCAGAGATCGATGTCTCGCAATAAGTTTTAGAGTTTGTCTCTGACCTACATCGATCGATCGAAGTGAGGGTTCGATGTATATATCGATCGATCGATGTGTCTCAGGTTTAGAGATCGATGTCTCACAGTAAGGTCTTGAACTTTCTCTGCCTTATATAGATCGATCGATGTGATGGATCGAAGTACATCAATCGATCGAAGTGCAATAGCTTGAGAGATCGATGTCATTTTTCTCAACTTTTTCAACTTTTAATCACATATAACACAATGTATGATATTTGTATGCATTCACCACTTAAAATCATGACTTTGAAAATTATCCAAACATATTTCTCAACATTCTCCTCCTTTTGGATGATTTTCAAAATAACTTAACATGATTTTAACGTCACAATTTATAACCAAATGTTTTCCATGCTATTACCAATTGAATTGTTTTGAAAACCTCACCAATTACCAATTGTTTCACCAATTCTATACCAATTGTTTTCAAAATATCGATTCTTATGTTTTTACAATTTTAACATATGCTCCCCCTTAACTTATGCCGATTAAAACTTAACATATTATTCAACTCAATGAATGCTTCGCTTCAGCCTTTACTAGATGCACGTTATTCGCCTCCTTTACATTCCAGACGGATACGAGTTATTAAATGAAGATTACCACCCACGTGCAAGCTAAAGTTTAATATAGATGCTACTGCAGGCCGTCGAGGGGCAGCTAGAGGGGCGGTCCTGCGTAATAATAAAGGCCAACTGATCCAGGCCATTTGTTTTCTTCTGTCAGTATTGCCGCCAATGCATGCAGAGTTGCAGGCTCTGCTATTCTCACTGATTTTTTTTTGCGACAACAGGTTACTTTGTTCTACATATTGAGATAGCCTATCTGTCTTTGTTAACTTTGATTAATGACTTGGTCACATTTTCAACACGATTGGGTATGGATTACGAACATCTGAAACTATTTTTGAGCCTCATGCGAGCCACACTATCATATGTACCCCGAGAGGGTAATTCGTAGCACATTTTCTAGCACAGCATGGACTTATGTGGAGTCAAAAGTGCATATGTAACAGTCTCTCGGATCTTCCCATGTTGGCATGTGATAGCTTGCAGACGGATATTCATACAACATATATTCGTTCATAATGGTCACATGGAAGCAGTAATTATATCCTTTCTCACATGTATCACTTTGATGCAGGTGGCTGGGTATGTTTTGCATTATGCTTATTTCTTATGTGTTTCATAGTTTGTCAACAGTCTGATGTTATATATCATTTACTTGCTGAGGTTCGTGATACATCCAACTAGGTCCATCGACAACTGCACTAGCAGACACCCGCTGGAATGGATTACAATTATTGTTGCCGTACCTATCTTGGCTACGAGCAACCCGGGTATTCAATTAGCCTTTTCCATACACCTTGTTTTCGGATTTATTCGACACTTCACCTAAGTAATGATTTACATGTTTGGATTTATGAGGTATATCATCTATCAGCAGCACTGGCTTCCTGCTTTGAAGAATTGTTCGTGTTTATATCTGCTCTCCGCCTCCAGGCCCTGCGACAGCTCTCTTCACATTGGACTAGATTTTTTTGGTCAAATTTTCAATTTATAGTTTATTACTGTCTTGTATTTTAAGGTTTTTGTGCACATTCCTTTATCTTCTCTGTTTAGTTTGGGAGAGTCTACCTCCATAGCTAGGAGCATTAATGCAACCACGGTATTCCTCCGCCATAAGGAGTCTTCCTTCACCTAATATATATATATATATATATATATATATATATATATATATATATATATATATATATATATATATATATTAGGTGAAGGATGGGCAATACCGTCCGGAGATTTTATTAATATAAGAACCCTCACTTGTGGTGGAGGAATACTGTTGTTACATCAAGTCGCTATCTACAGGGGGGAGATTCTCCCAAACTAAACAAAATAAATGGAAAAAAACATAAAAAAATGTAGAGTATGAGCAAGCAATGGACTATATAATGTAAAAACTAGCATTAGTTTAGTGAAAGGCCGACGTGAAAGGTAGGATCCCGAAGCATGGAGCCAAGTTGAGCAGCCAGTCTTCAAGCTAGCGAAACATCCCCATGGTTGAAAAGTGTACCTCGACAAGACAGTGGCAGGAGGAGTCATGTAGACGCAATGCCAAAGAAAACCGAAATATAGAGGTAAGAGTAAGTAAAAGGATAAAGATGTACCCAGGTTGCCCGTCACCAAAACAGGCATGGGTAACAGTGATGATAGAATAGTCCAGTAACCTCTGGGAGGACCGCAGCCAATGAGTGGTATAGCAAACCTCAGCAAATCAAAGTAATGTGTCATCAAGCATTTATGAGAGAAACAAACGGAAGAGATAATAAGCAGACCAGCAAACATACCCAACTGCCCACATCAATACGATGCAGGCGGGATAACTGTGAAGATCCATTGAGCCTTTATGTACGGATGTAGGCTGTATGTATATCAGTATGCAGACTACCTCTAACCACTGGAGGAAGATCCGAAGGTGTGTAAAAAACGCCCGTCTGACGCCGTGTAATCCCATGTTGTACTAGAAAGTGTGCTGCGGAGTTACACTCCCGCGACACATATGATAATGTAGTGCCCGTGGAAGCCAGAAGATCTTTTAGGCGCTTATAGTTACTGTCCAACCGGACAGACAAAGAATTGGGATGATGAAATAGATGCAAAAGGTTCAGACAATATATATCATGTGTATACATTTAAGCGATGCGTAAATATATGACTCAATGCTGGTGTAAAGAGACAATAATGTAAAAGAACACTTGGTGAATCATGTGGGAACAATCACATATGTTTGCCTAAACGAAGTGTTCATATCTAATGTTATAGTATAAAATTACATAGTTTTTTAAATGACATGTCTTAGAAAATATAATGTGTTTTTTCATAAGATATGTATTAGAAAATATAATGTGTACTTAACTAGCACATGTTGTACATAACGATATGTGTTTTTAACATCATTAGGTAAATTTGTACTTAATAGTGGACCGTAACACCTATACAAACACCACTAAACGGAGGGAGAAATAGTGGTTAGCAGAAATAACGCTATTTTTTCCTTTAAAAAAACTCCTCAAATCTGATTCTGAAAATTTTCAGAATCAGTACCCGTTTTTAAAAAGTTAAAAGTCTTAGTATACAACACCAGAAATTATGAAACTTTACAGAAATAAACTTCAAAGAGTTAGATTATGTCCAAAAGTGGGCAAAGGTTAAAAACATTTGGCCCTTCAAATAAATGTAAAACTTCAGATGATCAGTTGGAACTTAATTTAACAGAAAGTTAGCAAAATTCAATAGACTATAACTTTCTACATACTCACTCAAAAAGATTGATTCTTGTGTCAGTTTAAATCTTAGGATGTCTAGTTTGTGTTTCCAAAAGGCTTTCACTAGAAACTTGACCGATCTGTTGGCAGAATAGAGCAATAATTTTTCAAAGACTGAATGAGTAACTTTCTTTTGCCCAAATTCGATGATTCTTATTGCAAATTAAAGCTAATAGTCTGTAGTTTATTATCACCAAAAAATAAAGATTTTGAAAAACGTTTTACTATTTTAAACTATCGTGTAAAGTTAGATACTAAAATTGTAAAAAAAAAGAGCAAGCAAAATAAGGAAGACAAAGCCACCAAGAGTTATCATGGTTCGTTCAATGTGACATACTCCAGTCCCAAGAAACACATTTTCTTGGATTTTCATTATGAAAAGAATACCTTACACCTTTCACAGTACTTGATTCTTGGGTTATACACCAACCTTAATCAAGACTTGATCACAACACCTTTACAACACGTATGTAAACACGTCACCACCTATTGATGTAGCTTTATAGAATGAAATTATAGCTTTATGAGTACAAGAGGTGTAATGTAGCAAAGAGACAACTTAAAACACTATAACTTCAGCTGCAAGTATGAAACAAGCTGCAAGTATGAAACAAGAATGGAGAAGGCGGATCAAGGAAGAAGAGAGTTCAAGGTGTCTCTTTCTTCTTCAATTTTACTCATATTTATAGTTTTGAGCAGCCCCTTATGTTGATTAGGATACCAACATGCCACCTTCAACGTCATCAATCTTTCTTGTCTTCATTTGATGGATGACCACCTCACCACTTTGCATACTTGGCACTTTCACGAGGTATGATTGAAACACTTTAACTCCCATCTTTATGCTGAAAATGTCTGCAAAAAATTTGTAGAATCAAGTGGTTTGGATAACCACTTTCTTCTCCACCTTTTGCTCAACCACTATAGCAACTTGGATGGATAAGAGCTGACCCAATCTGTTGTATTTCAGCTTCCAAACCGAGATATATGCCACCTTACATTCCAAGTGTGTAACTCCTTGCCAACAAGTCATCATGGAGTGTTTTAGTTGGTCCATGTGGTGTAGTCTTGTATACATTTCAAAATCTGATTTGTCCACCTCATACATAAATATTTGGATTTTTTAATGTTTAAAAATGAGTGAGACAATTGATAACCATGGTTGGATAATTGTGAGAATAGATTGCCTAATAATCATCACCATTTGATCCAAACATCCTCTTTTCTCTCCTTTAAGTGCGGCCATTTGTTTCTCAGAAAAATCGCCAATATTCTATTCAAAATAATAATGGAGAAGTCCAAAATCATGAATATAAATCCCGAAAAAACCGAAATCCATAATATATGGTTAATGTGGATATGAAGACCATGAATACCATGAAGACCATATATAAGAAATCTATATATTAAACATTTTAGCATTACACAAAAAATAAGCTTGTATAAATGACCAAAATGCCTTTGTCTCTAAAATGAACAAAATGCCATTGAGAACCAAATATGCCAAATAAGCTTGTATTACACTCCATCATTGTCTTTTCGTTCTTATAAGTATTTTTCGTACGATGTATCCATGAAAAAAGCTCAAAAATACTCTTTTTGCCCTTGTGGTAAGCTGTAAAAATTTCTTTGTCAAGTTAGTGACATAACAACACATACACACACTTACCAAGTTAAAGCATAAAATCATGATGAACATGTGCGGGTTGTTTAAGAACTTATCATATGCAAAGCAGATAATGTGTATACTACAAACGCTTACTTGCTTGAAATATATTTAAAAATATTTCAAAAATACATTGGTATCAATTGATTCATGTCTCAAATTTAGAGACCAATGTATATATCAACTAATCAATATGTCTCTGTTTGAGAGATCGATGTCTCCTAATGAGGTTCTAGTTTTAATCTGTCTAACATAGACCAATCGATGTAGGGTATGACGTGTACTTCGATCGAACAATGTATCTGAGGTTGAGAGATTGGTATCTTCTATTGATGTTCTAGTTTTAAACTCTAACACATCGATCTATCTATGTTCTTTCTGAGAGACTGGTGTACACATACCGAGAGATCGATGTCACTTTTTTATATATTTAAACTTTTTGATATTTTAATGATTTAGAGCGATATTTCATTCATGATATTTCATTAATATTTTAACACATTCATAATAAGCATATACACATTCAATGTAAAGGTCGTAAATTGGGATAAAGAAAGAAGAAAAAAGGAAATGCAAAATAAGACCATAAATTGGCAGTGTGGGACCTGTGTGCATATCCCATCAACAAAATATCGCCCTAGAAAGAGCAACAGACAGAAATCCAACAAAATAAAAGGAAAATCTACATCCGAATCTCCACCAAGCCCAAAAAAAAGAGAGACAAAGAGAAAAATCGAGAACACTTCTAAATATAATCTATAACAACTAAATAACTAATCACATAATTATTAACGATATATCACATAAGAGTATTCTACTACCCAAAGGTGTAACATTTTTTTCCTTTTGCTTTCTCAAAAAGATGTAAATCAAAAAAAAAAAAAAAAACTCATATCCTGCCGGTACGGCAACAGCGACTGCCGCCGCTTATCACCGCCTCCAAGCTCCTCACACTGCTCCGCCACTGTCGCCGCCGCAGCCTTCCCGCAGACACCCTTTGACTTTTCAAACTTTTAGCCTTTCGTCTTAACATTATTTTCATAAGGAGCTGGAAAGACAATTCTGTCCCTCCCACATTCACTATTACTCCGGTTAAGAAAATTTTTGAACTTCCACCGCTTCGACGACCCGGTGGAGTTACTTTTCCTACACTGTCCCTGCTCCTCCTCTTCCTTCGACGTCGTTTTCGGCTCCCATACACAATAAGTTTCCCGTGCAACGCCGTCAAGGTCGTCGGCTTCCGATGAGGAACAAGACGGCGGGTCTGTGTCTTCTAGAAATAGTAACCTTAACGGCATCCTCACCGGTGCCAACAATTTCTCGCTGGAGTTCGCCACTACGTTTTCTTTTGGTTGAGAATTGAGTCCGGTGAAGGAGTACATCGGAAGAATTCGGCCGTTGTGGAAGATTTCGTCGGCCGGAGCAGGGGAAGAAACAGAGTTTCTTGCTATTAATGGAAACTCAAATTCTTCTTTTTCATATTCATCATAATTTTCTTCATTTCTGAACTTTTCTTCCGAATCTTCCAACACATTAGCCTCCTTTTTCAATTGAAACTCAAATTCTTCTGGAAACCCACTTTCCTGCTGTGTGTTTTCACATAATGCTTCACGAGAGCCATTTTCTTTCTGGGAATTTTCACGGAATTGTTCATCAAAGTCACTTGCTTTCCGGCAAAATTCGCCAAATTCTTCACGAAATCCTCTCCCTATCTGGGTATTTTTATGGAGGAATTCCTTTTCATAGGTGGGATTTTGATCAGAAAGAGAATCAAAATCATAGTCTGGATCTAGATTTGATTCATTCCGGACTTCTTCAACGACTCGTGCAGCAATTTGTGCAAATTGGTCAGAAGAATAGCTGAAGAAGCTGGAGGAATGGAAGCGCTGAGGAGTATAGTGCATCGTGATGTCATGAAACGGAAATGGAAAAGGGATCAGATTTGATTTCGACGCTTTTAATTAACTGTGGTTGGAGATAAATATGAAAATAAATATGAAAGAAAGATTTGGGAGAAAGGGTAAATGAAAACGGATGAGCTGAAGAAGAGGGAAAGTGGTTTCAGAGTTTTTAGGAGCTGAGTGGTTGATAATTTTGTAGGACAGAGGATTTAGAAAGGAAAAAAAAAAAAAAGGAAACGGAGAAACAGAAAAGAAAAAGGAAAAGAACAGCTGATGTGATAAGTTTGATGAAAGAAAAGATAAAGGTTAAAGGAGTATGGGAAAACGGTGGGCATAGATGATAGAGGGGTTTTTTTTTTCCTACGGTATTTGATCACTTCTTTTAACATGTAAATAATAATCTCTTCAAGATAATATTTTAACATAGATGTAGATATCTCACTTATTAGCTTAAGGTTTGTCCCATTACTCAGTTAGCAGCCTAACGTTGATGAAACTCACTTAACAAACTCTTTTGCCGAAATGTCTCATTTGTAGCCAGGTGACCGTTGACCGACCGTTGACCAACCGTTGACCAGCCGTTGACTTTCTCAGACCAACCAGAAGTTGACACGTGGCGACCCTTTTAAATTAAAAAAATAAAATTGTATTTTTGAATAAATTGATTTAAAAAGAATTTAAAAATTCTAAAAAAATTGTAAAAATTAATTAAAAAATATTTTAAAAATCAAAAAATTAGGAATAAAAATAAAAATAATAAAAAATTACCCACAAGGCCTCAACACTCCACCCACCTACCCCCTACCACCCCACACCATCCCCCCACCCACCCCCACCCCCCACCCAAAATTTTTTAAAAATTTTTTTTTCTTACTCACTCATAATGCTCCGACCACCCGTTCCACCCCCGCGTCCCCTCCGCCACCCCCTCCTCTTGCGAATTTTTTTAAAAAAATTTTTCTAACTCACACATAACGTCCCAACCACTCCCGCGTCCCCTCCCCCACCCCCGCGCACACCCCAAAAAAATTTTAAGATTTTTTCAACTCACCCACAAAGCTCCTACCCCCCACATCACCCCCCTCCCGCACCCCCGGGCCAAAAAGCGAGTATAATATCTTTTTTGTTTTTGTTTTTTGGTCTTACTCCATTTTTATCTTCTATGTACGTGAATCATTCAGTTAAGAGAACAAAAGAAAAATTGGTACAAGTGTCTACAAAATGAAGAATGCTCAGCCACTCACTAGTTCAGTTTCATAGTCCAGAAGGCTTGTTTATTTGATAACTGCAAAACAAAAAACATCTTTCTTTCAGTGACACCACCCCTGCCCATTCTTCCGTGCTAACCCTGACCTACCCTTGACAACAAGGAAAAGAAAGGAAACAAGAAAATAAACAAGAAAGGAAAGATCAACCTCAACGCACAAGCGCCCATGCACTCAGGCCAGCAATGTAAAATCTTGAAATATTTTAAAAACTTTTTTGGCCCGGGGTGCGGGGGGTGGCGTGGGGGTAGGAGCTTTGTGGGTGAGTTGAAAAAATTTTAAAATTTTTTTGGGGTGTGCGCGGGGGTGGGGGAGGAGACGCGGGAGTGGTTGGGACGTTATGTGTGAGTTAGAAAAAAATTTTAAAAAAAAAACAATTCGCAAGAGGAGGGGGTGGCGGAGGGGACGCGGGGGTGGACCGGGTGGTCGGAGCATTATGAGTGAGTAAGAAAAAAAATTTTAAATTTTTTTTGGGGGGGTGGGGGGTGGGTGGGGAGGTGGTGTGGGATGGTAGGGGAGTAGGTGGGTGGAGTGCTAGGGCCTTGTGGGTAATTTTTTATTATTTTTATCTTTTTTTCCTAATTTTTTGATTTTTAAAATATTTTTTAATTAATTTTTACAATTTTTTAGAATTTTTAGATTCTTTTTAAATCAATTTATTCAAAAATACAATTTTATTTTTTAAATTTAAAAGGGTCGCCACGTGTCAACTTCTAGTTGGTCTGAGAAAGTCAACAGCTGGTCAACGGTCGGTCAACGGTCACTGGCTACAAGTGAGACATTTCGGCAAAAGAGTTGTTGTTAAGTGAGTTTCATCAACTTTAGGTTGCTAACTGAGTAATGGGCCAAACCTTAGGCTAATAAGTGAGATTTTCTCTTCACAAGTATTTACATCGAATATAGTGTATTCACAAGTATCTGATCGTAACATATATCTAATTTCAAATAAATATAAGCGTTAATTAGCTTTTGCCATCTTAATATTTAGCCTATTATCTAATACTCCTCTTAATGTTATAAAATTATGTAATATACCTTTACCCCCTTTGAAGTTTAGATTAACAGGTAAAAACCATTTTATTACATAAAATTTTTGCAAAAAGTGTAGGATGAAATTACTATTTTATCCTCAATTTGGAAAAAACAACACTCAAGCATTTTTCACTATGCGAGGTCGGTTATATGGATAAATTATTTTTATGATACTTTACTTATTTATTTATTTATTTATTTATTGAGTTGTGAACTAAATCCTATCATTCTTATATGTCTCTTAATCTCTAATGATTATATGCGTCTTTAGAATATACATGTTTCAAAACTATCATATAATCTCAATCGTGATTCATGCCTAAATACCTAAAATTGACGATTAAATCTTATACCCTTTACATGACATTAGATACATGAATCAATTATCTCCACTGTCCTCTATTAGTGACCATATGCTCTACAATTGTCATATAAGTCATATCCTTCTTTATTGTCTTTTTCCGTGTCTACTTTGGTCTCTCTCACATTTAACATGCATTTTTCAAAACTATCATATCATCTCAACCGTGATTCATGTCTAAGTACCTAAAAATCACGCTTAAATCTTACAACCTCTACATGACATCAGTTACATGAATTAATTGTCACAAGTGTCCTCTATCAATGATCATATGCACTACAATTGTCATATAAGTCATATCATTTTTTATTGTCTTTTTAATGCCTACTTTGGTCTCTCTCTCTCTCACGTTTAACATGCACCTCATTCATTATCTTGCACCTCCAAACAAGTGCATCTACAGGAGCCTTTGCATATGTCAATATGAAGCCTTTTTTCTCTAGTGTCTCCCGTCGACTTTCAAGCTTAGCATTGACTCCTTCACTAATCTCATCTACCAACACAATGTCATCTGCAAATAACATACTTTACAGAACTCTACCTTGAATTTGTTGCGTGAGATCATATATGACTAAAGCAAATAAGTATGGACTTAATGCAGATCAATGGTGTAAACATACTGTAATAGGAAACTGTGGGTTTAGTCCTCATAGAGTCCTTACGCATGTCATCGAGTTCTCATACATATATCTGATAATTTCTATATATGCTATTCTAACACATTTTTTCTCAAACACTCCACAGAATCTCTTGTAAAACTTTATCATATACCTTTTATAAGTCAATGAAAATCATTTACAAATCCGGCTTCTTCTCTCGATATCTCTCAATTAATCTTCTCAAGAGATAAATATCCTTCATTGTTGACATTCCTAGCATAAATCCAAATTGATTTTCAGATACAATAGTCTCTTTGCGAAGTCTTTTCTCAATCACTCGTTCTCAGAGCTTCATTTTGTGTGGCACATGAACTTAATTCATTTATAATTTGCACAATCTTGTATATCTCTTTTGTTTTTATACAAAGGTACTAAAGAGTTTTCCCTCCATTGATCAAACATCTTTTTGGTCTTCACAATCTTGTTAAAAAGATCTATGAGCCACATAAACCTTTTTTTCCTAGGCATTCTCAAACCTCAGCTGGAATATCGTTGGATCCAATCGCTTTACCATTTTTCATCTTTTTCAGAGTATCTCCTACTTCTGACAATTGACTTCTCCTACTATATGTTATATTTCTATCATCTTAAGAGTTACTTGATTTGCTCATTACGAGTCCATATCATACCAATTCATTAAAATGTTTATCAAAGTATCTTCTCCATCTATCTTTATTGCCCATTCCTATACTAAAATCTTGCTATTTTCGTCTGTAATGCATTTAAGTTGAGTCAAATCTCTTGTTTTCCTTTCTCTCGCTCTAACAATTTTATACACATATCTTTCATCTTCTTTTATGTCCAACCGCTTTTAAACATCTTCATACGCCTTTGATATGGCTTCACTAACGATATGCTTAACTTCTTTCTTATCAAGCCTATGTTTTTTCCAATTCTCTTGATTCCTGCAAATTTAAAGTGTCTTACTTGTTTTCTTTAATTCGTCTTGTACTTCTTCTTTCAACCTCCAAGATTCCTTATTTGCATGCGCTCAACATTTTGACTCACCACGTATATTTCTCACTATTTTCTTTATCTTTACCGCTATATCCTCCACACTTCATTTGCATCACCACTTGAATTTCTTAAGATTTCTTGGTCTAATACTACTCTTCTAAAATCTGCTTGCTTAGCTTCTTTCAAATTCCAACATTTATCTCAGGTTTTATAGGTCTTTGTTTCTCAATCTTCAAATATGGATATCCAACACTACCAGATGGTGTTGCATTGTTAAACTTTCTATTGAGATCACCTTACAGTCCTTACAATCCATTTTATCTCTTCCACGAGTCATGAAATAGTCTATCTGCAAGTTATTTGGTCCACTTTTGAATGTAATCTAGAGTTCATCTCGTTGTTGGAAAAATGTATTAGTCACTATAAGGTCAAACACTATTATGAAATACAAAATTGATCTCCATTCATCGTTCATGTTTCCAAAACCAAATCCACCGTACACCTCATTGTAATCCTTATTCTCTTTGCCTGCATGTCCGTTTAAATCTCCGTCTATAAAGATCTTCTCTCCTACTGGAATTTCAAGCACTATGTCTTCTAAATCTCCCAAAATTGAACATTTATATCCTCTTTTAAACCTACTTTAGAAGCAAATATGCTAATGTTATTGATTTTTTTAAGCACCAACTTAAGAACGACAATTTTATCTCATTTCTTAACAATACCTACTTTGTCTCTTAATAGGACACCTATAATAACCCCCAACTACATTTCTTGTCTTACTCTTTCGTGTATACTGTAGCGCCCCGACCCGCACAGCAGAATCCGAACCGGTACACCCGTCGTAGCTTACTGAGAAGACTACAAGACGTCTCATCTCTCGAATACACATCATCAATGACGTAAGAGAAACAAGTACGGAAACATATATCTCGTGAATCTAAATCATCAATGCGGTACACCAAACGATAAAGTGACTATCAGTAATAGTATATGGTCGCAGCCATCTCAAATGAACTAAGAAACAGAAATAACAGAATCTATCTAATCAATTCTCTCCACAAGGTCTAGACATCCCATTCTGCCCACTCGCCGTCTTCCTCAATGAAGATCATGTCATACTCAGGTTCTCCTGTATCACAAAGGCAGTACCCTTAGCGAAAAACGCTAGCAAGTAACCCGCTTATAAGACATACGGGATCAACACATGGCAAGACATGAGTAATATATAATTCAAGGGGGTTGTGGGGCACATGTCTTGTAAAGCTTCCAAATATATAGGCGAATAACGTAATGAAGCAAGTACAGCAATTCGCACGCAATTAACAATTCATTGGCTATCAAATACCACGCATATCCATACCACAACGACTCACGTGATGCATGTCAAAATATGCACTACACTACACAGTCACAAATGCATGAGCCATTTCTTTTCAAAACAGTGCAATGCATGTCACAATGCCCGGTCTCGTAACTTTATACCCTGTAACGCACCCCGGCTTATATTTCCATCCCGGTTAACGTTATAGACCTCGTTATGCTCTGTGATGCACCGCGGCTTATATTTACATCCCGATTAACATCACAGACCTCGTAATACTCTGCAATGCACCTCGGCTTATATTTCCATCCCAATTAACATTGCAGAGGACTTTATACCCTGTAATGCACCCCGACTTATATTTCCATCCCGGTTAACGTTACAGACCTTTTGTGACCTGTAATGCACCTCGGCTTAAATTTCCATCCCGATTAACATTACAGGTCACCTTCGCAAACCTGTGCCGAAGCACAGCTCTTTTTCAAAACAATATGCAATGCAAGTGCCATGATGCAAGACTCCTCATTTCAATCACATTTCTCGTTCACATATGTAGTTCATGTTCACATGCGCAAGTACAAGTAACACACAAGATTTCCCTAACTTACACATCAAAGCTTAGGCTTCAACTAGATCGTCAACACTTAATCTTAATTCCAAAAGTCACAAACCAATGCGAGTACCCCTATCTTTCCTTCATGGAACTCTATAACACCTCGTACGTTCATTTCCTAACCCTTCTAGGCCATCCTCATTGAAATCTGATTCGAAAACCCTATGAAGTCACCAAGTTGATTCACCATCCTAAGTCAGGTTCCCAAGACTTAGACTACCTTTAATCAGGTCCTAAGAAGTCTCTAAGGTCACCCAAAGATTCCCCGAGCTTCCCTCTTTCTTCCTCTATTTTCCCACAAAACTGATAGACATCATCCCCTCACATCGATCGATCGATGTGACATCATACCCTCACATCGATCGATCGATGTCCATCAGAGAACATCGATCTCTCAGCCTCGTATACATCGATCGATCGATGTCCGTCAGTGGACATCGATCTCTCAACCCTCACCGACATTGATCGATCGATGTCCGTCAGTGGACATCGATCTCTCAACTTCTTTCCACTTCGATCGATCGATGTCCGTCAATTGACATCGATCTCTCAGCCCTCCTATACATCGATCGATCGATGTCCGTCAGTGGACATCGATCTCTGACATCGATCGATCGATGTCAGCGTTCCTCCAGGATTTCATCTGCGAACTTCTGCAGAACCATCACTCCAATTGGTTCCAAACGTGTCCCAATCAATCCAAGCCTAAAACCCTGCTATAGTCACATGATTAAACTGCAGATTCAAATGCTATGCACATACCAAACAATGATTCAAGCCTAGTACGCAATCACTCCGACTTGATCAATCCAAAAATCTCACCTTTTTCCCTCAAACCCCACGCAACAAGGAAATCACAACAAGAAGGGATTCAAGGGGTATGGATTCGCAGGATCTCAAATAATTCACAACAACAACGAAGGATTTTCATATACAGTGGCCAAATCTCGAAACCAAAACACATAAAGCGTACACATGAATTCACATAATGAAACTACTGCATGGTGATCCAATTTGATAGCAAAATAGGCCATTTTTCTTTCACAAATCGTAGAAACTTATAAGATGATTACTTGCCTTTGACTACTCGATGAGGAAACGAAGAACGAATGAGGTTTGGATTGATTCCTGAAGAGATTCTTCCTTAGGGTTGCAGGGAGTCTCCGGAGCGCCTATGGGGAAGGGAAAGAGTTGCATCATCTGTTGAGTGGGGGAAAAGAACTAACGTTGTCAGTTTAATAGGGAAAAAGGGTAAGATTTGGAGCTTCTAAATTATATCTATTATCTTATTTATCTTAAAGGATAAACTTTTATTATTTAATTCTAAAATTAAACGCAATTAATTCTAGTATTTAATCTTCTCATTAATTTCTAATTAATCCTCGTACTTAATTCCTAATTCATTACCGTTGACCGTCATTAATCTCCTTTAATTCCTTCTCTGTCTTTTAATTATCCTACGGAGGGTGCGGTGCATAACATTCCACCCCCCTTACAAAAAGTTTCATCCTCAAAACTAGTGTACCTTATTGGAAGAGGTGTGGGTAAAGTTCCATCATTTGTTCCTCAAGCTTCCATGTGGCTTCACGCTCCGTATGGTTACTCCACTGAACTTTGACATACGGAATCACATGTCTGCGCAGGACTTGATCTTTCCTATCCACAATCTTTATCGGACGTTCCTCGTAAGTGATATCTTCTTTAACATCCAACGGTTGAGCTTCAAGGACATGACTGGGGTCCGATACGTATTTCCTTAATTGAGATACGTGAAATACATTATGAACTTGGGACAAATTTGGTGGCAAGGCTAATCGGTATGCTCTTTCCCTAACCTTGCTAAGCACTTCGTATGGGCCAATATATCTAGGGCTTAACTTGCCCTTCATTCCGAATCTTGCAACTCCCTTGGTGGGTGAAACTCGTAAATAGACCTTTTCACCTTCCTCAAACTCCAAGGGTCGCCTCTTTGTGTCAGCCCAACTCTTACTGCGATCCTGAGCCACCCTTAGTCTCTCTCTTATCACTTCCACCTTTTCAACTGTTTGCTCAACCAACTCGGGTGCAGTGATTGTCCTTTCTCCAACTTCATCCCAACAAACCGGGGACCTGCACTTACGTCCATATAGGGCTTCAAATGGCGCCATGCCAATTGCACTGTGATAGCTGTTATTGTATGAAAACTCCATTAACTTCAACATGCTATCCCAGTTTCCTTTAAAATCCAAGGCGCATGTGCTTAACATATATTCCAAGGTTTGGATGGTTCTCTCGGATTTTCCATCCGTTTGCGGGTGGTACGCGGTACTCATTCTCAATTCGGTACCCATCGCCTTCTGAAATGCCCTCCAAAACTTAGAGGTGAACTTGGGGTCATGGTCCGACACAATGCTGACTGGGACTCCATGTAGGCTCACAATGTTATCCACATATATATTGGAAAGCTTCTCGTAAGATGTACCATGTGGCATAGCTATGAAGTGAGCTGTCTTTGTCAAACGGTCTACAATCACCCAAATCATTTCATTTCCATTGCGGGTCTTGGGTAGTCCCATTACGAAGTCCATCGTCACGTGTTCCCACTTCCATTCTGGGATTTCTAGCGGCTTCATCAAACCACCGGGTCGTTGATGTTCGGCCTTGACTTGTTGGCAAACCAAACACCTTTCAACATACTCCGCTATAGATCTCTTCATCCCTATCCACCAATAGTTTCTTTTGAGATCCTTGTACATCTTAGTGCTCCCGGGATGGATAGACATCCTCGAATTGTGCGCTTCTTGGAGCAATTCCGTTCGGAGTTCGTCTTTACCTGGCATGCATAACCGATTCAGAAACCATAGACTTCCGTCCCCTCGTGACTGGAAGCCCTTTACTGGTCCCGTGGATAATTTGTCGCGGATTTCTTTCAGTGCTGGGTCCTCATACTGCGCTTCTTTAATTCAGTCTACCAAGTCTGGGCTGATAGATAGCGTTGTAAGAAAATTCGCCACTGAGTCCACCACTTCGAGGTCAAACTCCTTGATTTCTCTTTCTAACAGAGATTGTCTCGCGTGGCTAGACTTTCTGCTCAATGCGTCCGCCACTCTGTTGGCCTTACCCGGATGGTAGTTGATGGTCAAGTCATAGTCCTTGAGTAACTCCAACCATCTTCTCTGTCTCATATTTAACTCCTTCTGCGAGAATAGGTACTTCAAGCTCTTATGATCAGTGAACACGGCACATTTCTCTCCATATAGATAGTGTCTCCAGATCTTAAGAGCAAATACCACAGCTGCGAGTTCCAAGTTATGCGTCGGGTAGTTCTGCTCGTATGGCTTTAATTGTCTTGACGCGTACGAAATGACTCGTTCATTTTGCATCAAGACACAACCTGTAAACAGAGCGTTAATTTAAGGCTAGCATATGTATATACAATGCGTTAATTGTAATGATATACATACCTAGTCCTTTCATGGACGCGTCACTATAGATCACGAAACCGTCGGTGCCAGAGGGTTGTGCCAACACCGGAGCTGTGGTCAATCTCTTCTTGAGCTCGGTAAAGCTCTGCTCGCATTCAGCAGTCCATTCGAACTTAGTCTTCTTCTGTGTAAGTCGGCTCAATGGAACTGCTATCGTTGAGAATCCCTCAACGAACTTCCTATAGTAGCCTGCCAAGCCTAGGAAGCTTCTTACTTCAGTCACGTTTGTAGGTCTTGGCCACTCTATGATGGCTTCTATCTTCTTAGGATCTACCGAGATCCCATCCTCAGAAATCACGTGACCGAGAAAGGCTACACTCCTTAGCCAAAATTCACACTTGCTGAATTTGGGATAGAGCTTTTGTTGTCTCAGGATTTGCAACACCACTCTTAAGTGTTCAGCGTGTGCTTGCTCGTCGGGAGAGTAGACTAGGATGTCATCGATGAACACCACCACGGATTGGTCCAACTGCTCTCGAAATACGGTGTTCATCAAGTCCATGAATGCCGCTGGGGCATTAGTTAATCCAAAAGGCATCACCAAGAACTCGTAATGCTCGTATCGAGTCCGAAAAGCCGTTTTAGATACGTCTCCAACTTTCACAAGTAGCTGATGATACCCCTGACGAAGGTCAATCTTTGAAAACCAGCGAGCTCCCTTTAACTGATCAAATAAATCCTTGATCCTTGGCAAGGGATATTTGTTCTTGATGGTAATCTTATTCAGCTCATGGTAATCAATACACAATCTCATGCTGCCATCCTTCTTCTTTACAAATAGAACTGGAGCTCCCCACGGTGATACGCTGGGGCGAATTAAATTTTTGTCTAGCAATTCATGAAGTTGCCCCTTTAGCTCCTTAAGTTCAGCTGGAGCCATTCCGTAGGGTGCCTTAGATATAGGCTCGGCTCCGGGTATCAAGTTAATCTCGAACTCCACTTCCCTCGATGGCGGAATTCCCTGTAAACCATTCGGAAATACGTCCTTAAATTCATTGATCATCGATATTTGTTCCATGGGGAAAACTTCTTGCTGAGCATCTATAGCATACACCATATATCCCTCGGCTCCTTTTTGCAAAGCCTTATAAGCCTTAATCGCCGTCATGTATACCTTCTTTGGAGCTTTGGTTATCTTGACATTTCCTTGTACCGTGATGTCATTCATCTCAGGGTCCTTGAGGGTCACTTGCTTAAGTTTACAATCAATATTGGCATGATTCTTGGTCAGCCAATCCATGCCCAATATGACATCAAAGTCCTTCATCGGGATTGGAACTAAGGTCACCGAGAATAACTTCCCATCCGATTCTAAATCACAATCTTTGTACTAGTGGTGAGAAACCAGTACTTGCTCGCCTGCTGCCTACACCCTAAAGGGGTTCTCGAGCCATTCGGGTAAACAGTCGAGTCTTTTGGCGAATCGTTTAGAAATGAATGAGTGACTAGCCCCACTATCAAACAACACGTTTGCGGGTACTTTGTTAACTAGGATCACACCTAATCACAAGAGGGTAACACATAAAGGTTTTCACATAACACATATTCAATCATCAACTTAGAAGGCTAAAATTCAGCTTAGGCAACTATTATTAGCTTAGGTCATACCTGTCACCACGTTTGCATCCTCCTGGACTTCAGCGTCCGTCATGGCGTGGACTCTCGTATTGGGCCTGCCTTTCCGCTGCTGGGCTGGCCCTGCTCCTGCTTGAGGCTTAGGGTCCCATTCGGGACAATCCTTAATCCTATGGCCTGCCTTCCCACATTTGAAACACGCTCCGGTAATCTTCCAACACTCACCTGCGTGTCTCCTCTGGCAGTGTGGACATTCTGCGGGTGCTTGTCGGTTGGGTTGATTCTGCTGCGGTGCCCTTTGAGCTGGCCCCGCTTGTCCTTTCCTGGGGATCTTGACCCAACGTCCGGGTATACCTCCACTTTGCTCTACTCTCGGCCTCTTGCTCGATTCTTCACGAGCCTCTCTTGGTTGTGACCTGTGCATGTCGCTCTCCACTCGGTAACATGCGTCCAGCATCTTCTCAAAAGTTTTTAAACTCGACCCCGCTATGGCCGTCCGTATGTGGGGGTTCAGACCTTCTTCAAACTTCAGCATTTTCATTCTATTGTTTTCTAACACCATGGGCGTAAATTTGCCCAAGGCATGGAACCTATCCGCATAATCGGAAACATACATTCTCCCCTGTTCAAACTTGTCAAACTGCCTCATCTTCTCCAAAACGGCAGTCTCCGGCACATAGTAATCTTTGTAGGCCTGCACAAACTGGCTCCACTGGATAGGAGGAGTCATCTTGGGCAGAATGCCATTCCACCAGGCATTGGCCCTGCCGATCAGTAACGGTGTGGCCACGTCTACCTTCAATTCCTCAGGAACTTGCACCAGCCTGAAGCATTTCTCAATCTCATCCATCCAAAATCCAGCCACCTCTGGGTCAGTGGTCCCTTCGAAGGTTGGGGCATGCATTTTTCGCATCTCCCCAATGTAGTAGCGAATGCCGTGCTGAGGCGGTGGTGGCGGAGGGGGTTGTTGCTACTGCTGGACAACTCCTTGCGCTATCACTGTGATAGCGTCTATCAGTGCTTGTGGTACTAGCACGGGTGGTGGTGGTGGAGGGTTCTCGCTCCCATTTCCACCATTTCCTTGATTATCACGTCGGGGAGGCATTTTCTGTAAGATCACGCTTATTAGTATCTAGCAGTTCCAAAAGTAAGTACTTGAGGGTCCATAAATGTTGTACAAGCGAAACTCTAAACTAAAGGAAAATAAAACGAGTGGATTAAGTTTTATCACGCTCGCGCACACCCCACCAAATCAAACTTAAACTTAAGATCGTGTACTTATGATACGAATATGGTTCGTATGTTAATGTTGTCCCGATCTTTCTTCACTCTCCAAACGTCCTTCAAGCCTTGAATGTGATGGACAATGGTGCCAAGCAACCACCTTCCTTCAAGCCTCCAAATTCGTTTGGTTATGTGTGTTTCAATCCGCTCAATCCAACCAGTCACTCCTAATCCTTGGATTGTGGATCACCAACAAGGAACACACAATCCTTAATTGGGTCTAGCCTTAATTTAGATATGTGTAAACCAAAGGAAAAACACAAACTTTTATTCAAGAAAACTCAAGAACAAAAGATAACATAAAACACTAGGGTTTTTAGTTCAATGATGAAAATAGTCTAACTACTCAAAGAAATGCTAAGTGATCTATATATATGATTACAAGTCTTGTAAGCCATCTCCACAAAAACGGCTAGGGCTTCTTGGAATCTCCCATGTTGGCACCTCCTTCCTTTGATGTGCAAAAATCTGAATTTTGTTATTTTTGGTAAGTTCCCTTCTCTTGGCAAATCCACAATTATTGTCTCAATCATCAATTATTGCATTATTACCATCCTTCTAGACTTGCCTTGTGCCTCCTTGGTCTTCCTTAAAAACGCCACTCACCCCTTTCCTTGTGACACAAGATCTAATTTTGGTAACTTCCTTTTTCTTGAGTTATCTCCTTATTTGCTCCCAAATCTTCAATTATGACTCCATGATTCATTCCAATCATTCCAATCTGATTTATGACATTCTAGAAGGTCTCTTAATTGCTCTTGATGATGCTAGGCGGCTGCACTCCCCACAAGCAAACCGAAAACCCTAAGTTGCACACTTGGGCTTGTTTTGGACTTCTTTCTTGCAGCCCTTGTATCTATTTTTGTGGACTGATTTTGACAAAACCCAAAACATGAAAGTTGCTCCAAATTAATTCTACTTCAAGGTCCAGCTGGTTCCATGCACTCCCAATCTCGTTTGAAAGCCCAAAATCACAAAACAGCCTTGTATGGACAAGCTTGGTCCAAATCTGAGAAGCCCTCCTTTCCAAAGCTCAAAACGTTTGATCCAAGACTTGTAACACCTACAAAACACACTCATACACCACATAAGTATTCTAAACAAACTTTAAAAGAAGCAAACGAAAAGACAACTAAAAGCCACAGAAACGGCACCAACAAGCGGACTGACTATCATTGGATAATCAGTTCTTAAGCTCAACAATGAGCACCCATTTAGGAGGAACATCCATTGGTTCATCTTGCACATGTTTGGTTAGAAAAGAGCCAACATCAAAACCAAGTTGAAAACCATTAATCCTCTTGGTTTGGCTCCTTGTCAACGGCCCCTTATGGTTAAGGGCACCTTGTGAAAGCTCCTCATTAGGGGGCTCAACCTCAGCCTCATCAATCCCCCCCTCCTCAAAAGGATTCGCCCTCGAATCATCAAGATAAAAATGCTCAAAAGGGGAAAGATCACTTACATTGAAGGTGTTAGAAACTGAACCATACCTGTCGGGAGGAAGATCAAGCACATAAGCATTGGGACCAACCTTTTGAATGACCTTAAAAGGTCCATCTCCTCTAGGCATAAGCTTGGACTTCCTCTCCTTTGGAAACCGTTCCTTCCTTAAATGCAACCAAACAAGATCTCCAGGATAAAACACAACATCTTTTCTATGCTTGTTAGCTTGTTTGGCATACTGTCTATTCTTTCGTTCAAGTTGAAGTTTAACTTTTTCATGCAACTTTTTGATCATTTCAGCTCGTTGTTTACCATCCATGCTAGTATGCTCATCAATTGGAATAGGCAACAAATCAAGTGGGGAATGGGGTAGAAAACCATAGACGACTTCAAAAGGGGAATACAAAGACCCACTATGAACAGCCCTATTGTAAGCAAACTCAATATGTGGTAAACATTCTTCCCAATTTTTCAGATTGCTTTGGATTAAAGCACGCAACATTTGTGACAAGGTCCGATTTACCACTTCAGTTTGGCCATCTGTTTGTGGATGTGCAGTAGTAGAAAACAAAAGCTTAGTTCCCAACTTGCTCCAAAGCACACGCCAAAAATGACTCAAGAATTTACTGTCCCTATCACTAACAATTGTTTTAGGCATGCCATGCAATCGAACAACTTCTTTAAAGAACAGATTTGCAATGTAAGAAGCATCATCTACTTTGTGACAAGCAATAAAGTGTGCCATCTTAGAGAATCTGTCTACCACAACAAAGACACTATCTCTACCACCTTTTGATCTAGGTAAGCCAAGAACAAAGTCCATAGAAATGTCCTCCCAAGGTGCACTAGGTACGTCCAAGGGTGTGTACAAACCATGAGGTTGTGTTTTGGACTTAGCCTGCCTACAAGTGATGCAACTACTACAAACCTTTGCAACATCTGATTTCATGTGAGGCCAAAAGAAATGTTCCTTTAAAGTTTCTAAAGTTTTAAAAACTCCAAAGTGTCCCATTAACCCGCCCCCATGTGCTTCCTTAACCAACAATTCACGCATTGATCCTTTAGGAATGCATAATCGTTTCTCCTTAAATAAATAGCCATCATGCAAATAAAATTTACCAAAAGGAGAATCAACACATGCATCATAAATGGAAGCAAAATCAGAATCATCCTTATACAATTCCTTAACAAATTCAAAGCCAAGCAAGTGTGAAGACAACTTAGTAATCAAGGTATACCTTCTAGACAAAGCATCAGCAACTATGTTATCTTTTCCTTGCTTATACTTAATGACATAAGGAAATTGCTCAATAAACTCAACCCACTTTGCATGCCTCTTATTCAGTTTTCCTTGACTTTTAAGGTACTTCAAACTTTCATGATCAGTATGAATGACAAACTCTTTGGGTTGCAAGTAGTGTTGCCAAGTTTGTAAGGACCTTACTAAAGCATACAACTCCTTATCATAAGTAGGATAGTTCAATGCAGCACCTTTCAACTTTTCACTAAAATAAGCAATAGGATGCTTACCTTGGGTTAGAACAGCTCCAATTCCCACGCCACTTGCATCACACTCTATCTCAAAAGTATCATCAAAGTTGGGCAACTTCAAGATAGGTGCTGTAGTGAGACGTCTTTTAAGCTCATCAAATGCCCTTTGTTGGGCGTCCCCCCAATGGAATCCAACCTCTTTCTTAACGATCTCATTCAATGGTGCGGCCACGGTTGAGAAGTCTTTGACAAACCGCCTATAAAAACCTGCCAAACCATGAAAGCTCCTCACTTCTCCCACACTCTTTGGTATAGGCCATTCAAGGATGGATTTCACCTTGTCTTGATCCATTTCAATCCCTGCAGAACTGATTACAAAACCAAGAAAAACAACTTCGTCCAAACAAAAAGAACATTTCTTAAAGTTAGCATAAAGTTTTTCTTTTCTTAGCTTTTCAAAAACAGCTCTTATGTGAACTAAATGCTCTTCTAAGGTCTTAGAATAGATCAAGATGTCATCAAAATAAACCACAACAAACTTCCCAATAAAAGCTCTCAAAACTTCATTCATTAACCTCATGAATGTACTAGGTGCATTAGTTAACCCAAAAGGCATAACTAACCATTCATACAATCCAAATTTAGTTTTAAAAGCTGTTTTCCATTCATCACCCTCTCTTATTCTCACTTGAAAATAACCACTTTTCAAATCAATTTTCGTATACCATTGTGAACCATGCAACATATCAAGCATATCATCAAGTCTAGGAATGGGGTACCTATACTTTACAGTGATTTTGTTGATGGCCCTACAATCTGTACACATCCTCCAAGTGCCATCTTTTTTTGGAACAAGTATGACTGGCACTGCACTTGGGCTCATGCTTTCCCTTACCTTCTCTTTGGCCAAGAGATCCTCCACTTGCCTTTGTATCTCCTTTGTTTCCTCCGGATTGGCTCTATAAGCTGGCCTATTAGGTAGGACAGCCCCTGGAATAAAGTCAATGTGGTGCTCAATCCCTCTTAAAGGTGGCAACCCATGTGGCTCCTCCTCGGGAAACAAATCTGCAAATTCTTCCAACAAAGAAACAACACCACTAGGCAAGGTAGATGGTAAGTCATTCTTAGAAAACAAGCATGCAACACTATCTTTGTAAAGCATCACCAAAACAGTTTTATTATCATACAATGCATGGGTAACTTCACGAGATTTTGCAAAGAAAGCATGCTTCTTAGGTGGACGTGAAATTTGTGGTGTGGATGCTTGTGAAAGTGTTTGAACCGTGGGTGAGGGTGGACTGGTTTGGGCCATGGGTTGTGTACCCTTGGCCGAGGAGTTTGTAGCCTCCATAAGGCTTCTTCTCTCCTTTTTAAGAACCTCCAAGAACCTTTTTTCAGCCTCCTTTTCCTTAGGATCTGAATGGTTCTTCTTCATCCTCTTAGCATCCTCATAAACTTTATGTGGAGACAATGCATGCAACTTAAACTTTTTGCCATTAAAAGTAAAAGCATACATGTTCAATCTACCATCATAAATAACATGCTTGTCAAATTGCCAAGGTCTACCTAACAAAATATGACTAGCATGCATAGGAGCTACATCACACAAAATTTCATCTTTGTAGCCGCCAATAGATAAAGAAATCAGAACTTGTTTAGACACATGAATTTCACCACAATCATTTAGCCAAGATAACCTATAGGGATGGGAATGATCAATCATAGGTAAATCTAGCTTTCTAACAAGTTCAATACTTGCAACATTAGCACATGAACCACTATCAATAATTAAAGTGCAAGTTTTGCCTTTTACCAAACAATGGATGTGGAAAATGTTCTCCCTTTGCAAGTTTTCTTCTTCCTCCTTCATGTGTGCACTTAAGGCTTTTCTTACCACAAGAAAGTCCTTGTATGCTCCCTCTTCATCACTCTTTATCTCCTCAGCTGAGTCCTCTTGGTATTCTTCCTTTGGGGCTCGTCTTCCTCCTCTTCTGAATAGAATTCATTTGTTTCCTCAAGGTACAACACTTTCTTGGCATTAGGGCAGTCCCTTGCATAATGCCCTCTACCTCTACATTTAAAACATTCAATCTCCCTTGTCCGTGGAGGGTTTGCGGTTGTCTTGCCTTTGCCTTTGTCATTTTGACCTAGATTTGCACCATTGGTCCGTTGAGTGAAGTGTGGTTTATTTGGGGTGTTCTGGCTGTTTTGGCCGAGGGTGTTTGAACCTGGCCGTGCCCCTCCATTACCATTAGACCTAGGCTGCACTTTAGAAAAAGAAGAAGTATTAGTTCTAAAACCAAATCCACTAGTAGAAGAACGTACCTTTAATTTCCGCTCAATTTTCTCAGCTTTGTGAACCATGGAATTTAGATCAACATAGGTAGTGAGTTCAAGTTGAAACCCAATCTCCTTATTAAGACCTCCCAAAAACCGAGCCATGGTTGCCTCCTCAGATTCTTCAGTATCGGTTTTTATCAACAAACTTTCTAACTCCTTAAAGTATTCATCCACACTTTTATTTCCTTGAGTTAGGCATTGCAACTTTTGGAACATGGATCTCTCGTAAGATTCTGGAATGAATTTCTTTCTCATCTCATATTTCATCTCATCCCAAGTTCCAATTGTGGGTTGTCTAGTCCTTCTCCTTATACTTTGAGTTTGGTCCCACCAAATCAAGGCATATTCCAAGAACTCTATACTTGCATATCTCACTTTTTGCAACTCGGTATAGTTGGTATAGGAAAAGATCATGTCAACTTTTCTCTCCCACTCAATGTAAGCTTCAGGGTCACTTTTACCATAAAAGGGTGGAATGTTTATTTTGGTTTTCAAATAATCATCCTCTTGAGGCACATACCTCCTAGGTTGTATTCGGCCTTGAGGTCTTGGGTATACCTCCTCAACCTCTTCCTCTTCATAGTAGTCATTCCATTCCTCCCTAACAGGTTGTGGTCTCTCTCCGTGTCTCCTATCTCCTCTACCCCTTGCTCCTCCTCTACCTCCCATGCTTGTGGATCCCTTAGGTTCAGTTCCACGGGATGTTTGGCCTTGGTTTTGAGGTGGGGGT
This sequence comes from Eustoma russellianum, assembly GCA_036186865.1. Lineage (NCBI taxonomy): Eukaryota > Viridiplantae > Streptophyta > Magnoliopsida > Gentianales > Gentianaceae > Eustoma > Eustoma russellianum. Next base: position 16,872,454 of record AP025063.1, on the reverse strand, counting down.
TGTTCTTGGGTAGGAGGTGTGGTGGATGTCATCCTCGCTTCCCACTCATCCAACCTAGATTGCATAGTACTAAGCATTTGCGCCATCTTTTCCATGGAAAATTCCACTTTGTCTCCTCCTCCTTGGGTACTGTTTGAACCATCCATGGCAACCTGAAACGCTTTCACAAACAAGAAAAGAAGAAAACTAACACAAGAAACAAAAGTGAGTCGTTAATGAAAACAAAAAAAGTAAAACGAAAATCTGTTTGGCCTTTTTTTTGTCCTCCCTTGTTTTCTCTCAATTGTTCAAGTGTTTTTCCTTGGCCAATCTTGAGCTAGAACCTCTTAAGGCAAGTCCCAAATTGGCTAACCACAATCTGTTTCGTTTTCTGTCCGTGTAAGCTTCTTTTGCCTTCAAAAACACCAATTGGTCATCAAGTGGTAAAACAGCGTCAAGAAGTTTAGAGCACAATTTAAAACACACTTAATAACTATGATTCAAAGAAACAAGAAACCAAAAGTGATGTAGTTGGCTGAACCAAAGAATTGCTAGGGGTTGTCCTGGGCAATCTTTAATTAAACCAACTTATGCAATATCAAATGCAAGTTCTTTGATTGATAGTATGAATGTGTATCCAAGGTGGAGAATTGAAGGTTTTATGTGTGTTGTTTTGGGGCAAACACACGGCTTTTTGTTTTGCTTTTGTGAACTTGGATGGTAGATGCAAAAAGATGGAACTTTTGTACAAAAGGAACTTCTTTTCTCTTCCTTTCTTTGTGCACTTCTTTTTGTTGGTTTGTGCACGTTTCTTTTCCTTTCTTTTCTTTTTTTTTGACGTTCAAAGCAGCCTTGATGCAACCTTTGTTTGTTTTTTTTGCGAGAATCAGTGGTATATGCTTGAAAGATGATCCTTTTTGTGTTTGTATGGATGTGTAGTAGAGAAACAGATTTTCCTTGGATACCAATACAACCAAAACAAACAACTTGTATTCAATATCACACAAGCAAATTTAATTAAAAGCTTCGTTAACAACAAGGTATTTGACTCAAAGGTAGCTTCTTTTAGGCCTTGGACTGATTTTAGGTGGAGTTAAATCCTATTCAATGCAAACAACAATAATCCTATGATTAAGTGTGTTAAAGATGAGATCTTTAATGATAGGTGATCAATATTGATGCAAAAGGTGAAGTCTTTTTTTTTGTGGTTTTCGTTGGACTGAAGAAAAGAACAATCTTTGTTTTTGTTTTGATGAAATGAAGCAAAAGATCAATTTTTTTTTGAATGATTGAGAATAACAAGAATGACACAAGTGACACAAAGAAAAGATATTTGAGATGAAGATAAACGAGAGCTCTGATACCACTTGATACGAATATGGTTCGTATGTTAATGTTGTCCCAATCTTTCTTCACTCTCCAAACGTCCTTCAAGCCTTGAATGTGATGGACAATGGTGCCAAGCAACCACCTTCCTTCAAGCCTCCAAATTCGTTTGGTTATGTGTGTTTCAATCCGCTCAATCCAACCAGTCACTCCTAATCCTTGGATTGTGGATCACCAACAAGGAACACACAATCCTTAATTGGGTCTAGCCTTGATTTAAATATGTGTAAACCAAAGGAAAAACACAAACTTTTATTCAAGAAAACTCAAGAACAAAAGATAACATAAAACACTAGGGTTTTTAGTTCAATGATGAAAATAGTCTAACTACTCAAAGAAATGCTAAGTGATCTATATATATGATTACAAGTCTTGTAAGCCATCTCCACAAAAACGGCTAGGGCTTCTTGGAATCTCCCATGTTGGCGCCTCCTTCCTTTGATGTGCAAAAATCTGAATTTTGTTATTTTTGGTAAGTTCCCTTCTCTTGGCAAATCCACAATTATTGTCTCAATCATCAATTATTGCATTATTACCATCCTTCTAGACTTGCCTTGTGCCTCCTTGGTCTTCCTTAAAAACGCCACTCACCCCTTTCCTTGTAACACAAGATCTAATTTTGGTAACTTCCCTTTTCTTGAGTTATCTCCTTATTTGCTCCCAAATCTTCAATTATGACTCCATGATTCATTCCAATCATTCCAATCTGATTTATGACATTCTAGAAGGTCTCTTAATTGCTCTTGATGATGCTAGGCGGCTGCACTCCCCACAAGCAAACCGAAAACCCTAAGTTGCACACTTGGGCTTGTTTTGGACTTCTTTCTTGCAGCCCTTGTATCTATTTTTGTGGACTGATTTTGACAAAACCCAAAACATGAAAGTTGCTCCAAATTAAGTCTACTTCAAGGTCCAGCTGGTTCCATGCACTCCCAATCTCGTTTGAAAGCCCAAAATCACAAAACAGCCTTGTATGGACAAGCTTGGTCCAAATCTGAGAAGCCCTCCTTTCCAAAGCTCAAAACGTTTGATCCAAGACTTGTAACACCTACAAAACACACTCATACACCAAACCTAAGTATTCTAAACAAACTTTAAAAGAAGCAAACGAAAAGACAACTAAAAGCCACAGAAACGGCACCAACAAGCGGACTGACTATCATTGGATAATCAGTTTTTAAGCTCAACAATGAGCACCCATTTAGGAGGAACATCTATTGGTTCATCTTGCACATGTTTGGTTAGAAAAGAGCCAACATCAAAACCAAGTTGAAAACCATTAATCCTCTTGGTTTGGCTCCTTGTCAACGGCCCCTTATGGTTAAGGGCACCTTGTGAAAGCTCCTCATTAGGGGGCTCAACCTCAGCCTCATCAACTTAGACCTAAAGATCAGCTTAAGGTCAAGATCACAGCTTAAGACTCTACATGTCATAACCTAGGTCTCCGAGGTAGATCTGAAGCCTAGGCTCTGATACCACCTGTAGCGCCCCGACCCAGACAGCGGAATCCGAACCGGTACACCCGTCGTAGCTTACTGAGAAGACTACAAGACTTCTCATCTCTCGAATACACATCATCAATGACGTAAGAGAAACAAGTGCGGAAACATATATCTCGTGAATCTAAATCATCAATGCGGTACACCAAACGATAAAGTGACTATCAGTAATAGTATATGGTCGCAGCCATCTCAAATGAACTAAGAAACAGAAATAACAGAATCTATCTAATCAATTCTCTCCACAAGGTCTAGACATCCCATTCTGCCCACTCGCCGTCTTCCTCAATGAAGATCATGTCATACTCAGGTTCTCCTGTATCACAAAGGCAGTACCCTTAGCGAAAAACGCTAGCAAGTAACCCGCTTATAAGACATACGGGATCAACACATGGAAAGACATGAGTAATATATAATTCAAGGGGGTTGTGGGGCACATGTCTTGTAAAGCTTCCAAATATATTGGCGAATAACGTAATGAAGCAAGTACAGCAATTCGCACGCAATTAACAATTCATTGGCTATCAAATACCACACATATCCATACCACAACGACTCACGTGATGCATGTCAAAATATGCACTACACTACACAGTCACAAATGCATGAGCCATTTCTTTTCAAAACAGTGCAATGCATGTCAGAATGCCCGGTCTCGTAACTTTATACCCTATAACACACCCCGGCTTATATTTCCATCCCGGTTAACGTTACAGACCTCGTTATGCTCTGTGATGCACCTCGGCTTATATTTCCATCCCGATTAACATCACAGACCTCGTAATACTCTGCAATGCACCTCGGCTTATATTTCCATCCCGATTAACATTGCAGAGGACTTTATACCCTGTAACGCACCCCGACTTATATTTCCATCCCGGTTAACGTTACAGGCCTTTTGTGTCCAGTAATGCACCTCAGCTTAAATTTTCATCCCGATTAACATTACAGGTCACCTTCGCAAACCTGTGCCGAAGCACAGCTCTTTTTCAAAACAATATGCAATGCAAGTGCCATGATGTAAGACTCCTCATTTCAATCACATTTCTCGTTCACATATGCAGTTCATGTTCACATGCGCAAGTACAAGTAACACACAAGATTTCCCTAACTTACACATCAAAGCTTAGGCTTCAACTAGATCGTCAACACTTAATCTTGATTCCAAAAGTCACAAACCGATGCGAGTACCCCTATCTTTCCTTCATGGAACTCTATAACACCTCGTACGTTCATTTCCTAACCCTCCTAGGTCATCCTCATTGAAATCCGATTCGAAAACCCTATGAAGTCACCAAGTTGATTCGCCATCCTAAGTCAGGTTCCCAGGACTTAGACTACCTTTAATCATGTCCTAAGAAGTCTCTAAGGTCACCCAAAGATTCCCCGAGCTTCCCTCTTTCTTCCTCTATTTTCCCAAAAAACTGATGGACATCATCCCCTCACATCGATCGAACGATGTGACATCATACCCTCACATCGATCGATCGATGTCCATCAGAGAACATCGATCTCTCAGCCTCTTATACATCGATCGATCGATGTCCGTCAGTGGACATCGATCTCTCAACCCTCACCTACATCGATCGATCGATGTCCGTCAGTGGACATCGATCTCTCACCTTCTTTCCACTTTGATCGATCGATGTCCGTTAGTGGACATCGATCTCTCAGCCCTCCTATACATCGATCGATCGATGTCCGTCAGTGGACATCGATCTCTGATATCGATCGATCGATGTCAGCGTTCCTCAAGGATTTCATCTGCGAACTTCTGCAGAACCATCACTCCAATTGGTTCCAAACGTATCCCAATCAATCCAAGCCTAAAACCCTGCTATAGTCACATGATTAAACTGCAGATTCAAACGCTATGCACATACCAAACAATGATTCAAGCCTAGTACGCAATCACTCTGACTTGATCAATCAAAAAATCTAACCTTTTTCCCTCAAACCCCACGCAACATGGAAATCACAACAAGAAGGGATTCAAGGGGTAGGGATTCGCAGGATCTCAAATAATCCACAACAACAACGAAGGATTTTCATATACAGTGGCCAAATCTTGAAACCAAAACACATAAAGCGTACACATGAATTCACATAATGAAACTACTGCATGGTGATCCAATTTGATAGCAAAATAGGCCATTTTTCTTTCATAAATCGTAGGAACTTATAAGATGATTACTTGCCTTTGACTACTCATGAGGAAACGAAGAACAAATGAGGTTTGGATTGATTCCTGGAGAGATTCTTCCTTGGGGTTGCAGGGAGTCTCCGGAGCGCCTATGGGGAAGGGAAAGAGTTGCGTCGTCTGGTGAGTGGGGGAAAAGAACTGACGTTGTCAGTTTAATAGGGAAAAAGGGTAAGATTTGGAGCTTCTAAATTATATCTATTATCTTATTTATCTTAAAGGATAAACCTTTATTATTTAATTCTAAAATTAAACGCAATTAATTCTAGTATTTAATCTTCTCATTAATTTCTAATTAATCCTAGTACTTAATTCCTAATTCATTACCGTTGACCGTCATTAATCTCCTTTAATTCCTTCTGTCTTTTAATTATCCTACGGAGGGTGCGGGGCATAACTTATACCAAGTTTAAATCTTGAATTGTCCAATATTCTAGATTTCTTACCTATTCACTTTGTCTCTCGCAAACATAAAATGTTTACTTTTCTCCTTATTATCGTGTTCATTATATCCATTGTCTTTCCTGTTAAAGTTCCAATATACCACGTTCCTAGTATATTAATCTTACCTAACCTAGTATTTTCTCTCTCTTATAATCTAACTTATGGCCTAAGAACTCTTGCTTGTTTCTCACAGCATTTGAGTTCTCTAGGAAATGCAACAGCCGTAACTCAATTGTCGCTGCATTCGGACCATGTGACGGAGTCCTTTGCATATTTGACACTACATCCAAGTACGCTAGATGCAACGGTCTTTGCCAGACTGTATTTGGACCATACGGTGCGTTCCATATGGGAGAACATCCTATTATTAGCGTAATTTCTTGTTTGATCTATCATCATATTCAGTGACAAGGTTTTATACTGGTTGTCAACCTAATGTCACCCTCCTTTTTTATCCACGCTTGGGACCGACAAGTAGAAAATTGACCAAACGAGAGTTAATTGAGAAAAAAATCAAATAAGAAAATATTTGTCATCCCCTATTTATTTGCTCCAAGTCACAATGACCGCCATCGGACACCAACGACGGTTGTTAACAAACGACATAATTTCATAGCCATGCTTCAAGAATTTACAGGTATCTCCTGTCTTCTTTTTTTTGATAATTGAAACAATGTTCGTTAATCAAATAGATTGTCTATCAGGCAACACAATGCAACATGTCCTCCCCTAAAGCAGGAACCAAAAATTCAGGTGGACGTCTGACCCAACGAATGCTGCATAATGTTATATGATTTAGTGAAATTTGCTAGAATATGTGCAACATTGTTAGGGTTCCCTGGAATCCACTGAATCTTGCAATCTTCGTTTTTATCATGGATTTGGCTTCCTCCAAATATAATGCTTCTTCTGTTCGAAAGTCCTCCAAATTCTGACACATCTTAACAATCTTTTGTGAATCAGTTCCCATAATTGCATTGTTACAGTTCTTTTGCCAATAGCATTTGCAAGCTTCCTTTTCTGCTATAGCTTCCAATACATCAAAATTTCCACAATGTGGCAATTTCCATACTCCTTGTTACGTTTCGAAAAAATTTTCGCCACATCGTAACATTTTCGGCACTGTAAATTTAATCCCATCGATATGTTTTTTCTAAATCCTTTGGTATGCCGAAACCCTAACGAGTTTGATAACGAACGTCATCGAATATATGAAAAAATTTAAATGATTTCGTTGTAACAACTTGAATTGTTAGGTTAACTTAAATCAAACGAGGATATGTGACTCGATAAATTTCATTAATTAAACAAAATGAAAAATAAAACAATACATGATTAAATATCTTGTACAAGAAGAAAAAGAAAATGAATATACATGGATACATATATATACATGGGTTTAGGGTAGGAAAATAGGAAGAAGATATTGTGGTTAAGAAAATGCCCCAACAAAATACCAAGTGTAGAAAAATTGTGTAGAAACCAAATGATGGTATTTTGTCATATTCTACCTACTAATACCTTAATATGGCCGAATTCTCCATGCAAGTGGGAAGAAGAGATTTCTACCATTTTGTTTTATACTACACAACAAAACTCTACACACTTTTATTCCAATCATCCCACTTTCTTCCACTTTATCCTACATGACAAACAAGATAAAATTTTCTTCCTCCCCACCCACCAGTAGGCCGGCCACCCTACCCAAGGAAGAGAAGATATTATCTTTTCTTACACTCCTCTCTCCTCCATCATTTCTTACACAACCTAAAGCCACCCTAACCCACCTAAAGCCCTCATTATCAAGAAACAAAAATCTTCTTCCACCCAAAACCTCCTGTTCGGCCGAAATGATAAAGAAAAGGGGAGAACCAATTCTTATCTTCATTTTACACCTTAAAACTTCTCTCCATCAAACTTCTTCTCTCTCCCCTCCAACACACTAAGCCTTCCAAGCTCCTCTTACTTCAATCCTTTTGCCGAAAGTTGCTCCTAAGGCAAAGGAAGAATTTTCTTCTTCCTCACTTCATCTACACATATACAAAACAAGTTCCATAAACCGTTCATTATTCAAGGGTAATTCAAGAAGGTGTTAGGGTTAAGAATCAAGGAAGAACAAGGTAAGAAACTCTATGTAACTTAAGTTAGATTCTTCCATTTACTTAGCTTCATAATTTGCTCATAAACCTTACCATTTTACTTTCCAAAACCGTGTACCCAAGCAAGGAAGGAGAAGGTATTTTTCTTCAAAACCAAGTGAAGAACATCACTTTTTAGTGTAAGAAAAAGTGAACCAAGGCAAGTACTCTTCCTAGATACTTCATGGATTTTTAAAGACTAAGTATTTATGTTTATATCAAAGTTGGATCATCATGTAGTATGTTCAAGTTTTCACCACAAGAATATGTAAAATCTATGTTTCTATGTGACATATGTATATATGCACACTTATCCATACACCCAAAAATATGGACTTTATGAAGAAATGAGATTAAATGAATTTTCTAAAGGAAAGGTATGTGGAAATAACCAAAGAAAGTGAAGTCATATGTGCTGATAAGAAAAGTGCATAAAGAATGCAAGTTTAGTTCATTTGGTTATGTATTTCTTTATGATGATAATCAAGTATGCATTTTCTATGGCGTTTTAAATTTCGTATGTTTTAAGATCATGTTTTTAACATGTTTATGTATGCATCATAAGCGTGACTTACATGCATGGTCTCGATGGTTGTTTGATGATCATCATCTTCATATATATACATACATACCATACGGCCAAGTGGCCATTTTTGGCACTTCATTTGAGCTTCATTATCCATCTTCAAGATGTGTATGTAAATGATGATTATGGCTCAAAAAGTGCACTTTTTATGGTTTCCCTCATGTTCATGTTTATGTGTTTTCATTATGTCACAATCTTTGAAATAAGTATAATGAAGGAAAATAATATAAACATGGTTAATATATACACACACACATATATATATATACATATATATACATATATATATATATATTCAACACTCATTGTGTATTTAAAATGGAAGTAAAAATGAGATTTAAATGGTTGTGTATGTGTATGGTATGCGGCCATAAGGCTTTAGATGGAGTAAAATAAAATGTGACATGTTAAAGAAGTATATTATAAATATAAATATATATATACGCTCGGCCCCACTAAACTTTTAAGGGTATAAATGACTTATTCAATGTTATGTATACATATAAGTGTAATATTATTAAAAATATACATATGTAATATATATACTATATATACGGCCTTAAGGCCATTTAATGACCTAAATGACTTAATTTCCATGTTATGTCCACTTATATGTATAATGTGTAATAAGGTATGAAGTATGACATAAGTTATATATTTTGATGACATATTAGAGAAATTAGAAAATGGCGTTATAAATGCTTAAGTGCTGAAACATTAGTGATACATGGAAAATACAAATTAAGAAAGTGGTGTTGGGTGAAAAAATTATGAAAAGTGGGATGTTTTGGTGACATGGCCGAATGGTCACTCCTTGGGGGTAAAAGTGGTATTTTCTTAAGTTATGACATGCAGGACGTAAGTAGTGGATGTTTGATGATAAGTGATAAAATGACCAAAATACCCTCATTGGCCGATATTACATGTTGCATGACATAAAATTTGAAAAGTCATTTTTACCGCATCACATGTTTTGAAAAAGTTTATATGCATAACGAATACTAAACACGAGATGATTGATTCCAACAACACACGATATGTTATGTTTATGTTCATGAATATGTTTATGTTATGGTGCACCGGCCTGATATCGGGACCGGAGTGGTAGGTATCAGGGGCATATGATTACGTTATGTCAGAGTGCAACCTCGGGTATGGGATATGGGTTCTCTATCATAACGCATCACCGTTAGGACATGTGCATATGTTTATTATGTTTTATGTCGTACATGTACTATATAGGGAATCAATCGGTAGGTCGCGCATTATTATTCTTATGGAAGTGCTATAGTCATTTATGAGAATGTCATGTCATTATGTCTATGAAAATATCATGTTATGCAAGTTTATAGAAAAGTCATGTTATGATTATGAAAAGACATGATTTATGAATTACATTTTGAACATGTTACCCTTAGGTATGTTTAGAATATCCTTAAGTTTATGATGTTATTAAGTGAATTGAAGTAGGGTTTATGCATCAAACTATAGATGTTATAAGTCTATGACTTCAATTAGGATATGGATTAGAGTGTAAGTATGGATTTATATATATATATATATATATATATATATATATATATATGTTGCTATGGACTTAGATAGAAGTTATGCTTCCTATGTTATGATGATAAATTCTTATGTATTACATGTTGCTTATACTATTTATGTTACTCTATTTGTTAAATGGCGGTGCGTTTTATTATATTCTTTATTATATTGATTATTACTTTGTCACCCCGTCTGCCCATGCATGATCCATGTGATGTATCTAGCAGGACTACTTGCTGGGCGATTACGTTTTTATCGCTCATACTTGTCTAAAATCACTTGCAGAGGACATGTGTCCCCGAGATTGGATACGTGGATGACGAGCCTCACATAGACTATCCTTGTGAGAGATGTACACCATGACTTAGCTTTTGAGACCGATGCTTATTTTGTACTAGTATCATTTGGGACATCAAATATTTTGGATTGTATTATTATGACAATTTGTACCTTATTGCATGTCGTGTGTTTACCTTTATGTCGCTTCCACAATTTCGATTCATGTTTCATGTCGACATGAACATGTATGTATTGATGCTTTGTACTTCTCTTAGTAAAGTACAATGGGTACATCGGACCGAAAACCTAGTTTCGGGCGGGGCGCTACAAGTGGTATCAGAGCCTAAGGTTCTAGATCCACGGCGGAAATAGTAAAGTAAACGACTTAGAGTTTAAGTGATGATATTAGAACTTAAGATATGATCTTAGTCCGCCTAAGATCATTAGAACTGTGTAGGAATAGATGGTTAAAATTTTAACTTTACGCAAATTATAAAGTTTCATTTCAAAACTCTAATTTTAGAAACTTAAACAAATCACCAGAACTAAATTTAAATTAAGTTGTTTGACTATTATATTCATAATAACTGCTTCCAATAGGATGTCTTACGATCGAGAGGCAGACCTCGCACCGAACGATCGACACAATTACCTCCTCCTCTGCTACCGCATGTACCTTCACCGGTAGACCAGTACCCCCATTTGCTGAGCCAGTACCACCATACGCTCAGCCAGTAACTCCGCTCCAGCAGTAGCACTATCATGATGATTTCAATCAGGTCATACTCCATGTTGAGAAAAAGTGTTTGAATGATTTACAAATGCATGATTTAAATGGTACGAGTTTACGAAATGCATAAATAAATTATTACTTGACACGTTTATATGATATACATGCTTCATATGCTTATATATATTGTTTCCGTACTAACAAGGCATGAAGCGTTAAAGCTTACATCATATGGAAAATCTTTGTTGTCTTTGTATCATTTTCAGGTGCTACAATTAATGAACTAATGTAGTTAATTAAGTAGAGTGCTTAAGTTAGTGAACTGACTAGTTCATTAAATGAAGACATATTTGGAGAAAGCTTTATGGCAACAAATTTGAGAATGGAAAGTCTTCTCCCTGTTTATTCTGCACGCCGTATATACATATAATATATATGTTCATATTTTTTAAAAAGGCACAATGCACATATATCCCGACGTACCACCTACACGTCACATATATTATAAACGTACGTCGACGTCACACCACTATATACACCTCATATTTATGAGTATATTCAGGTCTTATATCATATGATATAAGTCATGGTGACGTCAAAATTATAACGAGATGTTACAAGGTCATAAACCGAAAATTGTCGTATCGGGTGACTACCGAAACTTTACCGACATGTCATGTACTTGCCATATAAAGATGTCCAGCCCATGTACATCAAAAATAGCAAAAAATTTCGTGGCTCACATGTTAAAATCAGCCACTAAATCATTCCATGTTGGCACACACAAATCACCCACAATTTAGGCTAGATTTGTGGATAATTCAAACTCAACTTCATTGGTGCACATGTGGCATTTTTTAACTAAGATATTGGAGCTTAATATACACTTTATTTTATTTATATTATGTGTGACATAATATATATTACATGTGTAAGAATTTTTAATTTAATCAGAGAAAAATCGCGTAATCAACAAAAGTCAAAAATTCAGTTTTCTACGAACATACACACATGGTACTTTTTTAGGCATAGATGTAACATGTATCTAGACACTTTTTACACATTCAAGATACGTTAAAGTGTTCTAGAAAATTCAAAATAGGGCTGATTGTTATTTACCATATATGTGTAAATATTGTGCATTATTTGACAAAGCTTACTAAAATGAAATTTGAGCATATGTCCAGCTCATTCTACACGCTTATTACATCTTGATTGGAGCCTAGGTGGAGCTTATTTGGCATTTCAATTGGTGGATAACATGCCACACAAGATTGGTGACATTGAAGAGGGCACCACACAAGGAAAGATTTCAAAATAAGACACATGCTTAAAAATTTTCAGCTCATGTTCATAGTGGGCAATTTTCATCATCAATTTGTCCTTAATTTGTCTCCCAAATTCAAGGGATTGAAATGTGATAGTACGATAATGTTTTGACTACATTTGAGCATATGTTTTAAGAGTTTGTTTTGTAGAATTTATAGCTCATTAAAGGGAGAAGATAGTGCAAACAAGGCTAAGCCATAACTCATTCTCTCGAGTGCAAGAAGCTATACTACTTTCTTCTTCTCCTTTTCTTTCTTCTTCTTCTTCTTCTCCCAAGCCTATTGTTCATATATTCTACATATTGTATATGCTTTGAATATACTACACATACACGTTCATTGTTGTAAAAGGTTGATCAAGGTGTGACCAAACCTTCATTTGTTCGGTGGCGGTGTCTGTGATTCATTTGCTCGATTGTATTGATTGTAAAAAGGTAGAGTTTGTATTTAACTCCAGTAACCCTTGTGGTAATGTGTTTATTGTGTTTAGTGATAGCCGAGGAAGGTGCCCTCGAAGACTGGAGTAGGTTGACCGAACCATTATAAAATCCTTGGTGTTCTTACTTTACTGCACTTCACTTTCAGTTTTCAGTTTTCTGCTTTGAGTTTGTTGCAACGGTAAAAATAGTAAAAGATTTTAAAAAATTATAAAACTTTGCAGAAACATAGCCACATATCCTAACTTTCATTTGGCGTAAGTTTCAACTCATTTGGATAAGTATAAACCAGTGAAACGTGAATAGTTCTGATACTAGTGCAATCTGATTTTCAGATTTGCAAAGGTTGAGAACATCAACGTGGTTGACAATTTGCCAAAAGAATTTTCAAAAACTGTTTCGACCCATCAAAATACATATCTTGAGGGTCTTGTCACCAATTAATAGGAATAAATTTTTCAAGTCACAGTACAGTTTTTGCAGATTTGTGCAATCTGACCAAAAACGTATTTTCAAAGGGTTAGGAGTGGAGTTTTAATTTGAAATTTTTGTGAGACACTCAGAACATCTGAGAGTACATTCTCATCGAATTTTATAACTTTTGGCATTCCGAAACAAGGTCATTCAAATATTTCAAATCAGAATTTGAAAACAGAACTTGTTTTCAAAAATGAAGTTTTTGGTCCAAAAGTTTTTGAAAACCAAATTTTTTGCACTCACTATTCAACCCCCCCAAGTGGTGCTATACACGTCCTACAAGTTGTATCAGAGCACATGCACACTCATGACAAGAGGATCCAACGATCTTTGTGAGATGTCAAGTCAAAGGCCTCCTCTTTTTGACGGTGAGTCCTTCATACAATGGAAACTTATAATGAAACTTTTTCTTATGGCGATTGAAATAGACTTGTGGTCCATTATAGAAGATGGTCCTTTTATTCCTTCTAAGTTATCTACTGTTGATGGTGTCACACTAGAGGTCGTAAAACTGAAACAAGAATATACTGGTGATGACAAAAAGAAATTAAGTATGAATCTAGATCCATGCAACTTCTTTTAAAAGGGTTGAGTAAAAGTGAATCGAGTTATGTGTCTAATTGCTCTAGTGCCTAAGAGATGTGGAGAATTCTTGAAATGAAACATGAAGGGACTAGTCAAGTTAAAGAGTCTAAAATAAATATGCTTATGTGTACTCTTGAGTCTTTCAAGTTATTACCAAACGAATCTATTGTTGATATGGACCTACGCTCGACTAACATCTACAATTCTCTTGAGTCTCTTGGAAAAGCTTTGTCTACATAGGAAAAGGTTTAAAAGATGCTAAGAAGTCTCCCATCCGAATGGGACCCCAAAGTCACAGCGATTGAGGAAAGTAAAGAAACGAGATCAATAAAAATGGAGGAACTAATCGGATCCTTAAAGATATACGAAAACAAACTTACACTAAGGAAATCAGAATCAACGTCAAAACAAGGTCAGACTATTGCTCTTAAATCAAATGAACACGTCTCGACCTCTTCCGATCACGTAAATGATAGTGATTCTGAATCAGACAACGAAGATCTAATGCTATTGGCTAAAGGTTTGAGAAAATTTATAAGAAAATCATTCAAGAATAAACCTAAGGTTGTTCCGACTAAGGAAAATAAAAATAAAAATAATGATAAAGACATAAAGTGCTATAATTGTGGAAAACTTAGACACTTGTCATATGACTGCCCGAATAAGGACAAACAAACAAACAAAAACCATGACAAGGACTGGAACAAAATTAGACCCGTCAGAACCTTGACAAAGGAATTCAAGAAGAGCTCTCAAAGCCTCCACTTGAAGTGACTCATCTGACTCTGAGACTGATGATACCGAAGAACAGACGGTATAAGTATGCTTTGCATCCAAAGCATCAAACGAGGTATCTGCTGATTCTGATTCTGATTCTGAACCCTCTTATGATGATTTGTTTAGCCACTATCTTGAACTGCATAAATTCACAAAGACTTTTGCAAAAGAAAAGAAACGGTTAATTGAAGACAATAAGTTGTTAGAATCATGTAACACGAACCTTGTTTCTCAATTAAATGATTCAAAAAAAGAGCCCTCTTGCACAATTAATGCATTGAAATTAGAGGTCTCATCATTAATGATAGAAAATAATGAAAAGAAAACCGAGATTTAAAAGTTGAAATCAAGAAATGCGGATTTAGAAAGAATGGTAAAACAGTTTGATACAGGTACAAACATGCTAGATCGCATCATCTCCTCACAAAAGCATGAAAGCGACAAAACCGGATTAGGATACATTGAGAAAAATGAAACATAAAATAAACCAACCGAATTCATTCTATCTTCATCTAAGAAAACACATGCATTCAAGACAAATGTAGCACCTAAAAGGACGCCTAGATCACCCCTTACTTCATCTCATCGTGCTACTTCTTCATATTATACAAGATATAATTATGTGCCGTATAAATATGAAAAGAAACCGTTGATGCATACACGACATTCATTCAACATAAATGCATCTAGATCACACACTATGCATACTAACACAAAGGCATATAAAAAACAAAAACCATACCATGTGCATGATGGGATTCTCGGCCAAAGGCCAAACACATTCCCACCTACTGTCTATTATATTGCTTCTTCATCTATATTCTCACCATTTGTAAGACCGAGAAAGGTCACCCAAGTTTGGGTACCAAAAGGTACTCTTACAAAGGGGTGAAGAACTAACTCGTACGGACCCAAAATAAAAGGATACCTAAATCGTTGTTACACATTACAGGGAACACATACATCTAAAGGTACACCAATCAAGTGGTTCCTTGACAGTGGTTGCCCGAGGCACATGACGGATGACCCAAGCTTGTTTTCAAAGTTAAAGAAGGTTACAAAAGGTGGATACGTGACCTTCAGAGACAACAACGAAGGAAGAATCAGCGGAAAAGGTACAATTGGAAACCCAAGCACTCTTCAAATCTCCAACGTCTTTTGGTAGGTAATCTATCCTACAATTTGCTTAACATCTCACAGTTTCTTGACAACGGTTTTGATGTGTGTTTCACTCACCCATATTGCAATATAGTAAATAAAAACGGAGAAATGCTATTAAAATGAAAAAGAGAAGGAAATATTTTTACACTTTCTATATATGACATGTTAGACACTAAAGTTAAATATTTTATGTCAAATGAACCTAACGTGAATTTGTGGCGTAGGCGGTTATGACACATTGGCATCTCAACCCTTGAAAAACTTCAACAAAAGAATCTAGTACGAGGATTGCCTAAACTTGAGTGTGAATCTTGTATTAAAAGCAAACAAACACGCGAGTCACTTAAATCTAAAAATGAAATTAGAACATCTAGAGTCTTAGAATTATTACACGTTGACTTGTTTGGCCCTAGTCGTACTAGGAGTCTTGGTGGGCGACATTATGCATGTGTCATCGTTGACGATTTTTCTTGCTATACATGGACTTTATTTCTTGCGAATAAAGATGATAGTGCCGTTGAGATTGCTAAATTAATAAAATAACTTGAAAATGAGTATGGTTTGAATGTGAAAAAG
Source organism: Eustoma russellianum (assembly GCA_036186865.1). Classification (NCBI taxonomy): domain Eukaryota; kingdom Viridiplantae; phylum Streptophyta; class Magnoliopsida; order Gentianales; family Gentianaceae; genus Eustoma; species Eustoma russellianum. The sequence continues at coordinate 16,856,321 of AP025063.1, read as the reverse complement.
ATTAGGAACAATAGAAGAGGCGAATTTAAAAATAAGGACATGATTGCATTTTGCAAAGAAAAAGGTATTAAACACGAGTTTTCGCCACTAGAACACCAAAGTTAAATGGAGCAGTAGAAAGAAAGAATAGGATACTACAAGAAACTGCAAGAACCATGCTATGTAAAAATAAGTTGCCTAGATTTTTACTTTACTGCACTTTACTTTCAGTTTTCAGTTTTCTGTTTTGAGTTTGTTGTAATGGTAAAAATAGTAAACAATTTTAAAAAATTATAAAACTTTGTAGAAATATAGCTACATATCCTAGCTTTGTGCAAGTTTTAACTCATTTGGATAAATATAAATCAGTGAAACGTGAATAGTTCTGAGACTAGTGCAATCTGATTTTCAGATTTGCAAAGATTGAGAACATCAACGTGGTTGACAATTTACCAAATGAATTTTCAAAAACTTTTTCAACCCATCAAAGTACATATCTTGAGGGTCTTGTCACCAATTAATAGGAATAAAGTTTTCAAGTCAGAGTACAGTTTCTGGTAGATTTGTGCAATCTGAACAAAAACGTATTTTCAAAGGGTTAGGAGTGGAGTTTTAATTTGAAATTTTTGTGAGACACTCAGAACATCTGAGAGTACATTCTCATCAAATTCCATAATTTTTGGCGGTCGAAAACTAGGTCATTCAAATATTTCAAATCAGAATTTTAAAATAGAAACTGTTTTCAGAAGTGAAGTTTTTGGTCCAAAAGTTTTTGAAAACCAAATTTTCCACACTTAGTATTCAACCCCCCCTTCTAGTGGTGCTATACAGGTCCTACAAGTGGTATCAGAGCATAGGCACACTCACGACAAGAGGATCTAACGATCTTTGGGAGATGGAAACCACTAGTCACAAGACCGAACATGAAGGTATGTCGAGTCAAAGGCCTCCTCTTTTTGACGGTGAGTACTTCATACAATGGAAACTTAGAATGAAACTTTTTCTTATGGCAATTGATATAGACTTGTGGTCCATTATAGAGGAGGGCCCTTTTATTCCTTCTATGTCATCTTCTGCACAAGGCAATCTTCCAAGGACATTAAAGAAAATTCTCAAGAAGGGAGAAACCCAAAAGGGGGAGGCCAACATGTGTTAAAAAGGGAGAAGATAGTGCAAACAAGGCTAAGACACAACTCATTCTCTCGAGTGCAAGAAGTTATACTACTTTATTCTTCTCCTTTTCTTTCTTTCTTCTTCTTCTCTCAAGTCTATTGTTCATATATTCTACACATTGTGTAGGCTTTGAATATACTACCCATACACGTTCATTGTTGTAAAAGGTTGATCAAGGTGTGACCAAACCTTCATTCGTTCGGTTATAGTGTCCGTGATTCATTTGCTCGATTGTATTGATTGTAAAAAGGTTGAGTTAGTGTTTCACTACAGTCACCCTTATGGTAAGGTGTTTATGGTGTTTAGTGATAGTCGAGGAAGGTTCCCTCGAAGACTGGAGTAGGTTAATTTAACCGAACCATTATAAAATCCTTGGTGTTCTTACTTTACTGCGCTTTACTTTCAGTTTTCAGTTTTCTGTTTTGAGTTTGTTGCAACGGTAAAAATAGTAAAAAATTTTCAAAAATGATAAAACTTTGCAGAAACATAGCCACATATCCTAGCTTTCATTTGGCACAAGTTTTAACTCATTTGGATAAGTATAAATCAGTGAAACGTGAATAGTTCTGAGACTAGTGCAATCTGATTTTTAGATTTGCAAAGGTTGAGAACATCAACATGGTTAACATATTTCCCAAAGGAATTTTCAAAAGCTCACTAAAATACATATCTTGAGGGTCTTTTCATAAAAGGTTCAGACCTTTTGGAGTCACCAATTAATAGAAATAAATTTTTCAAGTCGGAGTACAGTTTCTAGCAAATTTACGCAATCTAACCAAAAAAGTATTTTGAAGGGGTTAGGAGTAGAGTTTTAATTTGAAATTTTCGTGAGACACTCAGAACATCTGAGAGTACATTCTCACCGAATTTCATAATTTTTTGAGGTCTGAAACTAGGTCATTCAAATATTTGAAATCGGGATCTGAAAACAGAAGCTGTTTTCATAAGTGAGGTTTTAGGTCCAAAAGTTTTTGAAAACCAAATTTTACACACTCACTATTCAACCCCCCTTCTAGTGGTGCTATACAAGTCCTACACTGCATGACTTAGTACAGATCAGACAGGCCGTTGGGAATAACGGTCATCAGAGCCAGGCTGCACCCCCACCGCCGTCGCACCATCACCTCAACAAGGTACTCGTTTCTATTATGCTGAGATGAGGAGGGCCAGAGTGTCAAATTTTGAGGGTGGATCGGATGCAGATATAGCCGAGAAATGGCTAGATGAGGTAAAGAAAACTTTGATTTGATTCAGGTCCCTAACGAGGTGAAGACTCAGATGATATGACCTTTCCTGATTGGTGAGGCCAATCAGTGGTGGAATAAGAGTCTCCAGCATCTGCTGAAGCCAGTGACATGGGAATGATTTATGACAGAGTTCCGTAAGTTCTACATTCCACCGTCAGTTACATTGCGAAAGATAAAGATATTTGAGACCTTGGTCAGACACCAAGTATGGCAGTGGCAGAGTATGCCAATCAATTTACGGCACTGGGGAGATATACTCCATCTACCATGGGGGATGAATAGCTGAAGATGATTAAGTTTGAGATTGGCCTGAACCCCTGCATTCACATCTGGATTTTGAATGCTAATCCACGTGACTTCAACGAGTTGTTAGATGCTTGTTACCGGGTGGAGCAAGACATTATCTGGTGGGATGCAGATACAGGGGGCAAGAGGCCCCAAGAATTTGGAGATGGTCAGTCCAGTAGGTTGACTAAGACTGCCAGAGGAGATGATGGACGTGCACATCAGCAGACTCAGTCCAAACTGCGGTTTCAGCGGCAGCCTCAGCTGCAGCACCAGTAGTAGCCGCATCACCAACCACAGCAGCAACGTCCACCACAGGCGACTGTGATTCTGAGATGTCCTAATTGTCAGAGGCAGCATACTGAAGCGTGCTTGATGAGGACTGGAGCTTGCTTCAATTTTAGCAAGGTTGCCCATATGACCGAGATTGTCCTAAGCCGAGGAAAAGGCCACAGCAGGCTGCACCACAGCACAGAGATGGACCATGGCCCAACGCCCGGATGCATGTTATGACGGATGTTTTCTATACTTGTTTAAAATTGCATCCTTGGATTATAAACTGTCTCAGATGCTATATTAGCGAACAAGGTACCTGCCAACGTGTTTTTTGATAGTGGTGCAAGCCACTCCTTTGTGTCTAAGAGGTTTGCTAAGAACCTTAGCAGCTGTCTGACATGGCTGGATACGCCTTATCATGTTCAGACAGCTGGCGATCAAGTGATCATTTACGATCATCTATATAAGAACTGTGAGATCGAGATGGAGGGACAACAGTTCGAGGATACCCTGATTCCGATTCAGATTTGGGACTTCAACGTTATTCTAGGTATGGATTGGCTGTTCAAGCACCATGCCTACATCGATTGTCACGGTAAGCGTGTTATGATCAAGGATCTGACGCGAGAAGAAGTTATCTATCAAGGAAAATCCAATTTGAAGAAGATACCACGGAATATCTACCTGACTGCAGCCTAGGCATTCTGAGCACTGAAGAAGGGAAACGAAAGTTTTCTCGTGTATGCCCTCAGTGACGATTTAGAGATGCCATCGATTGACAGTATTTCAGTGGTCAGAGAATTCACAAATGTATTTCTGGATGACTTGCCAGGTTTACCTCCAGACAGAGAGATTGAGTTTGAGATTTATGTTGTTCCGAGAGCTGAACCAATCTCCAATGCATCGTATCGGATGGCCTCAGCAGAGCTGAAAGAGTTGAAGACGCAATTACAGGAGTTCATTGAGACGAAATTCATACGGCCTAGTGTGTCACCTTGGGGAGCCCTAGTATTATTCGTTGAGAAGAAAGATGGCAATTTGAGACTCTGCATCGATTACCGAGAGCTGAATAAGATTACTATCAAGTACCGATATCCACTGCCTAGGATCGACGATTTGTCCGATCAGTTGAGAGTAAGTAATTAAAATACTTATATAATGAGCATATAAATGTGTTTATAAATATGAATATAACCTTTTCTTATAGGGTGCTAAGGTGTTCAGCAAAATTGATCTTCGCTCCGAATAGCATCCGTTGAAGATCAAGTCGGAGGATGTTTCTAAGGCTGCTTTCAGTACGAGATATGGACATATGTGTTCTTGGTAATGCCGTTCGGTTTGACTAACGCTCCGACAGTGTTTATGGGTTTGATGAACAATGTGTTTCGAGATTAGTTGGATAAGTTTGTGGTTGTCTTCATCGATGATATTCTTATATATTCACCGGGTGAGGAGACCCATACAGAGCATTTGAGGATAGCACTAAATGTACTAAGAGAGAAACATTTGTATGCTAAGTTCAGCAAATATGAGTTTTGGCTATGTAGTGTTGCATTTCTAGGTCATGTTGTGTCCGAGGATGGTATCTCAGTGTACCCGAAGAAAATTGAGGCTATTACAGAATGGCCGAGACTGACGAATGTGACCAAGGTCGGGAGTTTCTTGGGACTTGCAGTTTATTATTGGAAGTCTGTTGAAGGATTCTCATAGATCGCAGTTCCACTTACTCGACTGACACAAAAGAAGATGCAATATGACCAGACTTCTAACTGCGAGCAGAGCTTCCCCGAGATTAAGAATAGCATGACGTCAGCTCCAGTATTAGCTCAACCAATCTCCGGAGAGGTATTCGTGGTTTATGGTGACGCTTCCAAGAATGGACTAGGTAAACAAATACACAACTAGTAATTTCGTAAATTTCTTACAAAACATATACGCATTAACCGTTTTCCTTGTAGGCTGTGTGTTGATGCAGAAGGAGTAGGTAATTGTGTATGCATCGAGACAGTTGAAACCCCACAAGCAAATTACCCTACCCATGACCTGGAGCTAGCAGTCGTCGTCTTTGCGCTTAAGCTTTGGAGACAGTATTTATACAGTGAGAGATGCGAGATTTACACGGATCACAAGAGTTTCAAGTGTCTCTTCACCTAGAAGGAGCTAAATATGAGACAGCGGAGATGGATAGAGTTGATAAAGTGGATGCTACCTACGAGGAGGTGCCGATACGCATAGTGGATTGTAAGGAGCAAGTACTGAGAAGGAAGTCGATTCTGTTCGTGAAGGTACAGTGGAGTAATCATACCAAACGAGAAGCGACTTGGGAGCCCGAGTAGCAAATACAGAAGCAGTATCCGTAGCATTTCATATGAGGTACGTAAGTTTCAAGGACGAAACTTTTTATAAAGGGGGAGAATGTTATGTCCCGAAAACTTTTTCGTTACATCGTAACATTTTCGACACCGTAAATTTAATTCCATTTCATGTGTTTTCTAAATCCTTCGTTATGCCGAAACCCTAACGAGTTTGATAACAAAAGTCATCGAATATAAAACAAAATTTAAATGACTTCGTCGTAACAACTTGAATTATTAGGTTACTCAAATCAAACGAAGATATATGACCCGATAAATTTCACTACTTAAATAAAATAGAAAATAAAACAAGACATAATTAAATATCTTGGACAAGAAGGAAAAGAAAATGAATATACATAGATACACATATATACACAGTTTTAGGGTAGAAAAATAGGAAGCAGAAATTGTGGTTAAGAAAATATCTGAACAAAATACCAAGTGTAGAAACCAAATGATGGTATTTTATCATATTCTACCAACTAAAACCCTAGTATGGCTGAATTCCCCATGCAAGTGGGAAGAAGAGATTCCTTCCATTTTGTATTCTACTACACAATAAAACTCTACACACTTTTATGCCAATCATTCCACTTTCTTCCACTTTATCCTACATGGCAAACAAAACAAATTTTCTTCCTCCCCACCCATCAATAGGCCAGCCACCTTACCCAAGGAAGACAAGATTTTACCTTTTCTTACACTCCTCTCCCCACCATCATTTCTTACACAACTTAAAGCCATCCTAACCCACCTAAACCCATCATTATCAAGAAACAACAATCTTATCCCCCCAAAACCCCTTATTGGGCCAAAATGATAAAGAAAAGGGGAGAAGCAATTATTGTCTTCATTTTAAACAACTTCTCTCCTTCACCAAAACTTTTTCTCTTTCCTCTCCAACACACTAAACCTTCCAAGCTCCTCCTCCTTCTCTCCTTTGGCCGGAAGTTGCTCCTAAGGCAAAGGAAGAATTTCCTTCTTCTGCACTTCAACTACACATATACAAAACAAGTTCCATAAACCCTCCATCATTAAAGGGTGATTCAAGAAGGTTTTAGGGTTAAGAATCAAGGAAGAACAAGGTAAGAAATTCTATGTAACTTAAGTTAGATTCTTTCATTTACTTAGCTTCATAAGTTGCTCACTAACCTTGTCGTTTCTCTTTCCAAAACCTTTACCCAAGCAAGGAAAGAGAAGGTATTTTCTTTAAAACCAAGTGAAGAACATCACTTTTTAGTGTAAGAAAAAGTGAACCAAGACAAGTACTCTTCCTAGATACTTCATGGATTTTCAAAGACTAAGTATTTATGTTTATATCAAATTCAGATCATAATGTAGTATAAGTTTTCATCACAAGAATATGTAATATCTATGGTTCTATGTGACATATGGATATACGTGCACACTTACATACACACGGCCATACACCAAAAAATATGGAATTTATGAAGAAATGAGATGAAATGAATTTTCTTAAGGAAAGGTATGTGGAAATAACCAAAGAAAGTGAAGTCATATGTAATGATAAGAAAAGTGTATAAAGAATGCAACTTTAGTTCACTTGGTTATGTATTTCTTTATGATGATCATTAAGTATGCATTTTCTATGGTGTTTTTGATTTCATATGTTTTAAGATCATGTTTTTAGCATGTTTATATATGCATCATAAGCATGACTTACATACATGGTCTCGATGGTTGTTTGATGATCATCATCTTCATATATAAACATACATACCACACGGCCAAGTGGCCATTTTTTGGCACTTAATTTGAGCTTCATCATCCATCTTCAAGATGTATATGTAAATGATGATTATGGCTCAAAAAATGCACTTTTTATGGTTTCCCTCATGTTCATGTTATGTGTTTTCATTATGTCACAATCTTGGAAACAAGTATAATGAAGGAAAATAATATAAACATGGTTAATATATATATATATATATATATATATATATATTCAACAGTCAATATGTATGTAAAATGGAAGAAAAAATGAGATTTAAATGGTTGTGTGTGTGTGATATTCGGCTTTAAGGCTTTAAATGGAGTAAAATAAAATGTGACATATTAAAGAAGTATATTATAAATATAAATATATATACACACTCGGCCCCACTAAACTTTTAAGGGTATACATGACTTATTCTATGTTATGTATACATATAAGTGTAATATTATGAAAAATATACATATGTAATATATATACATATATATACGGCCCGAAGGCCATTTAATGACCTAATTGACTTAATTTCCATATTATGTCCACTTATATGTATAATGTATAATAAGGTATAGAGTATGACATAAGTTATATATTTTGATGACATATTAGAGAAATTAGAAAATAGTGTCATAAATACTTAAGTGCTGAATGGAAAATACAAATTAAGAAAGTGGTGTTGGGTGAAAAAAATAATGAAAAGTGGGTTGTTTTGGTGACATGGCCGAATGGTCACTCATTTGGGGGTAAAAGTGGTATTTTCTTAAGTTATGACATGTAGGATGTAAATAAGTAGTGGATGTTTGATGATAAGTGATAGAATGACCAAAATACCCTCATTGGCCTATTATACAAGTTGCATGAATAAAAGTTGAAAAGTTATTTTTATCGCATCACATGTTTTGAAACGTTTATACGCGCAACGAACAATAAACACGAGAGATTGATTCCAATGACACACGATATGTTATGTTTATGTTCATGATTATGTTTATCTATGGTGCACCGACTTGACATCAGGACCGAAGTAGTAAGTGTCAGGGGCATATGATTACGTTATGACCGAATGTAACACCGGGTCCTGGACACGGGTTCTCTGTCATAATGCATCACCGTTACGACATGTGCATATGTTTATTATGTTTTATATTGTACATGTACGATATGTGGAATCAATCGGTAGGTCGTGCGTTATTATTCTTATGAAAATGCAATAGTCATTTATGAATATATCATGTCATTATGTTTATGAAAATATCATGTTATGCAAGTTTATGGAAAAGTCATGTTATGATTATGAAAAGCCATTTTTTATGCATTACTTTTTGATCATGTTACCCTTAGGTTATGTTTAGAATATCCTTAAGTTTATGATGTTATTAAGTGAATCGAATTAGGGTTTATATATGAAATTATAGATGTTATAAGTCTATGACTTGAATTAGGATATGGATTTGAATGTAAGTATGGACATGTATATGTTGCCATGGACTTATATAGAAGTTATGTTTCCTATGTTAAGATGATAAATTCTTATGTATTACATGTTCCTTATATTATTTATGTTACTATATTTGTTAAATGGAGACGCATTTTATTATGTTCATTATTATGTTGATTATTACTTTGTCACCCCCGCTTCCCATGCATGATCCACATGATGTATTTAGTAGGACTACTTGCTGGGCGATTATGTTTTTATCGCTCATACTTGCCTTAAATCACTTGCAGAGGACAGGGTCCCCGAGATTGGGTATGTAGATGACGAGCCTCACATAGGCTATCCTCGAGAGAGACGTACGACATGACTTAGCTTTTGAGACCGATGCTTATTTTGTACTTGTATCATTTGGGACATTGGATATTTTGGATTATACTATTATGACGATTTGTACCTTATTGCATGGTGTTTACCTTTATATCGCTTCTGCTATTTCGATTCATGTTTCATGTCGACATGTACATGTATGTATCAATACTTTGTACTTCTCTTAGTAGAGTACAACGGGTGTATCGGATCGAAACCTAGTTTCGGGCATGACGCTACACTCCTGCTTCCAGAAAATCACCCTCATGGTCTCTAATAACAATTCCAATCCATAATCTCCCAAATTAGCAACAGAGGCATCAACGTCAATTTTTAAGACTCCAAAGGTGGTCTGTTTTCCTCAATAGATATCTCTTTTTTTTGGGCTTAGACCACTTTAGTATTTGGATTTATATTGTAAGACATTAAGGGTCCTTATGTCTTTTTTTATTATTGCGCCGTCATTCTCTAGCCCTCGTGCTTTATTTGCCTCTGGCAGTTCGTTACTGCTGCCACCCTGCTGAGGAATTCTAAGGCCCTGTCATTTGACGATTTTTTCTTCCCCCTGATTCCGACAGGCTCCTTCACTCATCTTCATCTGCAACAACTTTTTATCAGCATGTGATGATTGTTTTTGCTCAGAAATTAAGAATCTCAACTCATCTCATTGCCAGTTGAATCCCATGTAACGAAACCCTCCATTTTCCCCAATAAACTGAGCAGTGGCAAGATCTATCCTGTTGAGACAACCAAACTGCAGAACGAGAGAAATAAGCTTTACTAGGGGGAACTTTTTGTAGCGGCCCTTCCCACCCCCTAGGTTTCGAAACGTGACACTCGTCGTATTCTACTACGAGAAATACAAGGTGCCCGTACCAATCACATACACGTCATCAAAGTGACGCAGGATAAGGTCGTGGAAACGTCATAAATTAAAACCTCAATAAATTAATCCAAATCCCAATGCATAAATAAATAAAGTGTAGGGTGTTGGATTTAATTTAATAAATCCCTGAATATGACTGTTTAATCGAATCAATGGACAAAGTAACAAAATAAGGAAAATATACCTTGCTCCATTGCTGTTGTTAATCTGAACACGTACGCTGCAATTGCTCCGACTGATAATGAATCTGGCGTGATCCAAGGATTCACGATCTCCAACAATTGCTGATACAACCCTTGAAAGGAATCAACAATTCACTGCTTTACCTGATGGAGAGGCTAGAAGTGTGGGCTTTATAGAAAATTTAGCACACCCTCCCTCTAATACTGTATATGGCCGCTAGCTTTCTTGACGATGTGAGGAGGTTAAGCATCCTCCTTTATATAGAGAGGGATGGAAGAATCTCATAGGTTAGGATTTAATTTTAAACTTGAATTTAAATTTAAATTTAAACTTAAATATAAATCTAAATTTAAAACCCAATCTTGTCTTTCTTTATTAAATATTATCTAATAATTAATAATAAATATTATTATTAAGTATTATTTAATATTTAATTATTGTACCAATAATTATCTGTTGAGAAAAAGTGTTTGAATGATTTACAAATTCATGATTTAAATTGTACAAGTTTATGAAATCCATGACAAAATTATTGCTTGGTACGTTTTTGCGATGTACATGCCTCATATTCTTTATATATATTGTTGCCATACTAAAAAGTCATGAAGCATTAAAGCTTACATCATATGGCAAACATTTGTTGTCTTTGAACTATTTTCAGGTGCCACAATTAATGAACTAAACTAGTTCATTAAGTGAAGTACTTAAGTTAATGAACTAACTAGTTCATTAAATGAATACATACTTGGAGAAGGCTTGATGGCAACAAATTGAAAAATGAAAAGTCTCCTTATTTCTTCAAGATACACGCCATTTATATATATTATATATATTCAGATTTTTATTTAAAAAGGCACAATACACATATATTCTGGCATACTACGACACGTTACATATATTACAAACGTACGTCAACGTCACACCACTATATTCACCTCATATTTATGACTATATTCAGGTCTTATATCATATGAAATAAGTCATGGTGATGACAAAATTATAACGACATGTTACAAGGTTATAAACCGAAAATTATCGTATCGGGTGACTACTGAAACTTTGCCAACGTGTCACGTACTTTCCATATAAATATGGCCAGCCCATATACTTTAAAAATAGCCAAAAATTTCGTGTCTCACATGTTCAAATCAGCCATGAAATCATTCCATGTTGGCACCACAAATCACCCACAATTTAAGACAAATTGTGGAGATTTCAAATTCAAAGTTTTAAGGCACATGGGGTGCCTCTTTAAGTCAGCCATTAGAGCTGAATATCTAACTTATTTTATGTATATTACGTGTGACATAATATATATGACATGTGCAAAAAGTTTGAATTTAATCGGAGAAAAATCGAGTAGTCGACGAAAGTCGAAAATTCGGTTTTCTACAAACATAACACACGGAATGTTTTTGACATGAATTGTAACATGTATCTAGACACTTTTTTACACATTCAAGACATGTTAAAGTGTTTTAGGAAATTCAAATTAGTGCTGACTGGAATTTAGCATATATGTGTGTTTATTGTGCATTATTTGATAAAGCTTGCTAAAGTTAAATTTCAGCACGTGCCTAGCCATTCTACACGCCATTTGCAGCCTTGATGGAGCTTATATGGAGCTTAGTTGGTATTTTAATTGGTGGAAAATAAGTCACACATGATGGGTGACTTTGAAGAGGGCAACACACAAGGAAAGATTTCAAAATGCAACACATGCTGAAAATTTTCCGCACATGTGAATAGTGGCCGAGTTTTACTATGTTTTTGTCCTTAATTTGCATTCCAAAATTGAAGGGATTGAATGGTGATTATTTGACAATATTTTGAATTCTTTTTGGCACATGTTTTATGAGAAATTTTCAGATATTATAGCTCATTTAAATGATGACAAGTTGGACCGATCATCAAGTGACAAGTAAGCAAGGCCAAGTCATCTCTCCAATCATAGTTCTGCCAAGTAAGCAAGATGGTGTCATTTCTACACAAGGCAATCTTCCAAGGGCATTAAAGAAAATTCTCAAGATGGATGAACCCTAAGGGGAGCGACCACTGTAGCTTAAAAGGAAGAGAAGTAGTGCAAACAAAAGAAGACAACTCTCATATTCTCTCAAGTGAAATAGGGTATTCTAATTTCTTCTTCTTCTTTTCTTTCTTCTTTTTCCTCTCTCAAGCCTATTGATCATATATTCAAAATATTGTATAGGCTTTGATTATACCACCCATACTCATACATTGTTGTAAAAGGTTGATCAAGATGTGATCAAACCTTCATTCGTTCGGTGGTGGTGTCCGTGATCCGTTTGCTTGTTTGTTTTGATTGTTAAAGGGTGGAGTTGGTATGTGACTTCAGCAACCCTTGTGGTAAGATGTTTTTGGTGTTTAGTGATAACTGAGGAAGGTGTCCTCGAAGACTGGAGTAGGTTGTTTTAACCGAACCAGTATAAAATTCTTGGTGTTCTTACATTTCAGTACTTTACTTTCAGTTTCAAGCATTTTGCATCAATTTCATTGCAAGAGTAAAAATAGCAAACGAATTTCAAAAATCATAAAATTTTACAGAAACATAGCCAGACCTCTTAGTTTTCATATGGTACAAGTTTCAGCTCATTTGGAAAATTATAAGCCAATCAAACTTGAATAACTCTGAGACTAGTGCAATCTGATTTTCAGAGTTACAAAGGTTGAGAACATCAACGTGATTGATATACTTCCCAAAGGGATTTTTGAAATTTCAACCCATTGAAATAAATATATTGAGGTTCTTGTCATTAAATTTTCAAACCATTTGGAGCCACTAATTAATTGGAATAAAATTTTCAATTCGGAGTACTGTTACTGACAGGTTTGCGCAATCTGACCAAAAACGTATTTTCAAAGGATTAGGAGTTGAATTTTAATTTGAAATTTTTATGAGATACTCAAAACATCTGAGAGTAGAATCTCACAAAATTTCATAATTTTTGGAGGTCTATAACTAGGTCTTTAAATCGTTTCAAATCAGAATCTGAAAACAGAAACTGTTTTCAGAAGTGAGGTTTTTGGTTCAAAAGTTTTTAAAAACCAAATTTTCTGTACCCACTATTCAACCCCCTACTAGTGGTGCTATACAGTTCCTACATTATCTACTAGCCACATGTGAGTTGTCGCCCCTTGGGGACCAGATGTCGTACACTTCATGATCGTAACACTTTGAGCTCATCCATTGCGGTCTCTGACCATATGACTTTCTACATATTTAGGGGCTTTCATTTTGACCACACTATACATCCATGAACATACCCGATGATCACTTAATGTGTGGATTTTTGCATAATAATTAATATTATTACGTGACATATGTGACATATAATATTATCATACATAACGTCCATCTTATGATTAATTTGTATAAACTTTATCAACGTGCTACACATTACACGTATCTCGAATTAATCCCAACGATCTCCCACTTGGACTATGTATGTATCTTAAAGATTATATGTCACCCTTTTGAGCTCATATACCGTATGTCCTTTAATGTGTCTTTCCTTTTTCCGGTCCATCAGCAAATGTTAGTAAAAGACTTCAGCCGCATGCCGCCACATTGAATTAGTGACTTGTCCCTCTTAAATCATGATGCTAATATTCTACTAAATGATATGGATACTGAAATGGATATGTAGTATGGAATTAATATGCTAGGTGATCATACATATTTAATTCCAACTTGACCCTACTTAAGCGAGATCAATAGAATTAGAATGTATGTCGTAACTGCTTAATGTACATTACTTCTGCAGAAAAACTTTAATATAACCGGAATGTACATTATACTATTTGTCTGAAATAAACAACTTTAATGAACACAAGAAAAATCTTACAGACTCCCACTAAGATAAAACATCCTCAACTGGACTAAGACTTATACGGCTAACATGCTTGTGAAACATAACTAGTTCCACGGCCTTAGTCAAAGGGTCGGCCACCATGGAGTCTGTACTAATATGCTCAATACTGATCAGACCACTCTGAATTCTTTCTTTAATAGCTAGATACTTCATCTTTATATATTTCGCTTTAGATGAACTCCGGTTGTTATTTGGATATAGCACTGCAGCTTTACTATCACAGTAAATCCTCATTGGAGACGAGATAGTCTCCAATACCCGCAGCCCTGTGACAAAATTGTGAAGCCGTATCACCTGATTTGATGCGTGGAATGATGCTACGAATTCTGCCTCCATAGTGAAAGACACCAATAAGGTCTGTTTTGTGCTTTTCTACGAGATTGCACCTCTGGCTAGAGTAAACACATAGCCCGAGGTCGATTTCATGCTATCCTGGCTTCCAGCAAAATCAGAATATGTATATCCAGTGATCTCTAACTCACCAGATCTCCGATACGTCAGTACGTGTTGCTCCGTTCCTTATAAATATCGCAGCATCCTCTTTGCTGCGGTCCAGTGATCCTTACTCGTATCAGAGAGGTATCTGCCTAACATTCCTGTAATCAATGCCAAGTCTGGTCGTGTACATACTTGGGCATACATTATACTCCCTACTACCGGAGCATAGGGAGTATTCCTTATTTCTGAACGTTGAATGATGTTCCATGCTGGCCTAAGCCAATTGTTCCTATCATCATACACTGTGATAGTCAGTCTGCTATATGACGAGCTCAAAGCAGCATATATAATGGTAAGTCTCGACACATACGTCGGAGACATAACACCATTAAACAGTTGATCAATAATGGTGTGATTTCCATTGATTATATAAAGTCAAAAGAGAATCTTGCGGATCCACTTGCAAAATGTTTGCCTAGAGATCGTTGTCAAATATGACAAACGGAATGTGAATAAAGCCTAAAACGAAAGAACCTTTGTAACGGTAACATAACCTTGTTGATTGGAGATCCTAGAATCTTGGTTCAATGGGACAACTATGTTATGAAGTTTCAAGAAAACACTTACCCATTCTGTTGAATAAAAGTGTTTTCTCCAGAAAGAGTCAGGATAAGCTAATGCTTTTAATGATTTCCTATATCATGGTACATCAAATGGAGTATGACAGAATACTCTCTATATGAAACTCCTATGTAAGTGTGAAGTGGGGCCACTTCTATGAGAGTTTTGTGAGGCAAGAATTCTCTAAAACACTTTCTAAGACCAGGCTGTTCATGGCCAAAGCGAACACAACCATGAGAACCAAAAAGGGTGTTAAAGAAATGTTTGTGAGTACTGTTGTGTAGGTTCACAGTAAAGACTGCTTAGTTCAAGATGCCAAGTCACTAATTAGTATAATGGATCCGATAGTACATCACTACGAAAGGTTCAAAGCCAAAAACTATCTCTTTTGATGCATCATTTCCTCGTCTGACTTCTCTACAGATTCTGCATCTGCATTCGCATTAATTTCCATTTATGTAGGGGATTATGGGAGTAACCGGACTTTGTCCCAATAAGACATATTGCAAACTTGGTTAGCAACATACTTTGAGCTTAATTATAATTAGTTTCCATTAATGACAAATAAAAACTAATGGGCCCTTAATTTTCTATGCAATGAGTAGGTAATTTCAGGATTTGGAACCACTCAATTACGATACCAAGTGAATGAGAATTTAATACTCAAAGTGGGTGAAAAACATTGTTTAATGGGTCATGTGGCTTCATAAGAAAGGGACACATCACTCTTGTGGAGGGTATACCACATTGGTGAAAGGAAGTCAAATTAGCGCCAAATATATGTAAAGAATGGTCATTAGATGTGTCTTTAAGGCAAGAGAAGTTTTGACAAGAGGGAAGACCTACAAGATTGCCACATGCATGGGACGCTGCCATCCCCCACCCATCTGTCTGACCAGCAGACTCGTGCTGGTGCTTAGGCTCAGGCTCGAGCTTGGGCCAGTTCTATCTTTTTGGAAAAAAATTTTTTGGACTTTTTGGATTAATTATTTGTAAAAGACTTCAGGCCTAGCTACGCAGTGGCCCAATGGAAAGTCTCCATGAGCGTCTGGTTTTTCCTAATGCGGATAAGATCAAGCGGTTTGTCTGTTTTAATCTAACGGTGTTGGTTTTGATCTAATGGCTATAGTTCAAACTGACCAAACTACCCAACAATACGTGCTTTTCATCCGACACATTAGGATTTATCCTGCGTGCAATTTTCATCTAACGGCTATGGATTAAGCGTTTAATCTATCCTACGAAGAGGTAAGTACCCTCCTTGTGGCTAGCACTACCCATCCACGGTATTCTTCATGCGTTTAATCTACCCTACGAAGAGGTTAGTACCCTCCTTGTGCCTTCTACGCCATTTTCTATGCATAGGCCTTGTTTTAATATGCAAATTAGATCATATATTGGTATATTTGATTTTATAGATGTTAGTATATAAAAAATGTCATGATTGTGTTAATACACACACACACACACACACATATATATATATATATATATATCTGTGTGTGTGTGTGTGTGTATGTATATACGGGTGTATACGTCTGTGTATGTATGTAATATGAGTGGTATAGTATTTAATTGTTTTGGCCATTGAAGGGTTAAAGATCCCAATTTTTTTATATACGCAATTGTACGTGTAGTTATATATTTATGTTGTGTGATGTATATGTATGTATGTATATGATTTCTTCTTAATTTGATGCTATATGAATGTGTATGTGGATGTGTGTGCAAAGGTGACATGATAAAGGAAGAAAGGTGTGATTTTTTTATAAAGAGAATATTGTATGGCCTTAAGATGGATTGATCTTGGTAGAAATTTGGTTTAGGTGTGAAAATAGGTCTAAAATGAGATTAGAGATAGGCTGGAAAAATCTGGTGGTGGCGTGTGTGGTGGCACATGGGCACATGCACCACACACGCTGTGTAAATGTGTGTGTAAAAGTGTGTGAAAGTGTGTTCAGTGAAGTGTGTGCAGTGTGTGAGAGTGTTAGGGTGGTGAGTGTGGGTGAGTGAGGGGGTAGGAGAGTGGTTCAGAGATAGGGATGAGGGGGAGGGAGTTGGGGAATTTGGGGGAGGGAGTTAGGTCGGGTCAGGGGGAACCAGGTTGGGGGGCGTTCAGGTGAGGGAGCGGTGAGCTGGGGTTATGGTTGAATTGGGTTAGTGTTGAACCGAGAGTGAACCTATAGAACAGAAAAAAAAAGAAAAGAAAAAGGAAAGGAAAAAGAAAAGGAAAAGAAAAGATAAAGTAAAAAAGAATAGAAAATTACGGAAATGAAAAATAAGGAAAATGTGAAAATGAGAAAGAGGAAAGATAGAAAAGAGCTAAGATTATGTCTTTCTAACATTCTGCATCATGGCACGCGCATTGCATAAGCACATTGTGCCGTTGTGATACGAGTACTGTGTATCGTACGAGGTACAAGTACCGGAGTGGACACCTTATGCCGTTCGGATATGAGTACAATGTATTGTACAGGTACATGGACACTGTGGAGTGTTGTGTATCATACGAGATACAAGCACTGATGTGTAGGATTACCAGACGACATGCATAGCATTGTTTTAAAACAAAGGCATCGCATAAATTTTGGCTGTGAAATTGTGCATAACATAGTTTTGGAAAAGCATGCATCACGTGATTGTGGCACTATTGTGTTGGACAGTCGACTACTATTACTTATTTGACTGTTAGGGCTATTTTGGTAATTACTTGCAAAAAGGGGACATGGTATGTTATGTATTTATTTTATATTATTTACACTTATCCTCACGTATATGATCCTATAACGGGTACATGCAGGTTACTTACGAGCGACTAAATTCGCTCACAAAGTGTTGTTTATAGTACGACTTATTATTTATTAAGGATGAGACACAGTGTGCTCAATGGGAGCACTAGACAGTTGATGTGATCATGACTTTACGAAGGATTCTTGAGGACATTTATTTTGACTATCATGTTTGTGAATTTTAGACTTTTTGTCTGACTTTGGACTTTACTTTTTTGACTATGTGCGATTCTTGTCAGCCTCAGACTTTATTTATTTTTGCATGAGGTTTTAAATTTATGACGTTTCTCCGACCTTATCATACATCACTTTACTCACGTGTATATGATTGGTACTGACGCCTTGTATTTCTCGTAGTAGAATAAGGCGGGTGAAACATTTCGAAACCTAGGGATCCAGACGTGGCGCTACAGGTGGTAAATGTTGACTTAAGCAATGATCTTAGAAATAAGTCATGATTTAAGAATTAAGGGATGATCAAGTAAGTGATATGTGGTTTTTCTTTATTTATCGCTTATTTACCCCACACCTTTGCATAATCCCCTAGGTATGGTTTAGTCGATTCCTAAAAACCCTTAATATTTTACTGAATTTAATAACTCGCAACCTTACAAAAAATGCTTCCCCAAAGAGACAACATCGGCAATGGAGGAAACGGCAGCAACAGTGAAAACCAGAATCATGGGATATTACCGCAGGCTTTACTTGATGCCCTGACACTGATTGGGCAAGCAGTTGCCAACAAGAACCAGCCTCCACCACTGCAACAGCACAACATACGCTTTTTCTACGGGGAGATGAAGAATGTTCATGTCCCCACATTCAAAGGAAGCTCTGACTCTGACGAGGCTGAGAGGTGGTTAGAAGAAGTGGAGAATAACTTTAGGCTGCTCCAGGTACCAAAAAAGATAAAGGTGGATGTAATTCTACCATTCTTGATTGGTGAGGTGAGCCAGTGGTGGAATGGCACAGTCCTGAACCTGCCTCAGCCAGTGACGTGGAGTCGTTTCTGTGAGAAGTTCAAGAAATATTATGTTCTAGCCACAACTATTCTGCAGAAGATGGGATTGTTCGAAGCGCTGAGACAGGGTAGTATGACAGTGACAGAGTATGCAGACTGATTTAATGCACTGGGAAGGTTCGTTCTGTCCACCATGTTAGACACGAGGCTTAAGATGCTGAAGTTTGAGAGAGGACTCGATACATGCATTTACTCGGGGATAGTGAATGCAAATGTCAAAAACTTTGGAGAACTATTGGATGCATGTTTTCGAGTTTAGAGCGACCTGCAGAGACAAGAAGAAGAGAACAAGAGCAAGAGGCCCAGAGAAGAAAGCAGCGGTGGGCGACCCCTACACTAGGTCAAAGTGCCGAGAAGAGGACCAGTAGGGCAGCAGTCGCAACCGCAGCAACCACCCAAGGTTAATCAGCTGACGACTCCCCTATGTCCTATGTGCTACCACCCACACGCAGGGGAATGTTGGATGAGAACTAATGCTTGCTTCAGGTGTGGCAAGAATGGACACATGGTGAGGAATTGCCCTGAACTGAAGCAGGTACCCCAGCAGAATGCAGGTCTACAACAGAGAAACAAGCCCTAGACCAATGCCAGGGTACATGTAATGATTGATTCAGACGTCCAGGAATCCAATGAAGTGGTGAAGGTATATTTAAGTTTAAATTTTTGAGTTTGATCATGATGTTATGTATTTGTGTGACTCCTTAATCGACCCCTGAACATGTTAGGTGCGATACTTGTAAATAAGGTTCCTACTAATGTATTATTGGATGGTGGTGTGAGCCACTCTTTCATCGCCAAGAAGTTTGTCAAGAACCTCAGCAGCTGTCCAGAATGGCTAGACACCCGGTATTATGTCCTAGCTGCAGGAGATCAAGTGATAATCTCGCACCATCAATACAAGAACTACGAGTTAGAAGTTGAGGATCAGTTTTTCACTGATATGCTGATCCCAATTCAGATGAGCAATTTTGACATCATTCCGGGGATGGACTGGTTGAAAAACATCATGCTAATATTGACTTCCAGCAAAAGCAATTGGTGATCAAGATGCTGAAAGAGTTAAAGTTCCAGGGGAACTCCAAACTGAGGAAGCTACCTAAGAAGATCTGTTTCACCGCGGCATAGGCATACAAAGCACTACGGAAGGACGACGAAGGCCTTCTCGTTTATGCCATGGGCGCATAGAAAGAGGTGCCCTCTATTGACATGATACCAGTGGTGAAGGAGTATAATGATATGTTCCCTGATGAGCTGCCAGGGCTACCACCCAGCTGTGAAGTGGAGTTTGAGATAAATCTTATACAAGGAGCTGAACCTATATCAAAGGCGATATACAGGATGGCGCAAGCCGAACTCAAAGAACTAAAGGAGCAACTATAGGAGCTATGGACATGAAGTTTATCCAACCTAGTGTCTCACCCTGGGGAGCACAAGTGTTGTTTGAAAGAAGAAGGACGGCAAATATGAGACTGTGCATTGATTACAGAAAATTGAACAAAATCACTATTAAGAACAAGTATCCATCTCCAGAATCGAGGACTTGTTCGATCAATTGAAGGTAAAATTTTTTTTAACGTTTAACATATTATAGATCATTTCCATCGTAATCTGCATATGTACAGGGTGCAAAGGTGTTCTTGAAGATTGACCTCAGATCAGGTTATCATCAACTAAGAATCAAGGTGGAGGATGGCATTCTGAATTAGATACAGACACTATAAGTTACTGGTGATGCCATTTGGACTGACCAATGCCCTAACAGCGTTCATGGATCTAATGAACATAGTGTCAGAGAGCAGGTGGATAAGTTTGTGATGGTATTCATTGACAACATTCTGGTTTATTCACCTGACTAAAAGGCTCATGCTGAATATTTAAGAGAAGTATTAGAGATTCTGAGGCAGAAGAAGTTATTTGCAAAGTTTAGCAAATGTGACTTTTGGTTGAAGAGTGTGACCTTACTAGGTCAAGTAGTTTAGGAGGAAGGCATATATGTGGATATAAGGAAGATAGAAGCGATCACTGAATGGCAAAGACCTACCAACGTCACTGAGGTAAGGAGTTTTCTAGGCATGGCAGGCTATTATCCAAAGTTTGTTGAGGGGTTCTCGACGATCCATGTGCCAGTGAGTATGTTGACCCAGGAGAAGACAAAGTTCGAGTGGATCGCTGATTGTG
Source organism: Eustoma russellianum (assembly GCA_036186865.1). NCBI lineage: Eukaryota > Viridiplantae > Streptophyta > Magnoliopsida > Gentianales > Gentianaceae > Eustoma > Eustoma russellianum. The sequence continues at coordinate 16,835,456 of AP025063.1, read as the reverse complement.
AGAGGAGTTTTTCTAAACTAAAGAAGAGATCAACTATAGCTCCAGTGTGGCACAACCCTCAGGCACAGATTGGTTTGTGATTTACAGCGATGCATCCAAGAACGGCCTTGGATGTGTCTTGATGCAAAGTGGAATGGTGCTGCCTGTGCCTCTAGGCAGTTGAAACCCTATGAGCAAAACTATCTGACACACGATCTAGAGTTAGCAGCAGTAGTGTTCACATTGAAGATATGGTGACACTACCTTTATGGAGAAAGGTGCGAGGCTTTCACTGACCATAAGAGTTAGAAGTATTTATTCACCCAGAAGGAGCTCAACATGAGGCAAAAAAGGTGGTTGGTGTTAATCAAGGACTATGATCTGACAATCAGTTACCACCCCGATAAAGCAAACAGAGTGGCGGGTGCACTGAGCCAGAAATCAAATCACGCGATACAAACGCCATTGGAGAGATAGAGATGGAGGAGTTTGACTTGGATATTGTTGACTCCGTGGCCAATGTTCTAGCATGCCCCATTATCACCCCTACATTAGTAGATCATATCAAAGTAGTGCAAGATGATGATGTGACGCCGCAAGGCATCAGAGAGAAACTAAAGACTAAACAGATGGAGGGATTTCAGATACTTGATGATGAGAGTTTATGGTTTTAGGGGAGACTTCATGCGCCCGTCATAGAATAACTCAAAAAGGAGGTACTGAAGGAGGTGCAAAATTCTAAGTTATTGATCCACTTAGGAGCCACCAAAATTTACAATGACATGAAGAAGAATTATTGGTGCAGTGATATGAAGAGACACGTTGCTGAGTATGTTGAGAGATGCTTAGTATGTCAGCAGGTGAAAGCGGAACATCAGCGACCTGGAGGACTAATGTTGCCATTGGAGATACAAGAATGGAAATGAGAGCACATCACTATGGATTTTGTTTCAGGACTCCCTAAGACCAAGAATGGGTTTGATGTGATCTGGGAGATTGTTGACCTCTTGACGAAGTTTGTACACTTCTTGCCAGTATCTAATGAGGCCACGATGGAGAAGCTAGTGACGCTGTACGTGGATAACATCGTGAGTCTGCATGGTGTGCCGGTGAGTATAGTATGTGATCAAGATCCGAGGTTCACTTCTAGGTTTTAGACAACTTATCAGAGGGTCATGGCGACAGAGTTGAGACTGAGCACTGCTTTCCACCCGCAGACCAGTGGGCAGTCACAGAGGACTTTTCATACATTGGAGGATATGTTGAGACCATGTGCGTTGGATTTCAAGGGGAACTAGGACATCATGGTGAAGTTGATTGAGTTCCCCTATAATAACAATCACCACAAAGCGATTGGAATGCCAGCCTTGAAGCTTTATATGGTCGGCAGTGTAGGTCTCCTGTGTATTGGGACGAAGTTGGAGAAAGAGCCATCACCGAACCTGAATTAGTTGAGCACACCTTGAACAAAGCGAAAATCATTCCGAAAGACTCAAGGTAGCTCAAGACTGTAGCAAACGTTAAGCAGATTCTAGGCGGCGACCCCTGGAGTTTTCAGTTAGCGAGAAGGTTTATCTGAAGGTGTCACCCACGAAGGGTGTCATGAGATTTGGTGAGAAGGGTAAGCTGAGTCCCCGATACATTGGTCCGTATGAGTTACTCTAGAGGATTGTGATGTCAGCTTACCGGCTTGCATTACCTAACACTAGCTCAAGTGCATAATGTATTCCATGTATCTCACTTCAGAATTTACATATCCTGTCCCAGTCACGTGCCTGAGGCACGGCCCCTAAAGGTAAGAAAGGATGCGACGTATGTTGAAGCTTCAGTGAAGATTGTGGATCGGAAGGATCAAGTGCTGAGTAGCCGAGTGATTCTTTATGTCAAAGTTTAGTGGACTAATCATACAGAATGCAAAGTGACTTGGGAGCTCGAGGAGCAGATGCGCGAGAAGTATCCCCAGCTCTTCGGTTAACGTACACAAGTTTTGAGTACAAACTTATTGTATGGGGGATTATATTATAGTTCGTGTACAAAAAAATAAATAACAAAAAATAAATATAGAATAAGGGTTTTATCCCCACTCCCCCATCAACTCCCTACTCCCTCGAATAATAAGCCATAACTACCTAAATACCCTCCCCCATAACCGTCCCTCGCTTCCCCTAGCCTAGACAAATAGGAAACTTCCCCCTTCCCTCCCCATTTCACCTAGTCGTCCAAAAAAAAGAGAGGGAGAGACAACCAAGAGCAAGAAAGAGAGAAGAGAGGGAGAAGAATGAAGGGGAAGAAAAAAGAAGAAGAAGAAGAGGAGGAGAAGAGAACCAAGCCTAGCACTACCCATCCATGGTATTCTTTAAGCATTTAATCTATCCTACGAAGAGCTAAGCACCCTCCTTGTTCCTTTTATGCTATTTTCTAAGAATTGGCCTTTTTTTAGTATACAAATTAGATCATATATTAGTATATTTCACTTTATAGATGTTGGTATATAAAAAGTTTGATGATTGTTTTTATATACATACATATATATATATACACACACGGATGTATACATCCGCGTATATGTGTGTATATGAGTGGTATAGTATTTAATTGTTTTGGCCGTTGAAGGGTTAAAGATCCCATTTTTATATATGTAATTGTACGTGTAGTTATATATTTATGTCGTGTGATGTGTGTGTGTATATATATATGTATGTACATGATTTCTTCTTAATTTGATGCTATATGAATGTGTATGTGGATATGTGTGCACAAGTGACATGATAAAGGAAGAAAGATGTGATTTGTTTTTATCAAAGTGAATATTGTGTGGCCTTAAGATGGATTGATCTTGGTAGAAATTTGGTTTAAGTGTGAAAATATGCATAAAATAATATTAGAGGTCGGTTTAAAAAAATCTAGCGGCGGCGCATGGAATGGCGCGTGGGCTCATAAGATGGCGCGTGTGACATGTGCTGTGTGTGCATGTTTTATGTGTGGAAGTGTGTGTAGTGTGTGAGAGTGTTGGGGTGGTGAGTGTGGTTAGGGAGGGAGATAACCGAGTGATTAGGAGAAGGGGATGAGGTGTGAGGGAGTTGGGGAATCTGGGGGAGGGAGTTGGTTCAAGTCAAGGGGAACCAGGTTGGGTGGGGGAGTGGGTGTGTCGGGATTAGGGTTGAACCGGATAGGAGTGAAGCGGCAGAAAAGAAAAAAAGAGAAGAAAAAGAAAAGGAAAAGAAAAGATAAAGGAAAAAAAGAATAGAAAATTAGGGAAATGGAAAAATAAGGAAAATGTAAAAATGAGAAAGAAGAAAGACAGAAAGGAGCTAAGATTATGTCCTTCTGACATTCTGCATCATGGCACGAGCATTGCATGAGCACATTGTGCTATTGTGATATGATTAATGTGTATCATACGGGGTACAAGTACTAGATGTGGACACCTTGTGCCGTTGTGATATGAATACAGTGTATCGTAATGGGTACATGTACCGTTATGGAGTGTTATGTATCATACGAGATACAAGCACTGATGTGCAGAATTACCGGCCGGCATGTATATCATTGTTTTAAAAGAAAGGCATCACATAAATTAACTGTGAAATTGTGCGTGACATAGTTTTGGAAAAGCATGCATCGCATGACTATGGTACTATTGTGTTAGAATGTTGACCTCTATTACTTGTTTGACTATTAGGGTTATTTTGGTAATTACTTACGAAAAGGGGACATGGTATGTTATTTATTTATTTTCTATTATTTACACTTGTCCTCACAAATATGATCCCATAGCGGGTACATGCAGGTTACTTATGGGCGACTAAATTCACACATAAGTAGTTGTTTATATGTTTCGCAGAGGATCCAGGGTACGACTTGTTATTTATTGAGGATGCGACAGGGGGGCTTAGTGGGAGAACTAGGCATTTGATGTGATGATGATTTTTCGGAAGATTCTTGAGGACAGTCTTATCTTATACAGTTTTTCATGTACTTTAGACTTCCAATCACTTGTGAGTATTTCAATTGAGCTACTGGTTCGCCGCGATTCTTCCTTAAGTGTATACTTGATTCAAGTAGAGCCGTTACTGTTTTCACATCAAACATATTGAATCGTTTTAGAATAGATTCAGTATAGTCCGTTTGTGACAAAATGTCTTTCAGCTACCCTAGAAATTTTAATTCTTAGTATAACTGCAATTCCCATATCCTTCATGTCGAAGTTTCGCGTCAACATCTTCTTTTTACTTATGATGACATCATGAGTACTGCCCATGATTGGCATGTCGTCTAAATAGAGACATACTATTACATAGGCATTTGGTGTGTTCTTGATGTAAACACACTTGTCACACTCGTTGATCTTGAAACCGTTAGACAGCATCACTTGATCAAACTTCAAGTTCCACTGTTTTTGTGCTTGCTTAAGTCCTTATGAGGACTTAACAAGTCTAGATACTTTCTTTTCTTGACCTGGGACAACAAATCCTTCGTGATGCTCCATATAAATTTCTTCCTCCAACTCACCATTCCAAAAGGTAGTCTTCATATCTATCTGATAGATTTTTATGTTGTAGACTACAGCAATAGCAACTAGCATCCTTATAGAGGTGATCCTAGTTACTAGTGAGTAGGTGTCAAAAAAGTCAAAGCCTTCCTTCTGTCGATAGCCTTTAGCTACCAATCGGGCCTTGTACTTGTTGATAGACCCATCCTCTTTCAGTTTTTTCTTGAAGATCAAGTTGCAACTGAGTGGTTTACTTCCTGGTGGAAGGTCAGCCAGCTCCCAAGTGTGATTTTGAAGAATAGGTACTATTTTGCTACTTATTGCCTCTTTCTAGAAGGAAGCTTCTAGAGTTGACATTGCCTCAGGGAAAGTTATTAGCTCATTTTCTGCGATATAGGTTAAAAAATCTGGTCCAACAGATGTTGGTATTCTAGCTCGCTTGTTTTGACGAGGTTCCTCAGTTTTTTGAGGGGTCGTCTCACGCACTCACTTACTAGTACTTGCCTCTTCATTGTTTTGGTCTTTGTTTGGAAAGATATCTTCAAAGAACACCATTTGTTGACTACATGGCAACATTTTCATGTATGTCAGGAATGTTCGATTTGTGCAGCAAGAACTGGTATGCACTACTGTTAGTCGCATATCCTATAAATATGCAATCAATCGTTTTAGGCCCAATCCTTACTTGTCTTGGTTTAGGTACAACAACCATTACCAGACACCCCCACACTTTCACGTATTTGTAGCTAGGCTTATTGTGCTATGTCCTACTTCTTTTTATTTAATATATAGATACACATACATTTTATACATATCTACACATGGTTAAAGAAAAAAAAGAAATAAAGCCTACATTACTTATATCCTAATTAGAATAGGAAAAGAAAGGAAAAATAGGATAAAGATAACTAATAGGTAAATTTCCAATATACCTAGTTAGTATGGTCATACTAACTTAAGCATCCTATATCTATACAAACACCACATAACACAAAAATCTAACCCTACACCATTCATCAAAAATCGGCAGCCATCCCCTCCCCTTCGCCATATTCAACCGCCACCTTCCAAGAGGAGTAGGAGCCAGATTCCATTTATTTTTAACTTGGTTTTTTGTATGGTAGAGTAAATCGAGGCTAAGGAAAGTAACCTTGCTATATTTGATATGCTTTTGCATAAATTATGCCTATATGTTTGTACTAAAAATTAAATCATGCATCTTTGTTCGTGGTTGCATAGATTGTTGATTAAATGTATATAATTGTTGTAATTATGTATCGATTATATGTAGATACATGTTAAAGTGGACTAATTTTTGTTTTTTCTTGTAAAGGGCCGCGGGTCATAGGGGTGCTGCGTCCTAGGGCACCAGTTATGACGTATAAATATATTTTTTTTATAAAATGGATATGTTATTAATGAGAAAAGGAGCCCTCACTTATGGCGGAGGAAAACCTTATTACAATCCTCAGAGTATGTGAATAAATAAAATAAAGAGGTAATGATGACATATTTCCAGTCGTATATGATATGCCGCATTAAAACCTTGCCAGGAAAAACCACCCTTGTGGATAAAACCCTGGCGAAAGGAAAAGAGTACATATTTATACGGCTGTCATTGATATGTATATAGTCTATGCTAAAGTACACATAAGTTGTCGCTACTAATGGGAATACACGATGTTGGCGCCAGTTGAATCCGTGGAAATGCTTGTGTGACACTATCCAGAAAGCCATTGTTGCCGCCGAAGCCATTCGATGTCGCAACCATGTAGAAGGAAAAAGAAGCGCTGAGTATAACAGGGAACACATGATGTTGGCGCTGAGTGTAAAAGGGAGGAGGATCATACCGCGCCGAGCCTGCCTGTACTCATTCGAGCACAGGCAGAGTACATAAAGCATCGCCAATCCCAATGGAAGGCTTGTGCCGAGCAGACATGATGGCAGCATCCCAGAGATGCCATAGAATGTATCCCCCAAACGAAGCGTGTGAAGTATAAGAACAAAGCATAAGTGCCATGAATAAGAAAAGCAGAACCGCAAAATAATGGGTTAGGAAGCATACCGCGCCTGCCCGTACCTGTGACGATACGGGCAGATAATAATAGAACACGCCAATCCATGAGGAAGACATTATCCGCCAACGCGTAGATTAGGAGATGCGAGATCAAGAAGAACTGTGGCACGCACGATTGAGGGTAGAGTAATAGGGCTGAAATGACCTGTCTCTGGGTGGAGCATGGCATGTTGAGCTAATGAGTGTGCTGCCATATTTGCTTCGCGATATGTATGCGTTATTTCCACTCCAGCCGAATATAAGAGCGAATGAAGGAGGTGTAGATGAAAATTGCCATGTATGCTTTGCGGGGCTCGAAGTCTCGTGACCAAGTGCTCACAATCAGTTTCAACCACCAGTGAGCGGAAAAATGGTAAAAAGTACAAGAGGCCAAAAAGTGTTGCTTGAATTTCTGCCATCAGAGGTGAGCTTTGGAGTAATCTAAAAGAGACGGCACCCACACAAGCTCCCGTAGAAGTTCGTAAAATCGCACCGCCCGCCGCATATCTAGCACCAACTGCCCCATCAACATTCAATTTATATCTGCCCGATGGCGGACATTGCCATTTAACTAGTTGAATTCGCGGTGGGCGAAGACGTGGAATCCAGGAGAGCGAAAGAGGTGGGCCATTTACTAGCTTTGAACCTTGTATTGATTGAACCCAGAGATTAATATCAAAATGTATGGCACTACGCATCCTGGATGGCGAGAAGGAGGAAGAATCCCCATAGGTGAGCTGAGCATATTGCTTCCATATATTGGTTACAATGATTGCCAAGATAACAACTTTTAAAACGCCAGATAAGGTGGAGGTGTTAGCCCGAAACCACCATGATAACAGATATGGTCTAAGCGATGTTCGAGGCGGAAGCAAACCATGTAATTCAGTAGCGAAAAACATCCAAATTTGAAGAATGCAGCTACAGCGGAGAAAGACGTGGACTAGCGTGGCCGAGTCCTGTTTACAAAAAGGACACCGTGTAGGACGAACCACTGAGTAGCGTCCAATGCAGTCCTCAAAAGGAAGAGCGGAATGAAAAATTCGCCAGAGTAAAAGTCTCGTATATGGTGAGTGATGCTTAAACCATATAAACTTTGAAGATAGCTGCGTAGAAATGGAAGTCCGACATGTCTCATAGGCTGATTTAAGAGTGAACTCACCTGTTGAGGATGGTGTCCATGAGAGGGTGGTGCCTGCGCCGGTCGTGTGGGATACACAAAAAGGATGGATGCGGCAAATCAGCTTCCATATCGCAGAGTCAACAAGACGTGGCCTAAAATCATTGCGTCTGCCATATTTTAGGTGCATGTAAGTACTCCACAAAGTATCGTTCTGATGGTATGCCAACCATATACGACAGTGATAGGCACGTTGTAACTGAGTGAGATCCCGAAGGCCCAGCCCGCCTTCGTCATAAGGCTGTGTAATCCGAGACCATGAAACCCAATGTCGCCGATCACCCCAAAAGAAAGAAGCCATTTTCCGATTGATTATGCGGATGACAGATTTTGGTAAACCACCCGCTGCTAACACATGCAAAGGAAGAGCTGCAATTATAGATTTGAGGAGAATTAAGCGACCAGAATGCGATAGGAGTCGCGTGTGCCAACCTTGCAAGCGGCCATCTATATGTTGAATTAAGGAAGTGCAATATACTGCTCGATTGATACCTTTGTGGAGATATGAACCCAAATAGCGAAAAGGAAGCGAAGATAGGCGCATATCAAGTATAGCTTTAAAACTTCGTTGTTGAGACACCGTCACACTTGCGGATGGGATGAAATTGCTTTTATGATAATTCACCTTTTGTCCAGAAGCCCTTTCATACTGTGTCAAGAAATTCCGGAAATGTATAAGATTGCGACGCGTAGCTTTAAGAAAAACAAGCAGGTCATCCGCATATGCCAAGTGAGTAATCGTCAGTGGGATACGGCCTAGCCGAAATGACTGAAGGTGTCCGGTTGCTGAGAGAGATTTTAGTCCCCGGCTAAAACCTTCCGAGGATAGTATAAAGAGTAGCGGAGACAGAGGGTCCCCTGCTTGACTCCTCTAAACGGGCGAAATGCAGAAGAGGGTTGGCCATTGATTAAGACTGATGCCCGAGTAGCACTCAGATGATTAATAACCAGACGTATAAAAAAATCCGAAAAACCAAACCGACGCAAGAGTAGCTCCAAAGATTCCCAGCTAACCCTGTCAAAAGCCTTCATCATGTCCAACTTCAAGCACAACTGGGAACCTCCTTTGTCTAACATATGAATCATCTCCTGGGCAAGTAACACATGTGATGAAATATCATGGCCGGGCAAAAACCCTGTCTGCTCCGGCGATATTAAACGTGGAAGCAGCGTTCCTAATCGCGTGGCAATAATTCTTGTACACACTTTACTCAAGAAATTAGTAAGACAAATGGGCCGAAAGTCACCGAATGTTTGAGGGGAGCTAACCTTTGGGATCAATGTGATCAATGCTCTAGCCATGATGGACGGCTGAGGAATACCAAGAAAAAACTTGTGCAGCTTTAAGAACATCCAAGTGGATCACATTCCAGCATGAGCGATAAAAATGACCATGAAAACCGTCTGGCCCTGAGGCACTATGTGGATCTAAACTCCACACTGCTGTTTTAACCTCTGATGCTGTCGGAAGACCAGTTAACATGAGATTATCCTGAGTTGTTAATAAACACGGGATATGCGAAAGAATGGCCGCATGATTGTCTGTTGACTCTCGAGCAAAAAGAGCCGTATAAAACTCAACCGCAGAAGCCATGATATCATCCTGAGATGTAAGCAACTGGCCCTCAGAATTCTGTATTTGTTGTATTCGCAGCTGCGTGCGCCTACCTTTAACAAGTGAATGAAAATATTTAGTGTTTGCATCTCCATCCTTCAACCATTTGACCCGTGCCTTTTGCTGCCAAAATTGTAATTCATAGTTTGACGCAAGCAAATAATCTGCCTTTGCCTTATGAAAAGCTTGACACATTTCCTATGAGGGGTCGTCATCCCAACGAGCTTCGGCCTGGGACAGTAAATTTTCTGCGTGCTTAAGATTGCTGAAGATATTCCCGAAGACATCTTTATTCCAACGCTGGATATCTTTTTTTAATGCAAATAATTTATCATAGAAACCACGCATGCCCCCCGTTGTTGGATATGATTGCCAGGCGTGTTGGACATAAGCTGGAAATTCCGAATGCAAGAGCCACGCATCCAAAAACCGAAACGCACGATGTGGCATTGTAGAACTTATCCGACATTGCAAAAGAAGTGGAGTGTGATCAGAGGCTACCCGAGGTAAGTGAGATAATGTAAAATCCTCAAAACGGTCATGAATCAAAGAGTTAACAAAAACCCAGTCGAGCCGGCGTCGGACACGGCCAAGACCCCTGCCATCTGTCCATGTAAATCTAGTGCCATGGAACGAGGGAGCCATAAGCGAGCAGTCCTCAATACACTCATTAAAATCCTGCAATGCTAACAGTGACGGGGAGGATCGGCCGCTGTGGTCGTCCAACGATCGGAAAGTGTTAAAATCTCCTCCCACTATCCAAGACAATTAAGATGTAACATGAAAGTCATGCATTGATTGCCAAAGAATTCGACGTTGTGGAGGTGTATGATGCGCATAAACCAAAGACAGGACAAAATTATACTGCATCGAAAGCGACTGTATAGTGAAATGTATCACCTGTTCCTTATCCTGTACAGCAAGAATGCGAAATTCATGATCTCTCCAAAAAAAACCAAATTCGTTCTGACTGTGATACAAAATTCTGTGAGAAACCTAAACGTAACCCATATCTCAATGTATGTGATGGGGGATGCTTGGGCTCAATCAAAGCTAGAAGGTGTAACTTATGTTCGCGGATCAAATTACGTAACCGTGGTAGCGAGGCACTCATGCCCCGTATATTCCATATTAAAATATTCATTGAGTTAAGGTAGAAACACTTCCCTGGATAATATGCGATGCACTACGTGTCAACACTGTTGAAGGTGGCAGAGGAGGAAGATCCTTGCGGGATCGACGCTTGCGACGTGGTACCACTGGAATAAATGGGCCGTCCGAAGTAGGGTCTTGCAATCGCGAGATCAACAACTCATCATTCGGAGACGGCTGCATGAGCTGCATGCGATGTGCCACGTCAGCAGATACCATAGGGATTTCTTGAACTGCCGAGTCGGCAGGCAGATCATTGTCGGAAACATGTCCGAAATCAAATTGGGCAGCCTCCTCCGTGGATGGAAAGTCTGCGGCATCACTAAAAACTTCATGCGAAGGAGGTTCAGAAGGGGGAGCAGACGGCTGCGAAGTCATTAGGTTTGGCATGGGTTCAGTGCCACCAGGAGTTGGCATGGTTGGGGCCGAGGCTACGCCAGTCACAGATGGCTGTTGTGCATGATCATATACCGGGATATCTTCACTAGAGGGGGGATCCATAAGAGTATCAGCTTCTGCGGCACCATCCTGGGCTGGGGGAGGCACAGTGGACTTACGCTTAACAGGTGTCCAACGGGTCTTGGCCGGTCGAGAAATAGGAGGTGGCGACGGCGGCGGAGGGATAGGAGTGGCGGCGGTGGAGGAGCAATTACCAGATGCATGCCCCAAACGGCGGCAGTCATTGCAGAACAACGGGAGGTCCTCATAAACTATGTTTTGCAATATCAAGCGTCCCTTTGCCTGGAGGCATAGTTTTTGGGGCAAGTCCTGAGAGACATCAAGTTCAACACACACTCTAGCCACGGAAGGCCGAAGTCCCTGCGTAGTTGCAGTATCAAGCTTAATGGGCAATCCAATGGCGCGTACGATTTCGAATAAGGCTTCCTGCCGGTGGAAATGTACCGGCAGCCCCGGAAGAGCCACCCAAACCGGCACAATTGGAGCATCGGACGAAGGGTCAAAATCCACTATCCATTTCGTAACTCTCATATGACAACCAGAAATATGCCAAGAACGACGATAAAAAAACGTAAGTAATCCGCTTCATTTCGAAAATTCAGCAAGATATGGGATTGATCAATGAGCGTTATCCGAAGGTCCTGATGAAAACCAATCTTCTCAAAAACATCCCGGATAACCTTTAGCGGGGGACGACCATACCAAAACGTTCCAACAAGAGAATATCGAAAAGGAGCAGCAAGGGCATCTATTTCCGAATCAAGAAAAGGAACCAATGGGATACCTTTGTGACGAGTTACCACCTTCGGAGCAATGGTGATCGGTGGTGTCGAGTGCCCGGCAACAACTGCAGCAAAAGATGGCGCAGCCGCCATGTCCGCTTCCAAGAAAAAGGATAAAAGAATGGAACTTTTGTGAAGAATGTGGGGAAAGGGAGAAATGAAGAGTGATCGCAGCAACCGGCAGTGACTATACTTGGCCGAAAACATGGGGGCTGACTTGGGGCTGTGTAATGAACCCATTGATGATGAATAAATGTGAATTGATTTGTAAGAACAGCGGTATTGTCGGAATTAGGGTTTTTGTTTTCGAAAGTGGGAGAAACCAATTTTGAAAAATGAGAATTTTCATGATTTGAGGGTGGAATATGGTAGAATATGAGGAGAGAAGAATTCTGGTGGCCAAAGGTCCGGGGCAGAGGTGGCACATGTGGCTCACGCGCCGGCCAAAGTTGGCATGTGGCCAACCTTCTTGCAGTGCGTGAGGGTGCATGAGAGGGAGTCTGGCCGCAATTTTTGCGGAAATGTGTTAGACATGAACCGTACATGCTGCCTATTTGGTTAGATGTGAGAAAGAGTGACTGCTGCGAAATTAGGGCTTAGGCCGAGGGTTACTCTGCGGGGAGAGAAAATTAGGGTTTTGGGTTGGAAAGGTGGCCTGGCCTGAAGAACTTTGGTGGGGGGTTGCTGGGCTGAGGGCAGTAGGGTGGCCAAGTGGTAGGGGCTAGGGGTGAGGTGAGTTGGGTAGGGGATAGGGGGAAAAATGGGTCGAGGGTGATACGTGTAAGTATATGCGCATATATGCATATATATGGACGTGGACATGCGGGTATACCTATACGTGGGTAGTAACTGGATAAAGTGTTGAAATGTTAAATCGTATTTGAAATGAAAATCAAATTGATGATCGAAAATCGTATCGATAATCGAAAATTTTTTTGACATTGCATATTTTTAAAGTCGCCCTTACAAAGAAAAAATATTGTGGAGTTGGATTGGTTCTGAACACTCGGACCGTCTGAGCATATATGACTATGAGTGAGATAGGCTGCTCGGACACATATGACCGCCTATTGGGCCGTCTAGGCACATATGACTATGAGGAAATTAGGCCGACTGGACACACATGACCATTGGGGAACCAAGTCTATAAACCATGCAATAAAAGTCACTTGTAAGGTAAGAGTCATGACCACTACATCGCATCAGCGAGAATATTGGATATCGGATATGGATATTAGATATGAATATTGGATATGGACATTGCAAATGGAATTCGAAAATGAAATCGAAATCGTTATCGTATCGTTGCATTGCATTGTTTTAAAAAGTTACATCACAGATTTTTGATTGTACTAACACTTGTGTGCAGTGACTAAGTTGCGTGTGCTTTAGTTGCTTGATTGGTCAGAAAGGCAAAAAGGTAAACTTTATTTGCGAAGAGATGCATGATATTTTCTATTTTGTTATTTATTTCTCTTATTTACACTTGCTTCTTCGTATATGATCTCATGGTAAATATAGTCATATTACTTGTTGGACAACGTGTCGCTCATACTACGCTATCACATATTTTTGCAAATCCCTAGGATTTCAAGTTAGTGTACATTGAGGACGATCAGGAGTGGGCATATTGAGACTTATGGCTTGAGGATGGTATTCTGAGGGTTTCCGCAGAGACTTTATTTTATTAATTTGATTCAGATTTAGTAGCTCGTTTCTTTTATTTTGGCTTAGTAATACACTGCTTTTCGAGACTTTGATTTTCATTAATGATATTTATTTCAAGGTTTGATTTTAAGACTTCCGTTGTCATCGATTTACGTTATTATGTTGACATATAATTGATCGTATCGACGGCTTCTATTTTTCTTAGCGAAATACGGCGGGTAAGTCGTTTCGAGTATTAGAGCTCGGGACGGGTCGCTAAAGATAGTATCATTGCATGGCTCTGGATCCACGGCAGAAACGTAGACTTAGGCCATGATTTTTTGTAAACAAAAAATTGCAATTTTGCCCTTAGGCTATAATCTTAGACATAAGTGATGATCAGATGGAGGATATGAGCATTTAGAATACCCTAAGTAGTTTCTGTTTATAGATGTATTTGAATCACTTCTGTTTTGCCTATACCCTCACACCTGACTTATGTCATTTAAATTTTGTTTTTATAAATTATAACTATATGAAAATTGCAACATTACAGCACGATGCGGCCCAGAAGAGACAACAGCAACAATGGTAACAGAAATGGTAGTAATCAGAGTGCTCTGCCTTAGGAACTGGTAGATGCCCTGGTACAGATTGGCAATGTAGTAAGTAGGGAGGTTCCATAGCCACGGTAACAGGGGACTCACTACTACTACAGCGAGATGAAGCGGGTTCACGTCCCCACATTCGACAGAGATGTCAAAACCGATAGTGCTGAGAAGTGGTTGCACGAGGTTAAGAACAATTTCGCACTGTTGTAAGTACCTGAGGGCAGACAAGTGGCAGACCACAGTGTCGATGGATCTGCCACATCCAATTGCATGGACACAGTTCCGTGAAGTGTTCAGCAGATTCTATATTCCAACGGTAGTCAACTTGCAGAAGATTGCCACGTTCGAGTCTCTACGCCATGGTCCAAGGATGTCTATCGTCGAGTATGTAAATCAACTCAAAACCCTAGGGATACTCGTGCCATCTATGATAGGAGACATGCAGCTATGCATGGTGAAGTTCGAGAGGGGTTTGAACAGCCGTATCTATTCAGGCGTGGTGAACGCCAATGCTCGAGATTTTGCGAAGTTGGTCAACCATGCAATCGTGTGGAGAGCGAATAGAGAGGCGTGATGAGGAGTTTAAGGGCAAACGGCCCCTTACTGAGACAGCAAGTAGACCCGCCATTGGGTCAAGATGCCGCACAGAGGGTTGATACCGCAGCCGAAGCCACTTCAGTAGCGTCTGCCGGCACCACATCAGCCGCAGCCTCAGCTATGGAGTGCACAGCCAGCGATCACTTTGCCATGCTCGATTTGCAGCCGTCTGCATGCTGAAGAGTGTTGGAGGAAGGCCGATGCCTGCTTCAACTGCGGTAAGGTAGGACACATGCAGAGGGATTCACAAAGCCTAAGACATAACCAGCCGGACCCGCACCACAGCAGCAGCGTCAGAGAGGCCAACCCTGATCAAATGCTTGAGTCCACGCCATGACGAACACTAATGTCCAAGGCTCGAATGATGTGGTCACAGGTATATCCTCATTTTTAATGTGAATTAATAATATTTGTATTTGCATAACATGTGTTTAAACCCCTACACCCATAGGTGCAATACTGATCAACAAAGTCCCAATGAATGTGTTATTCGATAGTGATGCGGCCCACTCGTTTGTCGCTAAGAGGTTTGTCAAGAACATCAAAAGCTGTCCTGAACGGCTAAACACTTCTTACCGTGTGCTAGCATCTGGAGACCAGGTGATGGTCTCTCATTATCTATACAGGGACTGCAGACTAGAGTTCGAGGACCGCATGTTCCATGCTTCTCTAATACCAATCCAGTTTTGATGTCATCTTGTGGATGGATTAGTTGGCCCGCTATCATGCTCACATCGACTGCAGGAATAAACAGGTAGTGTTCAATGATCCTACGAAGGAGGAATACACATTTTAGGGAAACTCCAAGTTACAAAAGCTACCATAAAATATCTATCTACTGCCGCACAAGCTCACAAGGCACTGAGAAAAAGGGATGAAGAATTCTTTGTATATGCCCTAAATGTTGAGTCAGATATGCCATCCTTTGACGATATTCCGTAGTAAACGAATATAAAGATGTATTCCCTGTTGAACTGCCCGGACTGCCACCAAACAAAGGAGTAGAATTCGAGATCAACTTGATACCTAGAGCAGAGCCGAGCTCGAAAGCGCCGTACAGGATGGCACCAGCCGAGCTAAAGGAGCTCAAGGAGCAATTACAAAAGATGCTAGATAGAAAGTCCATAAGACCCACTGTTTCACCTTGTGGAGCACCAGTCTTATTTGTAAAGAAGAAGGACGGCAGCATGAGGTTATGCATAGACTATCGTGAACTCAACAAAATCACGATAAAGAATAAGTATCCGCTACCAAGAATCGATGATCTTTTCGACCAGGTGAAGGCTGCTTAAGTAATTAGAAAGATTGATCTTGGTCAGGGTACCACCAACTAAGGATCAAGGCTGAGGATGTTGCGAAGATAGCATTTTGCACGAGATATGGGCACTATGAGTTCCTCGTAATGCCTTTCGGATTGACGAATGAACCTGCTACATTCATGGATTTGATGAACACCGTTTTAGAGATCAGTTGGACCGATTCGTAATGGTGTTCATCGATGATATTTGGTATAACTGCCTGATAAAATGACTCATACTTAACATCTACGAGAAGTATTAGGGATTCTAAGGAAGAAAAAGGTGGTACGGCAAGTTCAGCAAGTGCGAGTTTTGGCTGAAGAGTGTGACCTTCTTAGGTCAGTCATATGGGAGGATGGCATTATGGTAGGCCCCAAAAAGATCAAGATGATCCTGAATGGCCGAGACCGACTAATGTCACAGAGATGAGAAGTTTTCTGGGACTAGCCGAATATTATCCAAAGTTTGTGGAAGGATTCTCGAGGATCGTAGTTCCACTAAGTCGTCTAACGTAAAAGAAGACCAAGTTTGAGTGCATCCATGGATGTGAGAAAAGCTTCGTCAAGCTTAAAGGGGAGACTGACTAGCGCACCGGTATTAGCACAACGCTCCAGTACTTAAGGGTTGTTATATACAGCGATGCTTTGAAAACGGCCTAGGATGCATTTATTGCAAGGAGAATGAGTTATTGCCTATGCATCAAGGAAATTAAAGCCATACGAGCAAAATTACCCCACTCACGACTTGGAGCTTGCCATAGTGGTATTCGCACTAAAGATCTGACGACACTACTGTATGGAGAGAAATGTGAAGTCTTCACCGACTATAAGAGCCTCAAGTACTTGTTCATACGCCGAAAGAATTAAATATGAGGCAGAGACGAGGGTAGAGCTCATCAAAAACTACGACTTGACCATCATTTATCATCTGGGAAAAGCAAATAGAGTGGCAATTGCACTTAGCCGGAAAGTCAAACCACTCGAGACAGACTCCACTGGACAGAGGGATGGAGAATTTGACCTCGACATAGTTGACTTGACGATGAATGTTTTAGCAGCATTGATGATTACGCCAACCTTGGTGGATCGATTGAAAGAGGCTCAGAAAGATGATGAGAATTTGTGCAGTATTCGAGATAGACTTCAAAGCTAGCCAGTTTAAGGGTTTCTAGTATCCAATGATGGTAGTTTGTGGTTTCAGTGGCAATTATGTGTGTCAAGTAATGAAGCATTGAAGAAAGAAGTTTGCTGAAGGAGGCGCATAGTACACGCCTATCTATACATCTGGGGACTACCAACATATATCAAAACTTAAGAAATAATTCTTGGGGTACGGAATGAAGCGTGAAATTGATGAATATATCACCCTGTGTTTGGTTGTCAGCAAGTTAAAGCCGAGCATTCAATGACCTAGAGGATACCACCTGCAGCCGTTAGAGATTTCGAAATGGAAATGGAAGCATATCATAATGGATTTTGTTGTAGGGCTCCTTAAGACGAGAAACGGCAATGATGTGATTTGGGTGGCGCAGATTGTTTGATGAAGTCTACACACTTTATACCAGTATTGAGTGAAGCGACGATGGAGAGGTTGGTGAATCTATATGTTGATAACATCGTCAGTCTACATGGAGTGCCAGTAAGTATTGTGTTAGACAGATATCCCAGATTTACATCTCGATTTTGGATAGCATATCAGAGAGTCATGGGGACCGATCAAAGGCTGAGCACCGCGTTTCATCCCAAAAAAAAGAACAATCAGAAAGGACTATTCAGACTCTCGAGGACATGCCAAGGGCTTGCACGTTAGACTTCAAAGGAAATTGGGACAGTATGGTGAAGTTGATGGAGTTTTCGTACGACAATAGTCATCATACTGTGATTAGTATGGCGCCCTTTAAAGCTCTGTATGGAAAAAAATGTCGTTCACTGTTATATTGGGATGAATTTGGGGAGAAGGCGATAAATGAACCCGAGTTGGTGGAGCAAACTCTTGGTAAGGTCAAGATTATTCGAGATAGACTCAAGATAGCTCAGGATCGCAGCAAGAGTTTAGCAGATTCCAAAAAGAGGTTGTTGGAGTTTGCTTTGGCGAAAAGGTGTATTTGAACTTTCCCCAACGAAAGGAGTGATGAGATTCGGTGAAAAAGGCAAACTGAGTCCGAGGTACATTGGACCGTATGAGGTCCTTGAGAGAGTTGGGACATTGACCATTCGAGAAGCGCTACCTCCAGCGTTGTCACAAGTGCACAATGTTTTCCACGTATGACAGCTGAGTCGCTACATGCCTGATCCAAGTCACATATTGGAGGCTCTACCATTGTGAGAAGAAGCAACGTGACTTACGAAGAGACGCCAGTTCGTATTGTCGATCATATAGATTAAGTTCTGAGGAGGCAAGTTATTCCGTACGTCAAAGTCCAATGGTCAAACCATATGGAATGCAAAGCAACTTGGGAGCTCGAGGAGGAGATCCAAAAGAAGTACCGCAGTTATTCGACTAAGACACGTAAGTTTCAAGGACAAAATTTTTTGTAAGGGGTAAGGAATGTTATGCCCTGCTTTTTTAATTTAATATATAGATACACATATACATATATACACACGGTTAAAGAAAAAAAGAAATAAAGCTTAAATTACTAATATCCTAATTAAAATAGGAAAGAAAGGAAAAATAGGATAAAGATTAACTAATAGGTAAATTCCTAATATACCTAGGAATATACTATACTAACCTAATCATCCTATATCTATATAAACCCCACATAACACAAAAATCTAATTCTACACCATTCATCAAAATCGGCATCCATCCCCTCCCCTTCACCACATTCGGCCACCACCTTACAAGAGGAGTAAGAGCTGAATTCCGTTCGTTTTCAACCCGGTTTTTGTACGTTAGAGTAAAATCGAGGCTAAGGCAAGTACCTTTGTTATATTTACTATGATTTTGCATAAATTATGCCTATATGTTTGTACAAAAAATCGGATCATGCATGTCTATTTTGGTTGCATAGATTGTTGATTATCTGTATGTAATTATTGTAATTATGTATCAATTATATGTACATACGTGTTAAAGTATCATAATCTTTGTTTTTTTTTGTAAAGGGTAGCGGGTCAGGGGGTGCCGCTGCCCATGACGTAAAATATATATGTATATGATGCATGTCATGGAGATGTTTATGCATGTTAATTACATGATGAAATACATTCTATTTGGGAATTATTTTTGATGAATTTGTGTGTGTTGGCCAAATATATGGGGTCTGACTTGGGGGTGTACAATGAACCCATTGATGATGAATAATTGCGAGTTGATTCGTAATAACATCGGTATTGTCAAAATTAGGAATTTTGTCATCGAAAGTGGGGAAACCCAATTTTGAAAATGAGAATTTTTGTGATTTAAGGGTGGAATATAGTAGGAAATGAGGAGAGATGAATTCTGGTGGTCGGAGGTCTAGGGCCGAGATGGCACGTATGGCCCACGTGCTGGACAAAGAAGGCATGTGGCCAACCTTCTGGCGGCGTGTGAGAGTGAGTTTGGCCGTGATTTTCACAGCTGTGTGAGACATGAACTGTACTTTCTGTCTATGAGGTTAAAAGTGAGAAAAAGTGAGTGGTGCAAAATTAGGGTTTAGGCTGAGGGTTAGTGTGTATGGGAGAGAAAATTAGGGTTTTGGTGGGGAAAGGGGGGATGGGCCAAGGGGCTAGGTGGGGAGGGTAATGGGCTGAAGCAGTTGTAAGACCTGTATAGCATCACTAGAAGAGGGGGGCTGAATAGTGAGTGCGAAAAATTTGGTTTTCAAAACTTTTTAGACCAAATAACTCACTTCGGAAACAGTTTCTGTTTTCAGATCCGGATTTGAATTAACTATTTGACCAGGTTGTAGACCTCCAAAAATTGTGAAATTTGGTGACAATGTGCTCTCAGATATGGTTAGTTTGTCACAAAAATTTCAGACTAAAATTCTAAGTGTAACCCCTTGAAAAACTGTTTTTGCACAGATTGTGTCAATCTACCGGAAACTGTGCTCCAAAATAAAAAATTTATTCCTATTAATTGACAACACTAAATGACCTGAAAATTTTATGATATGGCCCTTAAAATGTGTATTTTAATTGGTTAAAACAGTTTTTCAAAATTCTCTTGGTAAGTATGTCCCACGTTGATGTTCTCAACCTTTGCAGATCAGAGAATCAAAATTACACTAGTCTCAGAACTATGAATGTTTGATTGACTTATACTTATCCAAATATGACGAAACTTGTCCCAAATGAAAGCTAAGACGGGTGGCTATGTTTCTGCAAAATTTTGTGATTTTTGGAAAATGTTTTCTAATTGTTCCGTGAGTATGAAAACAATGCAAAAAAAACTGAAAACTGAAGTAAAAGTGCTGAAAATAAATAACACCGAGATGTTTATACTGTTTCGGTTAAACCAACCTAATCTAGTCTTCGAGGACACCTTCCTCGATACTCACTAATCACAAATAGCACCTTGACACAAGGGTGACTAGAGGCAAACCCCAACTCCACCCTTTTGCAATCAAACGAATAAACAAAACAACACGAACACCACCACCGAACAAATGAAGGTATGATCACACCTTGATCAAACTTGTACAAGAGATGAACGTATGTGGGTGGTATGAACAAAGCCTATATAGTATATGAAATATAAGAATCATAGGCTTGAGGCTAAGAGCAAGAGAAAAGAATAAGATAAGAAAAGGATAGTCTTGCTTGATCTTGAATGAATATGAAATTTGGCTTAGCCTTGCTTGAATCATGCCCCCTTTTTACAGTTGGTTGGCCACCCCTTAGGGTTGGATTCTTCCTTGAAAATTGCCTTGAATACCTTTGTAAGATTCTTTGTATAAATGGTGACATACCCTTGCTTACTTGGCGTAATACGATTGGACGAATGACTTGTCTTCGCCTAGTTGTCATGTCTTGATAGGCTATTGATTATCCACCTTGGCACTCAATAAATGAGCTGGAAATTCCATCAAAAAATCTGAAACACATGATTTAAATCAAGGTGGTTAATTTCCAATTAATCGTGGTATGATCCACGATAATTTTGGAAGAAAATTTTGCAAGAGTAAATAAAAAATCGGCCAGCACATTCCATGTGCTGAAATTTCAGCATGTGTTGTATTTTGAAATATTTCCTTGTGTGTGCTCTCTTCAATGTCACCAATCATGTGCGGCTTATGCTCCACCAATTAAAGTGCCAAACAACCTCCACCTAGGCTTCAAATGAGGTGTCATTGGCGTGTTAATCCTCAGCTACATGTTCTGAAATTATCTTTTGAATATTTGTCACATAATGATGCACAATCTTCACACGCATGGTAAATTTCAATCAACCCTAAATTGATTTTTCTAGAACACTCTAACATGTCTTGAATGAGTAAAAAGTGTCTATATACATGTTACATACCCACCAAAATCGTCCCATGTATGTAGAAGTGTAGAAAACCGAATTTTCGACTTTCGTCGATTACGCGATTTTTCTCCGATTAAAATTAAACTTCTTAATGTAATATATATATATCATACATAATATATAAAATAATGTGTATATTCAGCTCCAATGGCTGAATGAAAAATGCCATGTGCCCTTAAAAAATTAGTTTGAATTCTCCACAAATTTAGGCTAAATTGCGGGTGATTAATGTGTGTAAACATGGTATGAATTTTGGGCTGAATATGACATGTGGAGCAACGAAATGTTTGAGTATGTTTTTAGTGTATATAGGCTGAACATCTTTATATGGTAATTACGTGACACGTCGGTGAAGTTTCGGTAGTCATCCGATACGACAATTTTCGGTTTATGACCTCGTGACATGTCCTTATAATTTTGATGGAAATATGACTTATAACATATGATATGACCTGTATATACTCATAAATATGATGTGTATATAGTGGTGTGACGTTGACGTACGTTTATATATATATATGACGTGTCGGTGGAACGTCAGCATATAAATATATATTTTGTCGTAAAAAATGGATATTAATATGTATATATATGCAGCGTGTATAGATAGGTTTGGAGAGGGAACTTTCTGTTCCAAATTTTTTGCCAAATAGCTCTCCAAGTATAGCCCAAATATGTCTTCATTTAATGAACTAGCCAAATCATTTCCTTAAGCACTTCACCTAATGAACTAGTTTAGATATAATTATGGTACCTGAAAATAGTATAAATAACAAATGTTTGTCATATGTTGTAAGCCTTAATTCTTCATGGTGTTAGTAATACAACATTAATATAAACATGTGAAGCATATTTACCACATAAGCATGTCAAAGTAAAATTTATTCATGCGTTTCGTAAGCACGTAACATTTAAATCATGCATTTTCAAATCACTCAAACCCCGATTTCTTAACAATCACTCCCTTTTGATTATTTGAAAAATAACATTATCCATGATTTAAATGTGATCGCTCTTCCTACAATTTTGCATAAATTTAAAAAATTGAATTTCATAATATCGTGCTGTCGTGATCCCCCTTAACTTTATCTCTCTCTTCCTTAAATCATGCTTCTCTCCCTTAAATCATGTTTTTTCCTCTTATCATCAAAAGCATTAGTAACAACAAGAAGAAAGAGTAATTTATATCATATCAACATAAATCATGCATTTCTAGTGCGTTCTTAAGGGTTATTGATTCAACCCTTTGCAAGGGTACCTTTTGGTGCCCAAACTTGGGTGACTTTTCTTGGTTTTACAAAAGGTGAGAAGAAGGATGAAGAAGCAATATAGTAAATGTTAGAGGCATTTCTGTTTGGCCTATGGCCGAAATCACCATTGTATGGTCTTTAATATGCATTTTGGTTGGCATGCATCGTGCATGATCTAGATGCATTGGTGAGGTATGAATGTCACATATGCATCAAAGATTTTCTTTCATATCTTTATGGTGCATGATTATATTTTGCACGTGATGAAAAAGGAGTGCGATGAGATATGATGGGTGGTGCACTAGACATCTTCTTAGGCTGTATAGTTGTCTTAAATGCATGCAGTTTCTTAGATGAAGATAAAATAAAGTTGGTAGACTTATTTTGTGCTTTGTTATCTTCAACGTACAGTAATCCGTTTTATCACTTTCATGCTTTTGGGAGGAAATGAGACGATCTAGCATGCTCGTACCTGTATCGAACTGTTTTACCATTCTTTCTAAATCTGCGTTTCTTGATTTTAAATTTGAAATCTCGGCTTTCGTCTCATTATTGTCAGATGTTAATGACGAAATCTTTGATTTTAATGCATTAATTGTGCAGTACGACTCTTCTTTTGAATCGTTTAATTGAGATACAAGGTTCGTGTTAGAAGATTCCAACAACTTCTTGTCTTCAATTAAGCGTTTCTTTCTTTTGCAAGAATCTTAGAAAACTTATGCAACTCAAGATATTGACAAAATAAATCATCATAAGAAGGCTCAGAATCGGTGTCGGAGTCAGAACATACCTCATTGATGCCTTGGATGCAAAGCATACTTGTGCCTTTTCTTCTTCGGTTTCTTCAGTCTCAATCGGATGAGCTCCATGTGAAGGCTTTGAGAGCTCTTCTTGTATTCCTTCGTTTAGGTTCTAAGATGGGTCTAGATTTGGTCCAATCCTTGTCACGGTTTTTGTTTATTTGTTTGTCTTTGTTCGGGCAGTCATATGATAGGTGTCTATTTCGTAGCATTTTATATTTTATCGTTATTTTATTTTTATTTCTCTTAATTGAAACAGCCTTGTTTTATTCTTTAATGACTTTCTCATAATCTTTTAGCCAACGTGATTAAATCTTCATTATCGGAATTTTGTGTCGCTATCATCTACATGATTAGAAAAGGTAGAGACGTATTCATTTGATTTAAAAGCTATGGTCTTACCTTGTTCAGAAGTTGATTCAGATTTCCTTAAGTGAGTTTCTTTTTGTATACCTTTAGTGATCCGACCAATTCCTCCATTTTTAACGACTTGGTTTCCTTACTTTCTTCGATTTCCGTGGCTTTGGATCCCATTCGGATGGGAGGCTTCATTGTAGCTTTTGTACCTTTTTCTGTGAAGAAAATACTTTTGCAAGAGACTCAAGGGAGTTGTAAATTAGTCAATCTTAAATCCATATCCATAATAGATTCATTCGGTAATAATTGAAGGATTCAAGAGTAGTCATATGCATGTTTATCTTAGACTTTTTAACTTGACTAGTACCTTCATGTTTCATTTCAAGAATTCTGCACATTTCTTGGGCACTAGAACAATTGGACATATAACTTGATTTTTTTCTTAAACCATTTAGAAGAAGTTGCATAGCCTTAGCATTCATAGTTAATCTCTTTTTATCTTCTACGGTATACTCTTGCTTAGGCTTTATTACTTCTAAGATAACATCATCAACAATAGTTATTTTAGACAGAACAAAAGGATCGCCTTCTATGATGGACTGTAAGTCTATATCAATAGCCACAAAGGAAAAGTTTCATACGAAGTTTTCATTTAATAAAAGACTCTCCGTCGAAAAAGGGGGCCTTACGCTTGACATTCCTTCTTGCTCGGTTTTATAACTAGTGGATGCCATCTCACAAAGATTGTTGAATCTTATTGTAGTGAGTGTGCCTGCTCTCTGATACCACTTTTAGGACCTGTATAGCACCACTAGAATGGGGGTTTGAACAGTGAGTGTGGAAAATTTGGTTTTTTAGACCAAATAACTCACTTCTAAAATAGTTTCTATTTTCCGATCCTGATTTGAATTACTATTTGACCAGGTTGTAGAACTCCAAAATTTGTGACATTTGGTGACAATGTGCTCTCAGATGTTGTTAGTGTGTCACTAAAATTTCAAATAAAAATTCCAAGTGTGACCCCTTGAAAACTATTTTTGCATAGATTGTGTCAATCTGCCAGAAATTGTGCTCCAAAATAGAAATTTATTCCTATTAATTGACAACTCTAAATGACCTAAAACTTTTATGGTATGCCCCTTAAAATGTGTACTTTAATGGGTTAAACAGTTTTTCAAAATTCTCTTGGTATGTATGTTAACCACGTTGATGTTCTCAACCTTTGCAGGTCTGAGAATCAGATTGCACTAGTCTCAAATCTATGAATGTTTGACTGACTTATACTTATCCAAATGTGATGAAACTTAACTCAAATGAAAGCTAAGACGTGTGGCTATGTTTTTGCAATTTTGTGATTTTCGAAAAATGTTTGCTATTGTTCTGTGACTATGAAAAATG
Source organism: Eustoma russellianum (assembly GCA_036186865.1). Taxonomy (NCBI): domain Eukaryota; kingdom Viridiplantae; phylum Streptophyta; class Magnoliopsida; order Gentianales; family Gentianaceae; genus Eustoma; species Eustoma russellianum. Next base: position 16,810,326 of record AP025063.1, on the reverse strand, counting down.
GAAAGTAAAAGGGATGAAAGTAAACAACAGCGAGATTTTTATATTAGTTTGGTTAAATCAACCTATTTCAGTCTTCGAGGACACCTTCCTTGTTATTCACTAATCACAAATAGCACCTTGACACAAGGTTGACTGGAGTCCAATACCAACTCTGCCCTTTTACAATCAAAAAACAAACACAACAACACGAACACCACTACCGAACAAATGAAGGTATGATCACACCTTGATCAACCTTGTACAAGATATGAACGTATGTGGGTGGTATGAACAAAGCCTATATAGTATATGGAATATAACAATCATAGGCTTGAGGCTAAGAGCAAGAGAAAAGAATAAGAGAAGAAAAAGATAGTCTTGCTTGATCTTGAATGAATATGAAATTTGGCTTAGCCTTGCTTGAATTATCTTGCCCCCTTTTACAGTTGGTTGGCCACCCCCTAGGGTTGGAGTCTTTCTTGAAAATTGTCTTGAATACCCTTGGAAGATCGCTTTGTATAAATGATGACACACCTTTGCTTACTTGGCGCAATACGATTGGATGAATGACTTGTCTTTGCCTATTTGTTACTTCTTGATAGGCCATTGATTATCTACCTTGGCACTTCACAAATGAGCTGCAAATTCCATCAAAAAATCTAAAACCATGCTTTAAATCAAGGTGGTTAATTTCCAATTAATCGTGGTATGATCCACGATAATTTTGGAAGAAAATTCTGCAAGAGTAAATACAAAAATCGGCCAGCACATTCCATGTGCTGAAATTTCAGCATGTGTTGTATTTTAAAATGTTTCCTTGTGTGTTGCTCTCTTCAATGTCACCAATTATGTGCGGCTTATGCTCCACCAATTAAAGTGCCAAACAACCTCCACCTAGGCTTCAAATGAGGTGTCATTGGCGTGTTAATCCTCAATTACATGTTCTGAAATTATCTTTTGAATATTTGTCACATAACGATGCACAATCTTCACACGCATGGTAACATTCAATTAGCCCTAAATTGATTTTTCTAGAACACTCTAACATGTCTTGAATGCGTAAAAAGTGTATATACACATGTTACAGACGCACCAAAATCATCCCATGTAGAAGTCTAGAAAACCGAATTTTCGACTTTCGTCGATTACGCGATTTTTCTCCGATTAAAATCAAACTTCTTAGACATGTAAATATGTTATGTCACACATAACATACATAAAATACGGTGTATATTCAGTTCCAATGGCTGAATGAAAAACGCCATGTGCCCTTAAAAATTAGTTTGAATTCTCTACAAATTTAGGCTAAATTACGGGTGATTGATGTGTGTAAACATGGTATGACTTTTGGGCTGAATATGACATGTGGAGCAACGAAATGTTTGAGTATTGTTTTAGTGGAAATGTTTTGAATATATTATGGAATAAATAAAGTGATATCTTTGAATATCACACATGCTGAAAATTTCAGCATGTGTGGGAATGCATGTTGGCCGAATTCATGGCCCTATTGGTGATTAATTCTTATTCCAAAATTGATAAGAATGTTATGTACTAAATGATGATTGATTTCTTCTTTATTTTCAAGGACTAAATCAAAACAAACTTGGCAATAATTTGAATTAAGTGAGAATGTTACACATGCTGAAATTTCAGCAGTGGAGAGGTGTAATGGCCGAATTTGTAAGGAAAGGGGTGATTATTTGTCTTGCTAATTATGTGGGATGATTATATGCTTTATGGAAATAATTTTATGGCTAATTGGGACATGCTTTTTAAATTTTATTTTCAAATTTATCTAGTCATCAAATGATGAAAACTTTCATCCAATCAATGAGTGCCAGGTAAGCAAGATCTTAATGACCATCCAATGAGGAGTTGCCAAGTAAGCAAGGACATGTCACAATGATGCAATACACTCTTCCAAGGACTTAGAAGATGATTTTCAAGAGGAAGAGAAAGGCTAAGGAGGCGGCCATATGGTGATAAAAAGGAAAGAAGAGAGCAAACAAAAGACAAGAACAAGTCTTGCAAATTTCAAAGATCAAAACATTGCATCCTCTCTTCTTCTACACTCTCTTTCTTTCTCTCTCTAAAAGCCTATTGTACTCATATTCATCATTTGAATAGGCTTCATATAGACCACCACATACTCTTTATTGTTGTAAAAGATGATCAAGGTGTGATCAATCTTGCACTTTCAAGATGGTGGTGTTCGTGATCGTTGTATTCACATACAAGGTTTGTAAAGGGTTGGAGTTAGTGTGTAACTCCATCAACCCTGTGGTAGGTTTTATTTGTGTATTGTGATTAGTGCTAACCGAGGAAGGTGTCCTCGAAGACTAGAGTAGATTGTTTTAAACCGAACCAGTATAAATTTTGGTGTGTTATTCAGTTTCAGCACTGCGTATCGTTTTTAATCACGCTCGTAAAAATAGTAAACGAATTTTAAAAATCACGAAACTTTTTTAGAATCATAGCCACACGTCTTAAGGTTAATGTGGCACAAGTTTCAACCCTTTTGAACAAGGATAAGTCATCCAAACGTCTAAAGTTCTGAGACTAGTGCAGTTTGATTTTCAAGCTTGCAAAGGTTGAGACTTTGAACGTATTTGACTAACTTTCCAAAAGAATTTTTCAAAACTGTTTCAACCCAATTAAATAAAATTAATAAGGGGTTAGTCATTAAATTTTCAGAGCATTTAGAGTTACGGATAAATAGGAATAATTTTTCAAATCAGACTACCGTTTCTGGCAGATTTGCGCAATCTGACCGCCGACGATTTTTCAAGGGGTTTAAGGTTGAATTTAATCTGAAATTTTTAGGAGATACTCAGAACATATGAGACTAAGTTATCTCAAAATTTCAGAATTTTTGAAGACCTGCAACCTTGTTTTCAAAACGTTTCAAAACTGGTCCTGAAAACAGAACTGTTTTCAGAAGTTGGTCTTTTGGTTTAAAACAATTTTAAAACCACATTTTCCGCACCCACTATTAACCCCCTTCTAGTGGTGCCTTGCAGATCCTACAGATGTCATGTTCTGAGCAAAAATTCATTAAACGGTGCGTTGTCGAGAAGCATGCATATAAAATGACAAGATTGGAGGCTAAAAATGGTCAAAACACTTGGGACCATACAAAAATATAGGCACTACATGGAATTAAAGAAAAAGGTGGACACGAAGGCTGTTTTTCTCCCTCTTTACTGTCCGATGTACCTACTTCGTCGCTTCACTCATTTTTGGCTTCTTCTTCATCTCTGCCAATTGCTCCCGTTTCTCTGCTGCATTTCGACCGTTGGAAATCGACTGTTGTATAGTGTGTGTATATATATTAGGAAGCCCTTTCTCTTGTATGAGGTGAGAGAGTGATGTAGAGTGCTGAGTGTGAAGTTCTCATATGAGAAACTAAAGTGTTTTGTGAAGTGCTTCCGTGTATATTTCAAGTGAATAAAGCGATTCTCTCGTGCTCAAGTGTTGTTACGTGTGTGATTAATATCCAAGTGAAGTGATTTCCTTGTGATTTTAAGCGATCTATGTATTGTTGTTTCTGAAGTTGTTGAGCTTCAATTTCTTTTTCCTTCGTCTTGCTGGCTCAAGTGTTCTTGATCTGAAGCTACTATGAGTAGAGCTAAGATTTCTACATGGTATCAGAGCCTTCGATTCTGAGAAGTGCTTGTTCTGAAATATTTGTGATACCGATTTCAATCTCTGTTCGAAATCGGGTTTTGCACTCAAGTTAGTTGAATGCATGTTGATTGTGTTTAAAATCTAAGCTTGCATGTGTAGATACTGTAATCAATGTAATCATAAGAGTGTACAGTGTGCGTTTGTGAAACTGACGAAATGTAAGCAAAACCGAGGCGAGTCTAACGACTCTGTCCTTAAGACGATTGCTCTGGTACAAAGTGCCCAACCAGAATACACAGCAAACGTCTCCCAGGATACAACGGCTACAGTTCATACGAAGTGGCACACCAACGTAAGAACTCGACGAACCTGTAAGGTGCTCTGATTTCTCGAATGCAATGAATGCAAGAAAACGTTTTATGAAAACAGAAGTAGAAGAAGAAGAAGCTGCGTACGCCTTTTGATTTTCGAAATCTCTATCGAAAACGTTTCCAACATGAAAGGAATTTTATAGAGAGGAAGAAGTTACTGGAAGTTATCAGATGATTGGATGCGTACCGTTAGATCAATCAGTTTTGATCTGTACCGTTAGATTGGAAGAAACCGCCCCACTACTGCAATAACCACCGAGTAGTTATTGGTAGTGGAAGAAACCGCCCCACTACTGCAATAACCACCGAGTAGTTATTGGTAGTGGAAGAAACCGCCAAATAACTTCCAATGTTACTCCAACTTTGAGCGTTAATTTTTCATTCACCCGGTATCAGAATCGAGTGATTCAACAACCTAAATTCATCTACGCGTTACATAGATAATTTAGGAATTTTTAGTTTTCATTTTGTTTAACGAATACTAATCGTAATTAAGCCCAAAGTATGGTGTTTGACAAAATCCACTTGCCATCCAAAATTTTCCGACTCCCACAACTAACTTTTCTCCAACAATCCCCCACATGAATGGAAATTAATGCAAATGTGAATGCAGACTCTATCGAGAAATCAGATAAGGATATGTTGCCTCAGAAGAGGTAGCTTCTGGCTTTGAACCTTTCTTAGTGATGTACCATCGGATCCACTCGGCTGGGTAGTGAACTAATGTCTTGAACTATCAGCCTTTAGTGTGAACCTAGACAATGATACTCACACAACATTTCCTCTAACACCCCTTTTTGGTTCTCATGGTTGTGTTCATTTTGGCCATGAACAACCTGGTTTCAGAAAGTGTATTAGAGAATTCTTGCCTCTCAGAATTCTCATAGAAGCGGCCCCACTTCACACTTACATAGGTGATTCCTATCAAGAGTATTCTGCCATACTCCACTTGACGCATCAAGATATAGGACATCATTAAAAGCCTTAGCTTACCCTAAATTCTCTGCAGACAGCATTTTAGACGGAATGAGTAAGTGCTAACTGAACCTTCATAACTTAGTTGTCCCATTGAACCAAGATTCTGGGATCTCCAGTCAACAAGGTTGGGTTACCATTACAAAGATTCATGCATTATGGGCTTCAATCCCATTCCGTTTGTCAATCTTGACATGATCTCTAGGCAAGCCTTTTGTAAGCGGATCCGCAAGATTCTCCTTTGATTTTATAATCAATGGAAATCACGCCATTAGAGATCAACTGTTTAATGGTATTATGTCTCCGACGTATGTGTCGTGACTTACCATTATAGATGCTGCTTTGAGCACGTCCTATAGCTGACTGACTATCACAGTGTATGCTAATAGGAGCGATCGGCTTAGGCCAGCACGGAATATCTTCCAAGAAATTCCGAAGCCACTCAGCCTCTTCCCCAGCTTTGTCCAACGCTATGAACTCAGCTTCCATAGTGGACCGAGCTATGCATGTTTGTTTCGTGGATTTCCACGACACAGCAGCACCACCAACAGTGAACACGTACCACTGGTGGACTTCGAGTCCTTACTGATCTGATATCCAATTCGCATCACAGTATCCTTCAATACTGCTGGATATCTCGTGTAATGTAATCCAAGATTCATTGTGTATTTCAAATACCTCATCACTCTGTTAAGAGCTTTCCAATGATCATCACTTGGATTACTGGTAAACCTGCTCAACTTGTTTACCGAACACGCTAAGTCTGGTCTTGTACAATTCGTTATGTACATCAGACTCCCGATCACCTGAGAGTATTTCAACTGAGCTACAGGTTCGCCTCGATTCTTCCTTAAGTGCATACTTAAGTCAAGCGGGGTCTTTACCGGTTTCACATCATCCATATTGAACCGTTTCAGGACTGATTCAATATAGTGTGTTGTGACAGTATGAGTCCCTCAGTCACCCTAGAAATCTTAATTCCTAGAATAACATTGGCAACTCCCATGTCCTTCATATCGAAGTTCCTCGTCAACATCTTCTTTGTGTTTAAGATTATGTCCCGAGTACTTCCCATGATTAGCATGTCATCTACATAGAGACACACTATCATAAGCATTCTGTGTGCTCTTAATATAGACACACTTGTCACACTCATTGATCTTGAAACCGTTAGCTAACATAGCTTGATCAAACTTCAAGTGCCACTGTTTGGGCGCTTGTTTAAGTCCGTACAAGGACTTAACGAGTCTACAAACTTAGACTCTTGTCCTGGAACCACAAACCCTTCGGGTTGTTCCATATAATTTCTTCATCTCACCATTCAGAAAGCAGTTTACATCCATCTGATGGATTTCCAAGTTATAGACTGCAGCAATTGCAACTAGCACCCTTATAGAAGTGATCCTAGTCACTGGTGAGTAGGTGTCAAAAAAGTCAAAGCCTTCCTTTTGTCGATAGCCTTTAGCTACCAACCTGGCTTTATACTTTTCAATAGACCCATCCTCTTTCAGTTTCTTCTTGAAAACCCACTTACAACCAAGTGGTTTACTTCCAGGTGGAAGTCAACCAACTCCCAAGTGTGGTTTTGAAGAATTGAGTCTATCTCACTGTCAACTGCTTCTTTCCAGAATGGAGCTTCTGGAGTTGACATAGCCTCGGAAAAGTTCCTCGGCTCATTTTCTACCATATAGGTTAGAAAATCCGGTCCAAACGAAGTTGGCATTCTGGCACGCTTGCTTTGACGAAGCTCCTCATCTCCTTGAGGAGTCGCCTCACGCATTCGCTTACCAAATCTTGTTTCTTCTTGAATTTTGTCTTTCCTCGGAAAGACATCTTCAAAGAACACTGCATTCCTTGACTCCATGACACGTTTTCATGTATGTCAGGAATATCCGACTTGTGCACCAAGAACCGATATGCACTACTGTTAGTTGCATAACCAATAAATATGCAATCAATTGTTTTAGGCCCAATTTTCACTTGTCTTGGTCTAGGTACAGCACCTTTGCCAGACACCCCCACACTTTCAAGTATTTATAGCTAGGCTTGTAGCCTTTCCAAAGTTCGTATGGGGTTACATCCATCTTCTTAGACGGAATTCTGTTTAAAATGACGTTGGCTGAGAGAACTGCTTCCCCCCACAAGTTCTGAGGTAAACCCGAACTTATCAACATAGCATTCATCATCTCTTTAAGAGTACGGTTCTTGCGTTCAGCAATACCATTCGATTGAGGTGAATATGGTGCAGTCGTTTGATGAATAATGCCATGTTCTGAACAGAATTCATTAAACGGTGTATCATATTCCCACCTCTATCACTTCGAATTGTTTTAATTCGTTTGCTAAGTTGATTCTCAACTTCATTTTTATAATCCTTGAAAGCATCAAGGGCCTCGTCTTTGCTGCTTAGCAAATATACATAACAGTATCGTGTGCAATCGTCGATAAAAGTTACCAAAATACTTTTTACCACCTCTCGTTTGCACAAATTTTAAATCACACACATCGGTATGAATTAAACTCAAAGGTTCAGTGTTCCTTTCTATTGAAGGAAATGGCGCCTTTGCCATCTTCGCTTCAAACACATATTTGACATTTTCCTTTATTATTAAAGTCCAGTTTGGGCAATAAGTCAAGATTACTCATACGTTGTATTGACTTGTAATTAACATGTCCCAAACGAAAATGCCATAAACAAGAAGACTCAAGCATGTAAGCAGAAGAGGAAGCAATTTTATTAGCCTCTGCGGGCAAATCTCTTTTGGGTACAATAGTGATGAATTCAATTTAAACATCCTATTCGACAAGTACCCCCTTCCCCAAATACATGCCATTTTTCGAAAGAACAACTTTATTGGATTCTAACACTAGTCTAAAACCATGCATGACTAGAAGAGATCCAGATACTAAATTCTTCCGAATATCAGGGACGTGCAGCACATTCTGTAAAGTCAGATGCTTCCCTGATGTGAGCTTCAGAACAACTTTGCCCTCACCTTCAATCTTTGAGGAGGCCGAGTTTCCCATGTAAAGCTGTTCATTGTTCCCGGACTGGTACTCCGTGAACATCTCTCTGCTGGAGCAAACATGTCTAGTGGCGCCAGTATCAAGCCACCACTCGCGTACGTTCCCCACAGCATTGCACTCTGAGACCACCGCACAGAGATTCAGATCATCCAATGCATCGACTATGTTCGCCTTTGCCTTGGATTGCTTCTTTCTTGGGCTTTCTGCACTCATTGCTGACATGCCCCTGAATGCCACAGTTGTAACATTTCCCGGTGAACTTCTTGGCGATCTGCTTGCCTTTCTTGTTCACCCGAGTTGGCCTTTCTTTTTCTTGGCCTCTGCAACATGGGCCTTAGCCTGACCAGAGCTAGATTGTGGCGCTCTTTCAGATCTACGATTGTCCTCCTCAATGCGGAGTCGAACAATTAGATCTTCCAATGTCATCTCCTTTCTCTTGTGTTTGAGATAGCTTCTGAATTCCCTCCACGAAAGAGGTAGCTTCTCAATCACTGCTGCCACGACGAAAGATTCACTGAGCAACATGTCCTCCTCTTCCATCTCGGCAACCAACGTCTGAAGTTCCTCAACTTGAAACAACAGTGCGAGAATCTGACATTTTGAAATCCAGGAATTTGCCGACAATAAATTTCTTAGTCCCGGCATCTTCCGTACGGTATTTCTTTTCCAAAGCCTGCCACAAAGACTTTGCGGTCTTGTACGTACAGTACAAACCATACAAGGAGTTGTCCAAACAACTCAGAATATGGCTCAAACAAACATAATTGTTGAAGTTCCAACCTTCAACAAAACGTTGGTTTTGCATATCCTGGGCTTGGTCCTCCAACGGATCCACCATAGGCGGGTCCTCAGTCAGAAAATTTGCCAATCCCACAGCAGTCAAGAAGAACAGCATCTTCTGCTGCCAGCGCTTGAAGAAGCTCCCACTGAACTTCTCCGGTTTCTCCACTTGTCCAACAACCGGAACAGGAGCAGGAATGGCAGCGGGTGCAACTGGAACAGCAGTGTTCACTTCCTCGGACGGACCAAGGTGCACGCCATTGAAGGAGTTCGAACTTTCGTTCTCCATTTCAGATTCTGTAAGGCCAATACAGAAACAAAAACACAGAGCGGATTAGTTTCGTACAATAGAAACTGCGATCGCAAAACGAAACAGATTACAGTATATAAATTAAAATCGTCTTAAGAATGTTAGATACTGTAATCATAAGAGTGTACAGTGTGCGTTTGTGTAAACTGACGAAATGTAAGCAAAACCGAGGCGAGTCTAACGACTCTGTCCTTAAGACGATTTGCTCCGGTACAAAGTGCCCAACCAGAATACACAGCAAACGTCTCCCAGGATACAACGGCTACAGTTCATACGAAGTGGCACACCAACGTAAGAACTCGACGAACCTGTAAGGTGCTCTGATTTCTCGAATGCAATGAATGCAAGAAAACGTTTTATGAAAAACAGAAGTAGAAGAAGAAGAAGCTGCGTACGCCTTTTGATTTTCGAAATCTCTATCGAAACGTTCCAACATGAAAGGAATTTATAGAGAGAAAGAAGTTACTGGAAGTTATCAGATGATTGGATGCGTACCGTTAGATCAATCAGTTTTTGATCTGTACCGTTAGATTGGAAGAAACCGCCCCACTACTGCAATAACCACCGAGTAGTTATTGGTAGTGGAAGAAACCGCCCCACTACTGCAATAACCACCGAGTAGTTATTGGTAGTGGAAGAAAACCGCCAAATAACTTCCAATGTTACTCCAACTTTGAGCGTTAATTTTTCATTCACCCGGTATCAGAATCGAGTGATTCAACAACCTAAATTCATCTACGCGTTACATAGATAATTTAGGAATTTTTAGTTTTCGTTTTTGTTTAACGAATACTAATCGTAATTAAGCCCAAAGTATGGTGTTTGACAAAATCCACTTGCCATCCAAAATTTTCCGACTCCCACAACTAACTTTTCTCCAACAGCATGTGTCTCTCTGTTTTGAAGTTTACTTAATCTATCTTGTAGAGCTTTAGATTATAGAGAATAAATTGAAGTGTGCTTATTTTGTGTTTTCTTCTAAAAAGAAATCTGAGAAGTTGAGTTTGTCAGAAAGAAATTCTGTTTCAGATCTCTAATTGTTAAGGTTTGGTGTGAGTGATTGTCTCTATCTGAGACATTGAGCTCAAAAGTGAGATCCTTCGATTCTAAAATTTTTTTGAAGAAGCTTTGTGATACTATTTTTAATTAGTGTTTGAAATCAAGTTGTACATTCAAAGTCTTTGATTGCATGCGAGTAAGGTTCTTGTTTAAGAACCAGTGTTCTTTCTTGAAGGTTTTGCCTTATGAACTGTTGATTAAATCAACCGAATTGCCCTTCTAGTAAATTCACGATGTGTAAAGTGTAAAGTTTGAGTGTTGATGATTTTGTAATACATGCAAAATTGGTTCAATTTCTGATGAAACTTCTGTTCCTGGAGACTACTATTGGGAATCAAATCTTCCCACTTGAGTTTTAAGCTTGCATGCAAGCCTTGTCTATGTGGTGTGGGATTATATCCACGACATATCAACAATCTGAAGTTGTTACTGATTATACTGGTGCTGACCATATCCTGTTTATGCTCAAAAAGAAGAAAAAAAAAGAAAAAAAAAAGCCAAACATCCAGAAGCTGGTGTCCTGTTGCCAATTCCTGAGCCATTAAGACTCTAAAGGTGTTGATTTGTTGCCAAAGGTAGCAACTTTGGCATACACGTGTATGATGTTTGATAAAAGCTCCCAAAGAACCTATGCTTAAAAGGATGATCTCTTCTCTCAGTGATTAAATCCTCTGTTGACAGGTGTTGAAACTTCTTTTCACCCTCTTTTTCTTGCTTCTGTGAGTTTGTTTAAAGACAAGCCATGGTAAATATTGTTGTTAATACATGGACAAGGATGTATCTCACTGTTTTTTTTTTCTTCTTATAGTGTGTCCAAAAGGGCTTCTAAAACATATACAAATTACTTTGATAAGTTAAAACTGTTTTAGCCCCCATGATATGTATTGGAGTCTGTCAGGCTCTGAAGGTTGGCTTGTTTGATCACTGATCTAAGCTTCCATCATAAATGCTGATTCCCTTGTACTCTGCTAAAACAGCCTTAACGCATCTCTTGTATCATATAAGCTTGGAATGTGTCTATATTTTAAAGGGGGGGTCCTATGCATTCATTCAATAGAGTCCATTGTTTCATACCTTCAGCTTGTAGTGGCGGCCATTCATTGAATAGAATGCTTGGAAAATATTCATATGTAAAGGGTACTCTTGGCTCATTATTCTTGCATTGATCCAATGACCCAGCTATCTCTTAAAAGGGAACATGTGTTATAGGCATGTGTTCCTCAAATGAGGGATATCTGGGTGTGCTGATTGAATATTATGGGGACCATTGTTATACATCAGTGTTGTTCTTGGTTTAGTTATGTATTAGTCCCAGTTTTCAGGCATCCGTCCGAATTATATCATGCATTGATCTATTATTAAGATGTGAAATGTATGTGTTCTATCCTGTTAATCTTCTCAATCGGTATGAAATTATTGACTGTCTTGTAAACTCTAGTGTATGGTTTAGACCTTTGATTGGTTCAATCTGGGTATCTTGTTGGAGGTCTTTTCAAATGCCCCTTTTCTATCTGATTGGCTGCTATCTCTTGATATCCAAATCTATGATTGATATATGAGACTTATGCTTATTATGGATTGTGTATTTCTAATATGTCTTAGACTTGCTGTCTATTCTTCAATCCAAGTATTATATGTCTGACAGTATTGTGGAGGTATTTGTTCTAATAGAAGCAAATGTACAATGATTGTTCATTATGTACTGTGTATATTGGGCTGTTTATTTGAAAGGTAAAAAGGGAAAAGATCATGAGTGCCTTTGAGTCCAAGGGTACAGTGTAATGCTATTGAAAATAATCAACGAATTACATCTCTTTTCCATATGATGGACTGCTAGTGTTCATTTCAGCTTGTTATAATTGTTGTCTACCTTCCGAAATGTTACCTCTTATATCTAGACATGTTGTCTTGCGAATATTAATATGCTATTTAATTCATGCCCACTCTCATGTTACTTGTCTTGTGTTGTATTTCCTGTTTTTTACTCCACTGTTGCCTTCCGTCTCATTGTTGTGTTTGGTCTATCTCCATGATCTTGTTTGGCATAGCTAAGGAAAGGGGAAAAAAGGTCCAGGAGGAAACTCTCTGTTATAATCGTCTTGCCTTGAAATCTTGGTGGCTTCAGGGGAAGCGATACGAGTCAGGTTGGGTATGGAACAAAATAATTTATTTTTGCATCTGGTGCCTCTAAAGATTACATATCTAAAGATTATGTCCAGTAACTGTTGTCAGCGTGATACCTCTCTATCCATTTAGTCCTTCTTGAATCATGATATATGTATTTGTGCTTCTTTGGCCAGGCATCCTCTTCTATCATGAGATCTCTATGTTTTCATGTCATCTTATCATAATCTTCTTGACTTGTCTCTATTTTTTGGTTGGTTCATCTCAGTAGGGGCCTGTATTTTAAATAAGATGTTGTCATGTGGCTGGCTTATTTTCGTGGTGCAATATAGCAGCTTTCATAAGTAATGAGACATTTATGTTTCCTCATCTCTGTATGAAGTCTCACGTTTATATCTGATTAATACCATGACAACTTAACCTGTAAATGTAGTTGATTATGTTCACATAATTGTCTTATTATTAACTTGCTAAGTTTGTCATGTCTTCTCATGATTGCATATCCTTATTATTCATTCTGTCAAGCCTCTCATGATCGGTACTCTTGTTCAAATCTCATGTAAAGTTATTTATGATATTATCTATGTCATTGTTGCCTTATGTTCTGCGAGGCTGAGGTCATAATCGTATGTTTTTAGTCATCACAACCTGTTCTTCATTTGGTGGCCGCGATGTCCCAAGGGATGCATCGTATTTATCTGGAAACTCTGGATGAGATATTTACCGTTGGCTGATAATATCCGTGCATGGCAGCTCATTCTTAATACACAGTGTGTCTTCTGCCGAGTACATTCAGATTTCAGAGATCATATTTTTCTTCATTGTCCATTGATCCAAACGCTATGGCAAGAAATGTCCATCCTGTTTTTAGGTCCAATGCCTGGCAATACGACTATTCACAATTATCTTTTGCAATGGTGGCAAACTTCCTCAAAACATCATATGCTCGGGCAGTTACGGGTGGTGGTTCCATCGCTTGTCACATGGGTTATTTGGAAAGAATATACAAGCATTCGCTTTGGAGATAATTGCTTCTCTTATAGGAGATTATTTGAGCGTGTCCAGGACCATATTTACACACGGTGTGCTTCCACACAAGGGCAAAACTTTTCACAACATATACCCTGTTTGGTAGCCCGATACTTCTCGCCTTCACTACGAGCATGTTGTCATAGAATTGTCTGTTGGGAATTACCTCCTACATGCAAGTTAAAGTTAAATGTGGATGCCGCGGTGGGTCGCTGTGCAGAGCGGCAGGAGCGGTGCTGCGCAATCATCAGGAAATTTGTCTCTGCTATTTTTTTCATCTTACCAGCCTCGTCGCCTTTGAGGGCCGAGTTAATGGCCCTTCAGTATGCCTTAATTTACTATGCTGCGACATGATCAATTGCTGATTGAGACGGATTGCCGCATGTTGCTAAATTATATTTCGTCACCGGATCAATGCATAGGTTCCTTAGCAACAGACTTGAGACGCACAATCCACTTCCTGCGTCTTGATGCTTCATCGATTTCTTATTGTCCCCAAGAGTCTAATACTGCAGCACATACTCTATCCAGACATGGATACCATTCAGCAAGCTTGACCCTCTATTCATCGATGCGTGATCTACCAAGTGAAGTACGTGGAGCCATTATATTGGATATTTCGGTTCCAAACATACGTCTCTAATTTTTTAAGTCTCCCAATGGGTTGGCGTACACATCTTTCGGTTGCCTATGTCATCCTTTGGCATAGGCAACATTGGTATGGTCCTTCACCTTCTTCCTTCCTTTATATCAATTTCATTATTGATATTTGGTTAACGTTTTTTTGTTTGCGGCGTATGCTGGGTGCCGTTTGCTGTGGGATGGCGAGGCTTACCTCTGTTGGCAGCCCGTTGTGTTCATATGGGCAAGGATGGGGTTGCATTTCCGTGGACTGCCTCAACTATCATACTGTTGTTTGTATCATTGGTTGGTACAGACATGGGTACGTAATTATTTCCATCAATTTAGTTGCATCATGCACCTTCGATCTTCTTTATCTTATTAGATCAACTCTGATCATATTGAGTTTGCTGCAAAATTTGATCACGATAATTTATTAAATTTGATCACGATAATTTATTCTATGGACCTGACGAGACATTGGATCGCATGATATTGATCTTTTGTGTGGACACTCGGTTTTAGACAACCTGGATGGCTGGCCGGATTCCATTAGTGTTGCCTGTAATCATCTTGAATGCAGGCAACACTGGTATGTACATGGCTTTTACATTACTCTTCTCGTTATACTTTGTTTATGCTCTTCTGACCATTTCTTTTATGTGGCATACACACACTCCGAGGAACATCTTGTTGGACACCACGCTGGCGATACGACTTGTCGCTTCTAGCTTTAACATCGAAGAATACCATAGCTGTCTATATAGAATAGATTTTGATTGCCATTATTTTTTATTTTTAAATAACACTACAGTAGCAAGTTTCTTTAAGTCATTCGGTTTTTTAGTGGGAGAGTCTCTCACGACACATGTAACCACGGTATTCCTCCGCTACAAGTGAGGATTTTTTATTAATGAAATCTCGGACGCTATCGGCCATCTTTCACTAAAAAAATCACAATCTTAGTGTCAAATGTTGTTTTGGACTGATAGAATTTTAAGGATATGATCCCTTCCAGGAAATTCTTTGGACTGGAGGTACTTCTAGTTGCATGCAGGTGTTGCCAAAACAAGGATTTCTTACTAACTTTTCCAAGGTGTTTTCTTTAAAGGGAAAAACTGCTGGACTGCAGGTGTCCCTACTGTTTGCAGGTTATTCCAGTATAAGAGTTGCTTCTACACTAACCATTTCTCACAGGTGGCTTGGGGATGCAGTCGTTTTTACTAACATTCTTGTGTAGGAGAATAACTACTTCATGTTTGCAGATGTTAATACTTTAAAAGCTGTTCTTGGAAGCATTTGCACGCGTCATACTTCAATTTTTTATACTAACTCTTGCAGTTTCAGGATCAGTAAAGCCTTGAAGATACCCAAAGCAAGATTTTTTTTTCAGGATGGCTCATGAACACTCATGGAGCTCCAACAAGTAACTCGTTTGTGATATCTTATCTGGTCAACTTATTATGTTTTCTATTGCTGCAGGTATGTTACCAACCTATCATCTAAGGAGAAAGTGTTCCTGTGGAAACTATGTGGTTCAAAACATGAAGAAAGCAACTATGGGGCTTGGCAGTTTCAACAGTTGAAAAACTTTTCCTGACCCAACTGAAGGCTCCTTTTACTTATGGATCAGACATTGCAAACTTAGTTGCATGTCTTATGCACTAAGTTTGAAGGAGAGTGTCGAGAAGTATGCATATAAAATGACAATATTGGAGGCTAAAATGGTCAAAACACTTGGGACCATACAAAAATATAGGCACAACACAGTAATTAAAGAAAAAGATGGACATAAAGCCTGTTTTTCTCCCTCTTCACTGCCCATGTACCTACTCCATCACTTCACTCATTTTTGGCTTCTTCTTCATCTCTGCCAATTGCTCCCATTTCTCCGCTGCGTTTCGACTATTGGGAATCGACTGTTGTACAGTGTATGTGTGTGTATATATTAGAAAGACCTTCTTCCTGAAAGAGTGTGAGAGAGTGTTGTAGAATGCTGAGTGTGAAGTTCTGATATGAGAACTAAAGTGTGTTTGTGAGGTGTTTCGTATGTACATTTCAAGTGAATAAAGCGACTCTTTTTTTGCTCAAGTGTTGTTACTGTTAGTGTATGTGCCCTAGGCCATGATTTGGATATTTATGTTATGCATTTATTATTATTAATAAAAGAGGTTTTATTATCATTATTGTTGGTTAGTATGTTACACAATTTTGATATATGTCCCTGATTCATTATTGTTATAGAGATAAAATAATTTATAATCAGTATGAGTATTGATTTGATAATCATGAGATGATTATGTGTATGGTGATACGAATCAATCTCATAGATACTTGTTAGAGAACAGTGTATTGGATAGACCCATCATGAAATTACTACATGGATTAGCGTCATAAGTAAATCTCACGATAGTCATGTTTTAATCCTTTGACTTGAGATTATCATAGTTTCCAACATAAGGACTATTATATTTTGACATGATCAAACGTTATCCGTAATTGGATAATAATAAAGGTCATGATTGAATGTGATAGAAATTATGTAGAGGATATTGAACAATCAAGATAGAATTTGTCCCTCTTTTGAGAGTGATATCTTTGGGCCCCTCGATTAGTGAGACTGTGAAATGCATGGCCGTGCTCAAATGATTTGATAGTGTGATCAATATCATTTGTTTTATCAGTCTACTTAGAGATCGAGTAATCATATGTTTGAACAATATAAGTATGACGCTGACCATGACTTATGTTCAAACTAGATATCGTGTGACAAAGGGATTAATGCATGTACTATTATTAGGCTAGTTGGACTTTACTCGTATTAATTGGGTAGTCGTAATGCCTTGCTAGAGGCCAATTACGACTTGTTGGTTTAATAGAGATTCAATTAACTGCCAATTAATATGGGCCTATCGGGTCACACACAAGAATGCGTATGGCTGAGATTAATAATATTAATGATATTAATATTGGATATTAATTATTATTATTATCGTTTTAATATTAATAATATTAATATTGGATATTAATTATTATTAATATTATTATTATTTTCGTTTTTGTGGTTATATGTATATATATATGCTGTCGGATAATAATGAGAGAATCCATATCTGATATGGATTTTGAATATCCTGACAGAATCCATATCTGATATGGATTTTGATTGGCATCAACGAAACCGATTAGGACTCGGTTTTTAATATCCATAAATGTGTATATATATCTATGTATCTCGTACATAGAGACATACGAAATACACACGAAAACAACAGAAACCTTAGAATCGTTTTTGTGAAAAACGAGTTCTTCAGCCGCGCCGTTTGAAGAGCTAGCACTCCGGGCGGAAGCGTTCGTGTGGATACCGACAGAGGGTGTTCGTGATTTCGCACCTCTTCCATCTACAGATTTCGAATCTACGGAGGTAATTTTTGATTTCTTTTGTCGAATTAAACGAACAACATGGATCCTTGGTAGGAAATCGGAGATCAAGTTTTGTTTTTCCGCTGCGCGTTTTGCAGTGATCTCGGTTGATTTCCTAACAGTGTATCAGAGCCACTTGTTGTCTCGTTTAAATCGATTACATCATGCTTATGTGTTTACTGTTTTTCGTATGGCATGATATGTATAAAACAACAATTCGGATTTCATATGATGAGAAAAGAATGGTGTTTTTCAATTCGTTTTCATGAGATGATCAGTATACGGCGGTAATCGTTTGTCATGTGATGATCAAAACCGATTTTGTTTATATTAGATATAATCACACGATATGTGTAAAACCTTATTCGAATCTCATCTGGTAAGAGCGGATCGATTTTTTCTATTCAGTTTCATCAGATGTTAAAATTCGGGATTGTTATATGTGATATAAAGTTTTCGTTTTTCATGAGATGATCAAAAACGATTATGTTTATATCAATATGAACAACCGATTGATGGTTCTGTTTTCGTGTTTCGAAAGACAGATTATCAATTCGATGATGATTCTGATTTCTGGTTTCGGATGAAGATTATCAATTTGATTGATATTCTGTTTTAAGGTATGCGAATAACAGCCATCGATTCGATCGATGCTTCTATAAGGCTTTACACGTAATCAAAACAGTAAGATCGTTAATATGATTGACGCGTCTATGTTAGAGTTTCGAAAAGAAAATTATCAATGCGATTGATACTTTCTGTTTGGCTTCGAGGGGCGCTGCCCCTCGACCCCGCCTAGGGGCTCTGCCCCTCGGACCCCGCCCAAGGGCGCTGCCCCTCGGAACCCCGCCTGCTAACCAGCTAGCGGGACCGCCGTATGCGTACGCCCTATAGTTCGTTACCGTGACATTAAGAATGTCAATATATATTTATTATAATATGTTTATGTAAGATATATTATAATTGTTGATGTTTTTGCATGGTGCATAGCATGGCCTCAGGACCTATGTGATTGACTTAGTCATATTTTGTTTTGGGTTATTATGGCCTGCGTGCCGCTGTAGTTTTTGTTGTATTTTATTATACAAGTAGTTAGGTTTTTCTTTGTTATTGTAATAAATGAAGAATCAAGCTACAAAATGGTGATGGCGACACACACCAAGGACGAGTGGATTCCATGGAGATGGAGGCACGGGCTCAAGACAAGAAGATATGTATCATTGCAAATGTTGTAATAGGAAGTCTTTCACATAGGGTTTCCTTTATGATCTTCATCTGGTCTCATGAAGATCATATTTAGTTTGGCCATGCTATGTCACGTTTACATATTTATCATTTTGTATGAGATGCGTGAATGATATATTATATATGCATATAGGATGCTACGATATAATGATATGCAATGCAAGACATAAACTAAGTTGAACCCTCATTAATAATTTAAGTCTTGATGCCATCCATGTCTTAAACACCTATTAAAACTGGGATTGTATTAAAGTAGGTATTGCCAAAGCAATGTGCTTTAAACATTCCTAGCTACGTAGGATGAGTAATAGTGCTACTCATATGTTTAAAATTGGTTAGACTTAATTGGGCTATCAAAACGGTTTTGGGCCCAAGGCATTAGATGGAATCTAACATACAATGATATATGATGTCATTATTCCATAAATTCTAAGAGTTACATGAGATGTAATTGGTAAAGAAGTTACCTACCTAAATAACTTAATTTTAAGCGTCATGCCAAAGCTGAGTTTAGAATTAAGTCAAATATGGATCTTAGCTCACTAAAATATTTCTTTTGAGGGTTATGTTTTAGTGAAAGTTTTATAAATTTTAACCTCATTATTAATAAAGTGTTACTTTGCATGTTTTGTAGATCATAAATGGCTGCTAATAACAATTCCACCTTATCGCTGCGATCTATCCTTGAGAAGAAAAAACTAAAAGAATGTGGGACTAATTTTGTTGACTGGTTTCGAAACTTGAGAATTGTTCTCAAGCAAGAAAAGAAGTCCTACATGCTCGATGACCCTGTCCCTGAACCCCCTCCTGCTGATGCTTCTGTTGCTGTTAAGAACAAGTATAAGAAGCATGTTGAAGATTCCAATGACATAGGATGTCTAATGTTGGCAACTATGTGTCCAGGACTTCAGAAAGACCTGGAACACTTAGAAGCTTATGAGATGAGTGTGCATCTCAAACAAGCTTTCCAACAACAGGCTAGGCAGGATAGGTTCGACATCGCTGTTGCACTTTTTGACTGTAAGATGTCTGAAGGTGAATCTGTTAGCGCTCATGTTCTGAAGATGAAAGGCTATATAGATCACCTTGCAAGACTTGGATATCCCCTGAGTTTGGAACTCGCCACGGATTTGATCCTACACTCTTTGCCTAGCAGTTTTTCTCAGTTCGTTATGAACTACAATATGAATAATATGGAAAAGTCCATTCCTGAGCTACACAGTATGCTCAAAACTGCTGAGGGGAACATCAAAAAGCCTACCCATGTATTGAGTGTCAATATTAAACAAATGAAAAAGAAAGGCAAAGGCAAGGGTAAGGCAAAAGTTGCCAAAGTTACAAAAGTTGCAAAGTGGTCAAAGGGGCAAACTAAATCGAAACCTGAACCCAAGGCAAAGGTTCCTAAGGAAGGGACTTGTTTCCGTTGCAACAAGCCTGGGCATTGGAAAAGAAATTGTGACATTTATTTGGAGGAGTTGAAGAAGCTGAAGGGTAGTGCGACTGCATCTTCAGGTATTTATGTTATAGAAATTAATTTATCTACTTCTTCTTCCTGGGTATTCGATACTGGATGTGGATCCCATATTTGTACAAATATGCAGGGGCTCAAAAGAGTAGGATGCTGAATAAGGGCGAGGTGGACCTACGTGTTGGCAATAGAGCAAGAGTTGCTACTATAGCTGTAGGGACCTATGAGCTTGTCTTGCCCAATGGGCTTTTGTTAATTTTAAACAATTGCTTTTATGTTCCTACTATGAGTAGGAATCTTATTTCAGTGTCTGTTTTGGATGATGAAGGTTATTCATTTTTAATTAAAAATAAGAAGTGTTCTATTTTTGATAAAAATGACTTGTTTTATTGTATTGCAAGTAGTTATAATGTCATTTATGTCCTTAACCTTGATGATTCCAATAACGATAATATTTATAACATATCTTCAAAGAGAACTAAGCCAAATGAATTAAACCCTGCATATTTATGGCATTGTCGCCTTAGCCATATAAATGAGAAGCGCGTATCTAAACTCCATCAAGATGGATTATTAGATTCATTTGATTTTGAATCATTTGAAAATTGCGAGTCTTGTTTGCTTGGAAAGATGACAAAGACCCCTTTTACTGGCCATAGTGAAAGGGCTAATGACTTATTAGGCTTGGTACATACAGATGTATGCGGCCCAATCAGCATTAGTGCCAGAGGAGGATTTCAGTATTTCATTACTTTTACTGATGATTTCAGTAGGTATGGCTATGTCTACCTAATGAAACATAAGCACGAGTCTTTTGAAATGTTTAGAACTTTTCAAAATGAAGTACAAAATCAACTTGGTAAAGACAATTAAAACCCTTCGATCAGATCGAGGTGGTGAATATTTGACCCAAGAATTTGACCAACATCTAAGAAATTGTGGAATCGTTTCACAGTTGACTCCTCCAGGAACTCCACAATGGAATGGTGTTTCTGAAATGAGAAATCGGACTTTATTGGATATGGTTCGATCTATGATGGGTCAAGTAGATCTTCCTTTATCCTTTTGGGGTTATGCCTTGGAGACAGCTACATTCATTTTGAACCGTGTACCATCTAAAGCGGTTGAAAAGACACCATATGAGATGTGGACTGGTAAGAGACCCAGTTTGTCTTTTCTTAAGATTTGGGGTTGTGAAGCTTATGTGAAAAGATTAATGTCAGATAAGCTAGCTCCAAAATCTATCAAATGTATTTTTGTGGGGTATCCTAAAGAAACTAAAGGGTACTATTTCTATATTCCCTCAGAGAACAAAGTGTTTGTTGCTCGAAATGGAGTCTTTTTGGAAAAGGAGTTTCTCTCCAAGAGAACAAGTGGGAGTATAGTACAACTTGAGGAAACTCAAGTTCCACAAGATATCGTTGAACCGTCTTTAGAGACGATTTCAGAACCACAAACAGTTGTGGAGCCTGAAAATGTAACACAAGTCCAACGCAGATCTGATAGGATACATCGTCAGCCAGAGAGATATGGATTTCTTGTGACTGATGATAGTAAAGTTATGCTCATAGATCAAGATGAGCCTACTACCTATCAGGAAGCTGTGTCAGGTCCAGATTCAGATAAATAGCTTGGAGCCATGAATTCTGAGATGCAATCCATGTTTGATAACCAAGTTTGGTCTTTAATTGATCCTCCAGAGGGTATTAAGACTATTGGTTGCAAATGGGTTTTCAAGAAGAAAACTGACATGGATGGAAATGTGCAAACCTACAAAGCAAGGCTTGTGGCTAAAGGTTTCAAGCAAACTCATGGTATAGACTATGATGAAACCTTTTCACCAGTAGCTATGCTTAAGTCTATTCGAATTCTCCTTGCCATTGCAGCATACTATGATTATGAGATATGGCAAATGGATGTCAAAATTGCTTTCCTTAATGAAAATTTACTCGAGGATGTGTGCATGACACAACCTGAGGGTTTTGTAAATCCTGAGAATTCAAAGAAGGTTTGCAAGCTTCAAAGGTCCATCTATGGATTGAAGCAAGCATCTCGAAGCTGGAATCTTTGTTTTGATGAAACAGTTAAGAACTTTGGTTTCATCAAGAACGAAGATGAACCTTGTGTTTACAAGATGGTTAATGGAGTGCAGTAGTGTTTCTGGTCTTATATGTGGATGACATATTGCTTATTGGGAATGATATCCCTACCTTGCAAAAGGTTAAGGCTTGGTTAGGGAATTCATTTTCAATGAAGGACTTGGGCGAGGCCACCTATATCCTTGATATCAAGATCTATAGAGATAGATCTAAAAGGATAATAGGTTTGAGTCAGAGTACATACATAGATAAAATGTTGAAGAGGTTCAACATGCAAGAGTCCAAGAAAGGATTCCTGCCTATGTCTCATGGCATTCATCTTAGCAAGAATCGATGTCCTCAGACATCTGATGAGCGAGATCGAAAGAATAAAATTCCTTATGCTTCTGCTATAGGATCGATCATGTATGCCATGTTATGTACTAAACCAGATGTCTCATATCCATTGAGCACAACAAGTAGATATCAAGCTGACCCTGGTGAAGGTCACTGGACAGCTGTCAAGAATATTCTTAAGTACCTCAGAAGGACTAAAGATGTATTCTTGGTTTATGGAGGTTTGGATGACGAGTTAGTTGTAAATGGTTACACAGATGCTAGCTTCCAAACCGACATAGATGATTTCAGATCGCAGTCCGGTTTTGTATTCACATTGAATGGTGGAGCTTTTAGTTGGAAGAGTTCAAAACAAAGCACTGTGGCTGATTCTACAACAGAGGCTGAGTATATAGCAGCATCAGATGCAGCTAAAGAAGCAGTTTGGTTGAAGAAGTTCATCACTGAGCTAGGAGTGGTACCTGGCATTGCAAATCCTGTGGACATTTATTGTGACAACAATGGTGCCATAGCACAAGCAAAAGAGCCTAGGTCTCATCAGAGATCTAAACATATACTCAGACGCTACCATCTCATTCGAGACATCATCGATAGAGGAGATGTCAAGATATGCAAAGTTGACACAAATGATAACATAGCGGATCCATTGACTAAGCTTCTCTCACGGGTCAAGCATGATCAGCATACTAGATCTATGGGTCTCAGATATTTGTAGGCCTAGTGCAAGTGGGAGATTGTTAGTGTATGTGCCCTAGGCCATGATTTGGATATTTATGTTATGCATTTATTATTATTAATAAAAGAGGTTTTATTATCATTATTGTTGGTTAGTATGTTACACAATTTTGATATATGTCCCTGATTCATTATTGTTATAGAGATAAAATAATTTATAATCAGTATGAGTATTGATTTGATAATCATGAGATGATTATGTGTATGGTGATACGAATCAATCTCATAGATACTTGTTAGAGAACAGTGTATTGGATAGACCCATCATGAGATTACTACATAGATTAGCGTCATAAGTAAATCTCACGATAGTCATGTTTTAATCCTTTGACTTGAGATTGTCATAGTTTCCAACATAAGGACTATTATATTTTGACATGATCAAACGTTATCCGTGTTGGACCGTTCACCTGCAATAAACACCACTAGAGGGGGGGTGAATAGTGGTTAGCGGAAATTACACTACAACCCTTTGTTAAAATCTCCTTTGAAAACAGAATCTGAAACCACCTCAGATTCAGAACCTGTTTTTCAAAAATTCACAAATAATTGTACACAATTCCAAAAATTATGAAACTTTCCATAATTTAACTTTAATGAGTTAACAAGACTCTGTCCAAAAATCATACAAAAATAAGATCGTTTGACCCTTCAAATAAATAAAAAGATTCAGATGGTCAATCTGGACAGAATTGGACAGAATGTTGCTGATTTTGCAAAACGTGTTTCTCTTTGAATACTCAACCAAAAAGGTTGATCTTTATATCAAAACACTCCTTAGGATGTGTAGATGAAATTTCAAAAAGGCCCTGACCTTAACCAACTCTTGAAAAATACAGAATTTAAGTTTTCTCAAAACTGGTCAGATTGCAGTCAGATTGGAGCAGTTATCTTGCAAAGACTGAAAGACTAACTTTCCCTTGCTCAAATCAAGTGATTCTTGTTGCAAATGAAAGCTAACAGTCTGAAGTATAACTCCACCAAAAATCACTAATTTTTAAAGTGTTTACCTATTTTTTCAAAACGTAAAAAGTTGTGTGAAATCTGTAGTGAAAAACGGGCAGAAAACAGAAAAATGTAAAGAAGACAAGAACACCAAGAATTTATCCTGGTTCAGTCAATGTGCCCTACTCCAGTCCCAAGGAACACCTTTCCTTGGATTTCACTATGGTATGAACCAAATTACAGCAAGAACCAAGCTTGATCCTTGGGTTAAACACCAACCCTATTCAAGACTTGCTTTATGCAACTCTTAGTTGCAACACCTCTATCACCTATTGATGTAGCCTTATAGATTTGGCTAATCAATCTTACAAATAAGACACAAGAAGGTGTGTATAGTGTAGCTGGACAACAACTAGAAATGGAACACCTTAGCTACACAAAGTATGAACGAAAATATGAGAAGAGAATAGCAAGACAACAATCTTCAATTTTTGCTTTCAAGTGTGTGTCTTCTCTTCTTCACCTTTCCTTCTATTTATAGAGTGAATTGATGGCATATTCCCTCCAACTTTTAGACCATGTGATGGCTGAGAATTTTGAATTAAAACACCTCCATAATCATCTCCAACAATCTTGTCTCCATTACATTCAAATTTGAAATTTCAAGTTGGCAACTTTTGCCAACTAGCTTGCTTTTGGTTTGTCTTCTTGTCTCCAACTCATAAAATGAGAAAAACATCATCTCCACCTGTATAATCACGTTTTTGAGGCTGTGTATATGTATACCAACTCAGATTTTTGAGGAGAAATCAACAAATAATAGTTGACAAGGTTATGTCAACATATAATATCAAAATTCCCATTTCTCCTTGACATATTGTGATGAATCTTGCACCAAGGACACCTTGTAATCTCTGAAAGATGATGATTAAGAACCTCCAATAACATATATATATAAGAGTCTTCAAGAGAAAATAGAACGTGACATCGAATACCGTCACATATCCCGCTACCGTCGATAAAATCATCAAATGAGAGAATAAAATAGAAAACCACCAAATAATCTTCAAGAATATACTAAATGAACTCCAGAATGAATATAATAAGATACTCAAGAGATTCCTTGAGTAAAAATACCGAAACTGTCTTCGGGGGTAAAATGACCAAAATGCCCCTAGTGAGATAAAACTCCAGAAATGACCCCGATGGTCAGAATTAAATATAATAACACCTTCTTGATAATAAATAAGATGATAATATCTTCTTGAATCATATTCACCATGTCGAGTACCTACAAAACTCAAAATACCACTTTTGCCCTTTTTGGTAAGTTGTAGAAACTTCGAGGGCATATTAGTCACAAGATATTATCATCATAAAAATCACATAATCACAACATGATAAACATATATAAATCATGTAAAAATAAAAAACAACTATTTTATCACATTTTAGAAAAATATTTCTAACAACCCTAGACATCGTGTCATTTTTCTTCACTTATTCAACTCTTTCATTTATAACACCATATGTGACATTTTTAAGTATTCATCACTTAAAATCATGACTTTGAAAATTATCCAAACATATTTCTCAACATTTTAATTGGATAATAATAAAGGTCATGATTGAATGTGATAGAAATTATGTAGAGGATATTGAACAATCAAGATAGAATTTGTCCCTCTCTTTTGAGAGTGATATCTTTAGGCCCCTCGATTAGTGAGACTGTGAAATGCATGGCCGTGCTCAAATAATTTAATAGTGTGATCAATATCATTTGTTTTATCAGTCTACTTAGAGATCGAGTAATCATATGTTTGAACAATATAAGTATGACGCTGACCATGACTTATGTTCAAACTAGATATCGTGTGACAAAGGGATTAATGCATGTACTATTATTAGGCTAGTTGGACTTTACTCGTATTAATTGGGTAGTCGTAATGCTTTGCTAGAGGCCAATTACGACTTGTTGGTTTAATAGAGATTCAATTAACTGCCAATTAATATGGGCCTATCGGGTCACACACAAGAATGCGTATGGCTGAGATTAATAATATTAATGATATTAATATTGGATATTAATTATTATTATTATTATTATCGTTTTAATATTAATAATATTAATATTGGATTTTAATTATTACTAATATTATTATTATTTTCGTTTTTATGGTTATATGTATATATATGCTGTCGGATAATAATGAGAGAATCCATATCTGATATGGATTTTGAATATCCTGACAGAATCCATATCTGATATGGATTTTGATTGGCATCAACGAAACCGATTAGGACTCGGTTTTTAATATCCATGAATGTGTATATATATCTATGTATCTCGTACATAGAGACATACGAAATACACACGAAAACAACAGAAACCCTAGAATCATTTTTTGTGAAAACGAGTTCTTCAGCCGCGCCGTTTGAAGAGCTAGCACTCCGGGCGGAAGCGTTCGTGTGGATACCGACAGAGGGTGTTCGTGATTTCGCACCTCTTCCATCTACAGATTTCGAATCTACGGAGGTAATTTTTGATTTATTTTGTCGAATTAAACGAAGAACATGGATCCTTGGTAGGAAATCGGAGATCAAGTTTTGTTTTTCCGCTGTGCGTTTTGCAGTGATCTCGGTTGATTTCCTAACAGTTACTTCGTGTGTGACTAATTATCCAATTGAAGTGATTTCCTTGTGATTTTAAGTGATTTAAGTGTATTGTTGTTCCTGAAGTTGTTGAGCTTCAATTTTTATTTTCCTTCATCTTGCTGGCTCAAGTGTTCTTGATCCGAAGCTATTGTGAGTAGGGCTAATATTTCCCACATATTACCGGTCTCTATCATTCCGAATTGTTTTAATTCGTTTGCTAAGTTGATTCTCAACTTCATTTTTATAACCCTTAAAAGCATCAACGTCCTCATTTTTGCTACTTAGCAAATAAACATAACAATACAATACTTTTTACCACCTCTCGTTTGCACAAGGTTTAAATCATACACATTTGTATGAATTAGTCTAAAGGTTCAGTGTTCCTTTCTATTGAAGGAAATGGTGCCTTTGTCATTTTTGCTTCAACACAAATTTGGTATTTTTCCTATTAAAATTCAATTTGTGTAATAAGTCAAGATTAATCATTCTTTGTATTGACTTGTAATTTACTTGTCCCAAACAAAAATGCTATAAACAAGAACATCAAGCATGTAAGCAGAAAAGGAAGTGTTATTATTAACCATTGCGGGCAATCCTTTCTTGGGTACAATCGTAATGACATTTAACTTGAACATCGTATCAGTTAAGTACCACTTCCTCAAATACATACCATTCTTTGAAAGAATAACTTTATTTGACTATAACACTAGTCTAAACCCATGTATGACAAGTAAAGCCCCAGAAACCAAATTCTTTTGAATGTCAGGGACATGCAGCACATTCTACAGAGTCAAATACTTTCCCGAGGTCAGCTTCAGAACAACTTTCTCTTCTCCTTCTATCTTCGATGAGGCAGGTTGTCCATGTAGAGTTCTTCGTTATTCCTGGGCTTGTACTCTAAGAACATCGCCCTATTGGTGTAGACATGTCTTGTGGCTCCAGTATCCAGCCACCGTTCATGTAGGTTCCTCACGACGTTGCACTCCGAAACCACACATCACACAGATTCAAATCATCCATGGCATCAACGAGATTCACTTTTGCTTTGTTCAAATTTTTCTTTTTCTTGGGCTTACGGCAGTCACTACTACGGTGCCCCTGGGTTCCACAATTATAGCACTTCCCAGTGAACCTTTTAGCTCTCTTTTTGCTCTTGGAGTTCACTTCGAGAGGGTTGGTTTCTTTCTTCCTTGCCTCTGTGACATGGGCTTTTGCATGACCAGTATTCAAAAATGGCTTTTTCTCAGATCTTTGATTATCTTCCTCTATGTGGAGTTGGACAATTAGATCTTCCATTGTCACTTTCTTTAGTTTATGCTTGAGATAGCTCTTAAAATTACTCCACAAAGGAGATAGCTTCTCAACAACGGCTGCAACCTGGTAAGATTCACTGAGCGTCATGTCTTCCTCTTCCATTTCAGCCACCAATAATTGTAGTTCCTCAACCTAGGAAACTATAGTTTTAGAATCTGAAATTTTAAAGTCCACGTATTTACTGACTAAAAACTTTTTTGTGACACGTCTTCAGGTCGCTACTTCTTATCTAAAGCTAGCCACAACGATTTTGCAGTTTTGTAATTACAATACACACCATACAAAATATTATCTAAGCAATTCAAAATTTGGTTCAAACAGACATAATTATTGTAAGATCAAGCTTCAGCCGCCAAGTTGCTCTGTATGTTCAGATTCTGGTCATCAACAGGAACCGCCACAACAGGATCCTCGCTCAATAGTTTTGTCAATATCAATGTTGTCATAAAAAACATCATCTTCTGCTGCCACCTCTTAAAAAATCTTCCCTCAAACTTCTTGGGTTTCTCTACGTGGCCAACTGCAACATTTGCAGCACTCAGTCCAGCATTCATTGGCACAACAACATTGGGCGCCAAGGCAACAACATTCGCTTCAGGTGCAGCACCAAATTGTGCACCATTCATGCCATGAACTGAGCTTCCGCTTTCATTCTCCATCAGTTTTCGGTCGAGAAAAAACAGATCAGAATAATTTCAGAAATTAGAATGAGTAGGGAAAGATTGCAAACTAGTATAACAACACTGTTTTGCGTACAGAAAATAAAACAGTACAAAATTGAATATGCAATACGTCTTAAGATTGTTGGAAACAATCAATCATGTATCAAGGCGCAGTAGTGGTGTGTGCATATGTAAAGACAGTAAGCAGCAGATCAAACTCGGGGCGAGTCGAGGACTCTGTCCTTAAGACTTATTGCTCTTGTATACTGTGCCCAACCAGCGTTAGCAATCGTATCCCAATATACAACAGGTACCTGTTCAGTCGAGCACCAATGTTGCAACTTGAACCTCAGCGAACTTTCAAGCGTCCTGACTTCTCTCGGACTTAATTTAGAATGGAGAAAGAGGAGCAGAAGACAAGATTGTGTGTCCTGATTGCACCCAAGCCTCGGTTTATATAGATGAGTTGGTTGGAGAATTGGTTGAGCAGATTAATCTGTGACTGTCGGATCAAAATCGCAGATCAACCAGAGCCGTTGGATCAAAACCAAAATAGCGTTTGTTGGACAGTTTTTTGACGTGTTAATCCACACCCGTTGGATGAAAACCCACACTGTAGGATCAATCCTGAGGCGTCGGATGAAAACCACATATTGTTGGACGGTTTTGTCGGGCTGAACTACATCCGTTAGACCAAAACCGACATTGTCAGATAAAAACGAAGGAACTACTTGATCTTACTGTGTTAGGGAAAACTGGACTGCAGTGCAGCCAGGCCTGGAGCCTTTTACAAAGAATTTATCCAAAAAGTCTAAAGAAATTTTCTCCAAAAAATAGGAACCGGCCTGGCCCAAGCTCGAGCAGGCCAGACGGATGGGCAAGCAGCGGCTGTCACACGCGCATGGTAATCTTGTAGGTCTTCCTTCCGGTCAAAACTTCTCTTGCCCTAATGGCACATCTAAAGTTACCATTCTTCACATATATTTGGTGGTAATTTTACTTTCTTTCACCAATGTGGTATTCCCTCCACAAAGGCGATGTGTCCCTTTCTTGCGAAGCCACATCACCTATTAAATAATATTTTACACCCATTTTGAGCATTAATTTCTCATTCACCCGGTATCGTAATTGAGTGATTTCAAATCCTAAAATTATATACTCGTTACATAGATAATTAAGGGTACATTAGTTTCTATTTGTCATTAATGAAAACTAATTATACTTAAGCTCAAAGTATGCTGCAAACCAAGTTTGCGGCATGTCTTATTGGGCCAAAGTCCAATTACTCCAACAATCCCCTACATGAATGCAAATTAATACAAATTCAGATGCAGACTCTGTAGAGAAGTCAGACAAAGAAATGATGTATCAGAAAAGGAAGCTTCTGGCTTTAAACCTTTCATAGTGACGTACTATCAGATCTACTCGACTAATTAGTGACTTGACGTCTTAAACTAAGCAGTCTTTACTGTGAACCTAGACAACAATGCTCACACAACATTCCTTTAACACCCTTTTTGGTTCTCATGGTTGTGTTCGCTTTAGCCATTAACAGCCTGGTTTTAGAAAGTGTTTTAGAGAATTCTTGCCTCACAGAACTCTCATGGAAGCGGCCCCACTTCAAACTTACATAGGTGTTTCATATAGAGAGTATTCTGTCATACTCCACTTGATTTACCAATATATAGGAAATCATTAAAAGCACTAGCTTATCCTGACTCTTTCTGGAGACATCACTTTTATTCAACAGAATGGGTAAGTGTTCTCTTGAAACTTCATAACATAGTTGTCCCACTGAACCAAGATTCTGGGATCTCCAGTCAACAAGGTTGGGTTACCGTTACGAGGGTTATTTCGTGTTAGGCTTTAGTCTCATTCCGTTTGTCATATTTGACAACTGATCTCTAGCCAAACATTTTGTAAGTGGATCGCAAGATTCTCCTTTGATTTTATATAATCAATGAAAATCACGCCATTAGAGATCAACTGTTTAATGGTGTTATGTCTCCGACGTATGTGTCAAGACTTATCATTATATATGCTGCCTTGAGCTCGTCGTGAAGCTGACTGACTATCATATTGTATGCTGATAGGAGCGATTGGCTTAGGCCAGCATGAAAAAACCTTCAGAAAATTTCGAAGCCATCAGTCTTTTCCCGAGCTTTGTATAGTGCTATAAACTCAGCTTCCATAGTGGAACGAGCTATGCACGTTTGCTTTGTGGATTTCTACGACACAACAGCACTACCAACTGTGAATAAGTAACCACTGGTGGACTTTAAGTGTTTATTATCAGATATCCAGTTGGCATCACAATACCCTTCTAACACTGCTAGATATCTTGTGTAATGTAGTCCAAGGTTCATTGTACATTTCAGGTACCTCATCACTCTATTTAGAGCTTTCCAATCATCATCGTTTGGATTACTGGTAAACCTGCTCAGTTTGACTATTGAGCATGCTAAGTCGGATCTTGTACAGTTTGTTATGTATATCAGACTTTCAATCACTTGTGAGTACTTCAATTGAGCTATTGGTTGGCTACAGTTCTTCCTTAAGTGTATACTTAAGTCAAATGGAGTCTTTACTAGTTTCACATCAAACATATTGAATCATTTTAGAATAGATTCAATAGAGTGGAGTCTTTCAGCTACCCTAGAAATTTTAATTCTTAGTATAACGGCAATTCCCATATCCTTTATGTCAAAGTTTCGTGTCAACATCTTCTTTGTACTTATGATGACATCAAGAGTACTTCCCATGATTAGCATGTTGTCTATATAGAGACATACTATTACATAGGCATCTGGTGTGTTCTTGATGTAAACACACTTGTCACATTCGTTGATCTTGAAACCGTTGGGTAGCATCACTTGATCAAACTTCAAGTTCCACTGTTTTTATGCTTGCTTAAGTCCGTATAAAGACTTAACAAGTCTAGAGAGTTTCTTTTCTTGTCTTGGGACAACGAATCCTTTGGTTGCTCCATATAAATTTCTTCCTCTAACTCACCATTCAGAAAGGAAGTCTTCACATCCATCTGATAGATTTCTAAGTTGTAGACTGCAGCAATAGCAGCTAGCATCCTTATAGAGGTGATCCTAGTTACTGCTGAGTATGTGTCAAAAAAGTCGAAGCCTTCCTTCTGTCGATAGCCTTTAACTACCAATCAGGCCTTGTACTTGTCGATAGACCCATCCTCTTTCAGTTTTTTTTTGAAGATCAATTTGCATCCGAGTGGTTTACTTCCTAGTGGAGGGTTAACCAGCTCCCAAGTGTGATTTTATAGAATAGAATCTTTTGGTGCTTATTGCCTTTTTTCGGAAGGGAGCTTCTGGAGTTGACATTACCTCAGAGAAAGTTCTTGGATTCCTTCTACCATATAGGTTAGAAAATTTGGTCCAATGGATTTTGGTATTTTGGCTCGCTTGCTTTGACGAGGTTTCTCAGTTTCTTGAGTTGTCGTCTCACGCACTCGCTTACTAGTACTTGCCTCCTCATTGTTTTTGTCTGTCTTTGGAAAGATACCTTCAAAGAACACTGCATTTCTTGACTCCATGACAACATTTTCATGTATATCAGGAATGTTCGATTTGTGCATCAAGAACTGATATGCACTACTGTTAGTCACATATCCTATGAATATGCAATCAATCGTTTTAGGCTCAATCCTTACTTGTCTTGGTTTAGGTACATCAACCTTTGTCAGACATCCTCACACTTTCAAGTATTTGTAGCTAGGCCTATGGCCTCTCCAAAGTTTGTACGAGGTTTTATCCATCCTTTTAGATAGAATTCTATTTAAAATGACGTTGGCGGAGAGAATTGCTTTCCCTCACAAGTTCTGAGGTAAACCCAAACTTATCAACATAACATTCATCATCTCCTTAAGGTACGGTTTTTGCGTTCTGCAACACCATTAAATTGAGGTGAATATGGTGCAGACGTTTGATGTGATGCCATGTTCTGAACAAAATTCATTAAACGGTGCGTCATATTCCCCGCCTCTATTACTGCAAATTGTTTTATTTCGTTTGCTAAGCTGATTCTCTTCATTTTTATTATCTTTAAAAGCATCAACAGCATCATTTTTGCTACTTAGAAAATAAACATAACAGTATATAGTGCAATCGTCAATGAAAGTTATGAAATACTTTTTACCACCTCTTGTTTGCACAAACTTTAAATCACACACATCTGTATGAATTAAGTCCAAAGGTTCAGTGTTCCTTTCTATTGGAGGAAATGGCGCCTTTGCTATTTTTTGCTTCAACACAAATTTGGCATTTTTTTTCTTATTAAAATTCAATTTGGGTAACAAGTTAAGATTAATCATTCTTTGTATGGACTTGTAATTTACACGTCCCAAACGAAAATGTCATACACAAGAAGACTCTAGCATATAAGCAGAAGAGGAAGCCTTATTATTAGCTACTGCGGGCAATCCTTTCTTGAGTACAATCGTAATGACATTTAATTTGAACATCGTATCAGTTAAGTACCCCTTCCTCAAATACATACCATTCTTTGAAAGAATAAGTTTTTTTGACTCTAACACTAGTCTAAACCCATGCATGACATGTAGAGCCCCAGAAACCAAATTCTTCCGGATGTCGAGGACATGCAGCACATTCTGCAGAGTCAGTTGCTTTCATGAGGTCAGCTTCAGAACAACTTTCCATTTTCCTTCTATGTTCGATGAGATAGCGTTCTCTATGTAGAATTGTTCATTATTCCCAGGGTTGTACTCTGAGAACATTGTCATATTGGCGCAGATATGTCTTGTGGATATAGTATACAGTCACCCTTTGCATAGGTTCCTCACGGCATTGCACTCCAAGACCACATCACACAGATTCAAATCATCCATGGCATCTAAAAGATTTGCTTTTGCATTGTTCAAATTTTGCTTTTTCTTGGGCTTACGGCAGTCACTACTGCGGTGCCCCTGGGTTCCACAATTATAGCACTTTCTAGTGAATTTTTTAGCTCTCTCTTTGCTCTTGGAGCTCACTCCGAGAGGGTTGGTTTTTTTCTTCGTCGCCTCTACGACATGAGCTTTGTGGCATGACCAGTATCAAATATGGCTTTCTCTCAGATTTTCGATTATCCTCCTCTATGCAGAGTCGAATAATCAGATTTTCCATTGTCATTTCCTTTCGTTTGTGCTTGAGATAGCTCTTAAAATCCCTCCAAAAAGGAGTAGCTTATCAATAATGGATGCAACCAGGTAAGATTCACTGAGCGTCATGCCCTCCTCTTTCATCTTGGCCACCAACAATTGTAGTTCCTTAACCTGGGAAACTATAGTTTTGGAATCTGACATATTAAAGTCCATGTAATTATCGACTATAAACTTTTTGGTGCCACGTCTTCAGATCGATACTTCTTATCTAAAGCTAGACACAACTATTTTGCAGTTTTGTAAGTACAATACACGCCATACAGAGTATTATCTAAGCAGTTCAAAGTTTGGTTCAAACAGACATAATTATTGTAAGACCAAGCTTCAACCACCAAGTTGTTCTGCATGTTCAGATTTTGGTCATCAACAACAACCACCATAGGAGGGTCCTCACTTAATAGTTTGGCCAATACCAACGTTGTCAGAAAAAACAACATCTTCTGCTGCCACCTCTTGAAGAAGCTTCCTCCGAACTTCTATGGTTTCTCCACGTGGCCAACTACAACATTTGCAGCATTCGGTCCAACATTCATTAGCACAGTAGGGGTGAACATGGTCCGGCTGACCAGTTTTTGGGCATATTACAAGCCGAACCGTTTGTAACGGTTTGGAAATCGTAAAATCGAAACTGGACCAAAACTAGCCAACAAACTATCTGATCGGTCTAGTTTGGTTTGGTTTGGTTCTGTTTTTTTTGGTTTATTTAATTAAATACAATTTTGAACAAAAAAATCTAAAATTACAAACCAAATAGCCAATTAAATTATAAGAAAACTAAATAAATTGTAAAATACATATTTTTTTACATTTTATATATTTTATAAAATATATATTTTATAGAAACTATCCAATCTAATTTTATAAAATAATATATTTTATATATTTTATAATACATCCTATATATTTTATAAAATAATACATTTTACATATATATAAATTATATATTTTAATCAACATATATTATAATATATATTATAGGAACGGTCCAGTCCAGTTTTACGGTTTAAAAGTTCCAAAATCGAAAACCTAACTGTATGAAACAATTAGTTTTCAAAATTTTTAAAACCAACTGATAAACCGCATTTTGGTTTTTCTTGGTTTGGTTCGGCTTGGTTCGGTGATTTGGTCCGGTTTGTAAAAGATTTGTTCACCCCTAGGCACAAACAGCATTGGGTGCCAAGGGAACAACATTCGCTTCGGGTGCAGCACCAAATTATGCACCATTCACGCCATAAACTAAGCTTCCGCTTTCCTTCTCCATTACTATTCAATCGAGAAAGAACAGATCAGAACAATCTCAGAAAGTAGAATGAGTAGAAAAAGATTGCAAACTAGTGTAACAACATTGTTTTGCATACAGAGAATAAAACAGTACAAAATTGAATACGCAATACGTTTTAAGATTGTCGGAAACAATCAATCCGGTGCCAAGACCAATATTGGGTGTGTGCGCATATAAAGACATTAAGTAGGAGATCAAACCCAGGGCGAGTCAAGGACTCTGTCCTTAAGACGTATTGCTCTGGTATAGTGTGTCCAACCGGTGTTAGCAATCGTCTCCCAAGATACAACGGGTACTTGTTCAGTTGAGCGGCGCTGTTGTAACTTGAACCTCAACAAACTTTTGAGTGTCCTGACTTCTCTCAGACTTAATGCAGAATGGAGAAGGAGAAGAGAGAGCAGAAGACAAGATTATGTGTTCTGATTGCACCCAAGCCTTCGTTTATATAGAGGAGTTGGTTGGAGAATCGGTTGAGCAGATTAATATGTGACCATCAGATCAAAACCGTAGATCAACCAGAGCGTCAGATCAAAACCAAAACAGCATTTTTTGGGTGGTTTCTAGACTGGTTAATCCACATCCGTTGGATGAAAACCGTACAGCAGGATGAATCCTGAGGCGTCGGATGAAAACCGCATATTGGCGGTTCATTTAGTTTGAACTACAGCCATTCGATCAAAACCGACACCGTTAGATCAAAACAGACGAACTGCTTTATCTTATCCGCATTAGGGAAAAACTGGACCGCTAATGGAGACTTTCCGTTGGGCCACTGCGCAGCTAGGCCTAGAGTCTTTTACAAATAATTAATCCAAAAAGTCCAAAGAAATTTTCTCCAAAAAGATAAGAACCGGCCCGAGCCCGAGCCCGCCGGCTGAATGGGCGGCGGTGATGGTGTGCACGGACGTGTGGCAATCTTGTAGGTCTTTCCTCGGGTAAAAAATTCTCTTGCCCTAAGGGCACATCTAAACTGACCATTGTTTACATATATTTGGTGGTAATTTTACTTCCTTTCACCAATGTGGTATTCTCTCCACAAGGGTGATGTGTCCCTTTCTTAGGAAGCCACATCAACCATTAAACAATATTGTACACCCACTTTGATTATTAATTTCTCGTTCACCCCGTATCATAATTGAGTGATTCCAAAGCCTAAAATTATCTACTCGTTACATAGATAATTAAGGGCCATTTAGTTTCTATTTGTCATTAATTAAACTAATTATAATTAAGCTCAAAATATGTTGCTAACCAAGTTTGCAACTTGTCTTATTGGGACAAATTCTAATTACTCCGACAGTGCTTTGTATTGCCATCTTTTGTGTATTGTGAGAATTTGATGCAGATTTTGTTCTCTCATCCAAAACCTGTTAACAAGAAGCGGTACAAGTTCATCAAAAGATTGAAGCTAAAGGGAAGTTTTTATAATGGGTTTAAGTTTCATTCATCTACACCGTGTATATGGATATTTGATTTGGGTGGGGATAGGGTAAATTATTCATGTTAGTTTAAATTGTTTACAAGCATGTAGTGGCTAAATTCCCTTCTCCTAGTGCAGATTTTGATTCAAGGACGAATCCTTTTGAGCGGAGAGGTAATGATGAGGTCAAAGGAGTGTAATTACAAAAAGAGGATATGAAGTAGGATGGAGTAGAAGGAAGCACGTCCGTGGTGTTTCTCAAGACCTTATTTTTGGCCAAATTGGCTTGTAAAAGTCGTTCATTTTATTCTAAAGTATTTTAGATGTTTTTAGAATATTTTTAGGCGATAAAACCGTTGATTAGAAGATGGGAAAGTAGACTTTTCAAATAGGGAACACGCCTTCTTTTTAGGGTTTTCATAGGATGACCTCATCTCAGTTATTTGGCCATAAATCTCTCATCTGACATTGTTTTGAGGTGATTCAAAAACATATGGAAACTAGACATCCAAGTCTGCAAACTCTCTAGAAGACATCATTAACAATTTGGCTTCTAGATGACCAACAATGGGCACGAAAGATCAGACAGTTGTTGAAAAGTTTGTTTCAAGTGAAAGTCTTACCTTTTCCTATGTACATTAGATTTAGCTTAACTTAGTTTATAAATAAGGCTGTATGTCCACTTTTTAAACTAGTGTTGAATAAAATTTGATATCATTTTCAGCTAAGGCTGATCAGCAAGGAGTTTCCTTGTGTTTTTTTATCTTTGATCAAAAATTAGATTCTATATCAATGTCTTGAGCAAAAGTTATGGGGGAATCAAATTCTTTCAACTTCAAAACACATACCAAAGGTGATAAATCATTCTTAGAGCACGAAAGCTTGAAGTCAAAGGATCTTGCTCAATCCAAACAAGAGTCACACGACCAAAGGTGGATTGAATCCATTCTTGTCAATTGAACAAGGCATCTTGTAAAGGACATAATTAGAACGAGGAAAGGTTGGAACTTTTGCGTCGTCAAACACGCATCATGATGTTACAGTAATCATCGACTGTAAAGACAGTGGCCTTGATTTTCCGATCACACATCTCCCTTCATATTTCTTTACACACCATGTAAGATCTCACCTTGTCATTCATTTCAAAATAGTAATCAAAATTTAGATGCACAAGTGTTTGATAAAGAACTCCCGAAACTAATCCGAATCTCCATGAAGCACGTCTTTCCCTTTTATCAACTTGTCCTGTCCGATAGCAAGGGCGGCTGTTGCGATTCCAGACATATATCATACATTGAGATTGTTGCCTATTCAACATTAAAATCCACTTTTGACAAAGAAGATCCATTTGCTTGTATATGGTTATCGTGATCTTTGTATTTACGATTGTCCTTGGACACACAACAGTGACAATCCGTGTTCTTGTTAACTGTATTACGATTATTTCTTCAATTTAGAAAAAACCATGATTATTGCATCCAACGACAATCGTATTACGATTACAATCTACAAAAGTGTTGACCGATTGGTTGCACTTCACATAAGCTTTAACCGTATTATGGTTTTCACGTACCTGAAACCCACTAACTCTATAATTACCACCTCAATTCTCTTGAAGACCTTCTGTTCTGCTAGTCCAAGAACTACCATTGAACCCACTCATCATATGCATCTACACCTAACAGATGTTTATGCATCATTCCAGCTAGCAAACACATGTTCTTGTAATCCTCATCTTCCTCAAAAAACATTTATACCCATCAATGGAATACCTGAATACCAAATCATCAACATTCTATCCTCTCTCAACAAAATACCCTAAAAAATCATCAAATCCAGCAAGCATATCAGTGTTCAAGACCAATATTTTGTCCTGAAAGTTAACAAAAATCATCACGATATCTTCCAGTGTACAACAAGAACATATATCAAGCATGGTATGTAAGGAGACTTACAATGTATCCACTAATAAAGAGAAGTTTGCACTTATCATCCAAACGTTGGTCAAATTTTCTAGTTAGCATTTAAACGTTCTGAAACCTCATTTGGCAGCCAAACGTGGCCAAACTTGACTCAATTAACACTAAAATACCGGCTGGTAACCTTTGACTTCTTAAATGCAATCGTTGACCGACCCAAAATTGATTCTAACCTGTATGATTTACCTATTTTACTCCTGATTCCTTTTTAAATGCAACCGTCTTCATTTTTGTACTCAACAGTGACCTGGGTCTTGCCATCGGGTCTCAACCACGGGCATGTCTTGTTCTTCCTGACTTCAGTAAGCTTGGCACCAAGCTTTGTACTAAGGACGTGAGTCAGGGGCATGAGCTTTTGTGTAATTAGAGGGGGAAGACTACTCTCCAACAAAATCTATATAATAGTGGCATCTACACAATGTGTTGTAACCGAAAACTAGGAAAAAAATAAATAATAAAATAAAATCAAATAAAAAACCTAATAACTATCCATACCCCATGATTCCCTCTCCGCTCCCCCAATCCCTCCCAAAACAGCCCCCCTCTCCAAAATTTCTCCCCCTACCTAATTAAATTTCCCCCAACCCCTATCCCAGCAGCCATTCGGCTGCAACACTCAAAAAGAAAAAAAAGGTGCAGAACGTGAGAAGAGAGGGAAAGAGAAAGAGGGAAAGGAGAAAAGGAAGTTGGCACTACCACACCAAATCCAACCATTGTGTCTAGTAATTCGTCGTTTGCAAGGTAAGTTACCATCCCCTCTGTCAGATTGCTTTGGATTCCCTTGCATTCTGTATTGGGATTGTTTGTTTATCACTGTACGTTTATTCTTTACATGTTATCTCGAATTCTTTATGTTTTGGCGCGTGTATGACACACACTGACGTGTTCAGTGTCAGTATGTCCGAGGCGTTAAACAAATATATATACAAGAAGAAAGAGAAAAACTACACTAAGCCCTCCAACGGCTCTTCTGTCTTCATCAGTGATGTCATCAGTAAGTTGGTCAGACTTTGTACAACGGCTAGTTTTCCTCTGCAAATCTACACTCCCCCTCAAGCTTGGCATACACATTTGTGCAACCAAGCTTGGATATTAGTTTATGAAATAGGCTTGATGAAACTGATTTGGTGAGTAATATTTTGTCCTGAAAGTTAACAAAAATCTTCACGATATCTTCCAGTGTACAACAAGAACATATATCAAGCATGGCATGTAAGGAGACTTACAATGTATCCACTAATAAAGAGAAGTTTGCACTTATCATCCAAACGTTGGTCAAATTTTCTAGTTAGCATTTAAACGTTCTGAAACCTCATTTGGCAGCCAAACGTGGCCAAACTTGACTCAATTAACACCAAAATACCAGCTGGTAACCTTTGACTTCTTAAATGCAATCGTTGACCGACCCAAAATTGATTCTAACCTGTATGATTTACCTATTTTACTCCTGATTCCTTTTTAAATGCAACCGTCTTCATTTTTGTACTCAACAGTGACCTGGGTCTTGCCATCGAGTCTCAACCACGGGCATGTCTTGTTCTTCCTGACTTCAGTAAGCTTGGCACCAAGCTTTGTAGTAAGGACGTGAGTCAGGGGCATGAGCTTTTGTGTAATTAGAGGGGGAAGACTACTCTCCAACAAAATCTATATAATAGTGGCATCTACACAATGTGTTGTAACCGAAAACTAGGAAAAAAATAAATAATAAAATAAAATCAAAAAAAAACCTAATAACTATCCATACCCCATGATTCCCTCTCCGCTCCCCCAATCCCTCCCAAAACACCCCCCCTCTCCAAAATTTCTCCCCCTACCTAATTAAATTTCCCCCAACCCCTATCCCAGTAGCCATTCGGCTGCAACACTCAAAAAGAAAAAAAAGGTGCAGAACTTGAGAAGAGAGGGAAAGAGAAAGAGGGAAAGGAGAAAAGGAAGTTGGCACTACCACACCAAATCCAACCATTGTGTCTAGTAATTTGTCGTTTGCAAGGTAAGTTACCATCCCCTCTGTCAGATTGCTTTGGATTCCCTCGCATTCTGTATTGGGATTGTCTGTTTATCACTGTACGTTTATTCTTTACATGTTATCTCGAATTCTTTATGTTTTGGCGCGTGTATGACACACACTGACGTGTTCAGTGTCAGTATGTCCGAGGCGTTAAACAAATATATATATACAAGAAGAAAGAGAAAAACTACACTAAGCCCTCCAACGGCTCTTCTGTCTTCATCAGTGATGTCATCAGTAAGTTGGTCAGACTTTGTACAACGGCTAGTTTTCCTCTGCAAATCTACACTCCCCCTCAAGCTTGGCATACACATTTGTGCAACCAAGCTTGGATATTAGTTTATGAAATAGGCTTGATGAAACTGATTTGGTGAGTAACATTTTGTCCTGAAAGTTAACAAAAATCATCACGATATCTTCCAGTGTACAACAAGAACATATATCAAGCATGGCATGTAAGGAGACTTACAATGTATCCACTAATAAAGAGAAGTTTGCACTTATCATCCAAACATTGGTCAAATTTTCTAGTTAGCATTTAAACGTTCTGAAACCTCATTTGGAAGCCAAACGTGGCCAAACTTGACTCAATTAACACCAAAATACCGGCTGGTAACCTTTGACTTCTTAAATGCAATCGTTGACCGACCCAAAATTGATTCTAACCTGTATGATTTACCTATTTTACTCCTGATTCCTTTTTAAATGCAACCGTCTTCATTTTTGTACTCAACAGTGACCTGGGTCTTGCCATCGGGTCTCAACCACGGGCATGTCTTGTTCTTCCTGACTTCAGTAAGCTTGGCACCAAGCTTTGTACTAAGGACGTGAGTCAGGGGCATGAGCTTTTGTGTAATTAGAGGGGGAAGACTACTCTCCAACAAAATCTATATAATAGTGGCATCTACACAATGTGTTGTAACCGAAAACTAGGAAAAAAATAAATAATAAAATAAAATCAAATAAAAAACCTAATAACTATCCATACCCCATGATTCCCTCTCCGCTCCCCCAATCCCTCCCAAAACAGCCCCCCTCTCCAAAATTTCTCCCCCTACCTAATTAAATTTCCCCCAACCCCTATCCCAGCAGCCATTCGGCTGCAACACTCAAAAAGAAAAAAAAGGTGCAGAACGTGAGAAGAGAGGGAAAGAGAAAGAGGGAAAGGAGAAAAGGAAGTTGGCACTACCACACCAAATCCAACCATTGTGTCTAGTATGTCCGAGGCGTTAAACAAAGTCCAATAGAATTGGTTTGGGGTTAATCAGAGTTAAAACGAAGAAGTTATAAATTTTTGAAGGAAATTAGAATTTAAGAAATTAAAAAAAGAATAATAGGTATGCCTGCCGGCCGCAGGCCTGCCTGCCAGCCCTAACAGGTCAGCGGACCAGCCTATAGCAGCCAGCCCAGTGCCCAATTTGCAGGATTTATAAAAAAATTAAAGGGGGATAAGGGCTTGGCGCCAGCGGGCCAGCCGCCAACCACGGCGGGCCGACAGCAGCCTCAGCAGGCCGGCCGACCCAGATCCTGGATGAAACAAACAAAAAAAGCCTTTAAAGGGGAAAAGGCCAGCGCAGCCAGCAAGCCACTGAAACGGGCTGGACCGTGTGAGAGAGAAAAAGGGCTGGAAGAAATAGAGGAAATCGATATGCAGACCTGATCTGTTAAGTATTTTATTTTACATGGATTACTAAATGAATATGTAAAATAATTAGTAATTAATGGAAATTATAAATCCAGTAAATAAAAGTAAAATATATACATACATATATATGTGTATATATATATATATATTTAATTTTTTTTGCATTTTGTGCTGAGGGTGGAAAAAGGAAAAAATATTTATATAATTAATTTATTTAATATTAAAATGCTTTAATAATAAGAAAAAAATTAGAAACCTATTAAATAAATTAAAATAAAAGAGATAAAAATAGTATGGAAAGATGAAAATAATTAAATAAAATATTTAAGTGTTTGAAAACCTAGGAAAAATAAAATAAAGTGTAGAAACCTAAAATACGCAACATAGAACGAGCATGCAACATAGGAGAAACGGAAGTGTGAAAGTGTGAAGCATTCATGGCACGAGCATTGCATTTGGCCTATAAGCCGTGTGGCTCTACGGGACGTATGGCCTGACGAGGCGTGTGATGGGTGTCGGTAATAATGATTACCTTCACCTAATAAGAACAGGACATGCATAGCATAACATAGAAAAGAAAGAGCACATCGTGTGATATTAAATGACTGCGTGTGACACGGAGATAGAAGATCATGCATCATGAAGTTGCGCATTGCATTTGTTATTGTTGTGATTATTGATGACCTAGTTGTTAAGTTGTTTCGGTGGTACGTTTTAGGATACAGATCGGGTCGGGTATGTGTTATTTTTTTTATTTATGCTTTACTGCTTTATTTATCCGCTTTCTGCTTTACATGCTTAATTGTTTACCCGACTCAGTATGTGACAGTTCCTTTTCGGGAAAGACGGGTAACCTACGAGTGACTCCTATCACTCACCCTCTACCTCCCCTCCACAGGTGAGCAGGACTTCGAGTATATCTTTATAGAGGATGGGTCCGATCGTGCGAGCTGGGGAGAGTAAACCGGGCTCAGGGCTAATATTGCGATCGTGTGCCAGATACTTTCAGTGAGATAGTTAGATGGCTGCCTTCACCTAGACTTTTTACTTATCTTCGGATTAATTCAGTTGTTCATACTTGATGTAGTGGATTTCGACAGCTTTGGTACTTGTTTTATTTCGATGGATTTAATTTAGTGCTGATGTTATTTTTATTGTCGTTTCTGCAAAAAATTTATACGTCATTTCTGACGTGTGAAAAAGTTTGATCG
Source organism: Eustoma russellianum (assembly GCA_036186865.1). Classification (NCBI taxonomy): domain Eukaryota; kingdom Viridiplantae; phylum Streptophyta; class Magnoliopsida; order Gentianales; family Gentianaceae; genus Eustoma; species Eustoma russellianum. The sequence goes on along the minus strand of AP025063.1, from coordinate 16,766,809 downwards.
GCGCCTTGTAGTCCTCATAGCAGGCTACGGCGGGTGCACCGTTTCCAATGCTAGGGTTCAAGACCGGGGTGCTACACAATGAATTAAAAAAGAAAACTCATTTCTTGAATACTAGCTTCAGGATTCTGCCAATGGGAATAGTAGAAATAGAACAGTTCGTGGCTGCTGTTTTACCGAATATCCAGTTTCGAGTTCCCGGATTCAGCTCAAAGAGGTTTTCGATTAACCCGGTTCCGTTTAATATGAAAGAGCATATGTTCATATCCATTTTTGCGAACGCCGGGTTAGCTTTTGGGAATGGGTCGGCTTATGCTGTTGAGAATTCTCCCTTCTTGGAAAAATTGAAGAAGCAGGGCTATGAGGTTCTTTATATGGTTGATGCCATTGATGAGTATGTTGTAGGTCAGTTGAAGGACTTTGAGGGAAAGAAGCTAGTTTCTGCTACTAAGTATAGAAAATAATAACACAGATTGAATTGTATTGAGATGAAGAGGAATCTCTTTATAAAAGGTTCATGTACAGAGTATTACTGGAAACTTAGTTTCCTTACAATCAAACTACTACAGTATGTCTACACAAATATATATACAAGAAGAAAGAGAAAAACTATACTAAGCCATCCAACGGCTCTTCTGTCTTCATCAGTGATGTCATCAGTAAGTTGGTCAGCCTTTGTACAACGGCTAGTTTTCCTCTGCATTTCTACACTCCCCCTCAAGCTTGGCATACACATTTGTGCAACCAAGCTTGGATATTAGTTTATGAAATAGGCTTGATGAAACTGATTTGGTGCATAAGTCAGCAATCTGTTCAGATGAGGGGATATATTGAACTCTTAAAGATTGATCTTCTAATTTTTCTTTAATAAAATGTCTATCAATCTCAACATGTTTCGTCTTGTCATGATGCACTGGATTTTCTGCCATATGAATAGCAGAGATGTTGTCACAAAATACATTAATCTTAAGCCCAGAAGTGTCTTGATGCAAATCCTTCGTGACCCTCTTTATCCAAAGTCCTTCACACACTCCTAATGCCAATGCTCTGAGTTCAGCCTCAGCGCTGCTTCGTGACACCACAGGCTGCTTCTTGCTCCATCATGTCACCAAATTACCCCAAAGAAATGTACAGTACCCTGAAGTTGACCTCATATCACTCTTAGAACCTCCCCAGTCTGCGTCAGTATACACTTAGAGGTCCCTGCAGGCTTGTTTTTTAAAGAATAGACCCTGCCCAGGGGCTCCTTTAAGGTACCTCAGAATTCGCATTACAGCTTGTTGATGTACAATAGTAGGTGAATGCATAAATTGACTAACATAGCTAACAGGGTAACAAATATCAGGCCGTGTATGTGATAAATAAATTAGCTTGCCTACCATCTTTTGATATGAACGCACATCAGGCAATACCTTTTCCTGCTTTGAATTACTCACTGACACTGGTTCCATCGGTGTAGAGGCTGACTTACAGCCCAGCATACCAGCTTCCTGCAGGAGATCAAGAACATATTTCCTTTGGGAAATAATCATACCTGCCTTGCTCCTTCCAACTTCCATACCAAGGAAGTATCTTAAGTGACCCAAATCTTTAACTTCAAATTCTGTTGAAAGATAGCCTTTTACCTTGGCAATATTCTTAACACAGTTACCCGTCAATATAATATCATCTACGTAAACTATAAGCATTGTAACAGTCTTACCAACTGTGTGCACAAACAAAGTATGATCACTTTGAGTCTGAGCAAAACCATAAGCAATCAGAACTTCGGTAAACTTACTAAACCATGCATGTGGGGATTGTTTTAAACCATAAATTGATCTTCTCAGTTTACATATTTTACCTTTTGTATTCTGAGATTCAAATCCAGGTGTATGCACATAAACACTTGTTCTTTAAGTTCTCCATTCAAAAATGCATTTTTAATGTCAAGTTGAGCAAGTGGCCAATCCAAGTTCACAGCTAATGAGAAAATAATTCTGATAGTATTAAGTTTAGCCACTGGAGCAAATATCTCCAAATAGTCTATGCCATAAGATTGTGAGAAACCCTTAACAACTAATCTTGCTTTATGTCTATTTATGGTACCATCCACATTATATTTTAGTGAGAATACCCACTTGCACCCAACTGGACTAACATTCTTAGGTGCAGCTATTAGTTCCCAAGTACCATTCTTAATAAGGGCTGTCATCTCCTCATTAACAGCTTGTCTCCATTTTTCTTGGCTCAGTGCTAACTGAATGGATCCTGGTATTGACTGATTATCTAGACTTACAGTAAACAACTTGAATTTTGTACTTAACTTATCGTAGGATACAACATTACTAAGTGGATACACAGAATGATATCCTTTGTTGCCTAAAAACTTATGATATTTTATACAGTCCCTAGTTCCTTCCTTAATGCAATTGGCAAATTGGATTCAGAATCCTCCTGAAGGAGTGACTCAGTGTTATTTGTAAAAGAAGTCATACATGGATCAGTGGCTGGACTAGTGGCCACAGTATCTCCCCGTGTCTTTTCTTTTCTCCTAGAGTATACTTGAGTAATGGGCAGTGAATTTATGTTGTTATGCTGGCTTGGCTGGACATTGTCTTGAACATTGTTGCTATCCTGAGCGTGATCCTGAGCACCTTCCTGTTGTTCCTCCCCACCGCCATATGTTGTACAGTCTGGATTACCTGATATGGGAAAGGAACCAACTGTGGAGACATCTATAATGCTCCAGAAGTCAGCCTGGTTCCCAACACTAGACAAAGAGTTAGAGCCATAGTAAGGAGAGCTTTCATCAAAACACACGTCAAGAGTTGTGTAAATCTTCCTTGTGGTAGGACAAAAACATTTGTACCCTTTTTGAGATCCTGAATATCCCAAGAACATACATTTAATAGATCTTTTTTCTAACTTTCCCCTGAGATTAGACTGAAGATAAACATACACAACACAACCAAATATTTTAAATGGAAGCTCAGAGAGTAATAGACAATTAGGAAACAAGTCCAGTAGTTTCTCCCTGGGACTCATAAAGTTCAAAACTCTAGATGGCATCCTGTTGATCAAGTAGGTAGAAGTTAAAACTGCTTCTCCCCATAAAAATTTTGGCACATTCATAGACAGCATAATGGATCTTGCAATATTTAAAATATGTCTATGCTTTCTCTCAGCAATACCATTTTGCTGAGGTGTATAGACATTTGACGTCTGATGATGTATACCATGCTCAGTAAGAAACTGCTTAACTTCTTTATCTAAATACTCACTACCATTGTCTGATCTAAGATTTTTTATGGTCACTCCAAACTGATTCTTAATCAGATAAACAAAAGTCTTAAAAACATGGCATAATTCATATTTATGCTTTAGCAGGTATGTCCAGGTTACCCTTGTATGGTCATCAACAAAGATTACGAACCACCTGCTTCCATTCACATTTAACACTCTAGACGACCCCCAGATGTCAGAGTGAACCAAGTTGAATGGTTTACTCTCTCTGTAGACCTTGGCAGGATACTGTGCTCTGGATTGCTTGCCAAAGAAACATGATTCACACTTAATGCATTCAAGTGAAATTCCAGTAAATAGTTCAGGTTTGCACTTCCTTAAATAAGTGAAATTGGGATGACCCAACCTCTTGTGCCATAACATAATAAGATCAATTCTAGTACTGTTTTCATTTATTCTAGAAACATTTTGTTTGTTACGGTTAGAATAAACACTAGACTAATCTTCAAAAACTTCAGATGTAACATTTCCCAAAAAATAGTTAGCTATTTTGGCACACTCCAAAATGAACAGGCCCCTTTGATGATTAGCATTGCCAATCGTCTCCTTGAAAAGCTTCTCCTTCACTGCCTTCTCCTGGAAGCAAGGAGCAGAAGACGGAAGGAAACAACACTTAGATGGTGAAAAAATAACCCAACAAGAATTATCAGCCATTATCCGTTTTACAGAAATGAGACTGCAGTCTAAATTTGGTACATATAAGACATCCTTAAGTGTTAAGTTTTCAGAGAGTTGGATGTTCCCACATCCAAGAATATCAATACTGTCCCCATTAGCAATTTTTACCTTTTTAGGAGCCATAAATGGTGTAAAACTATGCATTTGTGTTCTATCAAAAGTCATGTGGTTTGTAGCCCCAGAGTCAATAATCCAAGCATGTGACTTACCACACTTACCTGTTCTGGCCATGGTAGCACGGACCTCAGATTCTTTTATCTGTGACCTTTGACTTTCAAGCACCTTGAGCAAGGCATCAAGCTGTGCTGGTGTAAACTTTTGCTCTGTCTCAGATCCAGACTCAGCAACAGTAGCTTTGGGAGTTCTCCAAGAATCAGCATCTGATCTTCCAGAGTTATTTGACTCTGATCGTACTCCAGAGTTTTGTCTGTAGTTGTTTTGCCTGAAGTAAGATGAAGGAAGCTTTGCATGTGCACCAGGTCTTCTATAGCACTCATCAACAACATGACCCTCTCTATGACAGAACTTGCAATATTTTTTAACAAACCCACAATTGTCCTTCCTTCCAGATTTCTTTACCATTAAACCAGTTGCTTTGTCTTTGTCACTTTCCTGAGTAATAAGTGCAGAAGCTTCTGAAGACACCACAGATGGTCCCATCATTATCTTCATACGGCTTTCTTCTTGCCTGACTTCTGAGAAAGCTGAGTTCATTGGTGGTAAAGGTTTGGTTCCAAGGATTCTACCTCGTACAACATCAAAATCCTTGTGTAAGCCAGATAAAAAACCAAAAATTCGTTTGGTCTCTTTTATCCTCTTATACAACTGGTCATCAGCAGGACACCCCCATTGATACACTTCCAGTGCATCAATCTGCTGCCATACCTGGGATAAGTTACTGAAAAACTTGCTAACAGATTGATCCCCTTGCTTGATATCTTTGAGTTAGGCTTCTAACTCATATAACTCCGAAATGTTATCAGTTTTAGAATACATTTCCTTTGCTGCTTTCCAGATAGCTGAAGCAGTAGGATATAACATGAATGTATTGCTCACATCAGGTGTCATGGACCCAAGTAGCCATGACATTATCATGGAGTTTTCAGCCTCCCATGTTGGAAACTTTTCATCCGTTTCAGATGGGATGGTCATCCTCTCAGAAAGATATTCTTTTTTCCCTCTACCCGTGATAAAGAGCTCAACAGCTCTACTCCAAGGCAAGTAGTTGTTGCCATGCAACTTTTGATTTGTGATTGCTATTGGAGTTGAGTCAACCATAATTCCTTCAGTTCCAGATCCGCTAGTTTTGTTTTCAACCGTAGAAGGAGTGGTTGAAGTAACTTCACTACTATGCTCAGCCATGGCAGAAAGAAATTTGAAAAGAAAAGATTTTTGAGCTTAGTGAAGCAAAAAACACCGGAGATCTAGAGCATTTAAGGAGAGGAAGCCAAGAAATCTGCTTGATACAATCTGGAAATGAGATATGCAATAGACTGATGTGGTATGAAGTTATCGTAAAGAAGGAAAAAAACAGAGTAGCAATAAATGTGAAGAGAAGTGTAGAGTTAATGCGGAAGCAGAAGAGTTAATGGGACATGAAAGGAGAAACTGTGTAGTCCCAGTCACCTCTTCTGGGAAACTGAAAAAGCAATAAAAAATTTTGTAATTGATAAATTAAATAGGTCTTCTCTTTTTTCGTGTAAGGCTGGTTATAAAAGCCAACACGTTAAGCTTTGCATGCCCGACACATCACTATCGAACTCTGTAGAAAATTTAATCTGTAATTTTTTTTCGAAATGACAACTTCGTCCTTTTTCTTTTGTGGCAAATGACAACTTCGTCCTCCTTCTTCAAAGCTTCGTCTTCCTTCTTCAAGGCCTCTGCTTCGTATTTATCACAGCAGAGTACGTTAATGGAGTTTTCAGATTCTTTAGAGTCCAAGAAAAAATGAACGTTGAACTTCAAACTTTGAATGGGGAACTGATTCTTGCCACACAATGAAATCAGCCTAGATGATAATAATCACAGCAATTCGCTTTTTTCTGCAAGAACACTTTGATCTTGCACTTCTAAATCAATCTGTTAAATCCTCTTCTTGTATCAATGGCTCTGATACCATATAGAAAATAATAACACAGATTGAATTTTATTGAGATGAAGAGGAATCTCTTTATAAAAGGTTCATGTACAGAGTATTACTGGAAACTTAGTTTCCTTACAATCAAACTACTACACTATGTCTACACAAATATATATACAAGAAGAAAGAGAAAAACTACACTAAGCCCTCCAATGGCTCTTCTGTCTTCATCAGTGATGTCATCAGTAAGTTGGTCAGCCTTTGTACAACGGCTAGTTTTCCTCTGTATTTCTACACTAAAGAAGGCTTTAAACTTGAGGAGACTGAAGATGAAAAGAAGAAGAAAGAAAATCTAGTAGAGAAGTTTGAAAGCTTATGCAAGGTTATCAAGCATGTTCTTGGTGACAAGGTTGAGAAAGTTATAGTCTCCGATCGTGTTGTAGATTCTCCTTGCTGGTTAGTCACTGGAGAAGTATGGCTGGACTACAAACATGGAGAGGATTATGAAGGTCCATGCTTTGAGGGACTCAAGCATGGCTGGTTACATGTCCAGTAAGAAGACAATGGAGATCAACCCAGAGAACCCCTTCATGGAGGAGCTTAGGAAGAGGGCAGATGCGGATAAGAATGACAAGTCTGTGAAAGATTTGGTTCTCCTGCTCTTCGAGATGAGCAGCCTAGATGAGCCTAACACTTTTGGAAACAGGATCCATAGGATGTTGAAATTGGGGTTGAGCATTGACGATGATTCTGATGCTGAAGAAGAAATGCCTCCACTGGAAGAAGGAGATGCTGATGCTGATGCTGAGGGAAGCAAGACGGAGGAGGTTGATTATATCTGTAGTATTTTAATATTCGAACAAGTCGTTTCCAAGTTTTTCCTATAGATTTGACAATCATGTATTAGAATTTATTTCCCTATTGCGAGATATCATTTTGTTTTGCATTTTAGGATGAGTTACAAAGGAAAAAAATAATACAGAAATATTAAATTATTGATGGATGTTGGCTAATTTTGTAAGGTGGGAGGCTAATTTATAGAGAAAAACACAAGGGAACCAGTTGCAGCAGCAGAGAAGGAAGGGAAATGCTGTATTTTGGAGGGAAAATTTGTTTTGGTAGTAAAATGTGTTGAAATCGGCTGCAGCAGGTCATCAGGCAGTTTCCGGTGTTAATCGAGTCAAGTTTGGCAACGTTTGACTGCAAAATGAGGTTTCAGAACGTTTAAATGCTAACTGAAAAATTTGACCAAGGTTATGGTGATAAGTACAATTTTCTCCACTAATAATGAAGCAAAACGAACTATGTTTTCAATGGAGATATACAACTTGATTCAGTTTGAACTTCTATTCCGTCTGATATGTTTGCATATAGGTCTTGCTATTCGATTTTTTGTGAAGCCAATTACGAGCATTTTGATCAAAAATAGAAATTTAATTACTACACTGAAAGAATAATTTTTTGTTAGTCTTTTGCGAAATTTCGCGCTTCCTTCGTGTAGTCATGTGCAACTTACCCGAACTTTAGATACACCCTATCCCTACATCCTATAATGCGTATCATTGCACAAGATAAAACGACGACGTAGATGAGGCGTAAAAGTAAGAGATCATACGGGGATTAACACGTTTCTTTGCGACTTAAGAAAACCCAACCGATCCACGAAAGTTTCATGGTTTGAGTTTTTACCAAGAAGAGGAGCAAGTATAAAGCTTGTGGGGGGAGGGACGTGGGTGGTTGGGGCAGCAAGTACTCATACTGGATAGAGAAGCACAAAGAGTAATGGCCCATCAACTACCCGAGACTCAAGAAAGTCATGAATTTGACCGTATAAACAACGAAGAAAAGCTTGATAATTTTCTGGACTCTGAAAAGGGTATTACCGAAAGAGAAGGAGATAAAGATATGGCACCAAAAGGGGCTAATTCTTCTATTCTTAGATCATCTTCAAGGCCTCAGCTGGACCTCAGTGGTGCTGCAATTCAAGGCAATTTTGAGGAGAGGGACCCTACTATTCTCTTGCCTAATCAGTCTGATGATATATCCCACTTGGCCTTAGATATTGGAGGTTTTGGTTCTGTTTTACTTCTGTCTTTCTATGGTTTGGGTATCACTACAGATGATTGTCTGTGCCTGCGTGCCTCTGTGTGCGTTTATTGTTTAGTATGTATGTTTTAATGGCGACTTATACCAAGAAGTGCAATGATCTTCGCTGCTAGGACCAATTCGGATCCTTTTGACTTGAATGAAATTGCCCTTACTGCTAGGTAATATAATCAATGCAGTCTTCTGGTTAAATAAGGGAAACAACTTATGCTGCATCTGGAAAGCGCGCAATCTTAGGATTGTCATTTCATTTGTTGTTTATGATTATGTTGCGTATGATGCCTGGGATATTTCTTTTTGGCAGCGTGATACAATGCTTCTGCTCTTTTCATGCCAAATACAAAACTGGTTATTAATTAAGTTCTTCGCCCAGGTTCTCTCATAAAATTAATCTACTTCTCAAGGCATGAGGATAATCCAGTGAATGACAAGAGGAAGAGAACTATAAAGCAGAGACTGGGAATCATCAATGGTAGCAGAAGAAGCTTTCCAATTCTTGGAGGAAGGCTTCATTTTGTGAAGTTTGAGACTGCCAAAATAAATGAGTGTTTGGACTTTATCTCTTCGAAACAACTTCACCGTGGTGGTATGCTAGTTTATTCCTTTGTTGTCTTTTCAATAAATAAATCCAGCATTTCTTTAGAGAATTGGTAGTAAGTTATCTGTGCTTCATCCCATAGTGGCTAGCAGATACCATCATTATTCTTCATTTCATCTTGCTTATGTTCCTAATTTTTTGTGTCGAAGGAATTGATGCCCGCCTTTGGAATTCCGAAACCTCTGATGAGAATATTATAATCAAGGTATGCTTATGGTATCATCTCTTCCATTTGGGTATTGATTAATCCTTATGTTAAATAAAGTGCATAGACAAAGTGAAAAGTGTGCTCTTGGGCTATTATAGTAATAGTAGTAGTAACAGTAGCAGATGGTTTGACACATAGGCCCCATGTGGTATCAGAAAATGTATATCATTTCTATCTTTCTACTACGTCATGTATTCATCTTCTGCTTCCTTTTCACTATATTTGCCTAAAGAATATGGCAATTGATATTCCTCCATTCACACACAATGTCCAATTTGTACAGGATTTCTTTACTCCTCCCTATTCTCCCGTATACAACAGAATTTGATTCTTAGCATGTAAGCTCAGCTCTCCATAGCTTCGTTCTTTATGCTCAAAGGTCCCTGGTATTTCTTTCCCACCATATTGCATATATCACAACCGAAAACCCTGTCAATAGTAATTCTTTCCAAAATGAGCTTCTCTATGGCTTCCTTTTTATCCACAACATCACCCTCTCCCATTGTTCTGGTAATTGGACATATCCTAGGTAATTCAGCACACTTACTCCGAAAATTCCTAGTGTATTTGCATGTGACAAAGAGATGTCCATGCGTCTCCATCTGTTTCTTGCACAAATAACACTTTTTTCTTTTACAATACCCCACTTGTACAATCTTTCTTGAGTAGGTAGTCGCTGCCAAAGTGCCAACCAAGCTACTACTTCATGCCTTGGAATTCTTTTTTCCACCAAACAAGTCTTGTCCATTCCAAGTCTTGCTCTGTTTGTCACGGAGAATTTACAGCACTTTTGAGTGTAATTGTTCTACGCCTTCCTGGTATCCATATTAGTCGATCACATGTTTGGTTTAATTGTGCCGCTTCACCTAGCATTTCAGCAAATTTCCTGCCTTTCTCATACATTCTTTGATTTTCTGTCTCCATTTCCATCTTGCAATGACAATTGCATCCGCCACCTTAGCTTCTTCTCTTAGGTTCAACATCTTCTGTCGGTGTTGAGTACCCTCATCATAAGGTATTATTCCTGTGTGATGCCAATTACCATACCAAAATGAGGTATCATTCCCATTACCTGACTGGATCGTGGTCCTTTCCCTGAATATCTCTCTATGAGACATTAGTTTTTTCCACATCCACAAGTCCGTCTATCTCACTTTGTAGCTCCATATTGTGTGACCTTTGAGTATTACACTGTGTACCTATCTCACCACAGTGATTCCTTCTTTGTGGGTATGTTCCATAGGTTCTTGAATATGAAGGCACAGTTCAAGGATCTCAGTTTTTGTACATCCAAGCTGCCAAACCAATTCCCAGCTGATCTTTGACATAATCTTATCCCCCCTTTTTCCTTTCCATAGAAACTGAGGTAATGTGCTGTCACTTTTTCATAAAATTCTCCTTGGTAGGAAATATTTACTTGCTCAATATGCTTGAATATTAAGTAGAATTGATTTATTAGCTGCATTCTTTCCCATAAGATAACTTTGCATTTGCCCAAGATTCAATTCTCCCAAATATTTTGTCCACTAAACGTTGGCAATCCCTTGCCTTTAACAACAAGGGCACTCGAAAATACCTTACTGGCAGCTTCCCTTCCAGAATCTCCAATGTCTCAACGATATGTTGCCTTTTTTCTCCTTTGCAACCCGTTAAGTAGATTGAGCTTTTCTCCATGTTTGGTTTTAGGCCTGAGCTTTTCCCAAATTTCTGAAGACACTCTTCATACATGCTACTGTTCCCTCTTCTGCTTTTGCAAGTATAAAGAGATCGTCCACAAAAGTTAGGACAGATAATCTGAGTTCTTCACATCTAGGATGATATTTTATATACCCCTCCTCACATACCTGGACCAATAACCTATCTAGCACCTCCATCATAAGAATAAAGAGGTATGGAGACGTTGGGTCTCCTTGTCTTAATCCACGATCTGACTTGAACTATCCAACCAATTTACCGTTAATATTGATTGAGAATGATGCTGTAGATATACACTTCCATACCCATCTACAGAAAATTTTTAGAAATCCCATGCTCTTCATAACCTCCATTAAAAAGGTCCATTTCACCGTATCATATGCTTTCATAATATTCATTTTTATTGCACATCTCGAGCTTCCCCTATTTGCTTTGTAGTCCTTCACTATATTATGCATCAACCACACATTCTCTTGTATCAATATACCTTCCGCAAAGGCTCGTTGATTCTCACTTATAAGCATGGGGAGGACTGCCTTTAGTCGTGTTGCTAGGACCTTGGGTATTTTCTTGTAGATTACATTACAACAAAGGATGGGTTTAAACTCTTAAATCCTCACTGCATCTTCTTTCTTTGGGATGAGGGATATTGCTGTTGAGTTTATTGGTGTATACATACTATCACTTCCAAAAAACCAGCGTATGCCTCTTATAACATCACTATCTACAGTTGCCCAGTTTTGCATGAAAAGTTCCACTGTAAATCCATCGAGGCCGAAGCTCGATTGTTCTTCATGGCAAACAGTGTCCCACTTATTTCTTCTTCCGTAGCAGGCTGCTGCAATTGTGCAATATGTATTTCTGTTAACGTTGCAACTCCTAAACTTTGCAATTCTGTCTTATTCTCACCTCCTGTTTATGAGAGTAGCTTTTTATAAAACTCCAGTCTCTTTCTTTACCTCTTCACACTCTTCAATCCAATCACCATTTTCTTTCTGCAGGCGTAAAATACAACTGCGTGTGTGATGCCCTTTCTATGAAATTGTTTGTCTAATGATCCCCTTCGTTTAGCCATTTCAGTCGCGATTTTTCCTTACAAAATTCCTCCTCTGCTGCCATCATCATGCCATATCATGTCATTATATTTTTTTTACTGGAGTTCCACGTCATGCGGCTTCATCATCAACCCTTTTTGTGACTCTTCTACGAACTTCAGCAACTCCCAACGAGATATTACTGAATCGTTCTCTATTCACTTTTTGCTGTGGGACTTTCAGCTGCTTGAGTTTCATTCACAACCTCATTAGTGCATATCCAATCTCCTGCTGCCAAGATTCTTGTAATATTCTCAGAAAGTCGGGAGCCCTCATCCATCCTTTACAAAATTTAAATGGTTTGGGTACATTCTTCACGTCTGTCACTGCAATATCCCGGAGTATGATCCGAGGTTATTGGGCTGAGAAAATCTATTTGAAAGAAGCTAAGAGTTTTCCAAGCTTCAGATACCAAAAATTTATCCAGCTTTGAATAAATTCGGGCTTCCCCATCTCGCTTATTGCATCATGTATACGGTATGCCTCGTGCAAGTACATCAAGTAGATCCGCATCCTCTATAAATTTCTTGAACTATTGTAGGACTTGATGATCTGCGATCTGACCACCGTATTTTCTGCACTGCTTAGGATTCCGTTAGAGGCTCCCATTATCAACCAAGGTGTACTTGTATTGATTGCACTTAGGTATCTTATTCTGCTCCATAATTCTTTCCTCTTTTCTCTGTTATTATATCCATACACTACCGCAAGAATAAATCTCTGCTGGCTTCTTCAAATTCTACCGTCATACAATGTTCTGCCTCATCTATTGTTCTGCCAGCAACCTTCCGGTCATTCCACCCACACCATATTCTTGGCACAATACCATTTGCCTTATTATTTGCATATTCCCAGCTAGGAAATACTTCCACAACTATTTTTTTGATATTATTTTCTCTAACACTAGCTTCTACCAGTCCTACTATATCAATCCTATTCGTCTGGCATATCTTTTTTATTTCCTGGTGCTTAACAGGGTCATTTAGACCTCGCACATCCCAACTACATATCCCACTATTCACGATCTGTTTTTCAACTTGCCTCACGTCCATCTCCTCCAATTGCCTATTTCCACGTGATTCCGAATCATATGCCTGTGCAAGAGATGCAAAAGAGTTTCTGGAATTGTATTGGCTCTTGCTTTGCTCATCCTTCTGCATAATCATTGGAGTACAGCCCTCCACTTCTTTGTCAGGCATTTCCGCAAACACTTTCCGTGCTTCAATTTCTCCCCTAGGCATATCATGTTCGTTTTATGCTTCAATAGTTTCTTGCACAGTTGGTTTTTCATTTATGGGCCAATGAACCTATTGTTTTGCATCCACATATCTTCCCGGTTGTATACTATTAACCTCCCCATGTCGGAAGATCCTTCCCGCGGATCTAAACAGCTCCTTCTGCACTCTTTCCATCTCCTTGTTTTGACATGTATATTGGTTGTGGCTGAACATCTTAACCCATAGCATTGGCTTGGTATCCATTCATAGGTCACCGGCTGCTCGACCATCCTCTTCATTTATAAACACTATCTCGTGTAGAAATATATGTAGCACCCCGTCCCGAACCCTAGGGTCAGAACCGGTACGCCCGCCGTATTCCACTAAGGGATATACAAGGCGTCTGTACGAATTTTTGCACTTATCAAAACGACAGAGTATTCGATTGCGGAAGCAAAATAAATCAACTCAAAACCCTAAATCGAAAGTAAAATCCCCAAAATCATATATAGTCAACATCAAGTCAAAATCCCCTAAACGATATCGTAAAGTTCGTAAAATAAAATTCCTAAGCTAAGTCCTCAAATGAAATAATAATAAAATAAACTTCTCTGTTTCCCGATCCTCAATCTCCAATCACTCTCTATAAGTCCCAATGAGCCCACTCCGAATCCTCTCCAATCCATATAAAGTCATACCCTGAATCGTCTGCAAGAAAACAAAACGAACGGTGTGAGCGACAAAAATGTCACTCAGTAGGTACCCTGCCTGCATCGGCCCTATGAGATCATACATGCTAGGACAGTAGTGAAATACATATAAGTACGGTAATACGAAAATAGACTGTCCACGTTTTCACAAATACATATAACTGTCATAACTTCTTAAAACAATCAAACATATAAGCATGCGAGATGAGCGTGAAATGCAATGTCACATATATGATGCATGATATGCCTACGTTCTCAAACATGCATCCTATCGTGCAATGCATGCTCCCGGGACCTAACAGAACGGGACGGAACAGAACAGAACAGATATGCGACTTAGGTCTCGCATATCCTAACAGAACAGAACATATATGCAACTTAGGTCTCGCATACCCTAACAGAACAGATATGCGACTTAGGTCTCGCATACCCTAACAGAACAGAACAGATATACGACTTAGGTCTCGCATACCCTAACAAAACAGAACAGATATGCGACTTAGGTCTTGCATACCCTAACAGAACAAAACAGATATGCGACTTAGGTCTCGCATACCTTAACAGAACAGATATGCGACTTAGGTCTCGCATACCCTAACAGAACAGATATGCGACTTAGGTCTCGCATACCTTAATAGAACAGAACAGATATGCGACTTAGGTCTCGCATACCTAACAGAACAAATATGCGACTTAGGTCTCGCATACCTTAACAGAACAGAACAGAACAAATATGCGACTTAGGTCTCGCATACCCTAACAGAACAGAACAGATATGCGACTTAGGTCTCGCATACCCTAACAGAATAGATATGCGACTTAGGTCTCGCATACCCTAACAGAATAGAACAGATATGCGACTTAGGTCTCGCATACATTAATGCAATGTCGTGATGCATGGATGCACATAAATCACATACGGAATGCTTCACTTACTTTCCTTTTCCTTTTCTTTTCCTCTTTTTCTTTATTCTTTATTCTTTTTCCTTTTTCCTTATTCTTTTTCTTTATTCTTTTTTCCTTTTTCCTTTTTTCTTTATTCTTTTTCCTTTCCCCGCTTCAGATTCCTTCCCCCCGTGAATTCTTCAATTTCCCTCCCCTCCCTTCGATTTCCCTGTCCACGACCCTCCCCTCTCCCGGCCCCAACTCCCTCGGCCCCCCACCGCCCCATTCCCTCAGACCCTCTCACCCCAGCTGCACCCCCCGCACCCCAGCGACACTACCCCCCTCAGTCAGCCTGCACCCCCGCTGACCAGCCCCCCCTCAGCCTCACCCTCTCCTCAACCACCACTAGCACGGCAGCACGTGACCATAGCCCACCACCACCGGCCACGCGCCGTCATCACCACGCCTCCAAACCGATTTCGTTATTCATAAATACTTCAAAAGTGCAATCTTTTTTCATGCTACTCATACAAAAATAATACCATACATATATACGAATATACCATTCATCATATACACATCATCATCCTGACCCAGTATATCCCAACGACAGCAAAAGCTATCGTTAGGGTCTGAGGAGGGTAAGTGGTAGGCAGACAATACCTCTATCCCAAGGGATAGAGAGTCTGCTTCCAGTGAGACCCCCGGCTCTACCTGCATAAATGACATGATAATAGAGATATGTTGTGCTAGTGTGTTAGTGAGTAAATTCAAGAAATACAAAGACAGACCTTTCGATATTAAAATACACATCACGTATATATGTACATGTAATGTAAAACAACGGTATAACATACACGACCAAGTGGAAAGTCAACCTAAAGCGTACATAGTGTCTACGCCTATCTATGTCCCTAAATATACTCTAAAGTGTTCCTACATATGACCTATACCTCGTTAACCTTAATCTTATGTCTCCATGAACTCCTATCCTGGACCAGTCCTCAGAGAGGTGTAAATCTAGTAAGTCGTGCCTTATCTGCTCATCCCAAGTCAGTTTGGGCCTGCCTTTACTCCTGTTTCCCTCTACAATGAGGTTTTCAATTGCTCTGACCGACTCCGTTGTCTGTCTCCGCTTGACATGCCCAAACCATCTCAATCTTCCCTCCTTTATCTTATCTGTTATACTAGCCACGCATAACCTTTCTCGAAACACCTCGTTTCTGATCCGGTCTAGCCTTGTATGTCCACACATCCATCTTAACATTCTCATCTCCACACATCCATCTTAACATTCATCATATACACATAATCAATTAAACATTCATCTATACAATCACAATTACTGATGCACGATCTCGGTTTCGTAAAGAAATTAAGGATTGTACCGTTTTCATACAAAAGATGTTAAGGGGGCACCTACCTGATGATTAACGGTAATTCTCTACGCGTTGGAAGAATTGATCGGGTTGGTGGTGCTCTCAAGAATCGGCGGCTTGAAGAAAGTCGCGTCTCCTATTCTCTCCTAGTGTGGGCGACCGTGCGTCTAATAGGGGAAGGGAGAAGTCCAAACGTTGTTTAAATAGAAATTTGATTAGGGTTTAGGGAAAATTTCCTAATCAAATAAGGTTTAATAATTAATTAGGTCCTAATGACCCTTTTACCCCTTTAAAAAAATGGGATATAACAATATACTCTGAAATACACTATATATACACGTACTGTATACAAATATACACATATACACAGTAAATACCCTTATATATAGGTAAATTAACTTGTAATAAGTCTATATACACTCATAAGTCACATGCTGAGTGACTTGAACAGTAGAGACGTTAGAGTGAGGAAACTAGTCGTTAGTTACCGTTGGCAGCTGCTTCCTTTCTCTTTCCTCAGCCTATAAAAGGCTTTACTCTTGTATATTGATTTCTAAGTAAATGAAATGCATTTATTCAACTTTTTATATGGTATCAGAGATGCCTACTAAATTTTTTATAAAATTAAACTCTTTGATGGCTTCTAATCTAGAGATTAGTGAAGCTGAGACTACTTCCATCCTTGAACACACAGGGTAGGGTCTAATGCCAATTCCTCCATCATTTGATGGGGCTCTTGTTTTGATTAGTAAGCATAAGCTGATTGGAAACAATTATTTATCATGGAGCAGGGTTGTAAAGATGTTTATCACTGGAAGAGGCAAAGAAGCCTATCTCTCTAGTGATATAAATGTTCCTGCATCCTCAGACCCTAGATTCAAAATCTGGAAGGCTGAATGATCATGTTATGGCTTATTGGGTAAGTGAACCCTTACATCAGCGGCAACTTTATTCTCTTTTCTACTGCAGCTGGAATTTGGAAAGTTGCAACAGAGATATACTCAAAAAAAGACAATACTTCAAAAATTCATGAGCTTGAAGGCTCAATTTCAAGACACTAACCAAAGAGATTCCCCAGTGAATAAGTATATAGCTAGGTGACCAGAATTTGTCAGCAAAATTGACATGTTTGAGGTACACAAATGGACTTGCCAAGCTGATGATCAGGTGTACAAAATTATTATTAAAATAAAAAGAGTGTTCATATTATTAACTAGTCTATATTAAGACTTTGATGTTGTGAGGAGTAGAATCCTTGGTACTAAACCTCTACCAGTTCTAAACAATGCTTTCTCTGAAATTAGACATGAAGAGAGAAAAGTTATATGTAAGGTACTCTGCCTACTTTAGTAACTGAAGGCTCAGCCTTCTGTGGGTAAAAGAGCTCGTTCCGAGCCTACTAGAACTCAGGACATTCCTACCATGATGTTCAATCTTTTGTATTATAACTAGAAAAACTAATGTACCTGGACAGTCTACTATGACTAGGCCATTCTGCAAGCATTGTAAGAAACCAGGACATGTGGTAGAAGAATGATGGAAACTCCAAAGAAGACCTGGTGAAGGAAGATCCTCAAAACCAACTAATGCACTTACACTGCCAACACAGTAAGAAGTCCGATCAGAACCAGAACATAAAGAGCTAGTGTCTAGTGTTCATTCATGTATTAGGAACAGGTCTGACACCGACCTTATTTTGTTATAGCGTAAGAGATTGGGTTATCCCAACTTTGTATACTTGAAAAACATATGCTAGAGTTGCTTAATAAAACTGATTTGAAGGATATTCAGTGTGAGACATGTCAATTAGCTAAACACACAAAAACTAGTTATCCTGCTAAAATACATAAGTTTCCTCATCCTTTCAATTTGGTACGTTCAGACATTTGGGGGGCGTGTAAGGTAGCTAATATTAATATAGCAAAGTGGTTCATTACCTTTATTGGCAATCACACCAGGCTGACATGAGTATACTTAATGAAACACAAAACTTAACTAGGACAGATTTTAAAAAACCTTTGTGAATCTGATTAAGAATCAATTTGGTACTACTAACCTTCAGAACTGATAATGGAACTATATATTTGGAAAAATAAGTAAAAGAGGTCATGACTGAAAGTGAAATTTGTCATCAAACCTCTTGCATTTACACACCCCAACGGAATGGGGTAGCTGAGAGAAAAATAGACACTTACTAGATATTATGAGGACATTAATATTCTCTATGAATGTTCCAAAACACTATTGGGGAGAAGCTGTACTAACAACCACCTGTTTAGTCAATAGAATGCCATCAAGGGTGTTGTTATTCAAAGCACCTAAACAGGTTTTGTTAGAATCTTTTCATAATATCTCGTCTTCTTTACAATGAGACTATTTGGTAGTACAATCTATGTCCATATCCAACGACACGTTAGAAGTAACTTGGAAACTAGATCAAGTGGAAGTATATTTCCTAGCTATTCAGGAGGTCAAAAGGGTTGTAAATTCTATTATCCCAATTCTAAGGAAATGTTTTTAACGTTAGTGTTACATTTATTGAAGAAAAATCCTATTATTGAAAGGATCCTAGAACTGATACTACCATATCCTCTTTAGACAGTTACTAGAGCATCATAGATATAATCAGAATAGACCCAATATGCATTGATGATCAAACAAGAGAACATAGAGAAGATATTGAAGTACAAACATCTGTAAACAGTAGATAAATTAATAGAGTAAATCTCCTATTACCAAAGTATATACCAGAAAAAATACTCGCACTAATATCACTTCACAGCCTAAAGGGTAGCAAACTTTTTTTTTGGTAATTAGGGTAGTAAACCTTGCTGAACCATCAGATATAATTATTGATAGTAGAATAATTGCTCTAAGAAAAGAGGTAAGAGAGTTTACTAAGCATCTTCTATATAACTTCTTATCATATACACAACTCAATCCGTAGTTTAAGGCCTTTACCAGTTCATTAGACAATCATCATACCTAAAGCTATTGAAGAAGCTCTTGATATACCACACTGGAAAATAGTTGTAGGCTTTGCTTCACAATGAGACATGGGAACTGGTACCTAGAACTTCAGGAATCAAACCTGTAGGGTGTAGATGTGCGTTTGCTATTGCATACACCATTGATGAGATATTTAACAGGTTTAAAGCTAGATTAGTTGCTAAGAGTTTCACTCAAACTTATGGCATAGATTAGTTAGAGACATTTGCACCAGTTGCTAAACTGAATACAATAAGAGTTATCTTCTCATTGACTGTGCATTTATACTGGAATCTCCATCGATTATATGTTAATAATGCATTTCTAAATGAGAAACTACAGGAGGTGGTCTTGGGATATACCTCCTGGATTTATTAACTCATAGAATCAACACATGGGTTGTAGACTAAGGAAGTCATTATATGATCTAAGACAGTCTCCTAGAGCTTGGTTTAGAAAATTCACAAAATCAGCAATAAACCATGGGTTTAAACAAAGTCAGAGTGATCATATTCTGTTTGTTAAACATGCAAAATCAGGAAACATTACCATTCTTATCGTATATGTAGATGATATTATTGTGCCAATTGTGGTATTCAACTTAGTAAACTATACTTAGCTAAAGATTTTGAGATTAAAGACTTAGGATCACTTAAGTACTTTTCTAGGAATGGAAGTAAGAAGGACTAAAGAAGGAATGAGCATATCATAAAGAAGGTATATTCTTGATCTTCTTAAAGAGACCGGAATGCTAGGATGCATGCATGCTCTTCCACCAGTTCCTGGCCATAAACTAAGAAACTGTGAGACAAAACACATACAGAGAAAGAAAGTTATCAAAAGTCAGTAGGAAAATTGATTTGTTTATCTCATACTAGTTCTGATATATGCTATGCAATTAGTTTTATTAGCCAATTTATGCATGATCCTACTAGTGAGAATCTCAAGACTGCATTAAAAATTCTCAGGTATCTCAAAGCAGCACCTGACCAGGGCTTGTATTGTAAGAAGAATGAAGACAGGAGTATTCAGCTTTTCACAGATGCTGACTGGGCAGGATCAAAGAGTGATATGAGATCCACTTCTGATCTCATATCATTGCTCTTGAGAATATGCTTTACAAGGTATATTTATACATCATTGGTCAACTACTACACTAAATACAAGATACCCTCATTACTACAAAAATAAAGCACCATTAAGTGCACTAAAAGCCTCCTAGCCGGTTTGACCATAACCGAAATATACACAATAAAACACTCAATAATACATGGCTAACACTACTCCTATAATCATGCCTTTACACTTAAGCTATGTATTTACAATGGTGGTAAATGTTTTGACTCCATGAATGGTGCCCCTCATCAATATGGCTCTTACAACATAGCTAGTCAATAGGCCTTAATGACCATTGACCCCAACCGGCCTCTCCTCCATGATGGACATTTAATGGCCTCCATGATAACACAATTATGACTGTTGACTGTTGACTCCAACACTCCCCCTCAAGCTGGAATGTAGATATTGTTCATGCCAAGCTTGCTGATCAACTCTTCAAAGGCCGGCCTATGCAAACCTTTCGTCAAGACATCCGCAACTTGTTGTTTGGTAGGAATGTAAATCATGCTAAAACTTCCATCATCAATTTTTTCACGAATAAAGTGGCGATCCACTTCAACATGTTTAGTGCGATCATGATGCACTGGATTGTGGGCAATGCTCACCGCTGCTTTGTTGTCACAATAAAGAGTTATTGAGCCATTAAACATAACATATAATTCTTTCAATACCTTTTTTATCCACAACCCTTCACATATACCATGTGCAAGTGCTCGGAATTCGGCCTCCGCACTACTTCGGGCTACCACTGCTTGTTTTTTGCTTCGCTAAGTGACTAAATTTCCCCAGACATACGTGTAATATCCCGAGGTAGATCTTCTGTCAATCAAAGAACCTGCCCAATCCGCGCCCGTGTACACTTTAAGGTTCCTTTCTCCCCTTTTTCCAAAGAACAAACCTTTACCAGGAGTCCCCTTTAGGTACCTTAGGATTCGAATCACAGCTTCATAATGTTGGGTTCTTGGAGAATGCATAAATTGACTTACCATACTAACAGCAAAAGCAATATCTGGACGAGTGTGTGATAGGTAAATTAGCTTACCAACAAGACGTTGATATCTTTCCCGGTTCACCTCTTCACCTCCATTAAGGTCCAATTTCAAGCTCGGCTCTATAGGAGTGGCCGCTGGTCGGCATCCCAACATTCCTGTTTCATGCAACAAGTCCAACACATACTTTCTTTGAGAAATAGATATACCTGAGGAGTTGCGCGCAACTTCCATGCCCAGAAAGTATCTTAATGAACCCAGATCCTTCATTTCAAACCTACTGCTTAGATACTTCTTTAGTGAGTCAATCTCATCATATGCATCTCCTGTCAGTATAATATCATCAACATAAACAATTAGAATAGCACGAGTCCCTTTCAAAGTATGCTTATAAAACATTGTGTGGTCAGCCTGAGATTGTACGAATCCTTGGGTTTTAACAGCTTGAGTGAACTTTCCAAACCATTCTTTTGGTGATTGTTTTAGTCCGTACAATGATTTTTTCAATCTACACACCATGTTTCTTTCTTTAGTATAACCGGGTGGTAAGTCCATATATACTTCCTCGTGAAGATCACCGTTTAAAAAAGCGTTTTTAACATCTAACTGTTGAAGTGGCCAATCAAGACATGCTGCTAAGGAGAGGAGAATTCTTACAGTGTTTAACTTGGCCACGGGAGCAAATGTTTCATTATAATCTATACCAGATACCTGGGTAAAGCCCTTAGCAACTAGTCGAGCCTTGTACCTACTGACACTCCTATCTGCGTTGAATTTGACTGAGAACACCCATTTGCACCCCACTGGCTTCTTTCCTAGAGGTAGTTTCACGACATTCCAAGTATGGTTTTCCTCTAATGCCCTCAACTCCTCCAGTACCGCCGCCTTCCAATCCTTATATGCGAGTGCCTCATCAATATTCTTAGGAATTTGTATGTTAGATACTTTTGCATTAAACGCCGAAAAATTGGTTGATAACTTACCGTTCGAAACGAAATTAGAAATGGGATGCTGAGTACATACTCTTTTCCCTTTTCTCAAAGCAATTGGTAGATCCAAATCAGTTGAAGCCTCTAGAACATCCCCCTCACTGCAAGGGGCAGGAACCGGCTCCAGAGATTGGCATTCTGGAAAAACTTCAGTGTCTTTATCCATTTGAGTTTGTTTTTTCGTGAGTATATGATTATATTTGGTGGTGTAGGTCGGCGTATTGGACTAGGTGAGGAAGATTGTGAGTTAGGCTGTGGACTAGCCGCCAATGGCGGCGGCGTGGTTGAGGCCGAAGGTGTGGTTGAGGACGGCATTGAGGAATTAGGCTGAGATTCTCCCCCTGAACCACTGTCAGGTAAAAGTGGACCCTGTAGTGGTTCATTTGGATTTGGTTCAAAAGAAAGATGTGAGTCAGAATTTGTGATAGGTGTTGATGGTGAGGAGAAATAGGATTCAGTTTCCCGGAAAGAGACATCCATAGTGACAAAGAATCGTCTTAGTGTAGGAGAATAACATTTGTAACCCCGTTGAGTGGATGAATAGCCAACAAACACACATTTTTGAGATCGAGGTTCTAGTTTAGAGTTAGATGAGTCATGATGATGAACAAAGGTGACACAACCAAACACTTTGAGTGGGAGAGATGCACTGCCCCGGAAAAAAGGATATGTTTCATAGAGTATAGAAATGGGAGTTTTAAACTGAAGAGTTTTAGAAGGGAGTCGATTGATTAAATGACATGCAGTAAGGACATCCTCCCCCCATAGGTAAGTCGGAACGTGCATAGTAAACATCAGGGCCCGGGCAACTTCTAGAAGGTGACGGTTTTTCCG
>AP025063.1:16702807-16737350 GCA_036186865.1 Eustoma russellianum | reverse complement strand
CAGCCGTCAATTCCAAATATCTTCCTATTTCCATTCAACATGTCTTTCTTCATCACAAGTAAAACAACAATACATCCTCTGAAATCTTGGTTTATCTATCACCAGTGGTGTATTTGCTTCCCTCAGTATCATGTCTTCCTCACGAACTTGGACATCATCATTTGACGGGTTTTTCGTCATAACCATCATGCTTGCAGTTTGATCACTTCTCTTAATCTCTGCAACGTAGGCCCAGATCAACTTGTATTCATCATCATGCATTCCACGAAGCAACTGCAACGCCTTTTGCTTAGCTTTAAATATTTGGTTTCTACTAATCTGACATCTCGTTTCTATCTTACCTTCTGCCTGAATTTTTTCAAGTTTAAGTTTTTATCAGCTGCAAAATCATTAAGATATTTCTTCGCAATCCAACTTGATCTGACATTTGTGTTTCAACTATGTGTTTTGAATTCACTGTCCGAACCACATACTTCCCGCACCTCTTATCCAAACTGACATACACACTGAACTCACAACCATCATTTTTACAAGCCACATAGCATCGAAAATTATCCATTCTCTGCACTGTAATTGGCCTGCCTACATTTATTGAATACACCCTCACAGCTTCTTGAAATGTTTCAATATCATTAAACACCAACCCACAAGTAAATTCTGTATGCTCCATGTCTCTACGTGGATTAAATTTCTTATACTGTTTATCTTTGGGCTCTTCGTTCTCACTGTTAGCAACATCAGGGGGCCTTCATCGGATACATATCCTTGTGAAACCTGAGCAACATCAGGGGGCCCTTCACCCACATCGTCACCCAAATCAACATTTTCCTCATCATCGGAATCATTGTAAGTACCTTCTGAATCCATAACTCCATCTCCATTGTACTCTGAATCAGAAGAGCAAACATCTTCATTCGCATTCACATCTTCTACATCATTACGCATTTGTTCAACCAGATCACCTGCTTCATCAGCATTGCGTAAAACTATTTGTTCCACATAGACATCCAATACCTTATTCCATCACCCAAACCCAATGCCGTTGCATATAGTTCTCCGTCATTTTGAATACGAACAAACTTCCCTTCTCTCTTCAAGTAGTACCTTTTGTATCCTATTATTCCATTTTCGTTACACATTTCCTCCAGATATACCAAAGAAATCTTGTCAACTTCAACATCATCATAAATGCAGGTCCCACCACCATGATACTCTGCCTTAGGCAAATTAAGTAACAAACCCCATAATGTATAATTAAAGTGAACTTCCGACTTCCTGTATCTGCATGTTAAACAATTGAAACAGGGTATGTTCACTATCAAAGGTATTAGGACTAACGATAATCTGCCTATATCGAAACAACAGTCACATGCACTCTATTTTCACAAAATGACCCTTCGATTATAAAAACCCACCGATTACACAAATTATTCACAATACCTTCCGACATAACTCCAATAAAGTAAAATTTGATTTTTCACAAGAAATGTCTTCTTTTTGTCAGCCTAGGTTGTCTTCTTCAAGGGCCGAAAAAACCGTTGCTTCAGCAGTAGTGATTTTAGAATGGGGAAAGAGGTAGGGGAAAAGGTGGACAACTTTTGTCTTTTTTATATCCCTCCACAATAAATAAATAATAAAGTAGAATGGGATGTGAGAGTCAACGGTAATCTTAATGGATCAACAATTTTCTTCCAGTTGCACGGCTGTAAGTAAGCCATTATCGACAAAGACTGGGTGTTACTGCTAACTGAGTAATGTGTCAAACGTTAGGGTAATAAGTGGGATTCCCTCATTTATGCATGCACCTACTAATGAAAATCTTAAAGCTGCATTGAGAATTGTCAGGTATTTAAAGGGTGCTCCAGGTCAAGGCTTATGCTTCAAGAAAAATAAAGATCGAAGTATACAAATCTATAAAGATGCT
Source organism: Eustoma russellianum (assembly GCA_036186865.1). NCBI lineage: Eukaryota > Viridiplantae > Streptophyta > Magnoliopsida > Gentianales > Gentianaceae > Eustoma > Eustoma russellianum. Next base: position 16,735,426 of record AP025063.1, on the reverse strand, counting down.
GATTAGGCAGGTTCCAAAACAGATATGAGGTATATAACAGGATATGAGACATATTTGTGGGGGAACCTGATCTCTTGGCGAAGCAAGAAGCAAGGAGTTGTACAAAAGCAAGGAGTTGTACCAAGAAGCAGTGCCATGGCATAACTGAGGGCTTTGACAACCGGCCTATGCGAAGGACTATGGGTCAAAAGGGTTATTGAGGAGCTACAACAAGAGTTCACACTACCAATCCAGCTTTATTGCGACAATATTTCTGCCATCAACATGACAGAAAACCCGGTTCAACACGATAAATCCAAGCATGTAGAGATCGACCGGCACTCCATTCGTAAAAAAATTGAAGACCATATCATCCAACTACAACACATCTCATCAAGATTTCAAGTTGCGGATCTATTCACCAAGCTTGGTTGTATCAACATCTACACCAAGCTTGAGGGGAGGGTAGAAGAATACTCGGTCAAACTAAAGATTGTGACACCTGTAAATAATCATTTTTCATACAAGAAATAGTCATGCATCACATTAATAGTTTCTACCGTTAGAAATCAATGTATAGGAAATAGTGGTATGGCCATTGAGTTTCTCCAGCTGCCGCGATAAATAAAAGGCAGATAGAACATTTTTTTACCGTTCTTTATTCATCCTTAAATGTACTACAACAACTCTGTTTTTGGATAATGAGAATAAAGACTATTCTCTTTATTTAGAAATTTCCTTCGGTGTTATTTTCTTAATCTTACAATACTCCATGTAGCTTTTGAATCTCTAGCATCTGCGATCCCACTTCTCTGCAAATCTCTTAATTTCCATGAATGGAGGATTGCTACCTAGCACATAGTGTACAATCGCATGTCTCCACTTCACTGTCTTCCGCTGGTTATAATACTTTTCTATTTTCGGCATCTTTGTCCCATTTGTTTCTCTCGGTGGTCTGAATTTCCAGGCCTCCTACGTCTATACCGGTCCCCATACTGCATTCACCCAGCTTCCAGGAGTTCGCAGTACAGGTGCAAGGATGTCCTTCGTCTGCCCCCCATCATGTGATCTCATTCCCTCGTCTTCGCCAGCACTTCCCGCCCTGGCCGGTGTTCTCACCTGGATCCTGTCTGAGTTCATCGCGGGAGTTCACTCGAGGTCAGAGATAACTGTCTCCGATCACCTTTGGTAATTGCTCGTACGTGAAAAAAGTGAAAACAATGAAAACCTTTTGTCGACTTGGTGGTGAAAAAGAGAAAGGCTGATGCTTGTGGCCGCTTGGTGTTTCTTCTCATACTAATTCAAAAGGAGAAATATTGATGAAAACTTTTTGTAGACTGAAAAGAAATATCAGTTGGTGCTTGAGAGCCATTTTGTTTGTAGTACACCATGTTTCTTTTGTTTCTGTTTTGAAGATGTATTGGTTCTGGATCTTTTGGAGCTTGATCAATCAAAAGCAAGCTTTGTCGAAAATTTTGTTTCTTTACATGATCTGAGCATCGACTAAAAGGTTGATTCCTTGAGAAGGCTACAGGTGGTGGAGCACACAAATATGCTGATCTCTTTAACGAAAAGCTTGGAGTTAGCATAGAGAAAGAAGATGAAATGGATTGTCTGGTGGCTGGTGCAAACTTTTTGCTAAAGGTGACATCCATGTTTAATGAGCTTTAATGTTATAAGATACTGTTATTAAAACCTTCAGAATCTAATTGTCATGATATCAACATGATTTTGTATTTCTGCTGGATGTCATTAGAGCAAATATATAGCGGCATCATTTTGTTCTGGTTCTAGATGTGAAATCTATCATCCATAGCTTATTCCTCATTCCGTTAGCCAAATTCTTACAACATAACTTTTGTTAGGCAATACGTCATGAGGCTTTCACACATATGGAAGGGCATAAAGAATTTGTGCAGATCGACAATAATGATTTATTTCCATATCTACTCGTTAACATTGGTTCTGGTGTCAGTATGATAAAGGTACAAATTGAACTACTTCCTTCTAAATGGACAGCCTGCATTTGGAATTAAATTCAAATTTGTTTGAAATTTGATCTTCTAGGTTGATGGTGATGGGAAGTTTCAGCGGGTTAGTGGAACAAATGTCGGTGGTGGGACATACTGGGGATTAGGAAAACTGTTAACAAAGTGTAAAAGGTGATGACCATTGTTGCTGACTTTGTACTGTTTTGAGCTTTATCACTGATGCTGTTGTTTGATATGAGCTGTTGCCTGTCTCTCAGTTTTGATGAATTGCTTGAACTAAGTCAAAGAGGAGATAATAGAACCATTGACATGCTTGTTGGTGATATTTACGGTGGTATGGATTACTCAAAGGTACTATTTTACTTCAGAGAAATATTAAAGGGTTAGCATCATTTGTATAGTCACTCTAACTATCCACACAACATGGAAATATTTTTTTTGGAACTTAATTTCTTCCTGATTTGTCTGAATCCTGGAAATTCTTCATGTTGAAGATTGGCCTCTCTGCATCAACAATTGCTTCGAGTTTTGGCAAGGCAATTTCTGAAAATAAAGAGCTTGAAGACTATAAACCTGAAGATATCTCCTTGTCCCTTCTGCGTATGATTTCTTATAACATTGGTCAGGCAAGTCGCAATCAGTATACAAGTTTATTTAAATTCCCTTTGGATGCGTACCTATGACATCATTCACAAAAACTTGGCTAAAGTTAGTAGTATGAATTCGGCTGCTGATGACCCTGTCATAGTTGGTGGTAGCTAGTATAGCAACTTACATTAGTTGGACAAACCTTCCTTTGCGATTCAAGATGAAAAATTGGAATACCTGAAAGTTTATTTCATCTCTCTAATTTGCTCTCTCTTTTCCTGTTTCTTTCTTCCACTCTCTCACACTCCACAACTTGGATAAAAGAAAGGGAAAAACAAAAGATGCTTATGAAATTTGAACGCATTGATCTAGAATATTGGCATATCATTGAGCCACTACAAATTTATGGATTGATGAAAAGATTACACTATCGAGGAAATAAAGTGCAAAAAATGGTGCCAATGCAATCACCATTCTGAGAACCTTGATGGAAACGATTTCTGAAGGTTGATAGTCTGATGGCTACTCGTTTATTATCCTATTATGGGTTTCATCATCCATAGTTTTGGCCAAAACGCTTATTTGGAAAATACTCTTGATAAGGTGTATTGAATTGGCTAAACTCAATCTCCTGGACATCGAAATTCCAAAGAGAGCATATTTTGGCTTCGCAGCTACTATTTTTGCCTATTGTGGGAGAGAAACCAGAGAATATATCAAAAGTTGGGAAAAGACTGAAAGAGCACTGCACTTGAGATCATACAAAATATTAGGCTCTTTGAAAGCTCTTGGTCTGGAATACGGAAGAACAAAAGTAACTGTGAGCTAGCTGTAATTATGTGCACAGATTTCAGGATCTTTTGTAAAGCGAGAACATCGTAGTCTTCTTTTGCTTTTGGAAGCAAGTTTAGCTTGCTGTGGATCTAGTCAGAATGAGTTAATTGCTGCAAGTTCAGCTGGTTAGATTCTTTTCTAATATTTTGGATCAAGAATAGCTTGCTGCTGCTCTACAAAGAAAGGAAGTGACCAAGCCAAGCAGCTGGTAGCCCAATTAAGAAACTATCAAGGAGCTTAACAAAATAGAGTAATTAGTTATATTGCCACTAGAATAGACTAAAGAAAGATGCTGAAGATCAGTTTAATTGGCTTTTGCATCAAAATGTTCACCATCTTGGTGTGTGTGTGTGTGTTTTTTTGTTCTTTTTTTAAAATAATATCACATTGATTGCAAGGATGTACAAGAAGTTATGAGACATAACTACATGACAATAATAGAGTAATTAGTTATATTGGCAATAGAATAGACTAAAGAAAGATGCTGAACATCAGTTTAATTGGCTTTTGCATCAAAATGTTCACCATCTTGGTGTGTGTTTTTTTTTTCTTTTTTTAAAGCAAAAGATATAACATCCTCAGAGTTTAGCAAAATTACTGAGGTCTGTACACATTTTCAGAGCAATTTTCCAGTTTGAATGATTGCCGTACATTCAATATTAACATATGTTCTATGTTTTTTTTCCAGGATGTACTGAGTGTCATATTTAGTAGCTTCATGGTTCTATGCATCTGACACTATTTATTTTTCATCCTGCAGATAGCCTATTTAAATGCATTACGTTTTGGACTAAAAAGAATTTTTTTCGGAGGATTTTTCATTAGGGGCCATGCTTATACCATGGACACAATCTCTTTCGCTGTACAATTCTGGTAAGAACGGTTACACTTAAGTTATAATATATACCACCTTCTGTTCTATTTTCATTGTCCAATATTTGTTTTTGAGATGTCCCAAAATATTGTTTCCTTTCCGTAATAAACCTACATTGTCTTTTTATTTTATTTTATTTTAAATTATCCAAACAGCCAATAAAAGACAATACATCAATGGTAACTAAGCAAAATAATGGAACAATGGATAAAATTAAAATTGATGAGAGCTTTAGTGATCATAGAATGCATTTGATGATGTCTCAGAACTGATTTAGAGTTGGCAAGTTAGACAACGAAAATGGGATAAAGGGCGTATTCTTTTATCTTCAACAATATTCTTAAGAAAAATTTTGTTATAGCCATTTCTTCTTTGACTTGAACCTTTCACTTATCCCTCTCTCTGTTTTTCGGTTTGTTGTTGCTTGATTACTTGAGAAGGTCAAAGGGAGATGCCAAAGCAATGTTTCTGCGGCATGAAGGGTTTCTGGGAGCTTTAGGTGCTTTTATGAGCTATGAAAAACATGGGCTGGATGATTTAATGGTACATCAGCTGGTGGAAAGGTTTCCAATGGGAGCGCCCTATATTGGTGGCAGTGTTCATGGACCACCCTTAGGAGATCTGAATGAGAAGGTAAGTCTTTTCTGATTAATTCTGTATGCGGCTGTTGTCTTTAAACTAATTTACTTTAATTGTATTAGAAATGGTTCTGGAGGGGGTAAATTTTAATTCACGTTTGTTTAAGCAACAGGGAGATTGTCCTTGCAAATAAATTTCTTATTCCTCTTCAAAATGTGCTATCATGTCCAAAGGAGAATCCCATGTTGATACGGCTAAAGGAAGATAAAGATGGAGGAATTTTTGAAAGATAAGTCAAAGGAATTTTGGAAGTCAAATGCAAGATAATTCAAGATAAAGTCTCAACCACCTTTTGAATATATCTCCAAGCTTATCCAAACATCAAAATTGATCCCCAAAGTCATCAAATTAAGAGGAAATCGGTTGGGCAACAAAGAGGCAAAAAGAACGTCACTTTTTAGATAGTTTTTAGGGACATTATAGTTTATCTTATTTCAAACTTTTGATAGAATTTTTAGGATAGAGTTTATTTTTCTTTTTGATTAGTTTGGCTGAAAATTTCAGCCTTTTATTTATACTGGCCGCTGGCCAGCAGAACAAAAAAAAAACGACGACACTTTTTTATCAATCAAATTTGAGTTTTGGTTTTCTCTCCCAAAAGGGTGAAACCTTTGTTTTCTTGATTTTGCACTAAAAATTAAGGCTAATATCTCTCAATCTTGAGCAAATTGAGGGTGATTGCCAAGGGTTGAAGTGACCGTCTAGGAGGGCCTATTGGAGGTTTGCCTACAAACGCGCGCTTGAATCTGAGGTATTGCTTAAGCCGGCGATTTTGACACAACGGAAGCAAGGAGAAGTTTACTTCTTTGTGCCTAACCCCTTGTGGAAAGGTTGTTGGAGGTGGAAGAGTAGATCCTACCCGTGTCAGCTTGCATCAATTTGGTATCAGAGCCGCAGGTCACTCAATCCACCAGCTATCCTGCATTTATTTTTATTTTTTCAATCTGAAATTTTTCTATCTTTTCGTAATCATTCAAAAAAAAAAAAAATCAAATCAGTGCAAAATTCATAAAAAAAAGCCACGTCTTTTAATTCCTACGCAGCACTTTGTTAACAAAAAAAAAAAATCATATCTTTGGTTCTTTTACCCTACTGTTTCCCTCCATTTCCATGCACGCGTACGTTACTCCATTTTTTTTGCTTGGATTCTTTTTCTTTGTACTTGATTCACATTACATTCATCTCACAAAAAGAAAAAAAAAAACAACACAGAAGGCTGCATTTGAACAACCCGCTGTATTCAAAGCAGCACAAGGAAGGTCACGCTTTGTTAATCAACTTGGACAGTACGCACAAAAGTTGGTTCCTTTGCAACTATTGTTCTAATAACTCTTCAAGATCAAATCTTTATACACACTTGACAATAGGTTCATTGTGCTAGGGTTTATATTCAGCTATAGCATATAAATCAAGTCCATTGCTTAAAAGTGCTACCTAGTCTCACACGTAAATCTTGTTGCTAACGAAGCTATTAGTTGATTTTAGACTTGTGTGACTTGATTGCATTGTTGCTTGGTTTGCGTTGCAATTTTCTTGTATCCAAGACTAGTTCTCCTACACCATACACACGGCTGAAAACTCTTGATACAAAGCTATCACCTTTCAAGCCAAATCAAACCACAAAGATACTAATTGTGGAGATACAAAACTGTTGTGTTACTTCGCGCAAAACAGCCCCTAAGAGTGCCTTGAACATCAAGAGACGTCCTATTAAGTCCTAGAACACGAGCTAGACATTGTTAAATACCTACTTTCCATTGTGTCTTTTAGCAAAATTCAAAAAAAAAAATATTCGGCAGAAGTGTAAAAAGAGCCGAAAGGAAAGAGTGCAAGAATAAAAGAAAAAAAAATATTCGGCAGAAGTGTAAAAAGAGCCGAAAGGAAAGAGTGCAAGAATAATAAAAAAAAAAGGAAACGCAGAGCACAAAAAAAAAAAAAAAGGAGCAGTGCAAGTATACAAGTTTGGTGAAAATTATTTGAAGAAGAATACCAAGATTGTTCTCAAATTATTTGCAAATCATGTTCCATAAAAACACAGCAAGGTCGTGCCTTTTGAAGCCACAAATACTACACCATTCATTGTCTTTACACTTGGATACTTGATTATTGTAATTAGATCAACAACTTTGTAAACAACTTGCATAAGGCTAAAGTTAACTAAAGATTGCCCAGGGCAACCCTTAGTTTTCTTTGGCTCAGCCTTTGACATAATTTTTGGTCTCATTTTTCTTGATTCTTAGAAGGTTAAGTGTGTTAAATTGTCTTCTTCTTGGCTTGATATCTTTGCTTATTAGTTGCTGAAATTTGGGTGATGCATTGGAGAAAAAGGTGCAAGTTGCGAGTTTTGACACCCGGTTTAACTGCTGATTTTTGCTGCTGATTTCTACTGTTTTGGAGCTGTTTTTCTACTGTTTTGAGGCGTTTTAGGTGCTGTAATTTGCTGCATTAGTACAGCAACAAGTTGAGAGGAAATTGGACCAATTTTGGGCGTTGTCATCACGATTTGAGGGCTGTTTTCACCACAGTTCAGCCGCTGATTTTGGACTGTTTTGACGTCATTTGGACCTCCAAATTTCAGTCAAAACAGCTGGTTTTGGTCCAGTGTGGGTTGGATCCGGTTTTGAACAAGTTCAGGTTGAACTGTGCACTAAGTTGCGATATCGGATATATTGTAAGAGACTTGGCATTCACCTTTCTTTGTTGCTCTCTTTGACATTTATTAGCCTCAGATTGATCAAGAAACAATGTGGTAAGAGAGAAAAAAAGAAAGTTAGACGAGTGCACAAATTTCTATTTCTATTTACCCTTGTTTTTGGTATATTGTTTTCTTTGTTGTTTCTGTTTTGCAGGTTCACAATGTGGCGTACCACTGATCAAATCTTAGAAAGGATGCAAAAACGTTCTGACGAAACATACCACATCTTGAAAAAATGTCATTCAATGTTACTTGCATTACAAGCTGAACAAATTGAAAATTTACATGAATCTAACCCTACTTCTAATGAAATGAACGTTAATGACAATAATGAAGTAGTTGAGCTTGATTTGCATGTAACCCATTCTGATTTACATGATTTAGATGTTACTACTCCTACCTTTTGTGATGAGCTAGAATGCATTGATAATGTTAAGCATGACGTAGATGCCATACAAACTGATTTATCTCATGAATTTCCATGCATAAGTAATTCATTGTCTCCTGATTCATATGCCATAAATGATTATTCAAGTGATGTCTTAAGTGAGCTGTCAAGTGATTGTGATAGTGAACTTAAGCATGATACCTTAGAAAAGCATGAATGTCATGTTTTCAGCAATTTCTTATTTGAATGTGACGAACATGATTCCACGTTATTTCAAACACCTGAATTGCATTCATATAACATTGTATATGACAATCCTATGTTTATTCATGAGTATGAAACTGATTTGTATGAAAAAGAGGAGTTTATCCCACTTGGTACACAATCCGATTTAAAGGAATCAAAGCTTCAAAGTGTACTTCTCATGACTTCAAACATGCCATTCTTGTCACTACATCATGATACATCATATAACATTCATGTGCTGACCTTGTGTGAGAATCAAATGCATGATAACTGTGAGCTTTTCTTGGTTATACTGAAATTTAAAAATCAGATCCTAGTGCATCCAAAACATGTGAAGAAGAGGATTTACTCATTGTGGATGCATGATCAAATCAGTTTTTGTGAGTTGCTAAGTGTATGTGTTGTCATTGCATTACTTATTCACCCTAAACATCTTAGGATGAAAGGGTGCATACATGTGTGTCTTGTATCTTTGTTGCAGGATCTTTATCCCTTATGGCATACACGTTAAGATTCGGGACGAATCATTTTCAGGAAGGAGGGATTGATACGGCTAAAGGAAGATAAAGATGGAGGAATTTTTGAAAGATAAGTCAAAGGAATTTTGGAAGTCAAATGCAAGATAATTCAAGATAAAGTCTCAACCACCTTTTGAATATATCTCCAAGCTTATCCAAACATCAAAATTGATCCCCAAAGTCATCAAATTAAGAGGAAATCGGTTGGGCAACAAAGAGGCAAAAAAAACGTCACTTTTTAGATAGTTTTTAGGGACATTATAGTTTATCTCATTTCAAACTTTTGATAGAATTTTTAGGATAGAGTTTATTTTTCTTTTTGATTAGTTTGGCTGAAAATTTCAGCCTTTTATTTATACTGGCCGCTGGCCAGCAGAACAAAAAAAAAACGACGACACTTTTTTATCAATCAAATTTGAGTTTTGGTTTTCTCTCCCAAAAGGGTGAAACCTTTGTTTTCTTGATTTTGCACTAAAAATCAAGGCTAATATCTCTCAATCTTGAGCAAATTGAGGGTGATTGCCAAGGGTTGAAGTGACCGTCTAGGAGGGCCTATTGGAGGTTTGCCTACAAACGCGCGCTTGAATCTGAGGTATTGCTTAAGCCGGTGATTTTGACACAACGGAAGCAAGGAGAAGTTTACTTCTTTGTGCCTAACCCCTTGTGGAAAGGTTGTTGGAGGTGGAAGAGTGGATCCTACCCGTGTCAGCTTGCATCACATGTTCATACCTTTCCATGGAGATCTGTTGAGTATTGTCTTGAATATGTCCTGATTAATTGAATGCCTGATCAATAATGGATAATATTGTTATATCCCTGGTCGGTTTTTGGTTTTGGGGATGTATTTTCTCCATTTCTGAAATTAGCTTTTACTATGCTCCTGTTTTTATGGTATATACATCTAATTTACGAAAAGAAAAAGAAAGGAGAAAAAGGAAAATGAAAAAAAAATCCTTCCACATTTGCTCTAGGCATAAAAAGTGAAAAACACACAAAGGTGACAAGGGCATGAAGTGAAAAGCACCTAGGTATTCCTCATATCATTCACTATTCAGAAAATTTAGAAATAGCAGGAAGCAAGGTAGACATTTTTATGAAACAACAGTATAGAAATTATTTAACATATAACTCTGTTCTAACTTGAGAAATATTCAAAAGACAGAAATGAAGTAAACTGGAGCTTGAAGGAGAACAGTAAACTGAAATCAATGATTTCAGCATATCACTCATATATGCACAGTAATCTATATTTATACACAAGCAACCAACGGTCACTTTTCTTCTATTCCTAACGGTAACAATGCTAAAGAATTTAAACTAAGTATATACAAGTATTTTTCTATCTATACAATACATATACAGATTATTTCCTGCGCACAGTCCGAAGATTCTCTTATTCTAATATTTCTACACTTCCTCTCAAGCTTGATGTATATGTTCATACAACCAAGCTTGACAACAAGTGCCAGAAATGTATGTACAGATACGGGTTTTGTAAAAATATCTGCAATTTGATTGTTAGAAGAAATATGCTCAATGGTAAGAATCTTGTCTTCAATCTTCTCTCGAATGAAATGCCTGTCGATCTCCACATGCTTTGACTTGTCATGTTAACTGGGGTTCTCGGCCATGTTAATCGATGATAAATTATCGCAGTATAATCTTATGGGTAGAATCATCTTCACCTTCAATTCATCAAGAACCTTTTTTAGCCACAACCCTTCACATAGGCCTACTGCAAGTGCACGCAACTCAGATTCAGCACTGCTGCGTGAAACTACTCCTTGTTTCTTGCTCCGCCAGGTCACCAAGTTACCCCATACGAATGTTCCGTATCCGGTGGTGGATCTCCATTCTGTCTGAGAACCGGCCCAGTCTGCATCTGTGTATACTAAAATCCGTCTATCCTCCTGCCTCTTGAATGACAAACCTTGTCCTGGGGCAGCTTTCAAATACCTGAGAATTCTTAAGGCAACTTTAAGATGTTCATCAGTAGGATCATGCATAAGTTGTGATACATAACTAACAGCGTAGCAGATATCAGGATGAGTATGTGATAAATAAATAAGTTTACCTACCAACTTTTGATATTGTAGCTTATCGGTGGGTGTTGTATCCCACAGTTTCTTTGGTTTTCTGCCCGGTTTCATTGGTGTGGAAACTGGTTTACACCCAAGCATGCCTGTCTCATTTAACAAATCTAATACATATTTTCTTTGAGAAATGCATAATTCATCTCTAGATCTAGCTACTTCCATGTCTAGAAAATACCTTAGTCTCCCTAAATCCTTGACCTCAAACTCAGTAGATAATTGTTTTTTAATTAGATTGATACCTGTAACATCACTTCCGGTAAGTATGATATCATCAACATAGACAATGAGGACTGTAATGATGTGAAGACTAGAAAAACATACAAACAAAGTATGGTCACTATGTGTTTGTCTAAAACCGTATTTAAGAACTACTGAAGTGAATCGTTTAAACCAAGCACGTGGAGATTGTTTTAATCCATATAATGATCTCTTTAACCCACATATCATGCCTTTATTTCGGCCTTGATCAAACCCAGGGTGTAGGTCCATGTATACCTCCTGTAAACCACCATTTAAGAAAGCATTTTTAACATCCAATTGAAATAAATCCCAATCTAAATTAACAGAAAAAATAATTTTAATTGTATATAATTTAGCTACAGGGGCAAATGTGTCAGTATAATCTATGCCATAAGTTTGTGTGAACCCTTTTGCTACTAATCTAGCTTTATACCTATTAATTGTCCCATTAGCATTGTATTTAACAGAAAAAATCCATCTACACCCCACAGTTTTCACTCCAGCCTTACGGACAACAACATCCCAAGTTTGGTTTTTTGTTAACGCTTGCATTTCCTCCATGACAGCAGCACGCCAAAGAGGATGTTTGAGGGCTTCTTCGATAGAATTAGGCAGTTGCTGATTATCCAATAAACAAGTAAAGGCTTTAAAGTCTCCCTTTAACCGGTCATATGCAAGAAAGTTATATAAAGGGTGTTTGGTACATTCTCTAACTCCTTTCCTAAGGGCTATGGGTAGGTCATCTACCAGATTTGTACTGACTGTAGTTTCAAGCTCATGACTAGATTCATCAGGACCTAAACTTGGAGCTAGGTTGTTCCGTCTTGAGTATACATGTGTGATGGGTAATTCTGTTCTGGGTTTTGGTAGTGTTTCAGTGATCACGGTTTCTGGGTCCTGCCTTGGGTCCTCTTTTGAGTTACTCAATTCACTGGGAGTAATACTAACATTAGGTTCACTAGAAACGATGTCAAGAATGCTCCAGAAATGGTCCACACCCTTTACGGTTTTATCTTCAACACTGGAGTAGAATGCCTTTTGTTCATCAAACACCACATCAAGTGAAACAAACATTTTTCTATTTATAGGACAGTAACATTTGAACCCCTTTTTTGTACTAGAGTAACCCAAGAAAATGCATCTATGTGTTCTTGTATCTAACTTTGTACGTATATGAGTTGAACATACACAAACTACACACCCAAAGACTCGGAATGGCAATGCAGAAAATAATTTAGTATTCGGGTAGTAATCAAGTAGTAGTTCCTTTGGTGTTTTAAAGGACAAAACTCGTGATGGTAACCTATTAATAAGATATGTGGCTGTGAGAATCGCTTCACCCCAATGAAATTTAGGTGTATTTGTAAAAAACATAATGGATCGGGCCACCTCTAATAAGTGCCTATTTTTCCTCTCAGCTATACCGTTTTGTTGTGGAGTGTATATGCAAGAAGTTTGATGATGAATGCCTAGACTTTCTAAATAATCCTTTATTTCTTTATTAACATACTCAGTTCCATTGTCACTTCTAAGTACCTTAATTGAGGCATCAAACTGGTTTTTTGATAAGTGAGATATAAGTCCGTATAATGTTCCCTACTTCACTTTTATTCTTCATTAGATATACCCATGTCAACCTAGTATGATCATCCACGAATGTCACAAACCACCTAGCACCATTCAAACTTGTAACTCTAGAAGGACCATACATCAGAGTGAACCAAATTAAATGGAGCACTTGGTTCATACGGTTTTGGAAGGTATCTTCCTTTAGTATGTTTTGCAAGAAGACACATCTCACATTTCAGATCACAAACCGAAGCATTGTAAAATAGATGTGGCATTAACCTTTTCAAATACACAAAATTAGGATGTCCTAGTCTAGTGCGCCACAGCAAAATATGCTCCAGACTACTGTTCTTTGCGTCATTACATGCAACAGTCCTAGAGTTGTTACAAACTGAAGGTCTTGTATCCAAAATATCAACATCATCACATGCAGGTAGTTCGTTTTCATGCAGTTTTCCTTCCGCATGGAAGGTATATAGGCCATTTAATTGTCTAGCATTGCCAATCATCTTCCACTTACGTTTCTCCTGAAAGATACATTCAGAAGATGAGAACACTGCTACACAATTATTATCAAGTGTTAATTTATTGATTGATATTAAATTAAAACTTAGACATGGCACATACAGCACGTTATGCAATATAATTCCAGTTGTAATGTTCACAGTTCCCTTTCCCAACACATTCAAGCTAATACCATTAGTTATTTCTACCACCTTAGAATTTGTAAAAGATTCATAAGCATTTAAAAGAGTAAAATTGTTGGTCATATGGTCTGATGCTCCTGAATCAATGATCCAAGAACACCAAATACCATCTGACCCAGTACCTTTCAGAGACACCATAGTAGCTCGACTGGCCCGTGGCTCACTGGGCTGGCTTTGAGTATACCCATTAATCTGCTGTTGCTGCGAAAGGAGTTGCACAAGGGCCTCCACCTGATGAGTGAGCTTTGACTCCTGATCCTTTCAATATGCAGAATTAGCAGCTGATGGTTTCCCTGCCCCTATTCCCCATGATGGTGAAAAACGAGTAGGATTTGGACCATTTGTTGCTGTGACTGCTTAAGCCTCTGAAGCTTAAAGCAGTTGTCAACAGAATGACCAGGTTTTTTTACAGTATTTGCAAGTTTGAGGGGTTTTATATGGGAATCGTTGAGTATTTGCAAGTTTGAGGGGTTTTATAGTATTTCTTCTGGCATTAATCCAGAAGATTCTGAAGCAAGAACTTGGCTTCCTGATTGAAAAGTTCTGAGGTTTGGATAGAATGTTTGCTGAGAGAAGGGACCAACGAAGAGTTTGCTAGCAAGGCAGAAGTTTCACTGTTTGGGTTAGACACAGTACCCATCATGATTTTCGGTCTATTCTCTTCTTGCCTAACTTCAGAAAATGCAGTGTTTAAATTGGGAAGTGATTTCATACCTAGAATTCTACTTCGGACGGAATAAAGTTCCTTTTTGAGGCCATGCAGAAATCTAAAAACTCTTGTACCTTCTATGAATTTTTTGAATGCAATATCACCAGCTGGAGATGTCCATGTGTGCTCCTCAAACATGTCGATTTGCTGCCATAGCCTAGTAAGATTTGAGTAATATGTACTGACAGAATTTTCTCCTTGAAGTATGTCTTGCAGTTGTGATTCTAGCTCATAGATTTCGGATACATTGTCTCGTTTTGAATACAATTCCTTCGCAGCCTTCCAAATGGCTGCAGCTGTAGGGTATAAGATGAAGTGATTACCAATGTCAGGTAGCATGGATCCTATTAACCATGACATAATCATGGAATTTTCTGAGCGCCATTGCCGGTACTTTGGGTCAGTAGGTGCTGGAACGGGTAGATGGCCATAGAGATAATCATCTTTGCCACGGCCGATGATGAACATCTCTACTGTCCTGCTCCATGGTAGGTAGTTGTGACCCATGAGTTTGTGATTGGTGATCATAATGGGATTTCCATCTACAGAGCTTGGTAACTGATTTTGTATACCATCCATAGTTTGACCACTATGAACAGCAGAGGTTGTTTCAGATGGTTCAAGTACGTCAGCCATAGGAAAAACTCAGTGAGTGACAGAGGTATATGAGTTGAAGAGAAATGGGAGAAGAATGATGAAGTAAAAGGAAGCGGATGAAGATGGATGATGAAGTAGAAGGAAGCGGATGAAGATGAAGCAAAAGAAGCTTCAGGGGAAAGCAAGTCTTCAGAATTCCTTTTTGCTGCGTTAGTAAAAAAATGAGATAAACAGATGTAAACAGGAAAAAGATGATAGGACAAGACAGAGGAAATGGATGAAAAAACACGATTTGCAAATCGTAAAAGCAGAGAGCCTTTTACGGGGAAGGTAAAAAAATATTTTTCCTTGGGAATAGAAAAACCAAAAAGCTAGGCATGAAATTTCGAGAAAAATTACAAGGCAGGAAATGTGGTGGCCAGCTGTCTTCCACTACCTCTTAATAACGTTTTTTTTCAGTGGAAGAAATTTGAGAGGATAATAAACACGTGTGTCCAACAATAAGTGGATCAATGAGAGTGAAGCACGTGTATTAAGAAATAAAACAAAACTTCCAGACCTCTTAAGTATCATCTCCTTCAACAAGTTTTCTGGCTATGTCTTCCTGCGTCTTTTGTTTTTGCAACAGAGAGAATATGGTTCTGCTCTCCAATTTAAGTTCTTCAATAATGTAAAAGACAGATATTTCTAAACCTCAAAGCTCTGATACTATATAGAAATTATTTAACATATAACTCTTTTCTAACTTGAGAAATATTCAAAAGACAGGAATGAAGTAAACTGGAGCTTGAAGGAGAACAGTAAACTGAAATCAATGATTTTAGCATATCACTTTTTTTTTTGTAAATAAATATGGGAAGAGAAAGGAGGAGGAGGTACCGAGGAGAAAGAGATAGGTTCAACATATCACTCATATATGCACAGTAATCTATATTTATACACAAGTAACCAACGGTCACTTTTCTTCTATTCCTAACGGTAACAATGCTAAAGAACTTAAACTAAGTATATACAAGTATTTTCCTATCTATACAATACATATACCGATTATTTCCTACACACAGTCCGAAGATTCTCTTATTCTAATATTTCTACAAACTGCTGTTAAGCAGCAACATATGAGGAACTACCTCTTTTAAAGCATCCATCTTGCCATCACCGACTTATGTCATATGTAATCCTGGACTCGAATGTGCCTTACGCCTCAGTGCCTGATGGTCTTGCTAGTTTGAGATAAAAATCAACATGTTTATATTCTGTACATTTTAAAAAGTTCTCCGTCATGCTGCTACTTGATGTACTCTTGTTCCTTTTATGTAATTGTCTTCCCTAACTTCGTCTGGTTGAGTTCTTGACTTGCCGGTCCTAAGTCTGGGTAAAGGAGGGTTGTGTTAGGTTGACAGCTAGTGTAAACTTTGTCACTAAACATGATTATGGATCAAACAAGAAATTATGTTAATGCTAGGATGTTCTCTGTAAGGAACGCACGGTGTCTCAGCAAGGACCGCTGCATCTGGGAGGCTTGGATGTAGTGTCAAATAAGCAAGGGTCTCCGTTGCATGGTCCGAATGTGGTGACAATTGAGCTCGGACCGCTGCATCTCCTATAGAACTTGGATGTACTGAAAAATATGCAAGATGTCTTAGGCTATATGTTAGATACTAACAGAGAAAATATTAGATTAGGTAGGAGTGTTGGGACATTTTTAGAAATATTATAGTTTTAATAAGAAAAACCACAAATGTGATGTATATTGGACAAATTTCTCAAACAATCAGGGCGACATTCTGAATGGTGCCTTATAGCACGCAGGGTGCCATTCTGAATGGCGTCGTAGGAGCATTGAATGGTGCCTTTGCCACACAAAAACTGTATTGGGAGCTGGAAAACCGCCATACTCCAAGAGGGTATTCAGAATGGCTCTTATGCATTTAAGATGCCATTCTAAGTACGTCATTGTTCTGAATGGCACCTTAGGCGCTCATCGTCCATTAATCAAGCTATGTTTAATCGCGATAATGTTGTAATGAACACGCTATCTTGAAAATCTTTTTTACAATCTTCACATAATGAGAATGACGTCAAAAATCCAAATTGCTTTCTGTTACAGAGGTAAAATAGTGATGAATTCACAGAATGTAATTTTATATGATTGTGCTCTCTCGAAAATGAGGAGAGTGCCAAGTGATATCGTGTATAGAGAGTGTAAAAAGCAAGTTAATTCAAGATTGGAGATGAATATAGATGTTGAAGCAATTAATCTAGTGCGTCGTTACCCATTCGTGTCTAATGCGGTTGGTTACGTCTACAACTTGGCTAGCATTTCTGGTGAGGTAGACTTGAAATCAGATCTAGAAGTGCCAATCATTGTCCAACCTTTCTAGCTGTGGAGATATGTGTAACAATGCGTGATGATCCACTATTGGTTGCAAATCTTGTTGGTGGTACGGTGGATGGATATATAGTTATTGGATCTACATGTAATATGGTCAGAAGTTGCTCATCACATGCAAATGTAGATGATCAAACTAATGTAGAAGATGGAGAAAATGACGATGATGATGAATAATTCGAGGACGATGAGGTGGACGATGAAGATGAAGAAGATTATTTGGAGGACCTTGAGGAGGATGAAGAAGAGGTGTCTCGGCTACGGTTACCTCATTTGGCAAAGAAGTTGCATTTTTGGAAGATAACGGACGATCAGAAGACACGAGCATACGTGGTCGAGGCACGCTTATACATCGTCTTTGGAAGGAGAGTAAACATCATCACTTAGAAGAGACTGTTGTTCAAAACAAAAGAAGCCATGCAACATGTGTAATTATATTCTGTTAAGCATAACATGTTTTTCAAGGTTATAGCAAGCACAAAAGAATATTCATAAGTTAGGTTCACAAATTGGAAGACCCAAAATTGTCAGTGGCGTCTTAAAGCAAGCTTGAGGGAAAGGTATAACTATTGGGAGTTTGGAATTTTCCGTAAGCACCATAGTTGCACAAATGTTAATATCACACTAGATCACAAGAATGTTAATTCAAGAATGGTTGGAAGGATGATTAGAGAATATATTAGCCAAAATATGGATTTTGGAACTCAAGATGCTCGTGAACCCATAAATTAGTGCTTGAATGTTGACATCAAATACATAAAGGTGGTGTTAGGAAAAAAATTCCGCAATGAAAACGGTGATGATGATTGACTTGAATCTTTCCGTGAGTTGCCCTGCTACATGGTTGCAATAGAGGCATCAAAAGAAAGGACCATAGTCTAGTAGAGGCATGATCCAAAGTTGACCACTATCGATCAAAAGGTGTTAAGTGCAGTCTTTTGGGCATTCAGACCGTCAATTTTAGGGTCAAACATTGTCATCCAATGCTATCAGACGGTACGCATTTGTTAACACGTTTAGCAAAAAATTATTAATTGTTGTTGCAGTTGATGCAACTTATCATATATTTCCAATAGCTTATGCTATTATTGACATGGAGAGCGGACATAATTGGAGATGGTTGCTTCGAAATATCCAACATATACTTGGCGACATGCAAGAGATGTCTAATATCAAGCTATTTACGGGACTCTAGGTTGCAATTCGAGCAGATCCTACTCGGCAACCACCTTGTGCATACCATGTTAGGTCCGAAATACACTCTAGAGGGGGGGGGGGTGAATAGAGTGTTTAGCTCTTTTGCGGAATTTTCTCGTTTGCTCAACTCAAAAAGATATTCAAATCAGAGCAAGAATGGGAGATGAGAAGTAGTGAATGAGTACACCGGATATAGAGTGGTTCAAATCGTAAATGATTCTACTCCACTACCACTTTGTTTCCAAAGTGGATTTTCAACAACTACTCTTCTTATTATGAACAATAAGAACAACCACAGCAACACTTACACTAACACTTTAGTGTAAGCAACAACAACAGCACCTTCTTGCACAAAACACACTTGTGCAACTACAGCAACTACAGCTCTTAGCAAGAACAACTTCTTGCTTCCTCACAACTTTAACAAAAGTTCCCTCAAGAACTTCTCAGAGTGGGTTGAAGAAATATAGTAAGGTTCACACTTTCTCACAAGTCTAAGCACAAGCAAGAGATCAAATATTTATGGTTCCTCTTGTGCTTGACTCTCTTTCTCTCAATATACAATAATGAAGATCAAAGAAAAGCTAGATAAGCTTTAAACAAATTTACAAGTATGCGAGAAATATACAACAATGGAAAATGAAGCTAGATGATGTTGAAAGTGTGTATTTGCCTCATCCAAGCCTCCTCTATTTATAGATGGAGTTCACCACGTTTTTGAGGCTCTCCACCAAGTCTTCATCTTCAAAAATGTCAAGATAATGCCCAAATAGTCTCTAGCCACCCTATGTAGTGATTTGATCTTGGATAGCCACCCTAGAGAATCTTAGACATGTATACAATAGTCAAGGAAGCATGTAATAGGTTGGGTTAAAGTCCACAAGAAATTTTAGCAAGATTGGAGAGAGAAAACATCATAAAATCTTACTTGGATTGTGTTCCAACGTTCAAAAAATTTGAATTCTGGGGGACTTCGATCGATCGAAGTGCCTGGACGGGAGAGATCGATGTCCTCCAGAAGATTGTAGTTTTGACACTGCCTGACATCGATCGATCGATGTCAGAGGCTGAAGTGACATCGATCGATCGATGTCACTTGGTTTAGAGATCGATGTTTGCTGATCAACATCGATCGATCGATGTTAGGGGCTGAAATGACATCGATCGATCGATGTCCTCTGGTTGAGAGTTCGATGCTATCTAATCGACATCGATCGATCGATGTCAGGGGCTGAAGTGACATCGATCGATTGATGTCCACAGCTTGAGAGATCGATGTCAACCAGTGAGTTCCAATCTCAACCATCTTTGGACATAGTGTGATTTGCCCATCTTGCATCAAATATCAAACACAAATTTAACCCATTCAAAACATCTTTTCATCATCAAAACGTTTTACAACTTAACAATCTCCCCCTTTTTGATGATTTCAAAACCATGATTCAAAAGATGTTTTTACATGATACATTTTCAACTATACTTGATATTTTACAACTCCCCCTTAGTTTATGCTCCCCTCAACCCATGCATCAAGTTTCACATTTTCATCATTTCAATATGTAAGATATCATGCCAAGAAACTTCATGCTATGTCATGCCACATCCAACTTCTCAAAGCTAACATGTTATGCATACTACCAACTTAAGACAATATTGCTAACTTAATATGCCAAACCATGCCATGCCAAAACTATACCAAACCAACATATCAAGGAATATGCCATGCCAAAACTATACCAAACTAACATATCAAGTCATACTAAGAACATGCCAAAACTATACCAAACTAACATATCAAGTCATACTAAGAACATGCCAAAACTATACCAAACCAACATATCAAGGCATAATACTAGCATCAGCTTCTCCCCCTTTTTGAAAGCATCAAAAAATAAGATACACCAAAAATAACGGATAAATACCATCAAGAAATGTCAAGTTTTGAGATAATATGTAAACTCAAACTTGCAAAGCTATGCATAACTACGAGGGAATGGGGAACCATAAAGAACTACTCCTCATCGGAAGAAAAACACAATCCTGAAAGAGCCGCTTTGAGCTTTGTTTTCAACTTTTGATACTTGGTCTTTTGCACGTTCAGTTCTGTTTGTAGTGTTGTGACTTGAGTGTCCACATTTGTTTCTAACGTTTTAACACGATCCTGGAGTGTCTTATAGTCTTTCTCTAGATCATCTGTACGAACAGCCTCTTTTGTCAATTCTTCTCCCCATTGACCAAGAGTACGATAGATGTCATCAATCTCAGCTTCAACATTGAATTCATCCCCGGAGTCACTGTCTTCCTCCATTGGAGCTTTTCCTTTGTCTATTCGGGAGGTAGGATTTTGAGGGTTAGGTTGGGGTTCAACGGTTGGCTCAGTAGGATGTGTAGGCAATACTGGCTCATTTTCAGCTTCATCTTCCTCAGAGTCATGAGTACCACCCCGTCGTTGCGCTTCCTTCCTTGACTTAAAAATTTGCTGGATGTTGAACTTTGTGTAATAATCCTTATTGGTAATGGACTCTTCATACTCGTCATCCAACACTATATCGGCCTTTCTCAACAATCTATATATCAGATTACTGTAAGGAAGTGCTTTTGATTTCTTGGTAACTGCCTCCAACACATTTTCAAAGAAAACTTCCCCAAAGTTTACTTGTTCCTTCATGGCTATGCGGTAGGTAATATAAAAGTCTAGGTTGCTTGGAAGTTTTGCGGATTTTTCATTTACACAGAAAGTAACGATGGCAAGCAGAACTCGATAAACTAAAGGCATGTTATTTGTGTTTCTCGTGGGGTGGAATCCAAGAAAGGTTTTGACTTCGTTTTCGGTCACTTGGTACTTGTAATAGTCCCACTTCCAAGGATCGAAATCTTGGAATCCCTCATCAGGTGCACCAAGTATCTCATTAATCTGTTTGGTGTGAAATGAAACTACTTGACCATCAATCACCGAATTTAGAGAAAACGGTTTTCCATTGAGATAGTTAATCCAAAGATTAGCATAAAACTTCCGTGTATAACGAGTTGACATAGAACCCATCTCAGAAGAATCCTAAATAAACATCCATTTTTGAGCATACAACCAATCAATGATTGGTTTTAATTCCTCATTGCTCAAAATGTCATCAATTTTGAGCAGTTCAATGGAATAGTAGACCTCTTGCTACTTTCCCATTCTTCAAATAATAATTGCGCTCTAAGAGAGATGTGAGTGAATATACCTGAACCTAGAGGTGCAGCCAGTGCATTCTCATATTCTCCAGTTTTAAGCCGAGGGAAATTTCGAATACCAAGGCTTTCTCTAACCTCACGGAGCAGATGTTCTTGGGATGGCCCTGGTTGCTTCCTTAGTCCTGTTGTTCTAGAACCCGTTGGAATATGTGGTTGATTTTGTGCTTGAGATGTTCTCTTCCTCTTGGGATGATTTTTCGTTCTTGGGGCCATGAGAAGATTATGTCACGAAATTTTTGAATATAGTGATGAAACTTGAAGAATATATGTAGAGTGTGATAGTATAGAAGAAAAAAATTGAAGCTTGAGCAAGGATTTTGCAGTTTGGGGGTTCTAAGTCTGAAGGTTTTCGCAGGAGAAAATTAGGGTTCGATGTTGGAAATGTGAAAATGAGGCGTTTCGCAGGTTTTAATAGACCTTGTCCCGCTGACATCGATCGATCGATGTCTGGGACTTCGATCGATCGATGTCCTTAACATCGATCGATCGATGTCTTAAGAGTCATCAGTCTCTGAGACTTCCACATAGATCGATCGATGTATGCAGAAATCTGTATTTTTGACATTTTTAACCCTTTAACCTCTGTTTATCATTCCTAATCTTGTTCTAATTGATTCAAATGTCTCAGTTGGAAGGGATTTTGTGAGTATATCTGCTAGTTGGTCATTTGTTGGGACAAATTCAACGCATACCAATCCCTTTTGGATGCAATCTCTTATGAAGTGATGCCTCACCTCTATATGTTTGGTCCTACTATGATGTACTGGATTTTGCGCTATACTTATGGCTGAGGTATTGTCACATAGGATGAGAACTTATCAAACTTGACATTATAATCGTTCAAAGTATTGATCATCCAAAGTAGTTGTGCACAACACGAAGCGGCCGATACATATTCGGATTCCGCCGTTGAAAGTGACACACTATTTTGTTTCTTGGAGAACCAAGAAACCAAGCAATCCCCAAGGAATTGACACGTCCCGGAGGTGTTTTTCCTATCAACAAGATTTACGGCATAGTCAGAGTCACTATATCCTCTTAAATCAAAACAACCATTTTTGGGATAAAACAATCCAAAGTTCAAGGTTCCTTTTAAATACCTAAAGATACGTTTAACAGTAACTAAATGTGATTCCTTAGGCATACTTTGAAATCTAGCACATAGGCACATAGCATGCAAAATATCCGGCCTACTAGCGGATAAATAGAGTAAACTACCAATCATACCTCTATATTTTGTTACCTCAACCGGCTTTCCTTTTTCGTCTTTGTCAAGCTTTGTACTTGTGCTCATCGGAGTGCTCACACTTCTTCCATCCTCGAATTTGTACTTCTTGAGCAAATCCTTTGTATACTTTGTTTGAGATATGTACACTCCATCTTGAGTTTGCTTGATTTGTAGACCAAGGAAGTAGTTGAGTTCACCCATCATGCTCATTTCAAATTTTCCTTCCATCAATTTTGCAAAATGCTCACAAAGAGAATTATTAATAGCAGCAAATATAATATCATCCACATAAATTTGAACAAGCAATTGATGGTTTCCTTGTTCTTTAATAAAAAGAGTAGTGTCGACTTTTCCTCTTGAAAACTCATTCTCAAGTAGGAAGTTACTTAATCTATCATACCAAGGCCTAGGAGCTTGTTTAAGTCCATAAAGGGTCTTTTTGAGTTTAAAAACATGATTTGGATAATCATGATTTTCAAACCCCGGTGGTTGAGCTACATAGACCTCTTCTTGAATTATTCCATTCAAGAATGCGGATTTCACATCCATTTGATATAGTTTGAAATCCTTATAGCATGCATATGCTAATAGCATCCTAATAGCTTCTAACCTAGCTACGGGGGTAAAGGTCTCATCATAGTCTATGCCTTCCTCTTGCCTATATCCTTGGGCTACTAACCTAGCTTTTCTTCTAGTGATGTTTCCTTTATCATCCATTTTGTTTCTAAATACCCATTTAGTGCCAATTACGGGATGATCAATTGGTTTAGCAACTAATTCCCAAACATCACTTCTTTCAAATTGATTTAATTCTTCTTGCATAGCTAATATCCAATCTTCATCATTTATTGCCTCCTTTATATTTTTAGGTTCAACTTGTGAAATGAAAGCATTTTCATTGAATTTTCTCCTAGTCATTATGCCTTGGCTTGTTTCACCTAATATCAATTCTTTAGGGTGATCTTTCCTATACTTATATGAATCCGGTAAATTTGAGGTATCTCCTTATATTTCTTCATCTTCAACCTTAGGTTTAAGGGGATCAATCCTAAGGTCAATAACGACATTACCTTTTGGATTCTCAAATTTCTCTATATGGCTTATTTCAATTATTTCATCATCATCATCATTATTAATGTTTGATTTATCCTCATTGAGTTCACTAAATTTTACATGAATTGATTCTTCAACTTTCATGCTTCTTTTATTACATACTCTAAATGCCTTGCTATTTTGAGCATAACCCATAAAGATTCCTTCATCCGCTTTGAAGTCGAGTTTATCCAAGTTATCTTTGGTGTTAAGTATAAAGCACTTACAACTAAATACCTTGAAATAACCAATATTTGGTACTCTACCTTTCCAAAGATCATAAGGAGTCTTTTTGAGAAATGGTCTCAAATAAACTCTATTGATCACATGACAAGCGGTATTTACCGTTTCGGCCCAAAAATATTTGGGTAGCTCAAATTCGTTTAGCATGGCTCTACTCATTTCTTGAAGTGTTCTATTCTTTCTTTCCGCAACACCATTTTGTTGAAGAGTTCTTGGAGCTGAGAAATTGTGTCCGTACCCTTTGGATACACAAAATTATTGAAATTCTCCATTAAACTCATCACCTCTGTCACTTCTAATTTCCTTAATTGTGTCTTCTCTTTGATTTTCTAATCTCTTACACAGTTATATAAATTCTTGACATGCATCATTCTTTTTAGCTAAGAACATTACCCAAGTGTTCCTACAGAAGTCATCTACCACCACAAAGGTGTAATGTTTTCCACTTAGACTTGCCGTACCAATATCCCCATACAAATCCATATGAAGTAATTGTAGAGGTTTGGTGGTGGAGATTTCACTTTTGGACTTAAAACTTGTTTTAACAAGCTTTGCCTTTTGACAAGTGTCACATAAGCCATGGTTTTCGAAATTTAATTTTGGAAGACCTTGGAGTTTTTCATTTTTGCAAATCTCTTTGAAATTTTTAAAACTAATATGTCCAAGTCGTCTATGCCATAGTTGAGTCAAATCATTTTTGGCAACTAGGCAAGAAATATTGTGATATCAAATCATGTGTGCTAAATTTGTAAACATCATTTTTACGTATAGCCTCAAAAACAATCTTATCGTTCTTTTTCACAACACATTTTCTTTTCACAAATTCAATTTGAAAATTAGCATCACATAGTTGGCTAACACTTATCAAATTATACTTAAGCCCTTCTACATATAATACATTATTAATAGTAAAAGAAGAGTTACCAATTTCTCCATGTCCAAGGATTTTGGCTCTCCCATTGCCAAAATGCACCGTTCCACCATCTTGGAGCTTGAGCTTGGTGAACAACGTTTTGTCTCCGGTCATGTGTGTTGAACATCCGCTGTCCATAAGCCATTTGGTTCCTTCTTCTTTGGCTACTCCATTTATCTTGAGAGCTTACAAAACCAAAAGATGTATGCATTGGTACCCTTTGAAGGTTGGGTCCTTTAGGGTTAGTTTGTCGACCCTTAGGCTTCCAAACATACGTGCTTCCAAATCTAGCTCTACATGCCTTCTTCACATGTCCTAGTTTGTTGCAATAAAAACAAGTGGGTACATGCTTTGGTTTTGAAGGTGATGAATTTTGTTGTGCTTTTCTATTATTTGCTCTTTTCTTTAAGGCCTTGGGTTTAATAGACGAAAGTGATGAGTTAAATCTTAAACCGGATTTGTCATTTCCAATTCTTTGATTTCCAAGTAGTATGTCTAAATTGTTTTTACCATTTGTTAGTCTTTGTAGGTCTAACTTTAGTTTTTCACATTCCTTTTTAATTTCTACATTTTCAAGAGCTACGGTTTTATGCATGGTGAGTATGATGTCATGCTCTTGAAACATCAAAATATTCTTGTCATGTAAGCTCTTATTTTCTAAGATGCATTTCTTGAACTCTTTCTTCAAATGCTTATATTTTAGATTCAATTTTTCAAAGTCATCTTGCAAATCTCCTATTTCATCATGCAAATTTGAAGGGTTAGAATTTACCTCAAGATCATCTTCAATTGCCATAAGACAAGTATGTTGAATCTTTGGATTGTCAACCATTGCAACAAGTCCAACACCTTGATCTTCACTCTCTTCTCTTTCCGATTCCGAAAGGAGATCATCCCACGTGGTTACCTCCGCATTGAGGGCTTTCTTCTTTTGAGGAAAGACTTTTTTCTCTTGCTTTTGAGGCTCTTTTACGTGGCAATCGGCAATGAAGTGACCGGGTCGACCACATCTATAGCAATTTTCACTTGCTTCCTTTTCTTTAGATGGTCTCTTGAAAAACTTTCTTGCTTGAGCTTTGTTTCTAGTTGCCATTCTTCTAAATTTTCTTACTAGAAGAGCAATTTCCTCATCCGATTCATCGGACTCTACCACCAATCCTTTGTGTGATGTTTGTGTGGGCTTGATAAGATTCATCCTATTTTGTTCATCAATAAGAATTTCATGAGTAAGAAGATTACCGGATAGCTCATCAAGGGTAAGAGTCTTGAGATTCTTTGATTCGGTGATGACGGTGACTTTGGGTGTCCATTCTCTTGGCAAAGAGTTGAGAAGTTTTGAGACAAGGTCTTCATTTGAGATTTTCTTGTCAACCATGGAGAGTTGATTCACTATTCGTGTGAATCGATCGATTGTCTCCTCAATCTTTTCACCGCTTTTCATTCCGAACATCTCATACTCCTTCATGAGCATAAGTCGTTTGGCCATTCTTACTTGCTCAGTTCCTTCATGTATCATTTCAAGCATTTTCCATGCCTCATGGGCTGTTTCAAGACCTTGAAGTCTTATAAGCTCGGTGGTGGTGAGAGCACTTGAGAGAATATCAAATGCTTTGCCATTAATGGCAAATCTTATATTTTCTTCATCGGTGTAGTCATCCTCATCTTTGAATATTGATTCTCCTTTTGAGTTGGTAATCATAGGAGCTTCAATTCCTTTGACAACGGCTCTCCATATATCAAAGCCACAACCTTTCAAGTGATTGATCATTCGAAATTTCCACAAAGAATAATTTTGGGCATCAAACATAGGTGCTTTAGTATTTGATCCGGAAAATAGTGCAGTAGGCTTAGGAGATAAAGAGGATGAGGTTGAGGTTGAGGTTGAGGTTGTCATGATCTTTAACCTTGCTACTTGCAAAGATAGGCCAAGCAATCAAGGTTAGGCTCTGATACCAATTGTTAGGTCCGAAATACACTCTAGAGGGGGGGGGGGGAATAGAGTGTTTAGCTCTTTTGCAGAATTTTCTCGTTTGCTCAACTCAAAAAGATATTCAAAATCAGAGCAAGAATGGGAGATGAGAAGTAGTGAATGAGTACACCGGATATAGAGTGGTTCAAATCGTAAATGATTCTACTCCACTACCACTTTGTTTCCAAAGTGGATTTTCAACAACTACTCCTCTTATTATGAACAATAAGAACAACCACAGCAACACTTACACTAACACTTTAGAGTAAGCAACAACAACAGCACCTTCTTGCACAAAACACACTTGTGCAACTACAGCAACTACAGCTCTTAGCAAGAACAACTTCTTGCTTCCTCACAACTTCAACAAAGGTTCCCTCAAGAACTTCTCAGAGTGGGTTGAAGAAATATAGTAAGGTTCACACTTTCTCACAAGTCTAAGCACAAGCAAGAGATCAAATATTTATGGTTCCTCTTGTGCTTGACTCTCTTTCTCTCAATATACAATAATGAAGATCAAAGAAAAGCTAGATAAGCTTTAAACAAATTTACAAGTATGCGAGAAATATACAACAATGGAAAATGAAGCTAGATGATGTTGAAAGTGTGTATTTGCCTCATCCAAGCCTCCTCTATTTATAGATGGAGCTCACCACGTTTTTGAGGCTCTCCACCAAGTCTTTATCTTCAAAAATGTCAAGATAATGCCCAAATAGCCTTTAACCACCCTATGTAGTGATTTGATCTTGGATAGCCACCCTAGAGAATCTTAGACATGTATACAATAGTCAAGGAAGCATGTAATAGGTTGGGTTAAAGTCCACAAGAAATTTTAGCAAGATTGGAGAGAGAAAACATCATAAAATCTCACTTGGATTGTGTTCCAACGTTCAAAAAATTTGAATTCTGGGGGACTTCGATCGATCGAAGTGCCTGGACGGGAGAGATCGATGTCCTCCAGAAGATTGTAGTTTTGACACTGCCTGACATCGATCGATCGATGTCAGGGGCTGAAGTGACATCGATCGATCGATGTCACTTGGTTTAGAGATCGATGTTTGCTGATCAACATCGATCGATCGATGTCAGGGGCTGAAGTGACATCGATCGATCGATGTCCTCTGGTTGAGAGTTCGATGCTCTCTGATCGACATCGATCGATCGATGTCAGGGGCTGAAGTGACATCGATCGATCGATGTCCCCAGCTTGAGAGATCGATGTCAACCTGTGAGTTCCAATCTCAACCATCTTTGGACATAGTGTGATTTGCCCATCTTGCATCAAATATCAAACACAAATTTAACTCATTCAAAACATCTTTTCATCATCAAAACGTTTTACAACTTAACATACCATATATATTGTCTTCTTCATATTAAAGATAATTTTGTAGATAAATATTTTATAAATAATTTATGCATATTGTAGGTATTGTCTTTATAATAAGTTGTTTAAGACTTCTAAAAATCGAATTTCACAAAAAAGAATTTCTGATAAGGCTTTGAGCAACATTCTTTGGGCAGCTGCAGCATAACACAAGGTTCACAAGTTTGATGAACGTACGGAGAAGCTGGAGTTGAACCAAGATGTGTACACTTATCTTGTGCGGATACCATTTGACACATGGACATTGTCCCACGACGATGGTAGAAGATATTATATGATGAAAACCGATTTCTTTGAGTCGTAGAATAACATACTCAATG
The DNA here is from genome assembly GCA_036186865.1 of Eustoma russellianum. Lineage (NCBI taxonomy): Eukaryota > Viridiplantae > Streptophyta > Magnoliopsida > Gentianales > Gentianaceae > Eustoma > Eustoma russellianum. Next base: position 16,706,781 of record AP025063.1, on the reverse strand, counting down.
ACGCTAGGACGGTGAAGATGTTTGATGAAAAACGACAAGAGACATCATCACATTTGGCTGTCGGGGACATATGGCCAGTAAGGTGCAAACAATGTATTCAAAATAAAAAAAATGCAGGAAAGTATAAGGTGCAAGCATACGATAAGCAAGAAGGTATGTATGAGATTGTAACTCGACATGGAACATGTCATGATGGTATTTCTCATATTGTAAACCTGAAATACAAGGCTTGCACCTGTGGAAATTTCACCTTTACCGCATGCGTTACTCACAAACTATGAAGGTATGCCAAAATATGCACAGTGTGGCAATGTAGTTTGTTGTCAATTTTTTACTCTTGTCGAGCGATGTTAAAAATGTATAATGCTTCGTGTCATCCTGTACAACACTCGGCGTATTGATCTGCACCTCATTCATACTTGAAGCGATCCCGTGAGCAGCAAGCATGGTAGAGGCAGAACACAACCAACCTGGAGTCACGGTGAGATAAATTGGCGCAACCACAATCAAAGTGCCGTGTTTGTAAACAAGTAGGTCACAACCGTAATACTCTCCTACTGCACAACGACTTTAGAATAATGTTTAGTTGTTTGTATTCTTTGTAATATTTATGTTCAAGAAATAAATTATTTTTTAACCCTTCTTATTCGTGCAATTTTAATTTTAATTTAATAAATTCATGTATAATTTTTCACATACATTTCACAAACGAGGGTTAGGTTTAGGATTATGATTAGAGTTAGGGGTTAGAGTTAGGATTGAGATTAGGGTAGGGTTAGGTTTAGGTTTAAGGTTAAGGTTAGGGTTAGGAGTAGGGTGCAATTTTAATTTAATAAATTCAAGTATAATATTCTTGTTTAGGTTAGACTAAAAAGCAATAAATCATACAATACCATACGCATACTACAATTATTACTATTAATGATACAACACATGCATAGAATAAACACTTTGATCATAATTGTACTTCAACAATCGAGCTTTTTTTGGAGTTTCATAATTTCTTCGACAGTCTATTTGGCTTTGGTAGCCCCATTCCAGTGATGCTTTCTTCCTGTTCGGAAACAATGCTTTTTGGCCTTTTTAGGAACAAAATATAATGCGAACGTTATCAATTGTGCGCAACATATAAGGGTTTGTCTCAGATTTTCATAACTATATATTGTAACGACATCCCAATTAAACGTCTAACGTTTTTGATTGAATTTGAATGTGGTCATTTACAATCAAATTCAAGGTCATCTCTGTGTTTGTCTTTCCTCCGATCATAAACGTGCGCCGTGTAAATTCATTTAATGTTATATATTTTGAAATTTTTAGGACAATAGGATCAGACTCCTTTCTAAACATACAGAACGAATTAACTCTCATTCTGTTGTCCTCTGCATATACTTATGCATATATCTATAGAGCGATGTAAATTTCGGATGGTGTTGTGAAATCCGTCCTAAATTCAGGACGGATTTTGAATGGTGCCTTAGGTGAATGATGCCTTAGGTAACCATCCAAGATGGTGTCTTAAGGGGTGTACCGTCTTGGGGTGTGGTGGTTTTTTAGTTCTCAATACCACTTTGTGTGGCAAAAACTAGTTTTCTGTAAGGCTCCATTTAGAATGACGCCTTATGTTTAGAAGCTAACTTCTGATTTTACATCTGAAGTAAGAACTCAATTAGTATACGAGTCTAAATGTCGGATTGTCAATCATGAGCATGAATAAAGAAGGCGAGTGGCAGAAATGAGAATGTTAAGATGGATGTGTGTTACAAGGAAAGATAAGATAAGAAATGAACATATAAGGAGAAAGGTTGTAGACTTCTATAGATGAGAAGATGAGGGAGTCAATGTTAAGATGGTATGAACATGTGCAAAGACGTTTTGCACCTGTTAGGCGGTGTAAGACATTGAATGAGGTGCATATGAGGGAGACTAAAGAAAGCATGGAGAGAGACAATCAAGAATGATATGGCTTATATGACAGTTGCAGAGATATGATATGTGATAGAACATACTGGATACAATTGATTCATGTAATTGATATCATGTAAATGGTATAAGATTTAAGTGAAAATCTAGGTGCTTAGGCTTGAATTACGGTTGGGTTGATGTGATAGTTTTGAAAGATGCGTAAAGACGGATATTATGCTTTATGTATTAGAAGATACACAAGGAGGTTATGATTCAACTTACAAGCCAAAACAAAACAAAATAAAAATTAAAATAAAGCGCAAGAGAATTGATTGATCCATATAGTTGACCTCATATAGTAGGATAAGTGTTGTTGTATGTGCCATGCACAGTAATTAAAGTTTGCCATTTGATTTAATTTTACATTTTTGTCTTTGCTGAATTTGTGGGTTCGACTTACAATGCGTGCGAAAGGTCTTCTCCACTTTTACTTTTTGGAATTGTAGGATTTTAATGGGAGTACGCATGACTGACTATGCAGCTTCCTTATTTTGAAGAGTACATTCTGTGATTGTCTTCTTGAATGTTCACTGGAGCAAGTTTTTATGCGTTAGAATGATTGGACGAATTAAAGAGCTAAGCACTTTTTTTTTTTTTGGAGGGTTTTGTTTTGTAATCAGCTACAAAGCAATTTTGGTCAAGTTTCTCTCTCTCTCTCTTATAATGTGAAAAATTTTCCCGGTTACGCATGGCAAAAGCTAATTGAGTTTGGTTGCAGATTACATGGATGGAGAAGTTTATTTGAGGGGAACTGAAATTACAGCTCCTGCCCCAATGACTTCACCAAGAACCACAGGCCTGGGAGGGTTTGAAGTTCCATCATCTAAAGGAGACATGCTGCGACCTGATGCCAGTAAATTGAATGTTGGTGTCCTCCATTTTGTGCCAACTTTGGAGGTTTTTCCCCTATTAGCGGACCCAAAAACGTACGCAGATCATTTATTTGTTTGTGATTCTACTTGTACAGAAGACATATTTGTAGCCGTTTATGCCTTCTCTACTTTGGAAGTATATGTGGCCTCCAGGTCTTGGTTAATTGCCTAAACCTCCCTCTTGAATGTTTCGCATTGTATAAGTTTTAATCTTTTTGTACTTCAACTGTTTTTTTTATGAGGAAGAGCACCACAGACATACTAATATGCTGCCTTCCATCTTCTATTCAGTATTCATTCTACTAGTTCCTTGTTGCATGTAAAACGAAAATACTGCTATTGCTAGGATACATGTTATACTAGTTTTATCTGCAGTTGGGTTACTTTGCTCGTGCTTTTCCCTTTGTGAAGCCCAATATGTCCCTTGGCTCCTTTAGTTGCAGTGATTAAGATTTCTAGCTCTCTAGGTATATGTTTAGAGATAAGTGCCAAAGAAATCTCATTTTTTTTTGTTGAATGTTGGTAGGTATGAACCTAACACTGTAGATCTCTCAGACAACACTGAGCTAGAGTGAGTTTGTTTACTGCTTTTCAATATTTGTCATTTTTAGCATTAGTGGTTTGGGCAGGCCATGCTCTTCATGGTTCTCTTCTGCTTCACTATTTTGCATTTGCCATAGGTATTGGTTCACTGTTCTCTCGGAGCATTTGCCAGATCTTGTGGACAAGGTAATTTATAATTTCTTATCAGTTTTGATTTCTTTTGGCTTCTGCGCCTACTTCAACTTCTCCATATTGGTCTTACTGGCAAGATCATGAAAAGGTAATGGTTTATTACCAGACAAGTGCAATGGAATAGTAATGGTTTTGCATCTTTCCTTTGCCCTTCCTTTCCTCTTTGGCCTATTGTATATATTGAGCAGGTTTGATCTAGGGTCACCAATTATCTTTTTAACTAGTGTTTCTATTCTGTATATAGATATCTGGATTATAGAAAATAATGAGCTAAAATAATTAATAATCACTGAAGTGAATACCGAATGAGAGAATGGAGATGTGAACTGAAATCAAAAGATTTCAGAGTAGTTCATTTATGTACAGTAGAAGCATATTTATACAGAGGTAGCCAAACGGCTA
>AP025063.1:16576237-16697411 GCA_036186865.1 Eustoma russellianum | reverse complement strand
GAAGATTTTACCTTCTGGAGGTAAGAGAAAGCTTACCCGGAAAAGACAAATGAAAGCCTAAAAAATGAGACGGAGTACGATAGTACAGCAAGTATTCCACTTGCATGAATAAAGTATATTATTGTGCATAAAAGCATGTGAGGCTCTAGGACCGAAGTAGTTTTGATCTGATTACAGGGATAGGAAAAAAACCAAAAAATGCTGCGTGTCCTTTCGTAATTTTTGCATGCAGGTTTAGTACCACTTTGAGGTACATAGAAATATTAAACAAATATGCAAGTGGTCCACTTGTGTCTGAAGTGGGACACGTTTCACAAGAATTCTCTAGAATTCTGGAGAATATTCAATTTTACCACCGCAAGTGGAGCCAATACCTACAATAAACAACACCGAGGAAAAATATTTATTATTTTTTCCTCGTAAACAATTTTTAGAACAGTGGTTCCTTCTTTCTTCCTTGTTTTGCAATAAAGAAAGAACACTTCTGAAGTGGTTTTCTGGGTATCAAAGAATTTTCCTGGGAATACAAGAACAGATACTGGTGATATAATTTCCAGTAACACAATAAAACAATAATAGCAGATGAAGTGAGAAATTGCACTGGGTCCAGAATCACCGAGACTGGAGAGAAGATTAACAGATAAAGATATACTCTCTCTTCTACCACAATCTTCTTGCTAGAAAACACGTTTTTTGAATAAATCGTCAATAACCCAGGCAGATGACAATACTCCCTTGATTTCAATAAGAATACTCTGATCACCAGAAACTCACGCGGAGTAAATATGAGAGAGAGGAAGGCTTGTTCAAAACTTTAATAATTTGAGCCAATGGCTCTGATACCATGAACAAATTGATGAGGAATAAATGTAATTGCTGAGATTGTAGAATGAAGAAAAAATATTATTTCAGCATCTCAAAGAAGTAAGTACAAATGACTTCATCCTAGACTTAAATACTTCACCTCTACCAACGGTCATAAAGTAGCCGTTATAAACAAAAGAATAAAGAATGAAAGAAAGATACTCTTAGCTAATCTCTACTGAATGATACATTGCTTCCTCTCTCTCTCTCTCTCTCTCTATATATATATATATATATATACACACATTGCGTCAGAAATACATCCATATACATACATACTTTCAACAATTTTCCACCTACACCCAACAGGTTTAATCCCAGCCCGACGGTCAACATCTTCCCAGGTTTGATTTTTATTTAGGGCCTGCATTTCATCCAAAACAGCAGTTCGCCAGAGTGGATGTTCAAGAGCTTCATTAATGGACTTCGGAAGCTGTTGTTGATCTAACTGACACGTAAATGCTTTAAAATTGCCTTTTAACTGATTGTATGCAAGAAAGTTGTATAGAGGGTGTTTTGTGCACTCTCTAACTCCTTTCCTTAGAGCAATGGGAAGATGATGAGTTTGAGATTCACTTACTGCTGTGGAATCCTCTGAAATCGGGGTTGTAGGATTAAAACCCATTATGGATTTATTTTTTCTTGTGTAGACATCTGTGATAGGTAGCTCCACCCTAGGGGTGGTATATTTCTTTGTTCATTATTTTCTGACCCCTGTCCAAAGACATCTTGGGTATTAAAGATATTAGGTTTAGGACCCCGTGACACCACATCCAGGATGCTCCAAAATTCCTCTGGTCTATTTACTGCTTTATCTGCATAACTGGAGTAATAAGCACTTTGTTCATCAAAAAATACATCAAGAGAAACATACATTTTTCTAGTTATAGGACAGTAACATTTGAACCCTTTTTGTGTACTTGAATAGCCCAAGAATATGCACTTAAGTGTTTTCCGGTCTAGCTTTGTTCGTGAGTGAGAAGGTATATACACATATACCACACAACCAAAAACTCTAAACGGCAAGGCAGAAACTAATTTAGTGTTGGGAAAAACATTAAGTAATACTTCCTTTGGTGTTCGAAAAGATAAAACCCGTGATGGTAACCTATTAATTAGATAAGTAGCCATGACAATAGCATCTCCCCAGTAAACTTTAGGAGTATTTGTAAAAAACATAATAGATCTTGCTACCTCCAATAAGTGCCTATTTTTTCTCTCAGCAATACCGTTTTGCTGAGGGGTATAGACACATGCCGTTTGGTGATGAATCCTTAGACTTTCCAAGTACCCTTTTATTTTTTATTCACATATTCAGTCCCATTATCACTCCGGAATACTTTGATAGCTGCATTGAACTGATTTTTAATAAGAGTGACAAATGTACGAATAATGTCTCCTACTTCATTTTTATTTTTCATGAGATATACCCATGTCAATCTAGTGTGGTCATCAACAAAGGTTACAAACCACCTAGCACTATTTAAACTTGCTACTCTAGAAGGACCCCATACATCTGAATGGATCAAGTTAAAAGGATGACTGGGTTCATACGGTCTAGGAGCATATCTAGCTTTAGTGTGCTTTGCAAGAACACAAGTTTCACATTTCAAGTCACCAAGAGAAATATCATAAAATAGATGTGGCATTAACCTTTTAAGGTACAAAAAATTAGGATGTCCTAATCTAGAGTGCCACAGCAAAATATCCTCCAGATTACTGACTCTTGCATTAGTACATGTCACAGTCCTAGAACTATTACATGCTGAAGGTCTGGAGTTCAAAATATCATCACACACAGTAGGTTCATTTTCACGTTGTCTTCCTTTGGTCTGGAAGATGTAAAGACCGTTCAATTGTCTAGCATTGCCAATCATCTTCCACAAATGTTTCTCCTGAAAGAGACATTCAGAAGATGAGAACACTGCTAAGCAATTGTTATCACAGGTTAGTTTACTAACTGAGATTAGATTAAAACTGAGTGATGGTATGTATAGAACAGTATGTAATATGATATCAGAAGTCAGCCTCACATTCCCCTGACCTATGATTCTTAAGATAATACCATTAGCCATTTCTACCTTTTTAGGAGTTATAAAAGATGTATAGCTACTCAGAAGATTAAAGTTATTGGTCATATGGTCTGATGCTCCTGAGTCAACGATCCAGGCACACCAGGAACCATCTGACCGGGTACCTTTCATTGACGCCATAGTAGCAATACCCGTCTGCATCTCACTTGGTTGACTCTGATTGTACCCATTAGCCTGCTGCTGTTGGGAAAGAAGTTGGACCAAGACCTCCACCTGTTGAGTTAGTCTCGATTCTGAGTCCTTCTGACACTGCCTTACCGTATTAGCCACTGATTTCTCAGTGCTGGAGCCCCAAGATGGGGAAAATCTATTAGGAGTTGACCCAGTTTGGTGTTGAGCTTGCTTAAGTCTTTGAAGTTTAAGACAATTGTCAACAGAGTGGTCAGGTTTCTTGCAGAATTTGCATGTTTTGTAGGGAAACCATTGTGATGAAGGCCCATGGTTTCGTTTGACAATTAGTCCATAAGCATCAGACATTTGAGGATGATTTTCGTACAGGGGTGGGTCATGTTTTTGGTTAGATTGTTTATTGTGGGAAGAAACACCAGAAAAGTTAGTTATTAAGGCAGAAGACTCACTAGTTGGATTAGATCCTGCACCCATCATTACCTTTAGTCTACTCTCTTCCTACCTAACTTCAGAAAATGCCGTACTCAGGTTAGGAAGGGGTTTCATACCAAGAATCCTACTCCTTACTGCATCTAGTTCCTTCCTTAGGCCATGCAAAAATTTAAATACCCGTTTACCTCAATAAACTCCTTGAATGATGCAACATCTGCCGGAGAGGTCCACTTATGTTCTTCAAACATATCAATCTGTTGCCACAGCCTTGTAAGGTTTGAATAATATGTGCCGACTGGTGTTTCTCCTTGACGCATGTCTTGGAGTTGTGACTCGAGCTCATAGATTTCAGATACATTATCCCTTTTTGAATATAGTTCCTTAGCAGCTTTCCAAATATCTGCAGCTGTGGGATATAGTATGAAATTGTTACCAATTTCAGGAATCATGAATCCAATTAACCATGACATGATCATGGAGTTTTCTGAACGCCATTGTCTATATCTGGTGTCAGTAGGTGCAGGAACTGGCAAATGACCGTAGAGATAGTCATCTTTGCCTCTACCGATTATGAACATTTCAACTGCCTTACTCCATGGTAGGTAATTGTGACCCATGAGTTTGTGGTTGGTTATCATGATGGGATTTCCATCTATAGAACTAGGCAGTTGAGTTTGAACACCTTCCATAGCAAGTCCACTGGGAGTAGTTGAGGTAGTTTCAGACGTTTCAAGAATTTCATCCATGGAGTAGAAAATATTGGTATAGAGGTATGAGAAGAACAATGTAGAAGAAGAAAGAAGATTTTCTGAAGATATGGTGTGCGATGCAATTAAGCTTTTGAGGGTGTGGAGCGTAAAGTGAGATATAGGACGTCGGTAGTAGCAACAGAGGAGGGAAAAACTTTCTCGTGAACTGTAATAGTACAATTTTCGAAAGGACCAGAAATATGTTCAAAATTTGAAAAAATAAAGAATAAAGTTGCAGGAGATCGAGGTGAAAATAAGTGGAGAAGGTTTTCTTGATTTCGGTGCACAACTTCCCGAGGAAGCTTCTCCTATTAATATATATATATATATGTATATTTTTTTCTCTCCTCTAACAATTGTAATAGTGCTAAACAGCTGTTTACTGTAGTAACACGTGATTCTTGGTTAGAACACGTGTAGACTCCACTCACAAATAAACAATAGTTTATGCCCAACCGATGGTCAAACAGTAATATTTCCTTCTTCCTCAGTGGGATTTGAACGAAACTGAAACAACCACCTTCTTCAGTATGCAAGAGTAAGTATCCTCAGCAGAATCACTTGGATTCAAATATAAGAGATTTCTTTATAAGAATAAGCTGAAATAATCAAGGTAACCTTCAGCTCTGATACCATATAGAAAATAATGAGCTAAAATAATTAATAATCACTGAAGTGAATACAGAATGAGAGAATGGAGATGTGAACTGAAATCAAAAGATTTCAGAGTAGTTCATTTATGTACAGTAGAAGCATATTTATACAGAGGTAGCCAAACGGCTACTTTCCTATATTTCTAACGGTAACCTGCCTTCTAACCTAAAAAACTAATTTCTAATATAATATTTGATCTTTAATCTAATTCTACCGTATACATGTATTTACAGTGTAATATACACACGTATTTCAACATGGATACTATGTGACTTTCTGCAGCTGATTGTAGACTAATCATTGCATTTCAATCAGTTGATCCGAAAAATTATAATATGCTCCATGACTGTATTAAAAATCCATTTCGTTTATAAGGTCAACCGTTATCATTATTTCTAGCACTGGTCTGCTGAGTGCATGTTTGTTGTATTCTGTCAAAAGCTATGAGAATATAAATAAATTACACCATTCGCAGTTGTATTAGAAAGGCATATTAATCAGTGTCAAGTTTCATTATTCCCCATGCTTCTATGCTTGGATTTTTTTTCCTTTCAATATAATTTATGGCATGCTATCCAGCTAAAGTCTCATGGTAAAAAAAACAATGGTTTCAGCTAGGCTGTAATTCGGTTATGTTTTTATCATTTTATCTTGAAATAAGCAGGCAGTGGCAAGTGAAGGTGGTACAGATGATGCTAAAAGAAGAGGAGATGCATTTGCTCGTGCCTTTTCTGCCCACTTGGCAAGGTACCTTCTCAGTCTGTTGCATACTTGTGATTATTGGGTGTGTTTCTTAGCAAAAATAAATGTTATAAGAAACTATGATTTTATTTATTATTGCTGGAGGTATGTTTATAGAGGATCATGACCTTGTGTGCATGTCAAACTCTACCTTCTGTTTGAAAGTGTGCCGTAGGATCTTTTTTTTCCTGCTGCATATATTGCCCTAAAACCCTGCACTCCTGTCATTTTCCAGTTCCTTTCCTGACTGTTCTTTTGTTTCCCTTTTTTCCATTTTTTTTCTTTTTGGTGAGTGGGGAAGCTCGGAGATGGATCACATATGCATGTCTATGTAGTTGCTGCACTATTTTTTTTTCTCCTTCCTGTTCTACTCATATTCGGTCTAAAGTGCCTGGTTAAGTAAGGACGACTTACATTTAAAGCCATTCTTTTTGTTATGTACACTGGTCATTTCCTTTTTCTTTTTAAAAAACTTTTGTATACACCAATGTTTTGCATAACGTTACCTCTTCAATCAGGAAGGCATCAAGTTGTTGGGAAGCTTTTCATTGAACAATTACAATAATTTATAATTTCTATCTGATTTCTTGATCAGAAAAAATGGGCTATACATTGGGAACTCATATATGCATTGGTTGAATTCTTGATAAGGTTGATGGAGGAGCCTGCTGCATATGGAAAGTTGGGGCTAGCTAACCTTTTGGAACTAAGAGAAGAATGCTTGAGGGAATTTCATTTTTTTGATGCCTACAGAAGTATAAAGCTGAGGTAGGAATATGTAAAACAAACTTGTCTTCGATTCTCATGTTTCCAGTATGAGAGATGGAATAATTTTCCAGCACTTAAGCTCATGAGTGTTTTTCTTGTATGTGGGCGTCGTGAGGATGTTTCCTCTGTGCCGTTTGGGTACCTCTTAGAGCCCTACTTGTATAACAAGGGGATGATAGATAGTATGACGATTTTCCCCCTTATTTTTATTTATTTATTAATTGTTTTTGTTAGTAAAATTTTCATTGATGAGAAGCAAGAATTTACAATATGGTACCGGCAAAACTTTACATAGTTTCTGGCCCCCAAACCAACAGTGACTCCAACTACCTATCTTTCAACAAAATTGTTAAGGTCTATGGCATGTTCACGGCTATCTGTCAAGTAGTTTGTTATTTCTGATTCCATGCCAGGGATTTAAAAAGAACCTAATGTTGTCCACTAGATCTTGTGCTACTCTTCCAGCATCACATCCCACTTGTTGATAGATCTTCTGGTTTCTCTCTCCATAAGCGATAGGCTGTTGCTGAAAAACTGAACTCATTAGAGCTCTTTTGGAATTTGACCTTCGAGAATCACAATTTAGCTAGTAGAAATTGAATTGCCACTGATAAATCCTCTTTCGTCATGTTGCACCTTTGTGCACATCATTCCAGACACGTGAAGAATGAACAGGAGAAGAATAGATGTTTATGGTCCTCATGATTGTATCACGTAGAGCAAATCTTTTTGTCTCGGGCCCCAATCCAAAATCTTGTTCAGCATGGATAACCTCTTCCAGCATGCCATCCAAAGAATCATATAGTATCTTGGCAGAGTATGTTTGTTCTAGGCGATATCCTCCAACAGAACCTTGTGTGGATGTGGGCCTGTACTTAACTAGTGCTTTTGACAGAAAATGAGCTGCTACGCCATCAATTTGAGGATTCTATTCCTTCTCGTAACCTTATGGTGTGTACTCACAAGGCCATGAATTCCTCATCCTATCTTCTCCCTTACTGAAAAGTTCCATTTACTCCCAGGACCTGGCATACTGTATTATCCTATCCAATGTTCAGTCATCGTGTCACTGAAAGCATATAGAATCCCGTAACGGTGCCAAGGATTAAGACAGAAGGAAGTAGCAATACCCTTCCAAATGACACTTTTTGAATAAAGGAGTAAATAGATGTTAACGTGGTAGATCTTCCAAATCCAAAAATTCATAGCAGGAGAAGAAATTCGTCCGATGGGCTAACCCTTCGATGTGATGGGATAGACTACTTTTCCAAAAAACTGTCTCTCATGTCCATATTATCTTCATCATAAAAGCATTGATCACTTGTTTGATATAAACTGTCCATCCTTTTACCTATACAGGGAAAATGAGGCGTCACTTGCTGTTTTACCTGATCTGCTGATGGAGCTCGATAGTATGAATGAGGTAGGAGTGGTGCTATATTAGGTTTTTTTTTTCTTTTTCGTTTTGTTTTTGTGGTCTCTAGTGGTAGCTGCTAAGTAATGATGTAGTATCTGGTTTAAGTCATAATTTCATAGAATGGTCTTTTTTCTGGTGTTAATGTTTGTCGAATCTTTATCCTTTTTTTTTTTTGGTGGTCTTCTTGTTGGTTGAGTATTTAATTAGAGGAAGCGATTGAGAAAATACGTCAAGTCCTGGAGAGTTCATTCTCATGCTTAACAATTGCTTTTATGCAGCACAGTCCCACTCGTGTTTGCTACTGTTTGTTGAACCTACTGTAGCGAGGAAGATTTTTGTCATTTTGTCATGTGTTGTACGTTTATTCCTCAGTATTTTTGGATCAGGTGAACCATGTTAGATAATTACATAACTTTATTGCAATTTTGACGTTATTTTTACATTGAGGAAGTAACTTAATGCATGTCTTTTCTAGAACTCAAGCCTTTTCTTTTCTAGTGTTTACAACACTTTCTTTTCTTGTAGGAAGAAAGACTGCTAACTCTTGTTGAAGGTGTTCTTGCCGCTAACATTTTTGACTGGGGATCTCGTGCATGTGTGGAGCTCTATCACAAAGGAACGATCATCGAAATTTATAGAATGAGTCGCAATAAGATGCACAGACCATGGCGGGCAAGTATACCTTTCCTTTTTTTACTCCCCCCTTCTTTTTCTCTTGTTTTGAAATTGATTTGACACTGCTTAAGTGGTTTACATGTTAGAGCTTTCAAGTGAGATTTCAACTTTATGTCCTTTATGTTACAGGTTGATGATTTTGATTCTTTCAAGGAAAGAATGCTTGCCTTCTCTGATAAGAAACCTCGTTATAAAAGAGCTTTGCTATTCGTTGACAACTCAGGGGCCGATGTTGTTCTAGGAATGCTTCCTCTAGCTCGCGAGTTTCTTCGGAATGGGACAGAGGTTAGGTTCCACTTTCCGATGGTTATTCTTTGTGATGCAAGCTAGCATGGAATGGATCCACTCTTCACCTCCAATGTCCTTTTCCACAAGGGTTTAGGCACAAAGAAGTAAACTTCCCCTTGCTTCTGTTCTGTAGAAAACGCCGGCTTAAGCAAATACCTTAGGCTTAAGCGTGCGTTGATAGGTAAACCTTCAAAGGCCCTCCTAGACGGCACTCTTGTCCTTGGCAATCACCCTCAAATTGCTCACTTTTGAGAGTTATTAGCATTTATTTTTGATGCAAAATCAAGAAAACAAGTTTCACTTTTTTGGAGAAGAAAACAAAGAGTTAATTGCATCTGGTATCCAGTCTTTTCCACAAAGTTTTAAGTAGCATCTGTACTTTCATCTAATTCTGTGCACATACTTATTGGTAAAATTAGCACTCGGCATCCGGATGACCTGCTGTTTACCGTTGACTGCTCAAATCGACCGTTGACCTGACTTAACCCCACTTTTAACCCGACGTTAACCACAGTTGTGTATCAGTACTCTCAATAATAAAGGGAAAAAAAAAGAAGCAAACCCCCCCTTTTCCCGTTCCCAAGCACCTCTGCTGAAGCCCTTAATAAATCTTCAAGATCAAAAGCAAGTTTACAGCCCTCAGAAAACACCAATCTACCATCTCCATCAGGGCTACTTGAAACATGTTTCTTTACCTTTTTCAAAGATCTTTCTTTTTGAGAGTTAATTGCATAGGCAGGGTACAAAGATATGCGTAGTTCTTTTGTTTATTTTGGACTGGTATATACCCATCTTCTGTTCCGCTCTCTCCAGGATTACTTCTTCAATTGATCCAACACTCACCAACACAAATACTCTCACTTCCTTCTTTTGCCCAATTCTGTTGGGCTCGATCCTCAGCCTGTTGGTCCATCTGCGGATTCCAGTCACTGTCAAAGATAATCACAGTATCTGCAGTCTGCAGATTCAACCCGAGTCCTCCAACACGTGTGCTAAGAAGGAACATGAAGAATGGAGAATTGGGAGCATTAAATTTCCTAAGTAAAGAACCTTGTTCCTCTGTCTTTGTTGAGCCATCAAGTCTAATATATTTAAAATCGTGAAGTTGCAAATATATCTCAAGAATGTCAATAGGCCGTGTCATTTGAGAGAAAAGGAGGACTCTGTGTCCAGCTCTTTGCAGTTTAGGGAGAAGATGGTCAAGTAGCTCAAATTTTCCAGAAGCTCGAACAATTGCATGTTCAGTACCACCGAAGACATGACCCTTCTCTCCTTCTTCAATTGCAGAGAGGCCGTGTAGAATAATTGGAGGATAAAGAATGATAGAGGCTGTAGAAGTTTTGGGGCATAAAGAATGAGAGTTGGCTGCAGGTTTTAGGTCTATTTTGGAGGGAGGAATCGGTTGGAAGCAATGGAGGGAAGGTGGAATTAACAATGGTTGGGAAAATTTGGGCGCCAAATGTGGTAATCATGAAAAATAAAAGGAATATTGATAAAAACCGCGTATAGGCGGTTAATTTCCGGTATCCAGATGCCGGATGCTAATTTTACCAATAAGTAAGGATGTTCAGAGAATTAGATGAAAGTACAGATGCTACTTAAAACTTTGTGGAAAAGATTGGATATCAGGTGCAATTAACTCAGAAAACAAAATATCAAAATTTTATTACTGTTCTTGTTCCCAAAACCGGCGGCCATAGTCTTATTAAAGCCGAAAAGTTGACCTAGCTAAACAATCCAAAAAGCTTAAACTCTATCCTAAAAGCCTATCAAAAATTTGAAAAGAGATAGAATACAATTTAAACAATCTATCTTGAAAAGTGTAGTTATCTTGGTTCTTTTGAAAAGAGATAGAATATAATTTAAGCTTCAATTTAAACATCAACATTCTTTTGAACATTCCTTTTCAAGCTATCAACATTCTTCTCCACCCTAGTTAACTTTTCTAAACAAGATAAACTCATGTAGACAAGAATCATTAGTAACAGAAAGATCATGAAAATAAAATAAACATAGAAAATAACTCACACGCACAAATATATGCAAGATTATCTAAATGTCTTTGGTTTCAGGTAAATGAACCCAATGCTCGTTTGGTTCATCTTGTACATGCCTATACAAGAAGTTTGCAATGTCAATCTCAAGTTGTATAGTTTGGCTTCTTGTCATGGTCCAGAGTCAAAATGATGGAATCCTTGATTCGCATCACTTTGTTAGCAGCATGAAGGGACTGTCCTTATCTAAGCTCTCATCAGTTGCTTTCCTTTCGTTGCTAGCTGGCCAATTTGTTGGTAAACATACAGGGGTTGTTAGTAGCAATTGCAGATCGGGCATAAAAATGTTACTAAAAAATAGCTAATTCATTTGCTTATGTTGTCTAGCTGTGCTAGTTGAAGGTGTGCTGCTACACTCTGCAATTGCTGCCTCTGCTAAAAAACCGTTTTGCATGTGTTATAAGTCAACATTTGAGAGGAGGGGTGGGGGGGAATGTTGTCTATAAATGTTTAAACAACTCTTTTTTTTTTTTTTTTGGTAAGTTTGTTTAAACGACTCTTTTTGTGCGAGCATTAAAGTGAGGCCATGACTTACCATAACTCGCAGAGATGATGGATGTTGGTGGCTTTTTCGTCCATTTGATTTTGATTCTTTTTTTTCAGGTTGTGCTGGTGGCAAACTCCCTGCCTGCCATAAATGATATTACTGCTATGGAGTTGCCTGATATCATTGCTGAAGCAGCAAAGGTATGTCAAACCATTTAATTTTAAATACCATGATCTCTATGGTCATGCAGTAAAGGAGAAGCTTAGGCCCATGTCCTTTGATACTGGGATCCTCTTGCTATTACTATCTCGAGTTTCACTTTTTGAGAACTTAATATTCATCTATATGTCAATTCAGATGTGTCGTAGGTCCTAGTTTTATCACAAACGTAGTTGAGAGCTGAGAAAACCCGTCTCTTATTGCATGCACCCAGTCAATGTAACATAGGTGTTAGCTTCTTGACTCATTTTATTATATCAGCTGCTTTCTATGGCACAAGATAAATTTGATTGATTCTTACTCTCAGGCTTGTCTAGACTAGATTAATTGACCTTGTCTTCATTTTTTCTATTTTTTTGGGGTGGTGGGGGTGGGGGAGTGGGATTTGGATTTGGATTTTTGGTAAGATCGATGCGTCTTCTCAACTCTGTCAAAGCAGTATTGCCCTTGCTTCACCATTGGATATTATGTTCTGTCAAATTCTGCAGAAGCCTTGACGGTGGCTTTAACAATAGTTGCACTTTGGTTGTTTCCAGCACTGTGATGTTATCCGTGGAGCAGCTGAAGCAGGAGGCCTTCTTATGGATGCAATGATAAACATCCAAGATGGTTCCAAGGATAATTCTTCTTCAGTTCCTTTGATGGTGGTTGAGAACGGATCTGGGAGTCCTTGCATAGACTTGAGACAGGTCAGCTCAGAGTTAGCGGCTGTTGCTAAAGAGGCTGATCTGGTAAGTGGGTTATTGTTATTATGATTGTCGTCGTCGTCGTTTTTTATTATCTGGTACGTTTATGGTAAGATGTTTGCCTTGTTTATTCATGAAGTGGCTTATTCAAAAGAATACTTGCTACAGTTTTGTCTCTTCCTGTTACAGAAAGTAAAAAAAAAAGGGAAAAGAAAAAGAACTGAATCTTTCTGGTTTGCTACATTTCTTGGGTGAATTCATTAGTATTCAAAGTTGCGTGTTTGGCCTTTTTTTTTTTTTTTGTTTTTTTTGGTGGGGGGGGGGGGGGGGGGGGGGCTAGCAGTTGCATTTTTAGGAATGCGTAACGTCATTTTAGTTTGGAGTTCGAATTTCTCAACTCTTGTTGAATGTGGAAAAAATCATCACCTTTTGCTTTGCATCTGTTTGAAGTTTTTATTCTTGGGGCTCTATCTTTCTCCTTTCCCTTTTCAGTTCCCCTTGTATTAACTTGGAACAAATTTATGCAGTGATACAGATGTCTTCCTTTTGTATTCCCGTGATAGGAATCCTATGCTTCATATTTGTCCTGTGCAGGTAATTTTGGAAGGCATGGGGCGATCCCTGCATACAAACTTCAATGCACGATTCAAGTGTGATGCTTTAAAGGTAGGTCTTTTCTCACCACCCTTAGTACTTAATGATTAGGCATTTCTACTACTACGCATGCGTCGCCAAAGCTGAGTTTCGCTTTTCCCTTCATCGATGGTGAGAGCCACCTGTGTTTCACCTGAAGTTCTCCAATTCATCATGAAATGAAATTATAGCATAAAATTACATAGTGAATAATATACACCAGTATAAACTAGGCAGCAAAAAACGTTATTCTTTCACTCATTAGTCTACTATCATTTACGTTATAATCTCAAGATAAAAACACGTTTTATTCTTCATTTGGTGATCCTGTAATATTATCTGCACAGCTGGCTATGGTGAAAAATCAGAGATTGGCAGAGAAGTTGGTGAAAGGAAAAATATACGATTGCGTATGCAGATTTGAGCCAGCAAGCTAGAAGTTCCAGTTTGAAATGCTTCTCTGGTTATAATTTGTATTCTCTGTTCCTGGTCAACTGCTAGCTTTGATTTAATCTCAAAACTTCCATAGGAATTTCCTCTACAAATTTTGGTCTTAGTTATAGCCTATAGCTTTTGTACTAAAGACATTGCAGTGATGTGTTAAATAATGTTAAGGTTTTCCCCCCAAAAAAATTAGTGCGAAGATTTTCCGTATTGATATAATACTTTCATTTTTTTTACATTCAAAATCAATGTCTTACTTTTTTTTGCTTGTATTCTATTCTTTTTCCCAATGAATGTAATGCGGACAAGTGTAGCAATCCACAGTAAATACGTAGGTTTAGATATACAGTAAATACATGTACTCAATATACATACATATAGATAACAAACTAAGGTAGTATAAATTATCAGAAACAAACTCAGTTACTAGTTTAGCAAAATTTAGCCGTTCGATGTGGTAACCGTTTCACTTGCAATTATAGCTAATGCTGAGAATCTGCCTATTTGAAAGCAACCTTTACCTGGAGCTCACGAAAAGTAAAAAGGAAGGCACTTAGGGCCAAGGGGGCAAAAATTATTTTAGCGGCTACGGTGTAGTATATATGGTAGGCGCGGAATAGATACATTTTCGAAAACATAGTTTTTGTATCTAGGGATGTAGTACATAGAATATACACTCATGTGTACATAGTAATGTATAAGCTCTTTCTTCACATTTTAGACATGGACAATACTTCTATTTTTTAAAATAGCTTACATTACTGAGTAGTTCATGTAGATCGCAGACTGTTCTACAAGTAGGGTTATTGTATGTCATACATCCTTTTGATGTCTTGATATTTTGGTAATATAAATTTGTTTTTTATCCAAAAAAGTATGATGAATACATACAAAATTACCTTTTGAATTTCTATATGGTATTAGAGATTCAAGCAAAAATTATTCAAAAATGACTACTTCATCATCTTCTACTTCTAACAGATCGAAGTCTTTTCATTTTTGATCAAGAATCAGAACCAGAGTCTCATGGTTCCTCTTCATTTGATAGTCTTTCTATTGTCATAACCACCCACAAACTCAATAAAAACAACTAGCTCTCTTGGTCTAGGGCAGTTGAGATGTTTGATTGGTACAGACGAAGAGTATTATTTCTTTGACGTTGTCGTGCACTTGATCCAGCCTTCAGAACATAAAAATAAGAGAATAGCAATGACCATGTCTTTGTTAATTGGTTCCATGCTCATTGAGATAAGTGAGGACTTTATGATACATAAAACAATTGCTGAAATATGGATAGTCGTACAAGTCATGTATTTAGAAATAGGCAATACATCTGAGTTGTATGCAATTGAAGTGCAGCTTCATGACATTAAACAAGGTGAGTGACTTAGCAATCACTAAGTACTATTCCTAGTTGACAATAGCGTCGCAATAAATTTATGTGTTTGAAACACATCAATAGACCTGCAACAAAAATGCTCAATTATACAAAACAATTACTGCAAAAAAAGAGTGTTCAGGTTCCTCAATGGATAACATCACACTTGGATGGTTTCAGATTATGTGACTAGTGGTGGCACCTTCGACTCTCTTATAAATTATTTTCTACACCCAAGTACGTCAAAATAGCTAATGGTGTCTCGTTAAAAGTTACAGGATGAAGGACAATAGTGATTAATAAAGACAGATTTTGTATAAAGTTCTATATGTTTCTAACTTCAGCTTTAACCTTATACATGTAGATTAATTAGCTAAAGAAAATCATTATCTTGCTATTTTTTCACCTTCAGAATGACTATTTCAGAAATTAAATATGAAGGAGGAATGCTAAAAATGTTAATGGGTTCATACTTCAGAGAGAAATGTGCAGAACAAGAAACAATGAAGATTGAGGCTGATGAATTTGGGGTATTTTGCAATACTACTACGACTGAATCTTGTACTAGTACTTATCAATCTAGGGATTAGAAGAATAGTTGATCCTAATTTTGTATATCTCAAAAATTATCGACAAACTTCTTTGTTACGACAATCTTGTGAAGAATGACAACTAGCTAAGCATCAAATGTATCCTACAAAAATATATAAACCTACACATCCTTTTTAGTTAATGCATACAGGCATGTAGGGAACTTAAAGAGTAACTAATATTAGTAAAACTAGATGGTTTATCACCATTGCAGATGATCAAAAATACCACGTGGGTGTATTCAATGAAACATAAGACAAAAGTAGGGATGATATTCAAGAACTTCTTCAATCTCATAAAGACACAGTTTGGAATTTCAATTAAGACTTTAAGATCTGATAATGAGACTGAATATATAGATAAAATGATCAAATAGTTTATGCATGAAGAGGGAATATGCCATTAAACCTCCTGTACAAAATACACCCAATAGAATTAGTAGCTGAAAGGAAAAAACCAACATGTGTGAGAGATAATCATAACACTTATGTCTTCTATTAAAGTTCTTAATTTCTATTGGGGTGAGGTAGTACTCGCAGCTACTTAATGAATAGACTATAGAATTATCATGTAAGACTCCTAAGCAGGTATTATTAGAAATTTATCCTCATACTAATTTATTGTCAGAATTACTTTTTAAACTATTTGGATATATTGTTTATGTGCAGTTACAGTCACATCTTAGAAGTAAACTTGACCGTAGAGCAATCAAATGAATATTCATTGGTTATTTTGGAACACCAAAATGATGATGTGTTACTGTCCTACCTTAAGAAAAACCTATGCTACACTAAATGTTACATTCGATGAAAATATTGTATTCTATAGTAATTATAGCAGAACATGTTATAGTCAAAATCAAGATAATACCTGGAGATTGATATAGGTAGTATACCTAATATGGAGCAAAATAAGAATTTATCTCATATAGAGAATTCATCTATGACAGATAAATCTGAGGACATGAGTAGTTTACTGAGGAACAATACTCCCATAACAAAAGCACACACAAGAAGGCATATACAAGAAAACAATAATACTGAAGTAGACAATCATGAGGTAATACCTTTTCATAATATAATAATAAAAAATGCCATAGATAGTGTACCCTTGACGTAGCTTATCTATTGCTCTAAGGAAAGGCGTAAGAAAGTGTATTAAGCGTCCTCTGTATAATTTTATATCTTATAAAAATCTGAAAGCACAGTTTAAAAATTTTACAAGTACTTTAGAAACAACTATTATACCTAAAGATACACATGAAGCATTAAATATACCTTCTTGGAAATAGCCTGTAAATGAAGAAATGAAAACCTTAATTAAGTACCGTACTTGGGAACTACTTCCTATAATAAAAGGCATCAGACTAGTTAGGTGCATATGGTTATTTATATTAAAATATAACGCAGATGGAAGATAAATAGACAAGAGTAGGAGCTAAAGAATTCACACAAACATATGGTATTGATTATTCAGAGACATTTTCACATATTGGTAAACTAAATACTATAAGGATAATATTCTCTTTAGACATGAATCTAGATTCGAAGTCGTATCAATTAGAATGAAAAATACTTTCTTAAATGGAGATTTACAAGGAGTGTGTATGTGTATACATCATGGTTTGATTAACATATCGAACAGTAACATAGTATGTAGGTTTAAGAACTCTTTGTATGGACTTAAACAATCATATAAAACATACTTTCGAAAATTCACTAAAGTTGTAAAGGAGTACGGTTTCAAACAAAGTCACAATGATCACGCCGGTTATGAGATCTCCAAGATGTCAGGTTGTTCGTTGGTTGCATCCTCCTACTGGACGATATATATTGAACGTTGACGGCGCCCATGGGAGAATATCTGCTGCTGCGGGAGTAATACTAAGAGATTGTCGGGGTTCTTTTGTGGGAGCAATTTTGTTTCATTTACCACTCCGACTCCTACTGAGGCGGAGCTACAGGCTGCTTTTTTAGCTTTATTATTTTTTGCCCGTTTTTGGCCTCCAATTGATGTTGAAGTGGATGCACAAGAAATTTTGCGTCAAGTACATCAGGGTCATTCACGTATGGCCATTGTCTTCCGTGATCTTTTGCACTCTTTGTCCTTATCTCTGTCCTACATACCTAGGGAGGCGAACAAAACAACACTAGCTCAATATGGTGAGATTCGGAATCTTTTCACAATATTTCGGAGCATTTCAGAGTTACCACCAGTTGTCCGAGCTAGTGTTAAGACATACTGTAGCGCCCCGGCCCGATACAGTCATCGGAAACAGTGCACCCGCCGTAGCCTACTATGAGAACTACGAAGCGTCAAGCAGATCAAGCGTATGTCCTTCATAATGTAAGATAAAAACCAGCGGAAACGTCATAAAATTTAAACCTTCATCGTCGATAATACATCCAGAAACTGCAGCGGAAATAAAAGGTGTTTGTTCATCTAGCCAACATAAGTTTTAGAACAACATAATAACAATGAGTTTCCAAACTTAAAGAAAGTAGTCCAGCATCTATCTATTCCCATGTCCATCATCCCATTGAGCCCACTCGCCGACGTCTTCGATAAATATCAACTCATATCCAGGCTCCCCTGAAAAGGAATAGAGTGACTGTTCTTAGCGAAATTATCGCCAGCAAGTAACCCGTCTATACACCTTACGGAATCACACACGTCGAGTCACCAGTGTATAAATCATTGCCCAAAATATAGGTGCTCGGGTTAACAAATAGCATCTCAAAAAGAATCTCTCAAAACAGATAAAACACATATATGTACACAGATACGGGAACCAACATGTATTAAACAACGTATCACATAAGCAAATCATAGACTAACCACGTTTCTTGCATGTCAAGTCTTATGCTTCGTGTATCATGATGCATGTACTTCTTTAAAATCACACACAACACCCATGCATGTGTCTTCGTTCATAAACATGTCATGCATGTCATTTCACAAAACATTTCATCACTTTACATATCATATTCTTCGCGTAGCAGAACTTTATACCCTGTGGGTGATCAGTCCACAGCAAACATAACTTTATACCCCGTGCTGAAAGGTCCAAGGCCCCATTACATATATCATATATCCGTGCTGAAAGGTCCACGGCCCCATTACATATATCATATATCCGTGCTGAAAGGTCCACGGCCCCATTACATATATCATATATCCGTGCTGAAAGGTCCACGGCCCCATAAAATAACTTTATTTTCCGTGCTGATAGGTCCACGGCCCCATAAAATAACTTAATTTTCCGTGCTGATAGGTCCACGGCCCCATAAAATACTTTATACCCTGCTGTTGATTCACAGATCACGCTTTTATACCCTGCTTTCGCAGGCGTGACTTTTATACCCTGCGATCAACCAGCAGCCATCTTGTCTTTCGAAAACTTCAAACTATTCTTGTAAACACATGTTCTTTCGCAAAGCAATTTTCAAATCAAATGCAAGTGCCCATGTCATGATGCAGAATGCTCATGTAACATCATATCAAACGTATAAACATGCACACACACTTTACATATCAAGTACAAAGTCATGAATCCCTATTACATTCTGCTCGTATTATTTCATGCCCCTTCGTATTACGAAATTATCTCGAGTTCACACTTAACCTTGCTCGTTCATACTTCCTCAAACACACCCTTTTCGTACCATTTTGTGCTCTTTCATATTGCTAACTCACTTTGGATTCATACCTAACTTTACTCATTCACACTTAACGTTTACTACTCAAATACACCTCATTCATACCGCTTCATGCCCTTTTGTATCACGAATCCTCTTCGAATTCATACTTAACCCTACTCATTCACACTTAATGTTTACAACTCTAGCACACTTTCAAACACTTTGTAATTCATGAACAATGGAAGATAATAAAGGTATCCCACACACTCATCTTACATATCAAGCATACGGTCTTGCACCTCAAACACTCCCTGTTTGTATCTTCCCAAGTCCGTTCGTCTCACTAATTCACTTGGGATTCAATCTTATTCTTAGTCAATCTTACCATCTATTCCTCATTTACACCTCAAATACCCTTGCATTTTATGTTCAAAGAAAGTGTATAAAGTTGCTACACTTACATAGGGCACCTAAAGGGTCAAAAAGACTTCCAGTATACTTGGAACGCCGCATGAGGCGCCTAAAGTGACATAGAGCGCCTATACTAGGCGTTCGAAGTGTTCGAGGATGTGCCGTAGACATTGAACGCCTACATGAAGCGCCTAATGAGACATTGAACGCTACATTAGGCGCCTAATGTGACATGAAATGCCTAATGTAGGTGTTCGAAGTGTTCTGACGGTTCTAAATTGCAGTTTTTCTGTACGGGAAAGCTTCAGGACACATTGAACGCTACATTAGGCACCTAATGTGACATAGAGCGCCTAATGTAGGCGTTCGAAGTGTTCTGATGATGCCAAACTGCAGTTTTTCTGCAGTAACTTCCTCTCCAACACCCTCCTTCTTCAACCTTCCATTTTCAACACTTAAAGATCCATCTTAATGTCTAGATTCATCTTACTTAACACACATCTAAACATGAATTGATGCCTAGTCATGCCTAGCAATATCCACTCTAGCCTTCAATCATTCACAACCTTCAAAAGATCTCATCAACTTTCCTAACAAAACAAGACTACAGCAATGTCATCACTCATCTCTCAATTTCCTGCACTTACTCTCAACGTCTAAGTGTAGACAATCAACATAAGAGTAGAGCAAGACAATAAGCACGTCAAAATATACACTTTTATGGGCATGTTTGACAAACAATAAAGCACCACACAACTGTTTTCAGAAATATGGCCCAAAGAGCAAGACTTTACACAATTAGCAACAAGACTTACATATAGCAAAGCATTTAAGATAGAAAAGACAAGAATACTAATGTGTGATTCATGTTTTCTCTTTGTAAGAACATAGGGCCTTAAGTATCAAAATTTACGTAAAGCATATAGAAAGATTACTTGCCTTGGTTTCTAGTTAATCTTACGGATTTACTGCAGAATTTCAGTGAAGATTGCACCTAGGTTGGCCTTCTTCCTTCCTTTTTCCTTCCTCTCTTCTTCTTCTTCCTCTCCTTTCTCCTTCTCTTTACTCCTGCGGTTTTCCCCTCTTCTTTTTGATGGTATAACCGTCCCATAAGGCTGAGATGGAGAGTTATACTAAATTTTGGTAACTCCCCTATCTCCTAGTAGGGACTAGTTTAGTAATTTCCCTTAATTTTCCATTAATTCTACTTTTAACCCCTTCTTCTTATTTTCTATATTTTAAGTAACTAAATTTCACAATCTACATCATTAATTAAGTTGCATTCAAGATTGACCTAGAGTGTTGAATGTCGTGCTTAAAAGTCACGGGGTGTAACATTCCACCCCCCTTACAAAAAGTTTCGTCCTCGAAACTTACGTACCTTAGTCAAAGATTTGAGGGTACTTCTCCCGCATTTGTTCCTCGAGTTCCCAAGTGGCCTCACGTTCCGTGTGGTTGCTCCACTGGACTTTCACATAAGGGATCACTCGCCTCCTCAACACTTGATCCTTTCGGTCCACAATTTTCACGGGTACCTCCTCATATGTAACATCGTCCTTGAGTTCCAACGGTTGAGCTTCAAGTACATGACTTGGATCCGCCACGTACTTCCTTAATTGTGACACGTGGAACAGATTGTGAACTTGCGCCAATACCGGAGGCAATGCCAACCTATATGCCAAGGCTCCTACCTTCTCAAGTATTTCATAAGGACCAATAAAACGAGGGCTTAACTTGCCTTTTACTCCAAACCTCATGACGCCCTTCGTAGGTGATACCTTCAAATAAACTTTTTCACCCACATCAAATTCCAATGGTCGTCGTTTGGAATCTGTCCAACTCTTGCTGCGATCCTGAGCCGCCTTGAGTCTTTCCCGGATAACTTTCACCTTATCTAGCGTTTTCTCCAATAGCTCAGGTCCCGTGATGGTCCTCATGCCCACTTCGTCCCAATAAACCGGGGACCTACATTTCCTTCCGTACAACGCTTCAAAAGGAGCCATGTCAATTGCACTGTGGTAAATATTGTTATAAGAAAACTCCATCAGTTTCACCATTCCGTCCCAACTCCCTTTGAAATCCAACACGCAAGCCCTTAGCATATATTCCAAGGTCTGAATAGTCCGCTTGGACTGTCCATCGGTTTGTGGATGATAGGATGTACTCATCCTTTACCCAGGGCTCTCTAGAATACTATCCAGAGCTTGGAAGTGAATCGTTGATCTCGGTCAGACACTATACTTATTGGAACACCCTGTAGGCTGACAATGTTGTCCATATCTAAACTTACCACCTTCCGAGAAATACTTCCCTGGAGACCGATAGAAAATGTGCAGATTGGTCGATCGATCCACAATCACCAAAATCATGTTATATCCACTTCTTGTTTTCGGTAATCAACCACAAAGTCCATAGTAATAAGTTCCTATCTCTACCCTGGAAGCTCCAACAGTATCACTAATCCACTAGGTTCTTGGTGTTTAGTCTCAACTTACTGACACGCCAGACCTCTCCCAATGAACTCCGCAATGTGTCTCTTCATCTTACACCACCAATAATATTATTAGCGATCCTTGTACATTCTGGTGCTACCATGATTTATTGATAACCTCGAGCTGTAAGCCCCCTACAAAATTTCTTTCCTTAGCTCATCTAAATCATGTACACACATTTTTTCCTCTAACATAAGTTCCTGTCCACCTTGGTCTGAAATCCATCAATCTGACTATACCTCAGTTTCCTAGCAATATCACCCACATTCCTATTCTTCTTTCGAGCTTCTTTCAACCAATCCATTAAACTCGGGGTGACGATCACTGATGCGAAAACATTACTATAGAGTCAACAGAAACCAAGCTAAATTCTTCTATTTCTCTCTCAAGTGGTGACTGTCGCGCATGGTTAGATTTTCCGTTTAATACATTGGCCACTTTATTAGCTCTTCCTGGATGGTAGTTAATGGTTAAGCCGTAGTCCTTTTGTAGTTCCAACACTCTTAGTTGTCTCATGCTTAGCTGTTCTGAGGCATACACGATAACTCGTTCGTATTGCATCAAAACACAGTCTACAAGTGAAGTATCAACTAAACTCAATTTGGATGGAAAGTCATAACTTACGCTACAGTTTATGTACCTAGACTGTTTTTTTTGACCCATCACTACATAACACAACCCATCAATACCAGAAGGTTGAGCCAATACTGGAGCTATGGTTAACCTCCTCTTACGCTCCGTAAAGATTCTCTCGCATTATGCTGTCCACTCAAACTTGGACTTCTTTTGAGTAAGGCAATTGAGAAACATCGCTATTGTCGAGAATCCCTCGACAAACTTCCTATAATAACTAGCTAGATCCAAGAAACGCCGACTTCGATGTCATTCGTAGATCTAGACCACTTGGTAATAAGTTCAACTTCCTTCAATCAACAGCAATTCCCTTGAAAGGTTATACCATCCATCACAGAATTCTTAACTGTCACTTGTTTTAATCGATAGTCAATGTTGATGTGAAATCGTAATTTGATCTTGGACGCTTGGACACAGTATGAAATCTCCAACTATTCTGGTGAACCACAAAGGCGCTTAACAAATCCCTTTGCCACAAAAGAGGGGTTCACGCCGCTATCAAAAGTACATTGGTGAATATCTTGTTCACCAAAATTGTACCTCATACCACATCGGCGACTTCCAAATATCCATGGCAATCATGACATTAACGCAGACATTCGTCCTCGGTTGCTGAGCGACTTCTCCTAGAGCATTCTTTCTCATCTCTGAGCAATCTCGAATAAGGTTTCCCACCTGTCCGCATCGATAACATGCTCTTTCCAACTTCCTACATTCGCCGACATGACCCTTATTGAAGTGCAGCAAACTCTTCCAACCTGCTGTACAACTAAATTCTGTTGTGGGGGTCTATGAAATTTTCTCAACCGAGCCTCTCTTCAGAACCTTGATCCAACGTCCTGGCCTGCCACCAACTCAAATCTCTTCTCTTAACCTCTTACCTTTGTCGGAGTATCCTGCATCGGCCTTTCTTGCCGCCACTCTGCGGAAATCATTCTCGACGTGAAAACATGCATCCATCATGTCCTCGTATGTTCTCATCCATGCGTTTACAATTGCTGACTGAATTCTTGAGTCCAAACCTCATTCGAATTTTGTCATCTTTAAGCGATTATTAAGCATAATCGCAGGAGCAACTTACCCAAAGCATGGACATGGTCGGCATACTCCGACATTATCATCCGACTCTGTTTTAGCCCGTCGAACGCCCTTATCTTGTCTAAGATCGCTGTCTTGGGCACGTAATACTTCAGAAAAGTATCACAAAGTTGTATCCAAGAGATCAATGGGGTCTGACAATTTAAATTATTATAGAAATTTAAATGATATACGCGCTCGCACACACCCAACCCAGATCATACTTAGACTCTAGAAAATCAGCACTTATAACTAAGGATCAACCTTAAGGGAGAATCATATCTTAGGTGTCTAAAAGATCATGAACCTAAGTTTCCGAGATAGATCTGAAGCCTAGGCTCTGATACCACCTGTAGCGCCCCGGCCCGATACAGTCATCGGAAACAGTGCACCCGCCGTAGCCTACTATGAGAACTACGAAGCGTCAAGCAGATCAAGCGTACGTCCTTCATAATGTAAGATAAAAACCAGCGGAAACGTCATAAAATTTAAACCTTCATCGTCGATAATACATCCAGAAACTGCAGCGGAAATAAAAGGTGTTTGTTCATCTAGCCAACATAAGTTTTAGAACAACATAATAACAATGAGTTTCCAAACTTAAAGAAAGTAGTCCAGCATCTATCTATTCCCATGTCCATCATCCTATTGAGCCCACTCGCCGACGTCTTCGATAAATATCAACTCATATCCAGGCTCCCCTGAAAAGGAATAGAGTGACTGTTCTTAGCGAAATTATCGCCAGCAAGTAACCCGTCTATACACCTTACGGAATCACACACGTCGAGTCACCAGTGTATAAATCATTGCCCAAAATATAGGTGCTCGGGTTAACAAATAGCATCTCAAAAAGAATCTCTCAAAACAGATAAAGCACATATATGTACACAGATACGGGAACCAACATGTATTAAACAACGTATCACATAAGCAAATCATAGACTAACCACGTTTCTTGCATGTCAAGTCTTATGCTTCGTGTATCATGATGCATGTACTTCTTTAAAATCACACACAACACCCATGCATGTGTCTTCGTTCATAAACATGTCATGCATGTCATTTCACAAAACATTTCATCACTTTACATATCATATTCTTCGCGTAGCAGAACTTTATACCCTGTGGGTGATCAGTCCACAGCAAACATAACTTTATACCCCGTGCTGAAAGGTCCAAGGCCCCATTACATATATCATATATCCGTGCTGAAAGGTCCACGGCCCCATTACATATATCATATATCCGTGCTGAAAGGTCCACGGCCCCATTACATATATCATATATCCGTGCTGAAAGGTCCACGGCCCCATTACATATATCATATATCCGTGCTGAAAGGTCCACGGCCCCATAAAATAACTTTATTTTCCATGCTGATAGGTCCACGGCCCCATAAAATAACTTAATTTTCCGTGCTGATAGGTCCACGTCCCCATAAAATACTTTATACCCTGCTGTTGATTCACAGATCACGCTTTTATACCCTGCTTTCGCAGGCGTGACTTTTATACCCTGCGATCAACCAGCAGCCATCTTGTCTTTCTAAAACTTCAAACTATTCTTGTAAACACATGTTCTTTCGCAAAGCAATTTTCAAATCAAATGCAAGTGCCCATGTCATGATGCAGAATGCTCATGTAACATCATATCAAACGTATAAACATGCACACACACTTTACATATCAAGTACAAAGTCATGAAACCCTATTACATTCTGCTCGTATTATTTCATGCCCCTTCGTATTACGAAATCATCTCGAGTTCACACTTAACCTTGCTCGTTCATACTTCCTCAAACACACCCTTTTCGTACCATTTTGTGCTCTTTCATATTGCTAACTCACTTTGGATTCATACCTAACTTTACTCATTCACACTTAACGTTTACTACTCAAATACACCTCTTTCATACCGCTTCATGCCCTTTCGTATCACGAATCCTCTTCGAATTCATACTTAACCCTACTCATTCACACTTAATGTTTACAACTCTAGCACACTTTCAAAAACTTTGTAATTCATGAACAATGGAAGATAATAAAGGTATCCCACACACTCATCTTACATATCAAGCATACGGTCTTGCACCTCAAACACTCCCTGTTTGTATCTTCCCAAGTCCGTTCGTCTCACTAATTCACTTGGGATTCAATCTTATTCTTAGTCAATCTTACCATCTATTCCTCATTTACACCTCAAATACCCTTGCATTTTATGTTCAAAGAAAGTGTATAAAGTTGCTACACTTACATAGGGCACCTAAAGGGTCAAAAAGACTTCCAGTATACTTGGAACGCCACATGAGGCGCCTAAAGTGACATAGAGCGCCTATACTAGGCGTTCGAAGTGTTCGAGGATGTGCCGTAGACATTGAACGCCTACATGAAGCGCCTAATGAGACATTGAACGCTACATTAGGCGCCTAATGTGACATGAAGTGCCTAATGTAGGTGTTCGAAGTGTTCTGACGGTTCTAAATTGCAGTTTTTCTGTACGGGAAAGCTTCAGGACACATTGAACGCTACATTAGGCGCCTAATGTGACATAGAGCGCCTAATGTAGGCGTTCGAAGTGTTCTGACGTTGCCAAACTGCAGTTTTTCTGCAGTAACTTCCTCTCCAACACCCTCCTTCTTCAACCCTTCCATTTTCAACACTTAAAGATACATTTTAACGTCTAGATTCATCTTACTTAACACACATCTAAACATGAATTGATGCCTAGTCATGCCTAGCAATATCCACTCTAGCCTTCAATCATTCACAACCTTCAAAAGATCTCATCAACTTTCCTAACAAAACAAGACTACAGCAATGTCATCACTCATCTCTCAATTTCCTGCACTTACTCTCAACGTCTAAGTGTAGACAATCAACATAAGAGTAGAGCAAGACAATAAGCACGTCAAAATATACACTTTTATGGGCATGTTTGACAAACAATAAAGCACCACACAACTGTTTTCAGAAATATGGCCCAAAGAGCAAGACTTTACACAATTAGCAACAAGACTTACATATAGCAAAGCATTTAAGATAGAAAAGACAAGAATACTAATGTGTGATTCATTTTTTCTCTTTGTAAGAACATAGGGCCTTAAGTATCAAAATTTACGTAAAGCATATAGAAAGATTACTTGCCTTGGTTTCTAGTTAATCTTACGGATTTACTGCAGAATTTCAGTGAAGATTGCACCTAGGTTGGCCTTCTTCCTTCCTTTTTCCTTCCTCTCTTCTTCTTCTTCCTCTCCTTTCTCCTTCTCTTTACTCCTGCGGTTTTCCCCTCTTCTTTTTGATGGTATAACCGTCCCATAAGGCTGAGATGGGGAGTTATACTAAATTTTGGTAACTCCCCTATCTCCTAGTAGGGACTAGTTTAGTAATTTCCCTTAATTTTCCATTAATTCTACTTTTAACCCCTTCTTCTTATTTTCTATATTTTAAGTAACTAAATTTCACAATCTACATCATTAATTAAGTTGCATTCAAGATTGACCTAGAGTGTTGAATGTCGTGCTTAAAAGTCACGGGGTGTAACACATACGGAATTCCTCACTTGCACCATGGATAACACTCTCTTTTAAGTGTTGCTTGTATCATATTATGATATGGGCAACCTGAGTAATCTCATTTCCCTACTATTTTTCTGATTATCATTTGCCTTCTTTACACTTGTGGTCTTTGGCTCTTTTATGCTGTTGGTTTCCTGTGTCTGCGGATGCAGACAACACGTGTATTTTCTTTCCACCTCTCGGCCTTTACTTATATGTGGTGATTATCCACTTGTTGTTGCTCACCTCCTTATTATGTGTTTATCGCATGGGTTCATGGTGGCTGGTATGTTGGAGTTCATACTGCTGGATTTATTGCATTCGGTCATTGCCTCGATATACATGGCTCCATATTGTGGATTGCTCTTGATGCTTCTATATATGCCTTCATGCTATTAGGATCAACGGAGTTTCCGCTGGAATACATCTCTCATGGGCTTGTGTGGACATATCTAGCCTTTCACATTCTATATGTCTTTCGACGGGCTTTACGTTATGTTATCACTCCAATTATATAAATATGTACGCTTTTCCCTTCGCGAAGGTTTTATCCACAAGGGTGGTTTTTCTTTTCAAGGTTTTAATGCGGCATATCATATATGGTTGGAGACTGACATTCATTAGTTCTTTGCATTCACTTTTTTCATATGATGACTACTGATCTATTATGTATTCCTCCGCCATAAGTGAGGCATAACAATACAAAATTTTCATTCAAATATATTTTTGGTGAAAGACGGGCGGTACCGTCTGGGTGTTTTATTAATATATTAAACCTCACTTGTGGCGGGAGAATACTGTGATTACATAATGCTCCTAGCCATAGAGGGGACTCTCCCAAACTAAACATAAAAGATAAATGAAAATGCATAAGAAATGTAAAATAGAATACAATAATAAACTATAAATTAATAAAATAGATACAAAACAATCTAGTCCAATTTGATGGGAGCTATCGCAGGGCCTGGAGTTGGAGAGCAGATATAACTTCGGAGTTGGAGCACGAAACCTTCGCCACTGATACATAATGTACCTCAGGAAAACAAACATATAAATTGTTACATATGTGAAAAGCCAAATAAATCCGAAATCAAAGTGTATAGGAAAAGCGAATTGAATACCCAAGTTGCCCATAGCCAAGATAGGTACGAGCCAAAAGAATAGTATTCCATTCCAGCGGCTATCAGCTAGAGCACAGTCATCGATGGATCCAGGTGAATGTAGGACGAACCTCAGCAAGGATGAGATATAAGACATCAGCCAGGTGACAAACTGTGAAATTCAGAGAAGATAATCATAATGCGAAACATACTCGGCCGCCTGCATCACGAGAAAGGAAAGGAGTGCTGCCGCCATGAAACCGTTATGAACGAATGTATGGTGTATTAATATCCGTCTACAAGCTACCATGGGCCATAGGGGAAGATCCGCAAGATTGTTAAAGATACCCGGGTGACTCTGCATAACTCCATTCTGCGCTAGAAAATGTGCTACTGAATTACCCTCTCGGGTATATATGATAGCGTCACTCGCATAAGGGTGAAAATGCGCTGCAGTCGTTCGTAGTCCATGCCCAATCGCGTTGAAAGTGTGACCTGTTCATTAATCAAAGTTAACAAGCTTGACAGTCTATCTCAATGTGTATATCATAGTATCCGGCTGTCGCAAAGAAAATAAGTGAGAATAGCATAGCCTACAACTGTGCATGCAACAGCGTCAACACCGGTAAAGGAAAATAAATGGTCCGAATCAGTTGGACTGCATCGTCATGCAGAACCGCCCCTCTAGCCGCACCTCTGAAGCCTGCTGAAGCATCTATATTAAGCTTGAGCTTACCTGTGGGTGGTAATCTCCATCTAATAGTGCGTATCTGTCGTGATCGTAAAGGAGGCGAATAATGCGCCTCTAGTAAAGGTTGAAGTGACGCCGCAAATTTACGTCCCCAGATAGAGGAACACCATGAAAATATTCCAATTTCATTCATATATATATATATACATATATATATAGACACACATACATATAAAAACATGTAACACATCTACTTGTTTCATAAATAGGCCTTAAGGTCGTGTATTACATCTTTACATATATATATATATATATATATATATATATATATATATATATATATCTCCATAAACATGTAACAATTTATTTATTCCATATTTAGGCTTTGTGGTTGAAAGTTGTGTTATCCACGTAGATACAGAACGCTCATCTTTTTCACATCTCATACATATATATTTGAGTTTGACATTTATTATTTTTAACATAAAATGATTTTCCGTATAAATCTATTGCCTAGTGAGATGTGACATACAACTTATTGAACTTATTCTTTCCACCATTAAAGCATGCATCATACTTATGATTTTATATCAACATAATTATATGCATGTTGGCTTCCATCAAATAAAGATTTTCAAGATTAAAATCATGATAAACAATACATACAACATAAAGAATGATGGAATTCATAAAAATATACTTTTTTTTAGTTATGATACACATCATCATAAGATGTATGATCAAGCTCAAGTGAAGAGGCCAAACAACCCCTATGGTCGTGTGGTACATATATTACATAACGGCATGATGATCATCAAGAAACAACTTTTGTGATCTAAAATTATAGAAATGACTATCATTACCTCATAACAAGCTAAATCAAGATCATCAAAGCTCCTAAAAACCGAAAATACATGAAAATACATAAACAAATACATCAAAGTTAGCTTCTTAGTGATCTTTTCCTATCATATCATATGACTTTATATTCTTTCCTTTATTCTTACACACCAACCCGTAGGAGTTATTGTAGCTCCCCGCTCTCGAGCCCTAGCATCAAGAACAGTGCACCTGTCGTATCTTGCTAAGGAGAATACAAGGCGTCGAATCAACTTTCTACATGTCAGGATTGACGTAGAAATTTTTCTCGCGTAAACGAAATACAATAACATTCAGTTTCATGATACAAGAAAATCCTTAATACAATAATGAACCAACTTCTGTAAATAACGAAAAGTATTGGCATCTACAGCCTAACAATCTAAACAAGGTAATGTTTGATGAGATCCCAATGAAAATAAAGATAGACGGTCGCAGAGTCTTCTTATATCCAAAATGCGACCGTCAATCTGTCCACTCCATCGTATCAACCCCGTCCTCAAAAAAGACATAGTCGTAGACATCTCCTTGCTCACCTTGTGGGGGGGGGGGAGTAGGGGTGAGTGACGGAAAATCACCCAGTAGGCACCTGCCTCCAACTAATACAAGACGTGCATACCGAAATGACATGACACATAGCATAGAACATGAGATAACATAAGCATAAGGAAGAATGCGGGAAAATAATTCACTTCAGATAAAGAATACGCAACTTTTGATGCATGTCCAGCTATGCATGTCACACGCAGCAACGTCATGTCATAAAGGATGTCCATATCTCTACCGTGCAATGCATGATCCCAGGTCCTACTGAGTGGCTGTGGGTCGTACGCACCCACAGTCACTATACTGAGTGTACGTGGGCCCGCCACCATACACTATACTGAGTGCCCATGACCCGTACTTCACGACCCATCATAAATGCAATGCACGTGCCATGAATGCAAAAACAACATCGTCTGAGGTCTTCCGGCCTATCCTCACATCCTCCGGCGCTCATCTAGGTCTGTTTATTATTCGAGTAATGACTAAATGTTGTTCGGCATCAAATCCACTTTTCCACAGCGTGTAAACATTTATCGGGCATTTCCTATATTTTTTCTCATTTTCTCCCATTTATTTCTATTTATGACCTAATTATTTGAATTAAATAAATTATTATAAATACAGAAATTTAATGAAAATAACTCAATTTCAGCATTTTATAATTTTTGGAATTTATTTATAATTTTCTGATATTTATTTGTATTTTTTCTATAATTATCTCTATTTTAAAAAATTAAACAACATTAATGAAAATTCAGAAATCAATTTCTGTTATTATTAAACCAAAAGTCTAGCAAACCGTTGGCGTGCAATCCCCTTCGGCCCGATCCATCACGCGCAAAAGCCCAGTATGCAGTGATCAGGCCTTCCATCGATTTTCTTTTTTTATTTAGTCGAGTTAATTGGGCCGGTCAGCTGGGGCCCGGTCCGTTGGCCATTTAGTCCGGCCCGCGGTCGGCTCAACCTTGTCTTTCCTTTTTTTAATATTTTAATTAAACAGGCTAGCCTGAGCACAGCTGGCCCGCTAAGGGTCTGGCCCACCTGCGCCTGGTCTAGCCTGGTCCGAATTTTTTTATTTAATTGCACATCAGCGCGCGTGCGTGGAAGCCATGCGCGGGCGTTCTGGCGGTGCGTGAAACGCACTTGCAGGCCTCCAGCGCCCGTTTTTCGACCCCGATCTATATTTTCGCCTATTTCCAATCTGTAGGAACCTATACTAAGGCCAAAACAAAATTAAAAAGTCCTAATCATGAAAATATGTGCCCTTTTGATATCAAATTCAACCATAACATCAAATCGAAGTGTATGCAAACCAACATACGTATTCAACAGTCTACAATACGCATGCCTTTCATAAAATAGATATCATGTTATGGACTTCAATAGGGAAAACAACAAAAAAACATAAATACACCACTACGACATGCTTGAACTGTACCAATTGAAAGAGAAAAAGGGAACCTACCTAATTGCAGACAAACTACGCGATTAAAATAAATCATGTTGGCTTCTCTTTCTTTTTCCTTCTCCTTTTCTCCTTCCTCTTCTCTCTTTCTCTTTTCTCTCCCTTCCTTCCTCTTTCCGTCTTCTCCTTCCTCTCTTTCTTCCTCCGTGCTGCCGTCGACCTCCTTCTGCCCCTTGTACCTTCTTTTCTTTTCTTTCTATTTTGTTTTATCTTTCAGCGGTAACTCCCACTTGGCAATTTAAAGTCAACTTACTAAATTTGGGGGAGGTAGTTAATCCCCCATTATCACGTCCCCTATATATATATATATATATATATATATATATTATATTTTTAAATTCTTTAATCCTTATCCTTCTTATTCCTTTAAATACTATTATTACTGTTATTATCTTTTCATTTTTTTATTCCTTTGTGCCCAACTTCCATTCATACCTTATACACATTTAACATTTACAAAGTAGTTATAAATTACTTGAACATAAATGAGTTACTATGATTAATTCAATTTCAAGGGGTTGTTACACGTAACGACTACTTCGTTTTAAATTAACACCTAACGGCTAATTCGAATTTTTTTTGGGTGTAACAGTTATTCATTTCTTTTCATTTATACATATGAGGTCATATTATTTATTCTTTTTACATATTCATATAGATTCATGTATCACAACTTGTGCATCACATAGAAACATAACTTTTGCATATTCATACTACAACAACATTGAACGTACTTCATGAATGATCCAAGTTAAATATGAACATAGATACAGTATTCTTTGAAAATCCATGAAGGATCAAGGAAGAGTATTACCTTTCTCACTTAGATCTTAAAATGACGGTGAAGATTCTTTCACTTGGCTTGGAGAGAACTTTCCCCTTCCTCCTTGTAGGTCACGGGTTTGCGGTCAAAAAGGAGAGGTTAGTGAGCAACTATAGAAATTGATAGATGGAAGAACTTAAACTCGTTCCACAAGAAAATGATTTCTTCTTGTGGATGAAACAACAAAAAATCTTTTCTTCCTACATTACTTTGGGTGGCCAGCCTAATGGGGTTGGGAGTGGTTAGAATAAGACAAAATTTCATCTTTGGTTCTTACACAATTTATGCACTTGGAATTTTGTTGGAGTATTAATCTAACCAAAATTTCTTTTTCCTTTTTCTTCCTATAGTGGCCGGCTATATAATATATATTATTTTTCTTCTTCTTTCCCCAAAATATCTTTCTATGTCCTATTTTATTTTTTCTTTTATTTAAATAGTGAAAA
Source organism: Eustoma russellianum (assembly GCA_036186865.1). Taxonomy (NCBI): domain Eukaryota; kingdom Viridiplantae; phylum Streptophyta; class Magnoliopsida; order Gentianales; family Gentianaceae; genus Eustoma; species Eustoma russellianum. The sequence continues at coordinate 16,664,352 of AP025063.1, read as the reverse complement.
ATTCTTGAGTAATGCCTTTTTCTTTTAATTTATTCTAGTAACTTAAGTTGTTACCTACTAATCTCTTTTTAATTTTTCTCATGTAATTTTAAAGTTTGTTACCGATTTTAGTTGTACACCGATATATCAAGTGATTTATCGTTTGATTATTTTTTCCGAGCGTTACTAATCCAGGTATCTATCTTAATCTATTTTATGTTATTAGAAAATGAGGTGTGACATAATGGTATGAAAAAGTTATATACGATAAATATCCTAATTAATTCCTGTTCGAATTTTTATTCAACGGTAACTTTTATCTATATCCAACTTTTATTTTCTTTCGATTATATTGTCTTCTTTTCCTACCGACCCGAATATGCGGGTTGTAACAAGGGGACACTATTCATTCTGACTGACTTTGTTATCAGAACTTAGTAGGTAAATTAATTTATTTATCGCATACTAGACCTGAGGTCTGTTATGCTGTAAGTTTTGTAAGTCAATTTATACATGGTCCTACTAATAAACATCTCAAAGCTACATTGAGAGTTCATAAGTATCTCAAGAGTGCACCTGGACAAGGATTATATTTCAAGAAAACTCAAAATAGAAGCATTCAAGTCTATACAGATGCTGATTGGACTGGATCAAGACCTAATATGAGATCAACTACTAGTTATGGTACATATGTATGGGGTAATCTGGTACCCTAAAGAAGCAAGGAACCAATGGTGTCTAGAAGCAGCATTGATGCTGAATTGAGAACTTTAGCATTAGGAATCTATGAAGGATTATGGATAAAGAGAGTACTAGAGGACAATGAGTATCATATTAGAGTACTAGAGGACCATGAGTATCATATTACAAAGCCTATCAGTGTGTATTGTGACAATTTATCTGCTATTAGCATGACTAAAAATCTTGTGCAACATGACAAATCTAACTACGTGGAGATTGACAGACATTTTATTAGAGAGAAGATTGAAGAAAAAGTTATCAGCCTCAATCAAGTGTGTGGCATCTGAAAATCAACTAGCAGATATTTTAACGAAACCTGTATATATGAAGAGTTTTCATAGTCTTGTATATAAGATTGGTTTATAAACATATGTACAAACAGGCTTGAGGAAAAGTGTAGAAATATACAGTAAATGCGTGTTTATAGATATACAGTAAATACATTTGCTTAATATACATACATCTAAATAATATACTAAGATAGTACAGATAATCAGAAACAAACTCAGTAACTTGTTTAGCAAAATATAGGCGTTACAGTTGGCAACTCTGCCACTTTTGTAGGCTACTGCTGAGAATCAGCTAGTTAAAAGTAACACTTAGTACTTCAAAGCATAACGAATATATACAAATTACCTCTTAAATTTCTATAACAAGCAGGTAAATGAAGAACCGGGGTAGGAATAACGCTGAAGTTACTACTTCTTTCCTTTTATTTATTTAAGTTATGCCAAAGTCGTAGCAAGTTTTGGACATCTTTGATGTGCAACCTAAACAACAAGTTGACGATGGGCATATACATAGGGTGAACCGATGTGTGTTGATGTATCTTATATGTATGTGCCACATACCTATGTTACTAAATAGGCAAGACATAATGGAAATTAAAAGAAATTTGAAGCTTCTGACTATGTACTCTGGATCATATCAAATTATTGCTAAAGTAATCCAGTTATAAATCTTGTTACCAGAAGAATTAAGAGTGTATCATGTATTTTCTGTTGGATTTATTTAATAAATCTCTGGATAAAGACCGTTTAATCGAATCATTGGGCAAAGTAACAAAAGGCAGAATTTTACCTTGCTCCATGTTTGATGTTGATCTGTTCACCATGTACACTCCCGCTGCTTGATGAATCTGACATGATCCAAGAATTCACGACCTCCCACCAATTGTTGATGCCCCCTTGAACGGATCCAACAATTTACTGTTTTACCCGATAGAGAGGCTATGCAATATGGGCTATATAGAAAAAGTTGTCACTCCCTCCTTATACCCCTCTATAGCTGGCGGTTTATTGCTTAATGTGTGAGGAGGTGAAGGCCCTCCTCCTTTAAATAGAGAGAGAATCCTGATGGTGATAAGATTCAGAGTTATGTTTAAAACCAAATCTTTTTTCCTTTATAGATGAGAATTCTTTCTCATCTCTATCACCATAGGAGGATATACTTGATGTTATCATGAAGTGATCTTTATCCAACATTAAATATTATTTAGTATTTAATAATAAATATTATTATCTAATATTTAATATTAAATATTATTTAATATTTAATAATTATATACCAACATTTTTCTACTAACCACACGTGGTTGTCGCCCTCGGAACTAGACGTCGTACACTTTATGGTCGTTGCACTTTGAGCACATCCATAACAATCTCTGACCATATGACTTTCTACATATTTTGGGTTTCTATTTTAGACCACACTATACATCCGCGAACACGCTCGATGATCACTTAACATATGGATGCTTTACGCAATAATTAATATTATTACTTGACATATGTGGCATATAAAATTATCATACATAACGTCCACCTTATGATTAATTCGTGTTTACTTAATCAACGTGTTGTGCGTTACACGTGTCACGAATTAATCTCAACAATCTCTCCCTTGGCTATGTATGCTTCTTGAAGGTTATACGTCACTCGTTTGAGCTCCCTTACTGAATGTCCCTTAGTGTGTTTTACCTTTTCCGGTCCATTAGCAAATGTTAGCAAAAGACTTAATCCACATGCCACCACATTGAATAATGACTTGTCCTTCTGAAATCAAGATACTAACCTTCCACCGAATGACATGGATGCTGCAATGGATATGTAGTGTGGAATTAATATACTAGGTGATCGTACATATCTAATTCCAACTTGGCCCTAACTTAGCGAGATCAATAGAATTTAGAATGTATGCTGTGACTGGTTAATGTACATTGCTTCTGCAGAAAACTTTAATATAACTACAATGTAAATTATACTGTTTGTCTAAAAACTTTGAAACAGTCAACTTCTTTGAGTATAAGGAAACATAAGCCTCTCAGACTCCCACTAGGACAAAACATCCTTAACCGAACAAAGACCCATGCGGCTAACATGCTTGTGAAGCACTACGGGTTCTATAACCTAAATCAAAGGATCTGCCACCATGGAGTTTGTACTAATATGCTCAATTCTGATCAGACCACTCTGAACTCTTTTTTCAACAGCCAGATACTTCATCTCTATATATTTCACCTTTGACAAACTCCGATTGTTATTTGAATATATCACCGCAGCATTAATGTCATAGTAAATCTTCATTTGAGACAAAATAGTCTCACCAATCGCAGCCTTGTGACGAAATTACAAAGCCATATCGACTAGTTGGATACGTGGAAGCATGCCACGAATTGCGCCCCCATAGTGGAGGACGTCAATAAGGTCTGTTTTGCACTTTTCCATGAGATCTCTCCTCCGGCTAGAGTAAACACATTGCCCTAGGTGGATTTCATTATATCCTGACATCCAGCAAAATTAGAATCTGTGTATCAATTGATCTCTAACTCATCAAATCTCCGATAGGTCAGCATGTGTTTCTTGTTCCTTGTAAGTATCAGCACCCTCTTTGCCGCGGTCCAGTCATCCTTACCCGGATCATAGAGGTATCTACCTAACATTCCAACAATGTATGCCATATCTGGTCCTGTGCATACTTGGGCATACATTATACTCCCTACCACCGAAATATAGGGAGTATTCCTCATATCTAAATGTTCAAACTCAGTTTTGGGACATGCTTTAGGCTGAACTTGTCTCCTCTATCATAGGGGTATTAAGTGGCTTACACTTATCCATACTTTACCACTTCAACTCCTTTTTGATGTATGCTTGTCCGTGAGAGACTCAGGATATCTGGCTATGATTCTTTCGTATCTCAAGTGCCAACACAAATGAGGATTCACAAGGTCTTTCATTCGAAGTGTTTTCTCAGAAAGTCTTTGGTGTTGCTCAACATGTTTACATCCTTTGTTGCAAGCAGTATATCATCTATGTACAAGATCAAGAATATGAACTTGCTCCCACTAAACTTTTGATACACGCATTCGTCAATTGGGTTTGCCTCAAAACCGAAAGAGTCAAACCACTTTGGCAATTTGAATTACCACAGTCGAGATGCTTGCTTGACTCCTTATATGAATTTCTTTAGTTGACAAACCATGCCTTTTGGATTTTCCACTTCAATTAAGGTGGTTGAACCCATGTAAAATGGTCTCGTCGAGTTCTCCGTTCTCGCAGTCTTGGCATCCATCTGATGTAGCTCAAGATCTAAGTGCGCCACTAAAGCCATGATTATCTGAAAGGAATCATTTGTTGATACTGGAGACAAGGTTTTTGTGTAGTCTATGCTTCCTTTTGGGTAAACCCTTTAGCAACAAGTCGGGCCTTATATCATTCTCTATTGCTTTTTGAATCTCATTTGGTTTTAAATATCCATTTACAACCAACGAGTTTTGATCCTTTACGCAACGAGACGACTTCCCGTACTTTTTGTCGTGCATAGACGTTATACTTAATTACTTCTTCCATGGCCTTGATCTAATTTTTCTGAATTTTGACATTGTAATGCCTGTTGGACGTTTTTGAGGTCATCGTCCATCATGCCAGCATCGAATTCATGTTATTCGAGATATACCACATAATCGCTAGGTATGGGATTGCTCTTTTTATGAGTGGATCGCCTTAGGGGCACTTGTTCTTCAGATACTGCAGGTTCCTGAACTGCATCAGTAGGCAATTCTTCTTGTTCTTGAGTGACTTCCTCAGGAAATTTTTCCTAATGGTGCATCACTATTTGGATGAGATACCTCAGGTGTGGGTAACGCTAATGCTATCTCCTCAAATGTTGAATCGATTTGCATTTATGTCGCATCTGAGTGACCCTCATCTAACTCAATAAACTGCTGATGCAAATCATTCCCCCGGAACCAAAATATCCTCAAAAGAACTTTACTAAATTGTCCTCGAAAAATATTTTACTTATGGGATCGTAGAATTTATACCCTCATGATCTTTCCGAGTAACCAACAAAAACGCAACTAACTTTTTGGTGTCTAGTTTTCTTTCATTTGGTTTTTTAAGGCTTCGCCTCTACTGGACACCCTAAACCTGAAAGTGGTTTAAGGCTAGGCTTACCCTTAGTCCATAACTCATAAGGAGTCTTGATTGTTGATTTAGTTGGTACTCGCTCATTGAGGATGTAACCTGTGGTTTTAAGTGCTTTTCTCTAGAGGAATAGTGGTAGAGTAGTTTGGCTCATCATACTATGTACCATGTCGATAGCATACAGTTTTGTCTTTAGCAAATGGTGTACTGAGGGGCAATGGTGTACTGAGGGACGATTCCATTTTCCTCTTGGTAGTTAGGCAAATGGTCTCGGAAAATTCCTGCCCTGATCCATCATATCGACCGTAGCAATACTCCTCCTATGGTCTGATCTGACGGCTTTAATCCTTTGTTGAGTTGTTAAGCTCAACTTTAGCTTGTAAAGAATTTGAACAATGGGTCCAGTGCTTGCGCTTTTCGGCTTTTGAGAACAGAATATGTATCTAAATCGTGAATAGTCATCAATAAAGGTGATAAAATAAGAGTGGCCATTTCGGGTGGCCAGATGAAAAGGGTCACTGATATCGGTGTGAATCAACTCTAATAAGCCTATTTGTATGGTTTGCTTCATATCTCCGCGGCTTTAGATTGTTTCCTTTAGCACAAAATGCACAGCGATTCTAAATCGGTTAAGTCAGAAGGATTGAGATTTTGTTTTGACAAGACTTCCATTCTGCTTTTGGACACGTGCCCAAACGCCGATGCCGTACTGATCCTAAATTCTCAAGAGTTAATTTTTTTTAATGTTTTGTTGAGAAAAAAGGGTTTGAAGTCATTACAAAATGCAGATTGGAAAATGCGACGACGTGGCTTACGAAATGCATGAATAAATTATTACTGACACGTTGTATGCATAACAATAGCGTGACTATGCTATATTTAATTGTTGCCAGTACTCATAAGCCCATGAGCGTTAAATGCTTACAATCAGTTATGGCAAACTATTGTGACTTTGTGGCGTATTGTCAGGTGACTACAAAATTAAATGAACTAAACTAGTTCATTAAGTGGAAGTGCTTAAGTTAATGAACGACTAGTTCATTAAATGAAGACATATTTGGAGAAAATCTATATGACGAATAAATTTGGAAATGGAAAATCTTCTCTCCTCATTTCATCTCGCATATGGAAAGAATTCAAATAGATACATGATGAAGATTTCAAACACATTCTACTAGTTGGGGCGATTTTTTTCCTCTGTAAATGGCATTAATTTTCTTCCAAAATTGAAGGGGGATTATGTGGTGATTGTATGGTAATGATTTGACTAGAATTTGAGCACATGTTTTTACTTTTTTAGAATTTACACTCACTAAGAAGGGTGCCCGAGGCGGACCAATCAACAAGTGACAACAAAAGCAAGGTCAAGTCATCCTTCCAATCATATTAACACTAAGTAAGCAGATTGTGGTCATCTACTACACAAGGGCAATCTTCCAAGGTCATTAAGACAAGTCTCAAGGAAGGAAGAAAGCCCTAGGGTGCCGCCAAGGTGTGATAAAAAGGAGAGAGATAGTGCAAGACAGGCTAAGCTACAAAAAATTCTATTCCTCGTCAAGTGCAAAAAGCTAGACCACTCGCTTCTTCTTCTGTTCTTCTTAGTCTCAAGCCTATTATGTTAGTTTATAAAATGTTTTGATGATACAAAAAGATGTTTTAAAAGAAAAGGATGAAATTTCATATCTTTAGTTCGAAGCAAAATTGATGTAAACATGTGCGAGACGAAAAATCTCTCATGAATCGGATGAAGGTTACATCAGGCCCTCAAGAGATCCATGTGAAAGCTTGGTAAAAATTTAAGCACTCAGATCCACGTCATACTCTCAGCCAAGGGACGTAGATCGATTGACGTATATCTTAGAGACTTCGATCTCTCAGTTAAGCATACGTCGATCGATCGACGTATAACTGAGAGACGTCGATCTCTCAGCTTCAGGTATGTCGATCGATCGACATACATGTGAGAGACGTCGATCTCTCAGCCTAATGACGTCGATCGATCGACGTCATTCTGAGAGACGTCGATCTCTCAGCCAGGCTGACGTCGATCGATCGACGTCTGACTGAGAGACGTCGATCTCTCAGCTCTGACACGTAGATCGATCGCGTCTCCAGGATTCAAAAATTTTCAAACGTTGGAACAAAATCCAAGGGAGATCTATGATATTTTCTCTCTCCAATCTTGCTCAAATTTCTTGTGGACTTTAACCCAACATACTACATGCTTCCTTGACTATTTTAAACATGTCTAAGATTCTCTAGGGTGGCTATCCAAGATCAAATCACTCCATAGGGTGGCTAAAGACTATTTGGGCACTATCTTGACATTTTTGAAGATGAAGACTTGGTGGAGAGCCTCAAAAACGTGGTCAACTTTATTATAAATAGAAGAGGCTTGGATGAAGCAATTACACACTTTCAACATCATCTAGCTTCATTTTCCATTGTTGTATATTTCTCTCATACTTGTAAATTTGTTTAAAGCTTGTCTAGCTTTTCTTTGATCTTCATTATTGTATATTGAGAGAAAGAGAGTCAAGCACAAGAGGAACCATAAATATTTGATCTCTTGCTTGTGCTTAGACATTGTGAGAAAGTGTGAACCTTACTATATTTCTTCAACCCACTGTGAGAAGTTCTTGAGGGAACTTTTGTTGAAGTAGTGAGGAAGCAAGAAGTTGTTCTTGCTAAGAGCTGTAGTTGCTGTAGTTGCACAAGTGTGTTTTGTGCAAGAAGTTGCTGTTGTTGTTGCTTACACTAAAGTGTTAGTGTAAGTGTTGCTGTGGTTGTTCTTATTGTTCAGTAATAAGAAGAGTAGTTGTTGAAAATCCACTTTGGAAACAAAGTGGTAGTGGAGTAGAATCATTTACGATTCGAACCACTCTATATATCGGTGTACTCATTCATTATCTCTCATCTCCAATTCTTGCTCTGATTTTGAATATCCTTTTTGAGTTGAGACAAACGAGAAAATTCCGCAAAAGAGCCTAAACACTCTATTCACCCTCCCCCCCTCTAGAGTGTATTTCGGACCTAACAATTGGTATCAGAGCTTAACCTTGATTGCTTGGCCTATCTTTGCAAGTAGCAAGGTTAAAGATCATGGCAACCTCAACCTCAACTTCAACCTCTTCATCTCCTAAGCCTACTGCACTATTTTCCGGATCAAACACTAAAGCACCTATGTTGATGCCCAAAATTATTCCTTGTGGAAATTTCGAATGATCAATCACTTGAAAGGCTGTGGATTCGATATATGGAGAGCCGTTGTCAAAGGAATTGAAGTTCCTATGATTACCAACTCAAAAGGAGAATCAATATTCAAAGATGAGGATGACTACACCGATGAAGAAAAGATAAGATTTGCCATTAATGGCAAGGCATTTGATATTCTCTTCAAGTGCTCTCACCACCACCGAGCTTATAAGACTTCAAGGTCTTGAAACAGCTCATGAGGCATGGAAAAGGCTTGAAATGATACATGAAGGAACTGAGCAAGTAAGAATGGCCAAACGACTTATGCTCATGAAGGAGTATGAGATGTTGGAATGAAAAGCGGTGAGAAGATTGAAGGAGACAATCGATCGATTCACACGAATAGTGAATCAACTCTCCATGGTTGAACAAGAAAATCTCAAATGAAGACCTTGTCTCAAAACTCCTCAACTCTTTGCCAAGAGAATGGACACCCAAAGTCACCGCCATCACCGAATCAAAGAATCTCAAGACTCTTACCCTTGATGAGCTATCCGGTAATCTTCTTACTCATGAAATTCTTATTGATGAACAAAATAGGATGAATCCCATCAAGCCTACACAAACATCACACAAAGGATTGGTAGTAGAGTCCGATGAATCGGATGAGGAAGTTGCCCTTCTAGTAAGAAAATTTAGAAGAATGACAACTAGAAACAAAACTCAGGCAAGAAAGTTTTTCAAGAAACCATCTAAAGAAAAGGAAGCAAGTGAAAATTGCTATAGATGTGGTCGACCCGGTCACTTCATTGCCGATTGCCACGTAAAAGAACCGCAAAAGCAAGAGAAGAAGGTCTTTCCTCAAAAGAAGAAAGCCCTCAATGCAGAGGTAACCACGTGGGATGATCTCCTTTCGGAATCGGAAGGAGAAGAGAGTGAAGATCAAGGTGTTGGACTTGTGGCAATGGTTGACAATCCAAAGTTTCAACATACTTGTCTTATGGCGATTGAAGATGACCTTGAGGTAAATTCTAACCCTTCAAATTTACATGATGAAATAGGAGATTTGCAAGATGACTTTGAGAAATTAAATTTGAAATATAAGCATTTAAAGAAAGAATTCAAGAAATGCATTTTAGAAAATAAGAGCTTGCATGACAAAAATATTTTGATGTTTCAAGAGCATGATATCATACTTACCATGCATAAAACCGTAGCTCTTGAAAATGAAGAAATTAGAAAAGAATGTGAGAAACTAAAGTTAGACTTACAAAGACTAACAAATGGTAAAAACAACTTAGACATACTACTTGGAAATCAAAGAATTGGAAATGATAAATCCGGTTTAGGATTTAACTCATCATCTTCTTCTATTAAACCTAAGTCCTTAAAGAAAAAGGCAAACAATAGAAAAACACAACAAAATTCATCATCTTCTAAACCAAAGCATGTACCCACTTGTTTTTATTGCAACAAACTAGGACATGTAAAGAAAGCATGTAAAGCTCGATTTGAAAGCACATATGTTTGGAAGCCTAAGGGTCGAAAAACTAACCCTAAAGGACCCAACCATCAAAGGGTACCAATGCATACATCTTTGGTTTTGTAGGCTCTCAAGATAAATGGAGTAGCCAAAGAAGAAGGAACCAAATGGCTTATGGACAGCGGATGTTCAACTCACATGACCGGAGACAAGACGTTGTTCACCAAGCTCAAGCTCCAAGATGGTGGAACGGTGCATTTTGGCAATGGGAGGAGCCAAAATCCTTGGACATGGAGAAATTGGTAATTCTTCATTTACTATTAATAATGTACTATATGTAGAAGGGCTTAAGTATAATTTGATAAGTGTTAGCCAACTATGTGATGCTAATTTCAAATAGAGTTTGTGAAAAGAAAATGTGTTGTGAAAAAGAACGATAAGATTGTTTTTGAAGCTATTCGTAAAAATGATGTTTACAAATTTAGCACACATGATTTGATATCACAAAATGTTTCTTGCCTAGTTGCCAAAAATGATTTGACTCAACTATGGCACAGACGACTTGGACATATTAGCTTAAAAAACTTCAAAGAGATTTGCAAAAATGAAAAGGTCCAAGGTCTTCCAAAATTAAATTTCGAAAACCATGGCTTATGTGACACTTGTCAAAAGGCAAAGCTTGTTAAAACAAGCTTCAAACCCAAAAGTGAAATCTCCACCACCAAACCCCTACAATTGCTTCATATGGATTTGTATGGGGATATTGGTACAGCAAGTCTAAGTGGAAAACATTACACCTTTGTGGTGGTAGATGACTTCTCTAGGTACACTTGGGTAATGTTCTTAGCTAAAAAGAATGATGCATGCCAAGAATTTATAAAGCTTTGTAAGAGATTAGAAAATCAAAGAGAGGACACAATTAAGGAAATTAGAAGTGATAGAGGTGGTGAGTTTGATGGAGAATTTCAAGAATTTTGTGTATCCAAGGGGTATGGACACAATTTCTCAGCTCCAAGAACTCCTCAACAAAATGGTGTTGCGGAAAGGAAGAATAGAACACTTCAAGAAATGAGTAGAGCCATGCTAAACGAATTTGAGTTACCCAAATATTTTTGGGCCGAAGCGGTAAATACCGCTTGTCATGTGATCAATAGAGTTTATTTGAGACCATTTCTCAAAAAGACTCCTTATGAGCTTTGGAAAGGTAGAGCACCAAATATTGGTTATTTCAAGGTTTTTGGTTGTAAGTGCTTTATACTTAACACCAAAGATAACTTGGATAAACTCGACTTCAAAGCGGATGAAGGAATCTTTATGGGCTATGCTCAAAATAGCAAGGCATTTAGAGTATATAATAAAAGAAGCATGAAAGTTGAAGAATCAATTCATGTCAAATTTAGTGAACTCAATGAGGACAAATCAAACATTAATGATGATGATGATGATGAAATAATTGAAGTAAGCCATATAGAGAAATTTGAGAATCCAAAAGGTAATATTGTTATTGACCTTAGGATTGATCCACTTGAACCTAAGGTTGAAAATGAAGAAGTAGGAGGAGATACCTCAAATTTACCAGGATTCATACAAGTATAGGAAAGATCACCCTAAAGAGTTGATATTAGGTAGAAACTAGCCAAGGCATAATGACTAGGAGAAAATTCAATGAAAATGCCTTCATTTCACAAGTTGAGCCTAAGAACATAAAGGAGGCAATAAATGATGAAGATTGGATATTGGCTATGCAAGAAGAGTTAAATCAATTTGAAAAGAAGTGATGTTTGGGAATTAGTAGCTAAACCTAGTGATCATCCCGTAATTGGCACTAAATGGGTATTTAGAAATAAAATGAATGATAAAGGAAACATCACTAGAAACAAAGCTAGGTTAGTAGCACAAGGTTTATAGGCAAGAGGAAGGCATAGACTATGATGAAACGTTTGCCCCCGTAGCTAGGTTAGAAGCTATTAGGATGCTATTAGCATATGCATCCTATAAGGATTTCAAACTATATCAAATGGATGTTAAATACGCATTCTTGAATGGAATAATTCAAGAAGAGGTCTATGTAGCTCAACCACCGGGGTTTGAAAATCATGATTATCCAAATCATGTTTTTAAACTCAAAAAGGCCTTTATGGACTTAAACAAGCTCCTAGGGCTTGGTATGATAGGTTAAGTAACTTCCTACTTGAGCAACGAGTTTTCAAGAGGAAAAGTCGACACTACTCTTTTTATTAAAGAACAAGGAAACCATCAATTGCTTGTTCAAATTTATGTGGATGATATTATATTTGGTGCTACTAACGATTCTCTTTGTAAGCATTTTGCAAAATTATGGAAGGAGAATTTGAAATGAGCATGATGGGTGAACTCAACTACTTCCTTGGTCTACAAATCAAGCAAACTCAAGATGGAGTGTACATATCTCAAACAAAGTACACAAAGGATTTGCTCAAGAAGTACAAATTCGAGGATGGAAGAAGTGTGAGCACTCCGATGAGCACAAGTACAAAGCTTGACAAAGACGAAAAAGGAAAGCCGGTTGAGGTAACCAAATATAGGGGTATGATTGGTAGTTTACTTTATTTAACAGCTAGTAGACCGGATATTTTGCATGCTGTGTGCTTATGTGCTAGATTTCAAAGTATGCCTAAGGAATCACATTTAGTTGCTGTTAAACGTATCTTTAGGTATTTAAAAGGAACTTTGAATTTTGGATTGTTTTATCCCAAAAATGGATGTTTTGATTTAAGAGGGTATAGTGACTCCGACTATGCTGGAAATCTTGGTGATAGGAAAAGCACCTCCGGGACGTGTCAATTCCTTGGAGATTGCTTGGTTTCTTGGTTCTCTAAGAAACAAAATAGTGTGTCACTTTCAACGGCGGAATCCGAATATATATCGGCCACTTCATGTTGTGCACAACTACTTTGGATGACAACAAACACATTGAATGATTACAATGTTAAGTTTGATAAAGTTCCCATCCTATGTGACAATACCTCAGCCATAAGTATAGCACAAAACCCGGTTCATCATAGTAGAACAAAACACATTGAAGTGAGACATCACTTCATAAGAGATTGCATTCAAAAAGGGTTGGTATGCATTGAGTTTGTTCCAACAAATGACCAACTAGCGGACATCTTTACCAAATCCCTCCCCACTGAGACATTCGAATCAATTAGAATGAGACTAGGAATGATAAACATCAGTTAAAGGGATGAAAATTGAAAATTTCAAAATCAGGGACACGTCAAACGATCGACGTATCAAAACAAGAGATCGACGTACGTCGATCTCTGACATCGATCGATCGACGTACGTCGAACTCAGACGTCGATCGATCGACATCAACGAAATTCAGCAGGTATAAAATCTGTCAAAACGCGAATTCCTCTTCACTTTCAACCTTTTTCATCAACTGAAACCCTACAAAAAACGCCGCCCCATCTTTCCCAAATCCTTTCTCTCTTCAATTTCATCTCCAAATCAATCTTTAACCTATTTCTGCTCTTGATTCTTGAGTTCCTCTCTTAAATTCCTCACATTTCAAACTACAATTCTCCCTCTCAAGCCCTAAAATCTCTAAAAATGTCTTCAAGGAGCAAAAACACAACCAAGAGGCCAAGATCTTCTAGAGGTGGAGGAGAAGGTTCAAGCTCCTCTCAAGGACAATCTTCTCAACCTAGGATAAAACAATCTATGGACATGAGTCAAGGGCTTGTCCTTGCCGGGATTAGAAGTGGGCTAACTCTCTCCAACTTTCCTTGGATCAAAGCCAAAGATGCCAAGGATGCTTTAACAGAACCTTTGCCCCCGGGGCAAATAAGGTATATAACTAGACATTCTCAAATTTTATATGATAAATGGGACGATGATGAAAGAGCAACCATCCCACTCAAGTTGCTTAGAATAAATGATATTCTAAGCAATAATGAACTAAGCCCAATCATTGAGTGGTTAGATGTTCAAAGTGGAGGAGTATATGGAATGAGAATGAGATGTCAAAAATGTCAACTAGGTATACTCGACTATTTTATGCAAATTTGTGGATCGAATACATAAATAACCTTCCTTTAGCCCTACACTCAGTTATTGATGGCCACCATATCAAATGGAAAGTTGAAAAGATTTGTGACTTGATTGGTATACCCAACGAAGGGTATTTTGAGTTTGATGCCTGGAAATGCTGCTAGGTGGAAGATCTCTGAAGATGAAGTAAAATCTTTCTTAGGTTTCCATCCTAGTAAAAACACAAATGACATGCCTTTAGTTTATCGTACTCTTCTGGCCATTGTTACATTTTGTATCAATGGTAAATCCGCAAAATTGTCAAGTAACCTTGACTTCTACATAGCATACCGAATAGCTAACCGTGAAAAGGTTAACTTTGGGGAGCTTTTCATGACGAATGTTATTGAAGCCGCAACCAAACAAAACAAGGCCCTACCCTATAGTAACCTTATTTATAGGATGCTTGTGAAGTCTGGTATTCAGGTAGATGACACGGATGTTGACAACATTACACACAAGGACTTCTATGATAAAGTCAACATCCAACAAATACTGAAGTCTAGAAAAGAGGCAATGAGGAGAGAACAAGAGGAGGAAGAAAGAGAAGACGAAGACCTTCCGGATGAGGCACCCATTCCCGAACCAGAGACTCATGAAGAACCAAGTAGCTTGAGCTCAAATGTCCCAGAACTTCAAGCTCAAGTTGCTAGTCTTCAACACAAGGTTGGGGAGCTTCGTAGCAAGGTATCCGTCTATGAGTCGAGGTTTGCAAAACTCAAGGCAAAGATGAAAGCTTGCATTCCTGGCATAACATTCTCTTCAGATGAAGACTAGGGTGGTTGTTTTAGCTTGCATCTTGTTTTAACTTAGAATTTGTTGTTGGTTGTAAAACTTGGATGTGTCTTTGGATTTATTGAAGTATTATTGCTTATTTTTTTGATGCTTTCAAAAAGGGGGAGAAAATGGTTATTGTTGCTTTTGTGACTTATTTGTGGTTATTGTTGCTTTAGTGGCTTATTTGTGCTTGTTGGCTTATTTGTTAAAATGGTTTATTGCATGATGAGACTGTTGGATAGCTGGCAAAATGAGGTAAGCTTGAAAATTGAAATCCTTGTTAATTGATGATGAGCATGAACAGTTATTTGGCTGAGGGGGAGCAAATTTCAAAGAAAAGTATTTTGGTTGAAATTGCAAAATCTTGTTCACATTGACCACTACGGAAGTTATAAAGCGCACATACTTAGGGGGAGATTGATATTTTTCAAGTTTGAAACATTCAAACAGTTAAAACAAAGGAAAAACATCTTTTAGAAATCTCAGTTTTTGAAATCATCAAAAAGGGGGAGATTGTTAGTTATAAAATGTTTTGATGATACAAAAAGATGTTTTAAAAGGATGAAATTTCATATCTTTAGTTCGAAGCAAAATTGATGTAAACATGTGCGAGACGAAAAATCTCTCATGAATCGGATGAAGGTTACATCAGCCCTTCAAGAGATCCATGTGAAGCTTGGTAAAAATTTAAGCACTCAGATCCACGTCATACTCTCAGCCAAGGGACGTAGATCGATTGATGTATATCTGAGAGACGTCGATCTCTCAGTTAAGCATACGTCGATCGATCGACGTATAACTGAGAGACGTCAATCTCTCAGCTTCAGGTATGTCGATCGATCGACATACATCTGAGAGACATCAATCTCTCAACCAGGCTGACGTCGATCGATCGACGTCTGACTGAGAGACGTCGATCTCTCAGCTCTGGTACGTAGATCGATCGACGTCTCCAGGATTCAAAAATTTTCAAACGTTGGAACAAAATCCAAGGGAGATCTATGATATTTTCTCTCTCCAATCTTGCTCAAATTTCTTGTGGACTTTAACCCAACATACTACATGCTTCCTTGACTATTTTAAACATGTCTAAGATTCTCTAGGGTGGCTATCCAAGATCAAATCACTCCATAGGGTGGCTAAAGACTATTTGGGCACTATCTTGACATTTTTGAAGATGAAGACTTGGTGGAGAGCCTCAAAAACATGGTCAACTTTATTTATAAATAGAAGAGGCTTGGATGAAGCAATTACACACTTTCAACATCATCTAGCTTCATTTTCCATTGTTGTATATTTCTCTCATACTTGTAAATTTATTTAAAGCTTGTCTAGCTTTTCTTTGATCTTCATTATTGTATATTGAGAGAAAGAGAGTCAAGCACAAGAGGAACCATAAATACTTGATCTCTTGCTTGTGCTTAGACTTTTGAGAAAGTGTGAACCTTACTATATTTCTTCAACCCACTGTGAGAAGTTCTTGAGGGAACTTTTGTTGAAGTAGTGAGGAAGCAAGAAGTTGTTCTTGCTAAGAAGCTGTAGTTGCTGTAGTTGCACAAGTGTGTTTTATGCAAGAAGTTGCTATTGTTGTTGCTTACACTAAAGTGTTAGTGTAAGTGTTGCTGTGGTTGTTCTTATTGTTCATAATAAGAAGAGTAGTTGTTGAAAATCCACTTTGGAAACAAAGTGGTAGTGGAGTAGAATCATTTACAATTCGAACCACTCTATATCCGGTGTACTCATTCATTATCTCTCATCTCCAATTCTTGCTCTGATTTTGAATATCCTTTTTGAGTTGAGACAAACGAGAAAATTCCGCAAAAAGAGGCAAACACTCTATTCACCCCCCTCTAGAGTGTATTTCGGACCTAACATATTATTCATATATTCTACATATTATATAGGCTTTGATTACACCACCTATACACGTTCATTGTTTGTAAAAGGTTGATCAAGGTGTGATCAAACCTTCATTCGGTCGGTGGTGGTGTTCGTGATCGATTTGCTTAATTGTTTTGATTGTAAAAGGGTGGAGTTAGTGTTTAACTCCAGTTACCCTTGTGGTAAGATGTTTGTTGTGTTTAGTGATAATCGTGTAAGGTGTCTTCGAAGACTGGAGTAGGTTGTTTTAGCCGAACCACTATACAATTCTTGGTGTTCTTACTTTTCAACACTTTACTTTCAGTTTCCAATTTTCTGCATCGTTTTTATCGCAACGATAAAAGTAGTAAACGATTTTCAAAAATCATAAACGTTTGCAGAAATATAGCCACACGTCCTAGTTTTCATTTGGCGTAAGTTTCACCTCATTTGGATAAGTATAAGTCAATCAAACGTCAATAGTTCTGAGACTAATGCAATCTGAATTTCAGACTTGCAAAGGTTGAGAACATCAACGTATTTGACATAATTGCCAAAGGAATTTTGAAAAAACTGTTTCAAACCTTTAAAGTACATATCTTAAGGGTCATATTTAAAAATTTTCAGATCATTTGGAGTTGTAAATTAATAGGAATAAAGTTTTCATTTTGGATCATAGTTTTTTGCAGATTGACGCAATCTATGCAAAAACGTTTTTTCAAAGTCTTATACTTTGAATTTTGATCTGAAATTTTCGTGATACATACATAACATCTGAAAGTACTTTTTCACCAAATTTCACGATTTTTGGAGGTCTACAACTTAGTCATTCAATTAATTAAATATCATGTCTGAAAACAAAATTTGTTTTCAAAAGTGGGTAGTTTGGTCCAAAAGTTTTTAAAAACCAATTTTTCCACACCCACTATTCGACCCCCTTCTAGTGGTGTTATACATGTCCAACAAATTGTATCAGAGTGCAGACATACTCACTACAAGAGGATCAAACGATCTTTGTGAAATGGCATCCACTAGTCACAAAGTCGAACAAGATGGTATGTCGAGTCAAATGCCTCCTCTTTTTGACAGTGAGTCCTTCATACAATGGAAACTTAGAATGAAAATTTTTCTTATGGCCATTGATATAGACTTGTGGTCCATTATAGAAGATGGTCCGTTTATTCCTTCTAAATTATCCACGGTTGATGGTGTCACACCAGAAGTCGTAAAACCAAAACAAGAATATACTAGTGTTGACAAAAAGAAATTAAGTATGAATGCTAGAGCCATACAACTTCTTTTAAACAGTTTGAGCGAAAGTGAATCGAGTTATGTGTCAAATTGCTCTAGTGCCCACAAAATGTGGAAAATTCTTGAAATGAAACATGAAGGTACTAGTTAAGTTAAAAAGTCTAAGATAAACATGCTAAGTCTACTCTTGAATCCTTCAAGTTATTACCGAATGAATCTATTGTTGATATGGATCTAAGATTGACTAGCATTTACAATTCTCTTGAGTCCTTTGGAAAAGTATTTTCTTTGCAGGAGAAGGTGCAAAAAGTTCTAAGAAGTCTCCCATCCGAATGGGATTCAAAAGTCACTGCAATCGAAGAAAGTAAGGAAACTAAATCAATAAAGATGGAGGAATTAATCGGATCATTGAAGGTATATGAAAACAAACTCACTCTAAGAAACTATGAATCTACTTCTAAACAAGATAAGGCTATAACGTTTAAATCAAATGAATACGTCTCCACCTCTCATGATCACGTAGATGATAGTGACACGGATTCCAATGATGAAGATCTAATCACGTTGGCTAAAAGATTAAGAAAATAATGAGAAAACCGCTTAAAGACAAACCTAAGTCTACTTCATCTAAGAATCAAAGAAATAAAAATAAAAATAATGAGGATATTAAGTGTTATACTTGTGGAAGACTTTGTAGAAATATGAGGGTTTGAGTGATTTCAAAATAAAGAAATTGAATATAAATATATATATATAAACGTTGGATATATATATATACACAAGTGTACATGTATGCATGATAACTTGTCTTATTTAGCTTATATATTGTGTTGCCGAACTAACGAGCCATGAAGCTTTAAAGCTTACATCATATGGCGAACATTTGTTGAGTTTATACTATTTTCAGGTGCCACAATTAATGAACTAAAGTAGTTCATTAAGTGAAGTACTTAGTTTAATAAACTAAGTAGTTCATTAAAGGAAGATGCATTTGGAAAAGACATGAAGGCAACATGGCTATGGAAGGAAAGTTCTCTCCTCCTCCCCACATCAATGTCACACGTTTTTAATACATATATATATACTATATTTTCAGATTTTTTTTAAAGGCACATACACATGTATTCCAACGTACTACCGACACGTTATATATTTCACGTACGTACGTTTACGTCACACCACTATACTTAACTCATATCTATGAGTACATTCAGGTCTTATATCATATGATATAAGATATGGTGATGAAAAATTAAATACGACACGATAAAAGGTTCTAAACCGAAATTTGTCGTATCGGGCGATACCGAAACTTCGCCAACGTGTCACGTACTTGCCATAAATAAATGGCCAGCCCATATACATCAAAATTTATTAAAAATTTCGTGCCATACACTGTATATTGAGACAAAAATACTTTCCATGTTGGCACACACAAATCATCCCACATTTAGGCCAAAATGTGAAGATTCCAATTTTATTTTTGTCACATGTTTATGGTACCACTTTAAATCAGCCAAGTGCTGGAAATTAAAGTATATATTATATATATTATGTATAACATAATATATGTAGCATGTGCAAAAGTTGGAATTTAAATTAGAGAAAAATCGGGTAATCGATAAATATCAAAAATTCGGTTTTCTACGCACTTGACATGAAACGTTTTTCTTGAACATGATGTGGCACGTATCTAGACACTTTGTACATATAATATACATCTTAAACTGTTCTAGAAAATTAAATTAAGGGCTGATTGGAATATTATATGTGTGTAATATTAAATGTGCACTATTTTTCAAAGTTAGCAAAAATAAATTTCAGCACATGTATATACATACTCAACGCCACCTACAGCTGAGATGGAGCACATGTGGAGCCTTGTTGGCATGTTGATTGGTCAAGAATCAATCATACAATGTTGATGAATCAAAGAGAGAAGCTACAAAAGGTAAGTTTTCAACATACACCTCTCTTATGTCACATGCTGAAAATTTCAGCATGTCACACTAGCCATGGATGATTTCTTCATCATTAAGGAATATAAATTGTCAATTTTTTATTAAGGAATAAATCAAAGGAGTTATGGAAATGATTTGAATTGTATGTAAGGTTATTAAGTGTGATATTCTTCATATCACACATGCTGAAATTTTTCAGCATGTGTGAGGAGGGTTGTGGCCGAATGGTGTCTCCTTTTGGTGTCCAAGTTCATTCTCAATCTTGTAGAAAGACTTGCCTTAAATAATGGATGTATTTTTATGGAAGAAATTCAAAGAAAAATGGAAGAAATATTGATTTATCACATGTGGTAAATGCTGAAAATTTCAGCATTAACAATTTGATATGGCCGATTTTTTTGAGATGGAAAGAAAGGAATTTTATGTCTCACAATTTATGTGAATATCTCTCAAGTTATGGAATGTATTATGTGATGATTATTTGGCAAATATTCAGTATTTTTTTCAGAATATCCATGTCATCAAATGATGACAACATTGAGCCAATCAAAAGATGCCAAGTAAGCAATGACTAAATGATGGTCCAATGGAGTGATGCCAAGTAAGCAAGATGTTGTCACCATGATGTCTCACACCCTCTCAAGCACTTAAAAGGAAATTTTCAAAAGGGGGAGAAGATAGGGTGGACGGCTGGACTTGATTAAAAAGAGAAGAGAAGAACAAACAAAAGAAACACCAAGAATCATATTCAAAAGTGATCAAAGTGCAAAAGCTTTCTTCTCCTACACTTTCTTTCTTTCTTCTCTTGTAAAAAGCCTATTGTATTTTATTTCTTTCATCCTTGAATAGGCTTCATAGAAACCACCATTCATATATCTTTGTACAAGATTGATCAAGGTGTGATCAATCTTCATTCTAGCGAGGTGGTGGTGTTCGTGCAAATTGTACTCATAATACAAGGTTTGTAAAGGGTTGGAGTTAAGGTGTAACTCTATCAACCCTGCGGTAAGGTGTACTGCGTGTGTGAAATTAGTGTGAACCAAGGAAGGTGTTCCTTGAAGACTGGAGTAGGTTGTTTATAACCGAACCAGTATAAAATTCTTGGTGCAATTTACTTTCTGCATTTACGTTTCAATTTCTGCGCTGTTTACTCATATTGTTCACGTTTGCAAAAATAGTAAACGTTTTCTAAAAATTATAAAAATTTCCAGAAACATACATAAACGTTCTAGGGTTAATTTGGCACAAGTTTCAACCCTTTTGGACGAGTATAAGTCATCCAAACATCAAAAGTTCTGAGACTAGTGCAGTCTGATTTTCAGACTTGCAAAGGTTGAGACTTTGGGTGTATTTTACCTACTTCCCAAAAGAATTTTCAAAAACTGTTTCAAACCATTTAAATATAGTGTGTGAAGAGTTATTGGTCAAATTTTCAGATCATTTGGACATTCACACAAATAGGAATTAATTTTTCAAAACCATCTACCGTTTCTGGCAGATTTGCACAATCTGAGTGCCAACGGTTTTTGAAGGGGTTAAAGGTTGAATTTTGATTTGAACCTTTTAGGGGACCCTCACAACATCTGAGGCTAAGTTCTCTCAAAATTTCATAATTTTTGGAGACCTCTAACCTAGGTTTTAAAACGTTTTAAAAGTGGTACTGAAAACAGAATCTGTTTTCAGAACTTGAATTGGTTAGGTTTAAAGAAATTTTAAAAACCATATTTTCCGCACCACCTATTCAACCTCCCCCTTCTAGTGGTGCCTTGCAGATCTTATGTAGCGCCCCGCTCCCGAGCTCCACCCTCGGAAACGGTGCACCCGCCGTATCTGACTCAGGAGAATACTAGGCGTCACATCAACCTGCTACACGTCAGTGCTGACATAGAAAAATTTTTCCTTTTCTTTCTGCGGAAACGATAAGTCAATTACTAATTCCGAAATTAAATAACTTTAAGAAAATAACGATGGAAAGTCTAGGCTGACCGGGCCTTACAAATCAAAGTCAAATGTCTAAATTTATCAAAACATGAAATTGTTTTCAAGAGTAATACTGAAAAATAGAATGTCTGTGTCACCCCAAAGCATCACAAAAAGCCTGTCTCCATCCTTGCCGCAGACGTATCGACGAGTCACTCGGCCCATTCCACGGTATCGGACTCATCCTCAACGAAGATATAGTCATACTCTGTCTCGGCTACATATGGAATAGTAGGTGTGAGTGATGGTAATCACCCAGTAGGTGCCTCTCAAAACAATACAAAACTTACATACCCAAAACGATATCTCCACGTAACCACATAGAACAGATAGCATACAACCGGAAGGTAAGACACCCCACGTACTCAACATAAACTACACGACATGGCTTATACGGAAATAAACAATCCACACAAGATGCATGCGCAAGTACGTGATGCATGCTCACATAACGTGTCACACGCAACTAGAAACATGTCAGGCAATATGCTCCTAGGCCTATATGAAATGCATGCTCCCGGGACCTAGTTCCAGCGTCATGGTCTCTAGCCACCACTTGCCGTTCTGGACACCCACGCCCTATAGACGCTGTGTATCGTACGGCACCCACGCCCTATAGACGCTGCGTATCTCATGACACCCACGCCCTATAGACACTGCGTATCCGTACGACACCCACGCCCTATAGATGCTGCGTATCACATGACACCCACGCCCGACCGACGCTGTGTATCATCACGGCCCCCACGCCCTATAGGCACTACGTATCCTCCGAACACGCACACCCTCAGACAATGGGTACCTCATGCAATGCACGTGCCATGAATGCAAGGGAAAGGGGAAGAAAACAGTTGGACGTCATCCTCTGACGTCGATCGTTCGACGTGGTTCTGAGGCACGTCGAACCCTCAGCCATGGGACGTCGATCGATCGACGCGGTTCTGAGGCACATCGAACCCTCACCCTCTGGACGTCGATCGATCGATGTCCTTCTGAGGCACATCGATCTCTCACCCTCTGGACGTCGATCGATCGATGTCCATCTGAGGCACGTCGAACCCTCAGCCTCTGGACGTCGATCGATCGATGTCCCCGAATTTCAGAACTCTCATTCTGAAATTTCTGCAATCCAACCCTCAATTCCATTCAACCTTTCACCCCTTCCCACATATTCATATACGCATAACGATCTCTCAACCCCACACAGAAACGTACAACAACGAGATCACGTTGAAAACAAAACGAATAACGGAAAATACACACGTTGCACATGATCCAAATAAAATCAAGAACTAACGACAACCACATCACATAAAAATACCCTTTTGCCTATGCAAGCCTTCATACCGTTTTGAGGAAATAATGAATATGCACCTACCTCGATCCTAGCAAGAGTTGATATAGGAAGGTGTGATGATCTACGAGCGTTTGATCTCCCTTCTCTTGAATCTTAGATCAAGGATCCTTCGTTTCCTTCCCTTTTCCTCCTTAGCCGAAAATTGAGAGAGGAGAGGGGGAAGACGTGGCTGTCGAAATTTGAGAGAGTGAGGGGGAGAGATTAGGGTTAATGAGAGTTTAATATGAGAGGGAGAGATGAGAGATAAGGGTGAGGATTAAGGAAATCTAGGAAAAGGATAGAATTTGTAAATTTTAAACATTTTATTTCTTTCTTATTCATCTTTATCCCCCCCCTTTTTTTTTACACGGTTATAACATCCTACCCTCCTTACAAAAAGTTTCGTCCCCGAAACTTGCCGTGCCTTATTCAAATAGGTGGGGATAACGGTCGCGCATTTGTTCTTCGAGCTCCCATGTCGCTTCGTTCTCCCGGTGATATCTCCATTGAACCTTTACATAGGGAATAACCCTCCTTCTGAGTTCTTGGTCCTTGCGATCCAGAATTCGTATCGGTACCTCTTCATATGACGCATCAGGCCTGATCTTAAGTGGTTGTGCATCCAACACATGACTCGGGTCAGGTACGTACTTCCTTAACTGCGAGACGTGGAACACGTTGTGCACCTGAGCCAACATCGGAGGTAATGCCAACTTGTATGCCAAATCTCCAACCTTTTCGAGTATCTCATATGGTCCAATATAACGCGGCTTCAACTTCCCTTTAACTCCAAACCGTGTCACACCCTTCATTGGTGACACCTTAAGGTAGACTTTTTCTCCCTCCTCGAACTCTAAAGGTCGTCTCTTCGCGTCGGCCCAACTTTTGCTTCTATCTTGAGCTGTCTTAAGACGTTCACGAATATGTTTCACCTTTTCCTTAGTTTGCTCAATTATTTCTGGAGCCGTCAACCTACGTTCACCAACTTCGTCCCAATGCACAGGTGACCTACACTTCCGTCCATATAAGGCCTCAAATGGTGCCATACCTATGGCACTGTGATGGCTGTTGTTATAGGAGAACTCTATCAATTTGAGTATGCTGTCCCAATTTCCTTTAAAATCCAATGCGCATGCCCTCAACATATCCTCCAGAGTCTGAATGGTCCTTTCAGATTGACCATCGGTCTGAGGGTGAAAAGCAGTACTCAGTCGCAACTCAGTCCCCATCTTCTTCTGGCACGCTGCCCAGAACTGAGATGTAAACTTCGAGTCATGGTCGGATACTATGCTGACTGGCACTCCATGGAGGCAAACAATGTTATCAATGTACATAGTTACCAGCCTTTCCGTAGTAAGTCCGGTGGGAATAGGCAAGAAGTGAGCGGACTTAGTCAGTCGATCCACGATTACCCATATTACATCATTCCCATTTCTTGTTTTCGGGAGTCCCACCACGAAGTCCATTGTTACATGCTCCCACTTCCATTCAGGTATCTCTAGTGGTCGCATCAATCCACCCGGTCTTTGGTGTTCCGCTTTAACTTGGTGGCAAACAAGACATCTTTCCACAAACTCAGCAATATGCCTTTTCATGCCATTCCACCAATAGTGTCTCTTGAGATCATTGTACATCTTCGTAGCACCAGGGTGAATAGACAGTCTCGAATTATGTGCCTCCTTCAACAACTCCTTCCTAAGGTCCTCAATCTCAGGTACGCACAATCTTCCTTGGTACCACATACTGCCGTCATCATGAACCTGAAATCCATCCACTTGGCTGGTTAACATTCTTTCTCGCGTCTCTCTAATTGTTGCATCGTTCTTCTATGCTTCCTTAATTTGGTCTACCAAGGTAGGGGTGATAATTAGCGTGACCAGAATATCTGCGGTAGAATCCACAAGATCCAAATCAAATTCCGCCATCTCTTTTTCTAGAGTAGCCTGCCGTGCATGGCTCGACTTCCTACTTAAGGCATCAGCCACTCGATTGGCTTTTCCCGGATGATAACTGATGGTCAAGTCGTAATCTTTCAACAACTCCAACCATCTCCTCTGGCGCATGTTCAGCTCCTTTTGCGTGAACAGATACTTAAGGCTTTTGTGATCAGTGAACACCTCGCATTTCACCCCATATAGATAATGGCGCCAGATTTTCAGCGCGAACACCACCGCTGCTAGTTCCAGATCATGAGTCGGATAGTTCTGCTCATAGGGTTTTAGCTGTCGTGAAGCATACGCAATGACCTTGTCGTTTTGCATCAACACGCATCCTGAAATATAAGAGTTAGACCACATCTTTAATTGTATACAAAATCAGTTGAAATCATACACAATTACCTAGCCCATTCTTAGAAGCGTCACTGTAAATGACAAACCCTTCTGAAGCGGAGGGCTGAGCAAGAATAGGGGCTGTGGTCAGTCTCTGTTTTAGTTCAGCAAAGCTTTGCTCGCACTCGGGGGTCCATTCAAACTTTGACTTCTTTTGTGTCAATCGGCTTAGGGGCACTGCAATTGATGAGAAGCCCTCGACAAACTTCCTATAGTATCCAGCCAGTCCAAGAAAACTTCTTACCTCGGTCACATTAGTGGGTCGAGGCCACTCAGTGATCGCCTCTACCTTCTTTGGATCTACAAAAATTCCTTCTTCAGAAACCACATGACCCAAAAAGGCTACACTCTTCAGCCAGAACTCACATTTGCTGAACTTGGCATATAATTTGCTTCTCCGAAGTGTCTCTAAAGCCTCCCTCAAGTGTTCAGCGTGAGTCTCTTCGTCGGGGGAGTATATCAGAATATCGTCAATGAACACTACGACATACTTATCCAGTTGTTTCCGAAATACTGTGTTCATTAGATCCATAAAGGCAGCTGGGGCGTTGGTTAATCCGAAAGGCATAACCAGAAATTCATAGTGACCATAACGTGTTCGGAAAGTGGTCTTGGCTGTATCCCCAGATTTGATCCTCAACTGGTGATAACCGGATCGCAAATCGATTTTGGAGAATACTCTAGCCCCCCGTAGTTGGTCAAAGAGATCCTCGATTCGGGGTAAGGGATACTTGTTCTTGATAGTGATCTTGTTAAGCTCCCGGTAATCTATACATAATCTCATGCTTCCATCCTTCTTTTTCACAAACAGGACTGGAGCAGCCCAAGGTGATACACTGGGTCGAATAAACTTACGATCCAGCAGTTCTTGCAACTGCTCCTTCAACTCCTTGAGTTCTGCTGGAGCCATACGGTATGGTGCCCTGGATATGGGTTCTGCACCGGGTATGAGATTGATCTCGAACTCTACCTCTCTTTCTGGTGGCAGTCCTGGTAACTCCTCGGGAAAGACATCTGTAAATTCCTTTACCACAGGGATTTGGTCGATTTGCAGAACTTCCTGTTCAGCACCCATTGCGTAAATCAAAAATCCTTCTCTTCCTTTCTTCAGTGCTCGAAAGGCCTGAGCCGCAGTCAAATAAAACTTTTGGGGTGCCTTCTTTAATTTAGGATTCCCTTGAAATATAGTTTCCCCCAGTTCAGGTGCCTTCATGCTGACTTGGAGTCGTCGGCAATCAATGTTTGCATGATACCTTGCTAAGAAGTCCATGCCTAAGATGACGTCGAAGTCGTACATTTGAATCGGTATCAAGGTCACAGAGAACTGCAGACCGTTAATCTCCAATCCACATTCCTTGTAACGTTGATGAGACACGAGTACTTGGCCGCCCGCGGCTTGTATACGGTATGGAGTCTCAATCCATTCGGGAAGAATATCCAGATTCTTGGCAAATCTCTTTGCCATGAACGAGTGACTCGCTCCGCTATCGAATAGAACATTTGCTGGCACTTTGTTAATTAAAATCACACCTATCATATTCAAGGTTTTAGCACATAACCATAACAACACATAAAAATGCACTCCAACTACGATATTAAGTACTTAAATAAATGTACCCGTCACCACGTCGGCCGACTCCTCGACTTCGGCATCAGTCATCGCATGTACCCGGGCATTGGTCCGGCCTCGTCCTCCTTGCTGAGCCTGTGTCCGCGAGTTTACCTGAGCCGGTGTTGAGCATTCCTTAGCAATATGTCCTTGCTTCCCGCAGTTGTAGCACACTCTCTGATCCTTCCGACATGGTCCCGGATGAAAACGTCCGCACAGGGTACACCGTGGGATAGGTGCCGCAGCCCTTACTGGTTGCGCATCAGTCGGTGCTGGACCCTCAATCATCGGGGTCTGAATCACTGCACTTTGCTGTCGTTCTGGCCGGAATGGTTGCCCGGACTGTGGGCGGCGAGGTACTTTCAACCATCTCCCTGATCTACCCGTCTGCAACTCCTCACGGGGCCTCTTCAGTCTCTCTAGTGCAGCTGCCCTTTCCAAATTCCTCTCTACACGTCGACATACCTCCAGCAATCCCTCAAATGTGGTAGTCTCTGCGCAAACAATCGCCTGTTGAATGCGAAAGCTCAAACCTGTGTGGAACTTCAGCATTTTGGCCTCTTCGTTGTCCATTATGCATGACATATATTGGCCCAGTTCATGAAATTTCTCAGAATATTGATCCACCGTCATGGACCCTTGAGTCAGCAGCTGGAACTCCGCCATCCTTCTCTGAATAGCACTACCCGGAACATAGTGCTTCTTATACTCCTCAACAAATTGCTCCCAAGTCACTGGTGGAGTCAATTTGCGTTTCACTCCGTTCCACCACCTCTCAGCTTCCCCTTCCAAGAATGGGGTAGTCACCTCTACTTTCAGATCCGCGGGTACTTGTATCAGTCTTATCTGTTCAGTTACATTTTTAAGCCAAATCTCGGCTTCCTCAGGCCGAGTGGTACCCCTGAACATTGGTATTCGGGAGTTCTGCATCTCCCTGTAATAGAACCTTAGGCCTTGCTGTGGTGCGGCCGGTGGTGGTGGCGGTTGTTGTTGCTGAGTGTGCTGAAGTATTTGGGCAATCTGTGCCTGTTGCTCTGTCATCTGAGTATATTGTTGCGCCATCTGCGCCTGCTGATGGGCTATTAAGGCCGTCAGATTGGCCAGTGTGTCTGTAAGGTTTTGGGGAATCGCCCCTTGCCCCTGACGTTCATCTCCGTCATTTCCACTATTTCCTGATGGCTCACGTCGCGGAGGCATTGTCTGTGGACAATTTAAAACACGTTAGACAAAATTGGCTTAAGAGTATTGTAAGAAGTAAGGAGTGGAGGTCGAAGAAGGGATAACCTATCCTGTCTGCTTGCTAACGGCACTCACCAACCCAAAACCCAGTCATAGCTTATGTCTACTTCATTTTATTCCAATTTTTTTTTAAAAAAAATTATTTGAAAACAGATCGTCACTTATCCTAAGGTAATTAACTAATCTATTACGTTCCCAAGGCGTATCTGAAGCCTGGGCTCTGATACCACCTGTAGCGCCCCGCTCCCGAGCTCCACCCTCGGAAACGGTGCACCCGCCGTATCTCACTCAGGAGAATACTAGGCGTCACATCAACCTGCTACACGTCAGTGCTGACATAGAAAAATTTTTCCTTTTCTTTCTGCGGAAACGATAAGTCAATTACTAATTCCGAAATTAAATAACTTTAAGAAAATAACGATGGAAAGTCTAGGCTGACCGGGCCTTACAAATCAAAGTCAAATGTCTAAATTTATCAAAACATGAAATTGTTTTCAAGAGTAATACTGAAAAATAGAATGTCTGTGTCACCCCAAAGCATCACAAAAATCCTGTCTCCATCCTTGCAGCAGACGTATCGACGAGTCACTCGGCCCATTCCACGGTATCGGACTCATCCTCAACGAAGATATAGTCATACTCTGTCTCGGCTACATATGGAATAGTAGGTGTGAGTGATGGTAATCACCCAGTAGGTGCCTCTCAAAACAATACAAAACTTACATACCCAAAACGATATCTCCACGTAACCACATAGAACAGATAGCATACAACCGGAATGTAAGACACCCCACGTACTCAACATAAACTACACGACATGGCTTATACGGAAATAAACAATCCACACAAGATGCATGCGCAAGTACGTGATGCATGCTCACATAACGTGTCACACGCAACTAGAAACATGTCAGGCAATATGCTCCTAGGCCTATATGAAATGCATGCTCCCGGGACCTAGTTCCAGCGTCATGGTCTCTAGCCACCACTTGCCGTTCTGGACACCCCACGCCCTATAGACGCTGTGTATCGTACGGCACCCACGCCCTATAGACGCTGCGTATCTCATGACACCCACGCCCTATAGACGCTGCGTATCCGTACGACACCCATGCCCTATAGACGCTGCGTATCACATGACACCCACGCCCGACCGACGCTGTGTATCATCACGGCCCCCACGCCCTATAGGCACTACGTATCCTCCGAACACGCACACCCTCAGACAATGGGTACCTCATGCAATGCACGTGCCATGAATGCAAGGGAAAGGGGAAGAAAACAGTTGGACGTCATCCTCTGACGTCGATCGTTCGACGTGGTTCTGAGGCACGTCGAACCCTCAGCCATGGGACGTCGATCGATCGACGCGGTTCTGAGGCACATCGAACCCTCACCCTCTGGACGTCGATCGATCGATGTCCTTCTGAGGCACATCGATCTCTCACCCTCTGGACGTCGATTGATCGATGTCCATCTGAGGCACGTCGAACCCTCAGCCTCTGGACGTCGATCGATCGATGTCCCCGAATTTCAGAACTCTCATTCTGAAATTTCTGCAATCCAACCCTCAATTCCATTCAACCTTTCACCCCTTCCCACATATTCATATACGCATAACGATCTCTCAACCCCACACAGAAACGTACAACAACGAGATCACGTTGAAAACAAAACGAATAACGGAAAATACACACGTTGCACATGATCCAAATAAAATCAAGAACTAACGACAACCACATCACATAAAAATACCCTTTTGCCTATGCAAGCCTTCATACCGTTTTGAGGAAATAATGAATATGCACCTACCTCGATCCTAGCAAGAGTTGATATAGGAAGGTGTGATGATCTACGAGCGTTTGATCTCCCTTCTCTTGAATCTTAGATCAAGGATCCTTCGTTTCCTTCCCTTTTCCTCCTTAGCCGAAAATTGAGAGAGGAGAGGGGGAAGACGTGGCTGTCGAAATTTGAGAGAGTGAGGGGGAGAGATTAGGGTTAATGAGAGTTTAATATGAGAGGGAGAGATTTGAGGGAGAGATAAGGGTGAGGATTAAGGAAATCTAGGAAAAGGATAGAATTTGTAAATTTTAAACATTTTATTTCTTTCTTATTCATCTTTATCCCCCCCTTTTTTTTTACACGGTTATAACATCTTACAAGTGGTATCAGAGCGCAGGAATACTCACTACAAGGAATCCAACGATTCGGTGAGATGGCATCCACAAATCTCAAAACCGAACAAGAAGGTATGTCAAGCCAAAGGCCTCCACTCTTTGACGGTGAGTCTTTTATTCAATGGAAACTTAGGATGAAATTATTTCTTATGGCTATAGACATAGACCTTTGGTCAATAATTGAAGATGGTCCATATGTCCCGTCTAAATTGTCCATTGTAGATGGAGTCACACTAGAAGTAATTAAAACGAGACAAGACTATACTAGTGAAGACAAAAAGAAACTGAGTATGAATGC
Organism: Eustoma russellianum; assembly: GCA_036186865.1. Taxonomy (NCBI): domain Eukaryota; kingdom Viridiplantae; phylum Streptophyta; class Magnoliopsida; order Gentianales; family Gentianaceae; genus Eustoma; species Eustoma russellianum. The sequence continues at coordinate 16,633,632 of AP025063.1, read as the reverse complement.
TAAGGCCATGCAATTACTCTTAAATGGCTTAAGTAAGAGTGAGTCTAGTTATGTGTCCAATTGTTCGAGTGCACAAGAAATGTGGAGAATCTTAGAAATGAAACACGAAGGCACGAGTCAAGTCAAAGAGTCTAAAATCAATATGCTTATGTCTACTCTTGAGTCTTTCAAGTTGTTGCCAAATGAGTCAATTGTTGATATGGATCTTCGTTTGACTAACATCTATAACTCTCTTGAGTCTCTTGGTAAGGCCTTTACAACGCAGGAAAAAGTACAGAAAGTCCTACGGAGCCTCCCTTCAGAATGGGATCCTAAAGTGACTGCCATAGAAGAAAGCAAGGAGACTAAGTCAATAAAAATGGAAGAACTCATTGGTTCACTAAAAGTGTATGAAAACAAACTCATTATTCGGAAATCGGAATCAACCAAACAAGGTAAGACAATTGCTTTTAAATCAAATGAATACGTCTCCCCTCCCTCCGATCACATAGATGATAGTGATTCCGAATCGGATAATGATGACTTAATTCTATTGGCAAAAGGACTAAGAAGATTCATGAGAAAATCATTGAGAAATAAAAACAAATCAAATGATAAGGACATTAAATGTTATGAATGCGGCAAACTCGGACACTTATCATATGACTGCCCAAACAAAGAAAAGCAAACTAATAAGTACCCTGACAAGGAGCGGAACAAAAATAGACCCGTCTCAGATCCTAAACAAAGGAAACGTGCACTAAAGGCCTCCACATGGAGTGACTCATCAGACTCTGAAACTGAGACCGAAGAGGAGACCGCTCAAGTTTGCTTCGCTTCAAAGGCGTCTAATGAGGTATCATCCGATTCTGACTCTGACTCTGAACCTTCTTATGATGATCTTTTTAGTCAGTATCTTGAATTACACAAATTTACTAAGACTCTCGCAAAAGAAAAGAAACGTTTAATTGAAGACAAGAAACTGTTAGAATCTTCTAACGAGAATCTTGTCGCTCAATTAAGCGATTCAAAGAAAGAGTCTTCATGTGTCATCACTGCATTAAAAACCGAGATCTCATCATTGACTTCTCAAAATAATGAAATGAAATCCGAGATTTCAAATTTGAAATCAAGGAATACAGACTTAGAGAAAATGATGAAACAATTCGATACAGGGTCAAACATGTTGCATCGCATCATATTATCACAAAAGCATGACAGTGACAAAACTGGATTGGGATACGTTGATACTAACGAAGTATCAACCAAACCAACCAAGTTTGTTGTGTCTAAAAAGGTAGACACCCCTAAAGTGGCGTCTAAGATGACGCAGAAAGCACCCCCCTTCCACACGCCCCACTCCCTCATATCATGTGAAATATAATGTTGTACCATATAGATATGAGAAGAAGAGATCAATGCATACACGGAATACATATCATCCACGCACCACGCACGCACACACAAGGACATATCACAAACGTCCTTCATACAATGAGTATAGGGGAGTCCTTGGGCAAAGACCCAAAGTACATGCACCACATGTATACTATGTCGCACCTTCATCCACTTTCTTGCCATATGATAGACCGAGAAGGATCACCCAAGTATGGGTACCAAAAGGTACCTTTACTAAAAGGTGATTAACTAACTCGAAAGGACCCAAAATTAAAAGGGTACCTAAATCACCTTTTTACATTGCAGGGAGACCACTCATCAAAAGACACATCAATAAAGTGGTTCCTTGACAGTGGTTGCTCGAGGCACATGACAGGTGACCCGAGCCTCTTCTCCAAATTAAAGAAGGTCACAAAAGGCGGATCCGTGACCTTTGGAGACAACAATGAAGGCAAGATCATTGGTAAAGGTACGATTGGAAATCCGGATACACTTCAAATCTCCAACGTGTTTTTGGTAAGCAACTTATCTTACAATCTTCTTAGTATTTCGCAATTTGTTGACAATGGTTTCAATGTGTGTTTTACTCACCCTTACTGTAATATAATAAATAAAAATGGAGAAACTGTTTTAAAAGGAAAACGTGAAGGAAATATATTCACACTATCTATGGATGATGTAGTCGATGCCAAAGTTAAATGCTTTATGTCAAATGAACCCAATGTGAATTTGTGGCATAGACGTCTAGGACACATAGGTATTTCTACACTAGAAAAATTGCAACGAAAGAGCCTAGTACGGGGATTGCCTAAGCTTGATTTAGACAACTTTCAGTTGTGTGAATCTTGCATAAAAGGCAAACAAACACGTGAGTCACTTAAGCCTAAAAATGAGATAAGCACGACTAGAATACTAGAACTATTGCATATCGATTTGTTTGGTCCTAGTCGTACTACAAGCCTTGGTGGGCGTCACTATGCATGTGTACTTGTTGATGACTTTTCTCGTTATACTTGGACTTTATTTCTTGCACATAAGGATGATAGCGCCGTAGAAATCGCTAAATTAATTAAACAACTTGAAAATCAATACGGCGTAAATGTGAAAAGAATAAGAAGCGATAGAAGCGGTGAGTTTAAAAATAAAGAGATGATTTCATTCTGTGAAGAAAAAGGAATTAAACATGAGTTTTCGCCACCTAGAACTCCACAATTAAATGGAGTAGTAGAAAGAAAGAATCGCACACTACAAGAAATCGCTAGAACTATGCTTTGCGAAAATAAATTACCTACATTTCTGTGGGCGGAAGCCGTAAATTGTGCATGCTATATTGTAAATCGCCTATCTACAAGAAAGAAAATAAACAAGACGCCTTACGAAATTTTGAATGATCGCATGCCTAAGATAGATTATTTTCGTGTGTTTGGATGCAAATGTTTTGTCTTGAATACAAAAGATAACTTAGATAAATTTGAATCCAAATCGATTGAGTGCATTTTTATTGGGTATTCCATAAATTCAAAAGCATATAGATGTTATGATCCTCTCACTAGACAAATCATAGAATCTATTCATGTTAAATTCAATGAATTTGGAGAGGTTGATAAAGAAAAGGAATATGATGATGACTTTGATTTGAAACCCGTTTTGGATGAAGAAAATGAGTCTTTTGATATGCATGAGATAAATGAAACACTAGAAATGCATGATCATATAGAAATGCATGATAACTTAGAAAATAATCAACCAAGATGGCATAGAGATCACCCACATGATCTCATCATAGGCGACATCACTCACGGTGTGCGACCACGTAGAAGAATCACTTCGGATGAAATAAATGAATTTCATGCTATGATTTCTGAAATTGAGCCTAAAAATGTGCATGATGCTTTGAATGATTCATCTTGGATTGATGCTATGCATGACGAACTTAATCAATTCGTTAGAAATGATGTATGGGATTTAGTGCCACGACCACAAGATAAGACAATAATAGGCACAAAGTGGGTATTTAGGAACAAAATGAATGAAGAAGGAAAGGTCGTTAGAAATAAAGCAAGACTCGTAGCTCAAGGATATAATCAAGAAGAAGGAATAGACTACGATGAAACATTTGCACCCGTAGCACGTTTAGAAGCCATACGACTCTTACTTGCTATTGCTTGCATGAAAGATTTTAAATTATATCAAATGGACGTCAAAAGTGCTTTTCTAAATGGGTTTATACAAGAAGAAGTATACGTGAAGCAACCACCCGGTTTTGAAGATTTGAAACATCCTGATCAAGTGTACAAACTAAAGAAGGCACTATATGGACTAAAGCAAGCGCCTAGAGCATGGTATGATCGTTTTGCTACTTTTCTTTTAGAAAATAATTTTAAACGTGGTACTATAGATAGTACACTATTTTTGAAACAAGAAAAATCAGATTTACTTATTATTCAAATTTACGTAGATGACATTATTTTTGGTTCTACCTCACATAGACTCGTTAAGGACTTTGAAAATTGTATGAAAGCTGAATTTGAAATGTCTATGGTTGGTGAACTTAATTATTTTCTTGGCTTGCAGATTAAGCAAACGAGTAAAGGAATTCATATAAGCCAAGCTAAGTACGTAAATGACATGATCAAGAAGTTCAATTTTGAAAATTTGAAACCATCCCCCACGCCTATGAGTGTTACTACTAAATTAGACAAAGATGAACATGGTAAAGACATTGATAATGGATTATATCGATCTATGATAGGTTCTTTACTATATTTAACTGCTAGTAGGCCTGACATCATGTTTAGCGTATGCATGTGTGCTCGTTTTCAAAGTCAACCTAAGGTGTCACACTTAAATGCGGTGAAAAGAATATTCCGCTATATTAAGCACACGGCCACCTTAGGTATTTGGTACGATAAGGATTCTACATTCGACTTACATGCTTACACTGATGCAGATTATGGTGGCTGCAAAATAGATAGAAAAAGCACGAGCGGAACTTGCCAATTTATAGGAAATTCCCTTATTTCGTGGTTTTCCAAAAAGCAAGCAAGTGTTGCTTTGTCCACTACTGAGGCTGAGTATATGGCTCTTAGCCTTTGCTGCACACAGTTGTTGTGGATAAAACAACAACTTTCGGACTTTGGAATTACCGTAGATAAAATTCCTATATATTGTGATAGTATGAGTGCAATAAATTTGTCTAAGAACCCCGTATTACACTCTAAGGCTAAGCATATAGAAGTTCGCTATCATTTTCTTCGTGATCACGTTAACAATGGTAATATTGTCATAGATCACGTACGCACAGAATCACAAGTAGCGGATATATTTACAAAGGCCTTAAATCAAGCCACATTTGAATCTCTCCGTTCTAAATTAGGCATGCTTCCTGTTGATGTGATTTAATGCGATATCATTTGATTTACTTTCCTTTTTGACAGAAATCTTTTGATTAACTTTCCAAAATAAAGGGGGAGAGAGAAGCATGATTTAAGGGGGAGAGATTTAAGGGGGAGAGAAATCACTGATTGATCCTAATTGCATGAATCAAGGGGGAGCCGGATTTGAAATTCGAAATTTAAATTTCAAATCTGTGCATAATTCAAGGGGGAGAGATAACACTTAAATCATGTACACTAGTTATTTTGAAAATCATCAAAAGGGGGAGATTGTAGAAATATGAGGGTTTGAGTGATTTCAAAATAAAGAAATTGAATATAAATATATATATATAAACGTTGGATATATATATATATACACAAGTGTACATGTATGCATGATAACTTGCCTTATTTAGCTTATATATTGTGTTGCCGAACTAACGAGCCATGAAGCTTTAAAGCTTACATCATATGGCGAACATTTGTTGAGTTTATACTATTTTCAGGTGCCACAATTAATGAACTAAAGTAGTTCATTAAGTGAAGTACTTAGTTTAATAAACTAAGTAGTTCATTAAAGGAAGATGCATTTGGAAAAGACATGAAGGCAACATGGCTATGGAAGGAAAGTTCTCTCCTCTTCCCCACATCAATGTCACACGTTTTTAATACATATATATATACTATATTTTCAGATTTTTTTTAAAGGCACATACACATGTATTCCAACGTACTACCGACACGTTATATATTTCACGTACGTACGTTTACGTCACACCACTATACTTAACTCATATCTATGAGTACATTCAGGTCTTATATCATATGATATAAGATATGGTGATGACAAATTAAATACGACACGATAAAAGGTTCTAAACCGAAATTTGTCGTATCGGGCGATACCGAAACTTCGCCAACGTGTCACGTACTTGCCATAAATAAATGGCCAGCCCATATACATCAAAATTTATTAAAAATTTCGTGCCATACACTGTATATTGAGACAAAAATACTTTCCATGTTGGCACACACAAATCATCCCATATTTAGGCCAAAATGTGAAGATTCCAATTTTATTTTTGTCACATGTTTATGGTACCACTTTAAATCAGCCAAGTGCTGGAAATTAAAGTATATATTATATATATTATGTATAACATAATATATATAGCATGTGCAAAAGTTGGAATTTAAATTAGAGAAAAATCGGGTAATCGATAAATATCAAAAATTCGGTTTTCTACGCACTTGACATGGAACGTTTTTCTTGAACATGATGTGGCACGTATCTAGACACTTTGTACATATAATATACATCTTAAACTGTTCTAGAAAATTAAATTAAGGGCTGATTGGAATATTATATGTGTGTAATATTAAATGTGCACTATTTTTCAAAGTTAGCAAAAATAAATTTCAGCACATGTATATACATACTCAACGCCACCTACAGCTGAGATGGAGCACATGTGGAGCCTTGTTGGCATGTTGATTGGTCAAGAATCAATCATACAATGTTGATGAATCAAAGAGAGAAGCTACAAAAGGTAAGTTTTCAACATACACCTCTCTTATGTCACATGCTGAAAATTTCAGCATGTCACACTAGCCATGGACGATTTCTTCATCATTAAGGAATATAAATTGTCAATTTTTTATTAAGGAATAAATCAAAGGAGTTATGGAAATGATTTGAATTGTAAGGTTATTAAGTGTGATATTCTTCATATCACACATGCTGAAATTTTTCAGCATGTGTGAGGAGGGTTGTGGCCGAATGGTGTCTCCTTTTGGTGTCCAAGTTCATTCTCAATCTTGTAGAAAGACTTGCCTTAAATAATGGATGTATTTTTATGGAAGAAATTCAAAGAAAAATGGAAGAAATATTGATTTATCACATGTGGTAAATGCTGAAAATTTCAGCATTAACAATTTGATATGGCCGATTTTTTTGAGATGGAAAGAAAGGAATTTTATGTCTCACAATTTATGTGAATATCTCTCAAGTTATGGAATGTATTATGTGATGATTATTTGGCAAATATTCAGTATTTTTTTCAGAATATCCATGTCATCAAATGATGACAACATTGAGCCAATCAAAAGATGCCAAGTAAGCAATGACTAAATGATGGTCCAATGGAGTGATGCCAAGTAAGCAAGATGTTGTCACCATGATGTCTCACACCCTCTCAAGCACTTAAAAGGAAATTTTCAAAAGGGGGAGAAGATAGGGTGGACGGCTGGACTTGATTAAAAAGAGAAGAGAAGAACAAACAAAAGAAACACCAAGAATCATATTCAAAAGTGATCAAAGTGCAAAAGCTTTCTTCTCCTACACTTTCTTTCTTTCTTCTCTTGTAAAAAGCCTATTGTATTTTATTTCTTTCATCCTTGAATAGGCTTCATAGAAACCACCATTCATATATCTTTGTACAAGATTGATCAAGGTGTGATCAATCTTCATTCTAGCGAGGTGGTGGTGTTCGTGCAAATTGTACTCACAATACAAGGTTTGTAAAGGGTTGGAGTTAAGGTGTAACTCTATCAACCCTGCGGTAAGGTGTACTGCGTGTGTGAAATTAATGTGAACCAAGGAAGGTGTTCCTTGAAGACTGGAGTAGGTTGTTTATAACCGAACCAGTATAAAATTCTTGGTGCAATTTACTTTCTGCATTTACGTTTCAGTTTCTGCGCTGTTTACTCATATTGTTCACGTTTGCAAAAATAGTAAACGTTTTCTAAAAATTTTAAAAATTTCCAGAAACATACATAAACGTTCTAGGGTTAATTTGGCACAAGTTTCAACCCTTTTGGACGAGTATAAGTCATCCAAACATCAAAAGTTCTGAGACTAGTGCAGTCTGATTTTCAGACTTGCAAAGGTTGAGACTTTGGGTGTATTTGACCTACTTCCCAAAAGCATTTTCAAAAACTGTTTCAAACCATTTAAATATAGTGTGTGAAGAGTTAATGGTCAAATTTTCAGATCATTTGGACATTCACACAAATAGGAATTAATTTTTCAAAACCATCTACCGTTTCTGGCAGATTTGCACAATCTGAGTGCCAACAGTTTTTGAAGGGGTTAAAGGTTGAATTTTGATTTGAAATTTTTAGGGGACCCTCACAACATCTGAGGCTAAGTTCTCTCAAAATTTCATAATTGTTGGAGACCTCTAACCTAGGTTTTAAAACGTTTTAAAAGTGGTACTGAAAACAGAATCTGTTTTCAGAACTTGAATTGGTTAGGTTTAAAGAAATTTTAAAAATCATATTTTCCGCACCACCTATTCAACCCCCCCTTCTAGTGGTGCCTTGCAGATCTTACAGACTTGGACATATTTCTTATGACTGCCTGAACAAGGACAAAACAATGAACAAAAACCATGACAAGGATCGGAGAAAAACTAAACCTGTCTCAGAACCTAAACAAAGGAGAAGAGCCTTTAAACCCTCCATATGGACTGATTCATCCGATTTCGAAAGTGAAGAAGCCGAAGAGGTAATGGCTCAAGTATGCCTTGCATCCAAAGAATCAAACGAGGTATCTTCTGATTCTGATTCTAAGCCTTCTTATGATGATTTATTTTGTCAATATCTTGAGTTGCATAAGTTTTCTAAGGCTCTTACAAAAGAAAAGAAACTTTTAATTGAAGACAAAAACACGAATCTTGTATCTTAGTTAAATGATTCAAAGGAAGAGCCAGCTTGCATGATAAATTCATTAAAATCTGAGATTTCCTCCTTAAAATCCGAGAACACTGAGATGAAAGTTGAGATTTCAAATTTGAAATCAAGAAACGCGGATTTAGAAAAGATCGTAAAACAATTCGATTCGGGTACGAGCATGATAGATCGTCTCATTTCCTCCCAGAAGTATGAAAATGATAAAACCGGATTAGGGTATATGGAAGATAATAAAATACAAAATAAGTCTACCAACTTTATTTTATCTAAGAAACTGCGTGCATTCAAGACAACTATACGACCTAAGAAGATATCAATTGCACCACCCACTATATCTCATTACACTTCTTCCTTTTCATCTCTTACGAAATATAATCATGTGCCGTATAGATACGAAAGGAAATTATTGATGAATAAATGACATTCATACAACGCAAATGCATCTAGATCATGGACCATGCACACTAACATTAAGGCATATCAAAAACAAAAATCTTATCATGAGCATGATGGCATTCTTGGCCATAGGCCAAATGAATTTGCACCTAAAATCTATTATATTTCTACTTCATCTCTTTTCTCACCAAGTTTGGATACCAAAAGGCACTTTTGCAAAGGGTTAAATCAATAACACTTAAGAACGCACTTGAAATGCATGATTTTTGTTGATATACTATAAACTGCTATTTCTTTCCATTCTTACTTGTACTTTTGATGACATTTACAAAATAAAGGGGGAGAGAAAAGCATGATTTAAGGGGGAGAGAGAAGCATGATTTAAGGGGGGGAATGATATAAAATTCAAATTTTATATTTGTGCATAATTGCAGGGAGAGCGACCACATTTAAATCATGAACCAATGTTATTTTGGAAATCATCAAAAAGGGGATATTCTTGAGAAAAAGGGTTTGAGTGATTTACAAATGCATGATTGAAATGCTACGTGCTTATGAAATGCATGAATAAATTATTACTTGACACGTTTATGTGATAAATTGCTTTATATGCTTATATATATTGTTGCCGTACTAACAAGCCATGAAGCGTTAAAGCTTACATCATATGGCAAACATTTGTTGTGTTTGTACTATTTTTAGGTGCCACAATTAATGAACTAAACTAGTTCATTAAGTGGAGTGCTTAAGTTAATGAACTAACTAGTTCATTAAATGAAGACATATTTGGAGAAAGCTATATGCAACAAATTTGAAAATGGAAAGTCTTCTCCTCATTTCATCCCACACGCCTAATATATTTTATATATATATATATATATATATATATATCCATATTTTAAAAAAAAGCATTATACACATATATTTCGACGTACCACCGACACGTCACATATATTATAAACGTTTGTCGCGTCACACCACTATATACACCTAATATTTATGAGTATATTCAGGTCTTATATCATACGATATAAGTCATGGTGACGTCAAAATTACAACGACATGTTACAAGGTCATAAACCGAAAAATTGTTGTATCGGATGACTACCGAAACTTCACCTACATGTCACGTACTTGCTGTCATACCTCGTAACTTTAAGTCTCACTTTTAACAATTAGACAATGACTTAAAATATAATTTCATTAAATGTATAAGTTTATAAGGCTTAGTTATATAAAAATTTAGGTGAGAAAATAAGCAAAAGTCTGAAATTAAGAAAATTAGGCAAAAATACCTGAAATACCCCTCCCCACTTAAATGATGGGGAGTTATAAAATTTAGTATAACTCCCCAAGAGAGGGAGAAGGGCTGCCAGTTACAACACAAAAGAGATGAAAAACGCCTGGAAGAGAGAAGGAGAGGAAGAGAGAGAGAAGAAGAAGAAGAAGAAAGGAAGAAGAAGGAGGCTAATCTAGGTCCGATCGTTCATGAAATCCAGCAATACACTCGTAAGACTAACTAGAAACAGTGGCAAGTAATCTTTCTATACGCTTTACGCAAATTTTGATTCAACAAGCCCTATGCTCTTATAAAGAGAAAAATGGATCACATATTGGTAACCTTGATGTGTTTATTTTAAATGCTCTACCATATGTTTTTGCTATTGTGGATTGAATAAAGTCATGTTTTTTGGGCCAATTCCTGAAAATAGTTATCTTGTGATTTGTTGTTAAATATGCCCATAAAAGTGTCATCCTTGATGTGTTTATTGTCTTGTTATAAGTTCTTAAGTTTATTAACTGTACCTTAGATGTTTTTAGAGGATTTGCGGGAAGTTGGAGGGTGAATGATGGGTTTTTGTAGATTTGTTGTGTTGGGAAAGTTTGAGGATACATTGAAAGTTATGGGTGATAGAAGGCTTAGAGTGGATACGATTTGACATGCTTAAGAATCAATCCATGTTACTTATGTGTTAAGCATGATGGATTTAGGTGGTAAGATGGAATTTGAAGTGTTTAACATGAAAGGGGTGAAGGAGGAAGATGATGAGGAGAAGTTACTACAGAAGTTTGCAGTTTCTAGAACCGTCAGAACACTTCAAACACCTACTTTAGGCGCTCAATGTCACATTAGGCGCCTAAAGTAGGCGTTCAATGTGTCCCAGTACATTCCAGAACACTTTGAACACCTCATAAGGTGCTTCATGTCACATAAGGCGCCTTATGTAGGCGTTCGATGTGTCACAGCACATTCCAGAATACTTTGAACACCTCAGAAGGTGTTCGATGTCACTTGAAGCACTTTATGTAGGCGTTCGATGTGTACCAGCACATTTCAGAACACTTCAAACGCCCAGAATAGGCGCTTTATGCCACATTAGGAGCCTTTTGAAGGCGTTCTAAGTGTAGTGGAAGTCCCTTTTGACACATTAAGCGCTCCATATATGTGAGATACCTTTATTCTCTTGTTTTGCTCATAAACTACAAGGGTATTTGAGGTGTAATTGAGTTGTAAATGCTAACTGTGAATGAGTAAGGTTAAGAATGGATCCGAAGTGAGTTTGCATTGCGAAAAGACCTGAAAAGGTATGAGCGTGGTGTGTTTGAGGTTCAGGATCTTGTACTTGATATGTAAAGTGCATGTGTATGTTTACATGTTTGATATGACGTAACATGAGCATTTTGCATCATGACATGAACACTTTGCATTTCGACATGAGATTTGTTTTGTGAAAGAACATGTGTTTGCAAAAGAATATTAAAGTTTTTGAAAGACAAGCTATGGCTGCTAGTTTATCGCAGGGTATGAAAGTCACTCCTGCGGTAGCAGGGTATAAAAGCGTGACTTGTGAATTAACAGCAGGGTATAAAGTTATGTTATAGGGCCGTGAACCTATCAGCACGGAGTATAAAGTTACATTATGGGGCTCGTGGACCTTTCAGCACGGGGTATAAAGTTCTGTCTGCTATGGATTAATTACCCACAGGGTATAAAGTTCTGCTACGCGAAGAATATGATAAGAAGAATTATGAAAAGTTTTGTTCCATGACACGTATGACATGTTTAAGAAAGAAGACATATGCATGGGTTTTGTGTGTGGTTTTAAAGGAGTACATGCATCATGAGTCACGAAGCATAAGACTTGACATGCAAGAATGGACATTCGCAAATGATCTGTTTATGTAGTATGTTATGCTAGATTCATGCTGTTTCGTAATCGCGTATCATTTATGTGATTTATTTGATTTTTGATGAATTGTTATAAAGGTGTTATTTGCTAACCCGATCATCTTATTTTGAGCAATGATTTATATACTGATGACTCGTCGTGTGTGGTCTCGTAAGGTGTATAGACGGGTTACTTGCTGGGATGTTTCAGCTAAGAATATATACTCCATCTTCTTTTCAGGTGAGCCAGCGTACGAAATGATCTTTGTAGTAGACGGTGGCGAGTGGGCTCATTGTGATGATGGTCACTGAAGTGGATAGATTTCTGTTCATTCTCTTTAAGTTGAAAGACTTGATGTTTAACATTGTGTATTGGAGGATATGTTAGGCATTTCTCAAACACATTTTAATTCCGCTGTATTTCTTTGGGTATATTGTTATTATTGAAGTTTTAAATTTTACGACGTTTCCACTAATTTATCTTACGTCATGGATGACATGTGCTTGATCTGCTTTGACGCTTCGCAGTTCTCGGAGCAGACTACGGCGGGTGCACTGGTACCGATGCCCAGTATCGGGCCAGGGCGCTACACTTGCCATATAAAGATGGCCAGTCCATATACATAGAAAATGCTTAAAAATTTCGTGGCTCACATGTTACAATCAGCCACTAAGTCATACCATATTGGCACATACAAATCACCCACAATTTAGGCTAGATTTGTGGAGAATTCAAACTCAATTTCATTTTTGCACATGGGCATTTTCTACTCAGCTATTGGAGCTGAATATACACTTCATTTTATGTATATTATGTGTGACATAATATATATTACATGTGTAAGAAGTTTGAAATTAATCGGAGAAAAATTTGCGTAATCGATGAAAGTCGAAAATTCGGTTTTTTTACAAACATACACACATGGAACGTTTTTGGAATAGGTATAATATGTATCTAGACACTTTTTAGACATTCAGGACATGCTAAAGTGTTCTAGAGAATTCAAAATAGAGTTGATAATTATTTACCATATATGTGTAAATATTATATATTATTTGACAAAGCTTGGAAAATAAAATTTCAGCACATGTGCAGCCTCTCTACACGCCGACTACATCCATGTTGGATCCAAGCTTGAGCTTATTTGGTATTTCAATTGGTAGAGGATATGCCACACAAGATTGGTGACATTAAAGAGGGCACCACATATGGAAAAAATTCAAAATAGACACATGCTGAAAATTTCAACACATGTCTACTAGGATGGGCGATTTTTTTCTCTTAATGGCCTACAATTGTTTCCAAAATTGAAGGGGGATTAATGTGTGATTGTATGATAATGATTTCATTAGAATTTGAGCACATGTTTTCAGTTTTTTTAGAATTTACAGCTCACTACGAAGGTGCCAAGGCAGACCAATCAACAAGTGACAACTAAGCAAGGTCAAGTTATCCTTCCAATAATATTGCACCAAGTAAGCAAGGTTGTGTCATACTTACACAAGGAAATTTTCCAAGGACATTAAAGACAATTCTCAAGGAAGGAAGAAAGCCCTAGGAGGCGGCCAAGGTGTGATAAAAAGGAGAAAATAGTGCAAGACAAGGCTAAGCTACAACTCATATTCTCTCAATTGCAAAAAGCTAGATTACTCTCTTCTTATTCTTTTCTTTCTCTTCTTCTTAGTCTCAAGCCTATTGTTCATATATTCTACATATTATATAGGCTTTGATTATACCACCTATACACGTTCATTTTTTGTAAAAGGTTGACTAAGGTGTGATCAAACCTTCATTCGGTCGGTGGTGGTGTTCGTGATTGATTTGATTGATTGTTTTGATTTTAAAAGGGTGGAGTTAGTGTTTAACTTCAGCCACCCTTGTGGTAAGGTGTTTTTTGTGTTTAGTGATAATTGAGGAATGTGTTCTCGAAGACTGGAGTAGGTTGTTTTAACCGAACCAGTATAAAATTCTTGGTGTTCTTCCTTTTCAACACTTTACTTTTAGTTTCCAGTTTTCTGCATTGTTTTTATTTCAATGGTAAAAATAGTAAACAATTTTCAAAAATCATAAAATTTTGTAGAAACATAGCCACACATCCTAGTTTTCATTTGGCGTAAGTTGCACCTCATTTGGATAAGTATAAGTCAATCAAACATCAATAGTTCTGAGACTAATGCAATCTGAATTTCAGACTTGCAAAGGTTGAGAACATCGACGTGTTGCCAAAGGAATTTTCAAAAACTATTTCAACCCTTTAAATTACATATCCTAAGGGTCATATCATAAATATTTCAGATCATTAGGAGTTGTAAATCAATAGGAATAAAGTTTTCATCTCGGATCATAGTTTCTGGTAGATTGACGCAATCTGTGCAAAAATGTTTTTTCAGTGTCTTATACTTTGAATTTTGATCTCAAATGTTTGTGACACATACATAACATCTGAAAATATATTGAAACCAAATTTTACGATTTTTGGAGGTCTATAACTTAATCGTTCAGTTAATTAAAAACCGGGTCTGAAAAAAGAATCTGTCTTCAGAAATGGGTAGTTTGGTCCAAAAGTTTTTAAAAACAAATTTTTCCACACCCACTATTCAACCCCCCTTCTAATGGTGCTATACAGGTCCTACATGTTTTGCGTAACAATATGCAAGGTTTCTTGGTTTGAAGTGACATTTATTGAGTAAAGTTTGTCAATTGTAGACATTTTACTGTGACCAAATAATCTAGATGTATGATAAAGATGGAAATTTCCATTTCCAAGAAAACTGTAATAGCCACTTTTATCCAATCGATAAAATAAAATAAGGTTTCGTCTAAACGACATTACTCTAAAGTATCATGCAAATCTAGATAAAAACCGGAAGTCAACAGCAATCTGAAATGCCCAATGGCTTCAAGCTTTGTTCCGCTGCCATTTCCCCAATAGACGTATCTCTCATCATCCATTGGTTTTCTATGGCCGAGACAACCCTACATAGTCACAAACAAGTGAGTCGTGGCTCCCGTATCGACCCAGCAAGTGGCTGTATCCGAAGTAAAATTAACTTCAGAATAAACTAAGAACGTACCTTTCTTCTTGAGCCAAGAATGATATCTGGTATAGTTCTTCTGTAGATGTCCCTCCTTTTTGCAAAACAAACAAGACATGCTTTTGGGTGCACCAGCATTAGTAGCCCCCTTTTCCCTTTTGCTTAGCTTTTGCACATTAGTTTTGTCCGTAGCTTTACGTTTCTTACCACCGGACTTGGTGGTGACAGCATTCACAATTTCATGCCCCTCATTTTATAGCCTTTCCTCGTCTTGCACACAATGCGAGATAAGTTCATTCACTGTCCATTTTTTTTGGAAGTTGTAACTAACCAGAAAGTGTTTGAACTTGGGAAGCAAGGAGTTGAGAATCATGACCACTAGCACGTCATCGGAGACATCGAGTTTCATGTTTGTCAATTGAGAAGCCATATGAGTCATCTCTAGGATGTACTCCCTTATGTTGCCATTTCCATGGTACTGTTTCGAGCAAAATTTCTTTAAGAGATTGCCTGCTTCGGCTTTCTCATTCTTTACAAACCTTTGCTCGAGATCAGCCAAACATTCTTTAGCCACCGTAGTCTCAGAAATGTCTCCCCTAAAGTATTCAGGGATAGTCTTTTGCATGACCATGAGACAGATGCGATTGGACCAAATACGTGTCATGTGAGCTTTTTCCTCACTTGTGCTATTTTCCGTTAGCACAGCTAGTCGGTCTATCCATAATGCAGTGTCAAGGTCTGCAATCTCCAGAAAAATCTCAAGTTTATCTTTCCATTGCTTATAGTTTGAACCGTTCAATGCAGGAATGTCTTTAACGTTAGACATAATTGCTGAAAAGAAAACAAGAAACGGAAGTAAATACACAATACATGTGATCTTTAAACTGCCATAATAAATTCAAAATCAAAATAGAACCTTAATTTCATCTACCAATTATCTTACAACATTAGGATATTTTGGAGTCATCCCAATGTTTCCAACAACTGGGTGTAGTGGTCAATATAACGGCTCTCCAAGCACAGGTTAACCACCTTCCTTTGGACCGATGAGTTAACCTAAGCATTCAAAGCTTCGCTGTCAGACCCATTTGGGTCCGCTACCACGCTTGTATGTGTTTTCGACAATCACACCTTCTTTTGGGCCGGTCAATGATTGCACCCAATACATACGTGTCCTTCACGATCATAATAACTGCAGCGATGATGATATGATTGCCGCACTTTAAGGGGATCATGTTAAAGCCCCATATTTGCTATGTCGCGTAACTTTATGGTTCTAAGTGATCCTACAGTTTCCTGACTGACCCTTTTACACGTATCGTGCATGCTTGACCTCAACATACATTGTGGTGTATGCTTTTGTTTTGCTTAAACCAATTTGAACTAGCTTGATTCCTTTTACAGTTCAAATAAGAACCACCTTGAACCAAATTTCACGGTTTAAGAAAACAATTTCTTTATCAATCAATTTAACAAGTGATATAACCTTATGCTGACTCATATTGAGTGTGTGAAATAAACCGATTCGGTAACACCCACTAGCCATAAGTGTGTATTGCCATTCCATATGATTCACAGGCCATCGGTGGAGTCACAAATGGACTCGCTTAAGAACCGGCTTTCTTAGATAAATTATGTGGCTTTTTTATCACAACTCAATGAGTCATCTATCACGAGTATTTAAACCGCATTGATTGATAAACCTGGATAATACGGGTTAGCATTGGTCAACACAGTCAACTTAACCCATCGAATTAACTTGGTTGAACTCGGTTAAACTGGGTCGAACAATATTCGAGTCTTGATTGTGTTAGGTTCGGGTCTAGGTCATGACTGGTTTAATGATCCTCTTCTTTAATTTTTACTCTAAGGGGTAGCATGAAATCTTTTTGGTTTGGGTCAAAGCCCAGACCATGCAACTTGAAAACGGGTCATTTTAAAAATCTCAGACCATAACTTGTTTTACTTATATTTATTTATTTATTTATTTATTAACATGAACGAATAATATAAATACATAAATAAACAAATAATCTAATAACTGAAAATTAAACTTAATACTTAATTATTATTATTTTGGATTTTTTAAAATAATAATAATAGAAACAATAATTTATTATTATTACTATTTTTCTTAATAATCTTTAAATAATAACAATAATAATTTAATTATTACCATTGTTATTTACTTTATTTTATTTTAAAAGAAACTTATAAAATAATAAGGGTTAATTGCACCTGGTATCCATTGTTTTCCACGAAGTTTTAAGTAGCATCCAATGTTTCATGAAACACACTTGGCATCCAGACTTATAGGGTTAATAGACACCTGGCATCCTGCAACCGGAAAAGCACCTGCTATAGGCGGTTTTTAGCATTTTTCCTTTTAATTTTAACCTTTTAAGTCATTGGCGCCAAATGAGTTTTCAACCATGGTTAAAGCCTCACTCCCTCCTTTATACCAACCGAATCCTCCCTCCAAATTTGTCCTAAACCCAAATCATTCTTCCCCAATTCTTCAATCCTCCCTCCAAAATTGACCTAAACCCAAATCATTCTTCCCCAATTCTTCTACACATCTCCTGCCTGCAATCGAAGAAGAGTAGAAAGTAGCATGTCTTCGGCGGGGTCAAGCTACAGGCGGCGGGATGTTTGTCAATCAAGGTGCCATTGTGGGTTGACAATGCAAATCCAAGTGTCTTGGACCAAAGACAATCCGGGAAGAAGGTTTCTGTCATGTCCACATTCTCGGGTATGTATTTATTCCTGCTGATCTTCTGGGAATTTTTGGCCGAAGGAAGATGAATTGTGTGTGTAAATAAGTGTGCTGTTTATGGCCGAAGGATGATATTTTCTGTGCTGTTTTTATAGGACGTTGATGGAGGCTGTGGGTATTTTGAATGGGTTGATCCCCCTATCTGTCAAAGATCGAAGGAAGTAATTTCGGGATTGCTGAAACGTTGCAACAGATATGAGGAGCGGCTTAAATTGTGCAATGGCCATGAGTACGAAATACGAAAATTGAAATGGAAAGGGAATGTGATGTTGTGGATGTTAGTGTTGTCTTGGGTTTTATTTGGGGTTGTATTTGCTAGAATGGCAGCAGATTAGTTGGAATAATGTGTGATGTAGTCAGTTATGTTAATTAAGTAATGGGTTGTGGTTGGATGTTATGGTATTTATGTGTAATGGTTTGAGATTGTATTTAGTAGTTAATGCATTTCTGCTTTTTTGGATTTTGAAGGTGTATGAAGTTGCCGAACGTCCATTTTGTGTTTGGGATTTATGTAATTTGTGTTGTTATTTGTTGTGTTCAAGCTCCTAACCTCATAAAAACCATTCTTCCTATTCAAACCCACACGGATGTCCCAGTTGCACCCACTATTCTTACACTTCGCACAGCATCTACTATTCTCACTTCTGTAAATAACAACCGGCCGACCATTTCTTATGGAATACATCTTCAGGGATTCTTTAAATGTCTCCAAATCTTTAAACATCATCCCACAAGCAAAATGAGGATTTTCCCCATCTGTCCTAGTGTTAAACACATTGCTACCGTGTTCCAATTCTTCATCATTCAATCATATATCCTTGTCTATGTCCTCTGTTGCTTCGTCAACACTCTTGCATGGTACATTATTTTCATCTTCAGTCAGCCCATCCCACTCATTGTTCTTGTCAACATGTACATCATATTCCTCCTCGTCACCTGGCAACTCATCAGTTTCAGGTATATAGTCTGTGTCACTCGTCAACGGATCTTCAATTCCATCACCCTTTTCATCACGATTCACTCCGCCTTCCTCATTGTTTTCATTCACATCCTGCTCGTCATCAAAACTATCCTCATTATCACTACCAATTTCATTAACACCGTCCCCGCCATCCTCATTGTTTTCTTTCACATCCTGCTCGTCATCAAAACTATCCTCATTATCACCACCAATTTCATTAACACCGTTCCCGCCATCCTCATTGTTTTCTTTCACATCCTGCTCGTCATCAAAACTATCCTCATTATCACCACCAATTTCATTAACATTGCACCTGCCATCCTCAATCTCAAATTTCAAATCAGCATTACTTACCTTTTCATCTTCCATATCGGCAACATCATTTTCTAACCTACTATGTGGAACAATATGCTCCACATACAATCTCATTACCCTAGATGATGCTACACAACTTGTGACAGCATTATACAAATCACTATCAGTCTCAATATGCACAAACTTGTCTACTACACGTGTATAATACTTCTTTAATCCAAATATTCCTGCATCTTTGCACATTTCATCCAAGTATAACAGGGACATCTCATCAGCATCCACATAGTCATAGATGCAGGTGTCCCCTTCTACGTAAATTGCATTACCAGTCTTGAGTAATAACCCACCGTAATGAAAAACAACAGTGATTTCATCACTTGTGGGATCTGTATATCAACACAAAAAAAAAATGAACACAGCAACAACAAACCATCTTCACTTCAAATACTACTTCAACATTCCGGACATACACTATACTCAACAAAGAACACCTTTATAACTACTTACTATTCATGCTCATCAACAATAACAGTAATATACTAAAAAAAACACCATCCGTTGCCATTCAAACCACCAATATGGACATGCAAACACAATATAATGAAAACAGCAACGAAATCAAAAATTATAACACATATTCGAAATAAAAATTGTTCCTTTTTCTTACTGTAAGAGGATGCAAGTTCTTCGGTAGTCCTGTCAGCCTTAACGTCATTTTTCGCCCCTTTCACCTTCGAAAATACAGCTCCACAACCCCGGCTATTGCTTCCAAAATCCACACCGATCAACTACGTCTGTTCCAACAAACAGTCATATTGTGTGATTCGTCCAGAAATTTGAACAATTTTCGTCACTTTCGCCCTGGGATTTTTTCGCCTTTTCAGTAACGAGTAACGGGAAAACGAAGTGGGAATTGTTTTGATTTTGTTTTCTCTTTAATATTCAAGGTAAATTAGTCAACCGTGGTTAAAGTTGGGTTAAAAGTAGGGTTAGGTCCGGTCAAAGGTCGATTTCAGCGGTCAACGGTCGTCCAGCAGGTCATCTGGATGCCAGGTGTCTATTAACCCTATAAGTCTGGATGCCAAGTGTGTTTCATGAAACATTGGATGCTACTTAAAACTTCGTGGAAAACAATGGATACCAGGTGCAATTAACTCAAAATAATAATAATAGTTTATTGTTATTACTATTTTCCTTAATAATAATAACAATAATAATCAATTTATTATAATTATTATTTACTTTATTTTATTTAAAAGAAACTTTAAAATAATAATAATAATTATTATTATTATTATTTACTCTCTCCAAAATAATATTAATGAATGAAAAATAAACAAAATGAAATTTAAAGGGGGAGGGTCGGGTCAGACCACGGGTTGGGTCTTCAGCCTTATTTTGCCTTTTATTATACAAGTCCAATTCGGGTCAGAACCCGCCCGGCCCAATCCTGTAGCTACCCTTTTTTATGATTTGCTGAAATCAGGCAGAAGTCCAATCTGAACCGGGTTAGGGCCGGCTCAGGTCACACCTGCCAGCCCAATCTAAAATCTGATTTTTCCTTTTTTGTATTATTCTGTAATTGGGCAGAAGCCCAATTTTGAACTGTGTCAGACCCGAATTCGAACCCAGACCCGCCCAGCCTGCTAGGATCAAAAAAACTTCTGGAAATCGCCCCCGGCTGGAGTTGAACCCAAACCTGCTGGAGGCTGTTTTGGGCACTGACCACTGGGCCAGAAGGCCTTTTGGTCAGGGAAAGGGGGGGTTATACTTATATTAGAAAAACATGAACCTTTTCTCCACCAGAATTTTATTCCGGTGAAAAAACTTTTGACCAAAAGAAAAAAAATTTCAATCATGAACAGATTAACAAAAATGATTCGGTTAAACCCTCTCTGATACACTTGTTGGATTTATTTAATAGATCCATGAATAAAGATTGTTTAATCGAATCACTGGCAATGTAACAAAAGGTGGAATTTTACCTTGCTCCATGTTTGAAGTTTATCTGGTCACCACGTATGCTCCCGGTGCTTGATGAATCTAACATGATCCAATGATTTACGACCTCCCACCAATTGTTGATGCACCCCTTGAACGGATTCAACCAGTCACTGTTTTACCCGATGGAGAGGCT
Source organism: Eustoma russellianum (assembly GCA_036186865.1). NCBI lineage: Eukaryota > Viridiplantae > Streptophyta > Magnoliopsida > Gentianales > Gentianaceae > Eustoma > Eustoma russellianum. The sequence continues at coordinate 16,612,395 of AP025063.1, read as the reverse complement.
AAGCAATGTATGCTATATAGAAAAGATTGGCACTCCCTCCCTATACCCCTCTGTGGCCGGCGGTTTATTGCTTAATGTGTGAGGAGATGAAGACCCTCCTCATTTAAATAGAGGGAGAATCCTGATGATTATAGGATTCAGAGTTATGTTTAAAACAAAATCATTTTTCTTTATAGATAAGAATTCTTTCTTATCTGTATCACCAGAGGAGGATATACTTGATGTTATCATGATCTTTATCAACATTAAATATTGTTTAATATTTAATATTTAATATTAAATTTTATTATCTAATATTTAATATTAAATAATTGTATACCAACATTTTTCTACTAAACACACGTGCGTTGTAGCCCCTCGGTGACCAGACGTCGTATACTTTTTGGTCGTTGCGCTTTGAGTCATTCATCTCGGTCTCTAACCATATGACTTTTTACATATTCCAGGTTTCTATTTTAGACCACACTATACATCCACGAACACGCTCGATGATCACTTAACGTGTGGATGTTTTACGCAATAATTAATATTATTACGTGGCATATGTGGCATTAAAATTATGATATATAACGTCCACCTTATGATTAATTGAAGTTTACTTAATCAACATGCTGTGCATTATACGTGTCACGAATTAATCCCAACATTTTCATGGGCCATTCTTGAACAAATACCAAAATATGGTGCGCACGTGTTATCTTTTTTGCCAACTGTGGCTGACGGTCGGAGAGTCCTGGTCTACCCTTCAGCAACTTGCAATGCAGTGTAGGATTAAGTGGTTATTATCTCCAAAAGAGTCAAGGCATGTGGGAGTGTCTGCATGCGATTCATAATATATTTCCCCTAACTTAAAAATTGTTGTGCAACGGAAAAATGAAATTCTAAAAAAGAACAAAGTTAAGAGACAAGATTTACGTGATTCACTTATATGTGTACGTCCAAAAGAAATGACCCAATTCGTTGTATAATTTAATGTATGATTATAACAATATTAAAATGTCAATAATAAAACCGGTCAAATCAAAGTAACGTCAGGCCATTCAGCTTTTGAGAAATTTGACCATGCATAATGGATGTATAATGTAAATAAATACATAAAGGAATTGAACCATTAATCCAATTCCAACAGATATCCTTGAAGATACGGGCACTGAAGGGGGACGAATTGTCACGATTTAACAAGTTTTGGGGGCAAAAACGTCCAGAATGATTCAAAGTAGCCGTTGGGGTTGCTTTTGTTTTCGAAATAAAAGACGTCCCCCTTTGGTTTATTTTTGTTAGGAAAATGTTAGGTGTATTGGTCGCCGTTGGATTAATCTCTTTAATCTTATGCGATGACTTTTTTGAGGGATTATCCGTTGATATTTTAATTTTTTTTTAATCGCCCTTTTCTGTTATGTTGCAAGTCTTGAACCCATTTCAGCTGAATGGTTGTCTTGTTGGAATAGGGGCTCTATCAGATGAAGACTCAGACCAAAAGTGCAGGAATGATTTCAGTATGTTCAACATTAGAGATTTTCGTTGAGGTATTTTATCAAACAGTTCCCTCTAAGCGTCGAACACCTATTCTCATGCCTAATTCTCCCTGATTTTGATCAGTTTCATCATGTTATTGTACATAATTATTGTTTAATCATAGGTCATTAGATACATCATCATTTTGATGATTTAACTTGATTTTATCAATAAGTTTTTATCCGGCAAAAACTAGCCGTTGGCTGTCGCAGTCAGGCAGACTAACCATTGGCATCAGCTGCATATATATGTATGAACTCAATGGAATTGTGAATAATAAGCGTTTTTCTCCTCGCTTTGAGTGTTAATGTATGATATTTGAGCTTATTTTCTCTATATGGTATCAGAGCCATAGTGCTATGCACTGATTTCGTAATCTCCAATTCAAATATACTGCTGTTCATCACCATATACTTCCTCCTCTACTTCAACGAAACTCTCTACTTCTAAAACTTGAGATATGGAGTCCGTTGGAGGCGAAGCTCCATCTAATTCTAGCCCTGCAGCTGTTCATACTAACTCATTTGGAGTTAGCTCAAATCACAACACCATTGATTCAACTCCTGTTATAATCACAAATCAAAAGCTCAATGGGAATACTATCTTGCATGGTCTAGAGTTGTAAAGATGTTTATCATGGACAAAGGTAAGGAAGATTACCTTAAAGCTGACAGTGAAGTTCCTGGTGAAAATGATGTTCGATTCAAAACATGGAATGTTGAGAATTCTATGATTGTTGCCTGGTTGATTGGGTCAATGACCACTGATTTAAGTGATAACTTTATCCTCTATGATTCTGCTGCTATGATTTTGAAAACAGCACAAGAAATGTACTCTAAGTTGGATAATATGTCTGAATTCTATGAACTTGATGTTATGCTTCATGATATCAAACAAGGGGATTCACCTGTGAACGTGTACTTTGGTCAGTTAAACAAATTTGACAACAGATTCACGTCTATGACACTCATAAATGGCCAAATCAAGAAGCTGATAAAATGTATAAGAACATTACTAAAACCAAAAGAATCTTTAGTGGAGCGCTCCGCTCCCGAACCCTAGCATCGGGAACAGTGCACCACCGTAGTCTACTACGAGAACTAAAAAGCGTCGTTCAAACTTCTTACACGCCATAAATAACGTAGAAATTTTTTCGTGAAAACGATAATTAAAAAGTCAAATTCCATTCATATATAATCCCAAAGTATAAATAAATCAGAGTTTAGGACTGACGAAACCCAATACGTCAAATGAAAATCTAAAAGTCTAATAAGACAAAATAAATGTGAAAACCATCAAGTATTCCCAAAGAAATATCTCCAAGATCACTCGTCCCAGCTTGCATAGTCAGACTCGTCTTCTACAAAAATGTACTTGAACTCGGGCTCTTCTGTGGAAGGATAAGTGGGGGGGTGAGTGATTGGGAAATCACATGTAGGTTACCCGTCTAGTCCCATAAAGGAACCATACTTACAATAAATGTACAAATAAAAAACAAATAAAACATAGCTTATCTGATCGCAAAGTAAACATAACATTAAGCAAATAACACATATCCGATCCGACTTGCAAAGCAAGTATACGATAAACAAATGTAACATCGTCACACATCCAAATGCAATGCACAACCTCATGATGCATGTTCTTTCACACTACCGTGTCACACACCCAATCGCATCAAATCACACGTTATGCTCCTTCTATCCATGTATGCAATGCATGTCCCGGGATCTTAACACACGCTCCGTAACGTAGAGTCAGCGCACACGCTTCGTACCGAGAAGTCATTCGCCCCGAAGGGATGCACGTGCCATGAATCCTACATACTTTCACACTTCCATTTCTCCTATGTTGCATGCTCCGTTTTATATTGCGTATTATCTATATTACGTAGTTACCCTTTATTGCGTGGGGTTCACTTGTGTATTTTATCTTCTACCGTTATTTTTAACTTTCTAGACTTTATTTTAGGTTTCTATACTTTATTTTATTTTTCCTAAGCTTTCAAGCATTTTATTCCTTTTATTTATTTTTTTATCTTCCCCTACTTTTTTTCTTGTTTTAATTTCATTTTTCTTCCCTCTCCATTTTCCCCATTTTTTCCTTTTATTTTAATTTATTTAATGGGTTTCTAAATTTATTAATTAGTATATTGATTATGTTAGGACCCGAGATTTTGGGCTAGTGGAAAATAAAATAAAATGATAGAAAATAGAATGCAAATGCGATGTCGATAAGATTTTGGCAGAATTTAAAATCTTATTTAGAATTAATAAAGTCATCGACATTAAATATCGGGGTTCAAAACATTCAGAAAAATAACTGAAGATAAGTTAACGTATATAACCAGACTGGATGGAACTAGCTAATGACTGTATGAGACGTACAAGGTATTTAAATAAATCAGTTGGTAGTAACATAAGTCGATATATATATAAATCAAATCAAATAAAAATACCCGATACAGCAACTACAATACACACTAACATCAACTTTTCTTCCAATTTATCCTACATGGGAATAAAAGACAAACCCCTCCCCATTTTCCCCTACATGGCCGCCCACCCCTATACAAGTTGGGGGAAACCTCCTACTTTCTTCACATGGCAAACAACTACTACCCCTCTTACACACATTCACAATAATCATTCCACTTTTTCCCACTCCTTCACATGCCAACTAAAATAACTATTCTTGTTCCCTCCCCCTTCAATTTTCGTTGCACACCAAATAAAGAAGGCAAAGATAACCTTCTTTTATTCCCACTACTCCATTATTCCTTCTACTATCATTCCCCACACATCACTCAAAACTTTCTCCCTCCTCTCCTTTTGTTTGCACGCCTGGAACCATTCACAAAGGGGAAAGGCCCTTTTATTTTATTCAAACACCATCATTCATCTACCTTCCTCCACCCACAACACTCAACCATTCTATCATTCTCTCTCCCTTCTTCAAAATTTCGGCTAGTATTATCAAGGAAGGAGACAACCGTATGTCTCTTCCCTTTATCTCCATTTTCATCTTGCAATTCACTTCTTTTCCTTTCCATTTCTACACCCATTAAAACATATGTCTCTTTACACCTCTCTCCTACCCCAAGTTAGAAAAATAAGTCTTCTAAACCTCCATTTTTCCTTGTATGGACGTGAGTTACAAAAGAAAGAACAAGGAGTAGTTTTCTTTTCTCATCCCATACACACCTTCAACACAACAACTAAAACAACCTCCTTCATATCAAGCATGTAGACCGAATTTTTGATAGTGGAAAACCAAGATGTTACAATGTAAGAACATTATCTAAGTTCAACTATTATTCTTCTATTGTTTAACTTCATGAGTTTTACACTAACTCCATTTTTCTTTCCTCTAAAACGTGCCCTCCAAGGAGAAAAGAGATGGAGTTTTCTTCCAATCTAAGTGAAGAAACCTTCACTTTAAGGTGTAAGAAAAGTGGTAAAGGCAAGTACTCTTCCTAGATCCTATATGAATTTCCAAATGTTAAGTATATAAGTTTATATCAAAGTTGGATCATCATGTAGTATGTTCAAGATCTCTCCACAAGAATATGTAAAATTTAGATTTCATGAGATATACATATGTATATACATACTATGTATACACACGGCCTTTGTCCTATTTAAATGATAATAAAATGAATTGAGTATATATATATAGATGTTTACTTGTATATGTTATGAAAGGATATACATATATAGATGAATATTTGTATATGTGATAAAAGCACATATATGTAAATATATATAAATACATACCCACATACGGCCAATAAGGATTATTTTATAATAAAATGATTTTATTACATGTTAAGTGTACACTTATGTACAAGATGTATATTAGCATATAAACTATGAATAATATATACACATATATATATAGTATATATAATAATGTGTTTTCAATGGTGGTTTTACCTGCCAAGGTTTCAATGAGGCATATCATACACCTTTTGAACACTGTCCTTGTTATTGACGATGTAATATCATTGTTTTTAGACCATTATCTTCTTTCATTTTATTATGCCATCTATTTCTTTGTAATAATGGTATTCCTCTACTATAAGTGAGGGCATTTTAATGAAAACAAGGAGACACCGCTCCTTTTATTTAAAAAAAAGGTGTTTTCGGCATAAGGTCTCTTTTAAGGTTTGATAGTTGATTCAAGTGATGAATACATACACATATACTATGTATATAAAGTAATATTTACCTTATGTTTAAGTGTGTATATGGTAAATTGTAAAAAAAATGTGTTTACATCACGTTAGTGTGTTGTAGGTACAACACTTATACTGTTTCTTTTTAACTTGTATATTGTACAACATTAGGTGCTCACATACGTACTACATTTTTTTACGTGCAATAATTTTGTGCTTATTTTGCTATGTTCGCCCTACTGTATTTCGGTTGCTTTACAATTACACATTTTGTAGCACTCATAATTTAATTACTTGCTTTATACTATTGTATCTGACCACCTTTGATTTTTGGTGTTCTAAACGAGAGGTAATGAGTTAATTTTTATTTTATGCTAGTACTAATTTATTATATGGACATGTATTTGTATAATATATAAGATAAGATGTGAAAAGGCTTAAGATAAATATACCATATAGTATGTTTTCAATGTATAAGTAAACCCACCTACTTATGTTCGGCCTTAAGGCCCTACTTACTCAAAATTGGTTTTAATATATTATTGGACACTCACAGTTATAGTATATATATGTAAGATATGAGAATAACCAAGTGATGTGTACCATATAATATATATAAGTATACGTACATATCTATATATTTGGCCATTAGGCCTTCTAGGACAAATATACATGACTTTATTATATGCCATAATATGTATACCTTATGAAGTGATGTAAGTAATGAAATTCTAGAGGACATATTAATACAATTAAGAATTTAATGTTCTAGACACTTAGGTTATGAATTATGAACTATATGTGTGGAGTGCAGGTTACGAAAGTATTGTTGGATAAAAATACAAAACGACGGCTGTTTTGGACATGTTGGCCGAACGGTACCCTTTTAAGGGTAAAAATGAGATTTTTTTAAGTTATGATATGTAGAATGAAAATAAGTTAGTGATCTTGTTACAAAATGTAGAATAACCAAGGTACCTTCTTATGACCGAGTCTCACGTTGCATGAAATCAAATTTTGAAAAGCTATGTTTTTGCATCACATGTTTTAAAAGTTCATATGCATGCGAATAATAAACGCGAGATGATTGATTCCATTGACACACGATATGTTATGTTATGTTATGTTCATGATTATGACTATGTTATGTTTGCCGGCGTGACATCAGTACCGGGGTGGTAGATGTCAGGGGCATATGATTACGTATATAGCCGAGTGTAACACCGGGTCTGGGACACGGGATCTCCATCATAGCGCGTCACCGTTAGTACATGTACATATGTTTATGATGTTTATGTCATACATGTATTATATGGGGAATCGATCGGTATGTCGTGTGTTAGTATTCTTATGAAAAGTGCTATAACCAATGATGAAAATGTTATGTCTCCATGTTATGAAAATGTCACGTTATGCAAGTTATGAAAATCATGTCATGTTTATGAAAAGTCATGTTATGAACAATCATGTTATGAAAAGCCATGTTTTATGCATAATGTCATGACCATGCTACCATATGTTACCTTCAAAAGATCCTTAAGTTACGATATCATTGATCTTAGTATGAGTTATGAGCTAAGAGCTAAGTATGGACACGATATGATGTTACAGGTCAGGTATAAAGAGATGTTGATATGTTATGTTAATGTAGTGTTAAGCATGAGAATGTAGTACATATAAGATATGTAAGTATATCATAAATTATGGATCAGAAGTTAAGTATGAATATAGTATGATGCTACGGATTAAGCAGAATGAGATGCTGTTATGCTATTTATGCTTTGAAATCTTCCTTATTTACCTGCTTTCAGTTTACAGCAGTTTGTAGATATGATATAATACTTTTCTTGTTAAAAAGGAGACGTGCTTATTACATTAAAAATTTATGGTTATTATGATTTGTCACCTCGTCTTCCCATGTATGATCCACAGGTCGTATCTAGTAAGACTACTTGCTGAGCGATTAAAAGTTGGTGGCTATCGCTCATACTTGTCTCATTTATCACTTTTTAGATAACATGTATCACTATACAGGCTTGTTGAAGACAAGCTAGATAGACCGCTGATAACGAAGAAACCTGTCGAAAGATTTGCTTCGAAGGCGTTAGGTCTTGATTTATGATTTATTTCAGATTTTCTTTAATAAAATAAGAAAGGATAATACCACCAAAATATCCTCAACTCCAAGCACAATAATAGGACTTGTGAAGTCTTCATTTGACTTCAAAAAATCTGCCAAGAAAAGCCATATACACCAAGTAGCCGTTTGGCTACATTTGAAAAATCCAAGTTGGCAGTTTTTGCCACTAGCTCATTTTTGGTTGGTCCATTTGTCTCTGACTCATAAAATGAATAATGCATCATCTCCACCTACTCATACACGTTTTTGAGCATACAAATATGTTTAGCAGCTCAGATTTTTGAAGAAGAAATAAATAGATAATAGTTGACAAGATTATGTCAACGTGTAACACCGAAATTCCCAATATTTCTTCTTATATGTCATGAAAATTTCCACACCTTTGACACCTTTAATATCTCTGAATAATGATGATAAATGTGTTCTTATAACATATATAAGAGTGTCTTCAAGAAAAAATAGAATGTGACATCTCAAATCGTCACATATCTTGCTATAGTCAATAATATCATCATGTGAGAGAAAAAGATATAAGATCACCATATTATCTTCAAAATAATAATAACACAGATCTAGAATGAAGATAATAATATGCTCAAGAGATTCCTTGAGTGAAAATACCAAAAATACCCTCGAGGGTAAAATGACCAAAATACCCCTGGTATATGAAAACTCCAGAAATGACCCGGATGGTCATAAATACTCATGATATCACCTTTTTCATGATAAATATAATGAGAATACATCCTTGAAATATTTTCACCATGTGATGTTCCTACAAAACTCAAAATACAAATTTTGCCCTTTTTGGTAAGTTGTAGAAACTTCCAAGGTACGTTAGTCACAATACATTTAAAATCATCAAAATCACATAAGATTCACATAATGAGCATGTATAAATCATATACAAATGAAAACAACCATTTTAACACCTTTCAGAAAAATATTTCTAAACACCCTAAACATTCTGTGAGACGTGTATCGATCCATGTAAGGGGCTGACATGCGTCGATAGATCTGTGTAAGGGGCTGACGTACGTCAATCGATCCACGTGAGAGATCGACGTCTCACAATAAGTTTTGGTTCTTCTTGGTACAACATGGATCTATCCATGTGAAGGGATAACGTACATCGATCGATCCATGTGTCTCTGACTGAGAGATCCATGTCATTTTTCTTCACGTTTTCATCCTTTAATCACTTATAACACCATATGTGACATTTCTAAGTATTCACCACCTAAAATCATGACTTTGAAAATTATCCAAACATATTTTGTCAACATTCTCACCCTTTTTGATGATTTTCAAAATAACTTAACATGATTTTCATCATAAATCTTACCAATTGTTTTCAAACTTTGTTTTCAACAAAATTTTAAATAGTTATGCTCCCCCTCAACTTATACTCTCCCCCTTAACCTATACTCAACTTATACCAATTGAAACTTGTCATACCAAATCATGACTTACTAACTAAAATCATGTTCTTATTCTATCTCCCCCTTTGGTCGTAAGTCATCATACCTAACTTGGCTCGTAATTTTTCAAACGTGGCTTGATTAAGGGGTTTGGTAAAGATATCAGCGATTTGGTGATCAGTTCTTATATGGTTTATGACTATATCCTCATTTTGAACATGAACGCGAAGAAAGTGGTATCACACCTCAATGTGTTTGGCCTTAAAATGAAGCACCGGATTCCGAGAAAGATTGATCGCACTTGTGCTATCGTAGAAAATTGGAATCTTTTTCATTTTAATGACAAAATCACTAAGTTGCTGTTTAATCCAAAGTATTTGGTTACATAAACTCAAAGCAATATACTCGGCTTCAGTGGTAGAAAGAGCTACACTAGCTTGCTTTTTAGAAAACCAAGAGATCAAGTTGGTTCCTATGAATTGACATGTATCGCTAGTGGATTTTCTATCTAATTTACAACCACCGTAATCAACATCACTATATGCGTATAGTTCCAACTTAGCGTTTCTATCATACCAAAGTCCTAAGTGAGGTGTATGCTTAAGATATCTAAAGATCTTTTTCACCGCATTGTAATGTGATAACTTGGGACAAGATTGAAACCTAGCACACATGCACACACTAAACATAATATCAGGTCTTGATGCAGTTAAGTATAACAATGAGCCAATCATAGACCTATAAAGTGTGTCATCAAAAGGTTTACCATTTTCATCCTTATATAGTTTGATGCTAACACTCACGGGGGTAGTTGTAGGTTTCAACTCTTCAAAGCCAAAATTCTTAATCATATCATTGACATACTTAAGTTGGCTAATGTGAATTCCTCGAGGGGTTTGTTTTATTTGAAGTCCTAAGAAATAATTCAACTCTCCTACCATTGACATTTCAAATTCTGACTTCATACACTCTTCGAAGTCTTTGACTAAAGTAGGGTTAGTTGAACCAAAGATAATATCGTCTACATAGATTTGAACTATTAATAAGTCATTATCTTTTCTTCTTAGAAATAACGTGTTGTCGATGGTCCCCCTTTGATAATTATTTGCAATAAGAAAGTTTGTAAATCTATCATACCAAGCTCTTGGAGCTTGTTTTAAACCATATAAAGCTTTCTTAAGCTTGTACACATGGTTAGGATTCTTTGGATCTTCAAATCCAGGGGGTTGTTTGACAAACACCTCTTCTTGGATGTATCCATTCAAGAATGCACTCTTGACATCCATTTGGAAGAGCTTAATATTGCTTAGACTTGCAATCGCAAGTAACAATCTAATTGCTTCTAGTCGTGCAACGGGTGCAAAGGTTTCTTCATAATCTATTCCTTCTTGTTGATTATAACCTTGTGCGACTAGTCTAGCCTTATTTCTTGTAATTTTTCCTTGTTCATCCATTTTATTCATAAACACCCATTTCGTTCCTATTATAGACTTGTTTTTGGGTTTAGGTACTAAGTCCCACACATTGTTCCTTGTGAATTGATTTAATTCCTCATGCATAGCATCTATCCAAGATATATCACCTAAGGCTTCCTTTACATTCTTAGGTTCTAATTGTGAGATTAAGCTATGTCCTTCAAGTTGACTTATATTTCTACGTATTCTAACCCCAACACTTGGATCCCCAATGATTAATTCTCTAAGGTGCCACCAACTCCTAGATTGACTAGGTTCACCCTCATCTTGTTCAAATGTTTCATTTGTATGAGCATTATCGAACGTAATTGGATCATTGGTTGTATTATCCTCTAGTTGCAAAGTCTCTTCATTTATTTCACCTAAGGGTTCATGCATGTCTTGTTCAGGGGGAGTTGGTTCTAGATGATCAAGTACAGGCTCAAGTATTACATCATCATAAAATATATTTTCAACATTATTCTCAGGTTTATGTTGATTTTTATCACTAACTTCAAAGCATGCATTTTCATTGAATTTCACATGTATAGATTCAATTATTTTTCTAGATGCAGGATTATAACACCTATATGTTCTTGAGTTAGTTGAATACCCAACAAATATGCATTCAATAGACTTTTGTTTAAATTTATCTAGATTATCCTTAGTGTTTAACACAAAACATTTACATCCAAATACTTTAAGATAATCTACCTTTGGTTGTCTATTGTTTAGCAATTCATAAGGCGTTTTATTTAATTTCTTTCTAATAGTAAGCCTATTTATAAAATAGCATGCACAACTAACAGCTTCAGCCCATAAATATTTAGGTAATTTATTTTCACACAACATTGTTCTAGCAACTTCTTGAATTGTTCTATTTTTACGTTCAACAACTCCGTTGAGTTGTGGTGTTCTAGGTGGTGAGAATTCATGTTTAATTCTATGTAGTTCACAAAATTTGGCTACGTCTTTGTTTTTAAATTCTCCACCTCTATCACTTCCAATCCTTTTAACATTTTCTTCGTAAATGTTTTCAAGTTGCTTAATAAGGGTTTCGATTGCTAATGGAACATCGTCTTTGTGTGTTAAGAACAATATCCATGTGTAGCGTGAGTAATCATCTACTATGACATACACATAGTAGTGTCCACCTAGATTTCTTGTCCTACTTGGACCAAATAAGTCTAAGTGAAGCAATTCTAGTACATGACTAGTACTCACTTCATGTTTCGGTTTTAATGTTTCTTTAATGTGTTTTCCTTTAATACATGTTTCACACATTTGAAAATTATCTAAGTCTAACTTAGGCATTCCTCTAATTAAATTCTTCTTAGATAATTTCTTAATGGTTGAAATTCCTATATGGCCTAATCTTCTATGCCATAAATTCACATCTAAGTCATATGATATTAGACACTTAACCTTAGCATCTAACATGTTTTCTAAGGTAAGAGTATAAATGTCACCATCTCTATTTCCTTTTAAAACCGTTTATCCTTTTTCATTTATTATATCACAAGAATTGGGAAGAAAAGAGACGTTATAACCACAATCTATAAGTTGAGAAATACTAAGTAAATTATAAGAGAGATTGCTTACTAACAACATATTTCGTATTTGAAATGTGCTAGGGTCCCCAATTGTTCCTTTTCCAACAACTTGTCCTTTGTTGTTGTCACCGAATGTTACTTTTTCTCCATCCTTGATATATTCCAATTCGATGAATAATTTGGAGTTGCCCGTCATATGCCTCAAACACCCGCTATCTAAAAACCATTTGGTTTTCATATTCTTTGACTTTGCCTCCTTGCATTCCTTGCGTTTTCCTACAATGGAGACAAAGTTTTAGGTACCCTTTATTTGAGTCCTTGAATGTTAGGGGCACTATTCTTGTTTAGATATCCCTTAGGTATCCAAACTTGAACATACCTTTTAGGCACATTTTTAGCATGATTATAATTTGGAAAATAAAAAGGATTAGCATATACATGATCATTCCACATAAGTGAAGTTGCTCTGTTATACATGTTGCGCCATGATTGATAATTATTATAGGATGGCCGAATTTTATAATGTGTATAAGGCATGAGACTTTGTTTCTTATATGGTGCTCTATATTTATATTCATATGCATTTCTATAAGACTTATATGAGTGTTGTCTATACTTAGGTTCATAATAAGTTGTATGCATTTTATTCGGTCTAATTGCATTTGTATACATATATGCATAATTTCTAGATTGTCTAGATGCAAAATTTGTCCTAGATATATGTTTATGCGTGTGTACATTTGTGGGTGTGTGTTGTATTTTTTCCTTAGAATAAGTAGAAAAAGGAGCAGAAGAAGATTTAGCAGGCAAAGTCGTTTTTATTGCTTTATAAGGTTGTTTAGTAGTTGATGATACAAACTTGGTCTTTTTATCAACTTTGTCATCTTCTTCTTTATATCCTAATCCAGTTTTATCATTTCCATATTTTTGCGATGATATAAGTGTATCTAACATATTAGCGCCTGATTTAAATTGTTCTAACATTTTTTCTAAGTTATATTTAGAAGACTTAAGTTGTATTATTTCATGTTCACAACTTTCCAACTTAGACTTTAACATATTATTTTCCGTTTTTAACTTTTGTTCATCTTTCCTATATGATTCAATTTTATTCTCTAAAGAATCAAGAGTACTAGTAGACTCTTGTTTAAGAGATTCTATATGATCGGAAAATTTCAAGTTAGACGTTTTAACTTGTCATTTTCTTCAACTAGTTTCTTCTTTTCTTTAGAGAGCCTCTTACAGTGAGCATGCATTCTTAAGAACTCTTCATACATTCCATCAAATGTCATGTCACTATCAGAATCACTATCAGAAGAAGAACATACCTCGTTGGATACGAAGCAGACTTGAGCTTCCTCAGTTTCGGATTCTGAGTCGGATTAGTCGCTCCATGTGCTCACCTTCATTGCTCGTTTCCCTTTCCTTGCCTTAGACTCTTTTGTCTTTGTCGTTTGTGCCTCCTTGTCCTTGACTTTGTTATTGTTGTTGTTATTATTATTTTTCTTTGTTGGACAATCATATGAAATATGTTCTTTTTGACCGCATTCGTAACACTTTAATTCTTTATTAATACCATTTGTTTGTGTTATTTTTCCTAGGTTGAGAAGAAGAAGAAGAAGAAGAACGTTGTCTATTCCTATTGGGACGTTTAAAAAACTTTCTAAGTATTCTCGCTATTAATATCAAGTCATCATCTAATTTAGTGTCACTATTACTATCATCATTATTTGTATGTGTTTCAGTTGTTTTGAAATCTATTGACTTACTTGATGATTTAGATGACTCGGACTTCCGTTGGTTTATTTTTACTTCATAGACTTTAAGAAACCCGATCAATTCATCCATCTTAGTGATAGACTTTGTCTCTTTGATTGCAGTCACCTTTGGATCTCATTCAATAGAAAGGCTTCGTAGCACCTTTTGAACTTTGTCATTGTTTGTGAATGATTTGCCTAAAGCTTCAAGGGCATTAAAAATGTTAGTAATCCTCAAATCCATAGATGTTATAGATTCGTTTGGCAACATTTTGAAAGACTCTAATTTAGTCATAAGCATGTTTATTTTTGATTCTTTAACACTACTAGTACCTTCATGCTTTAATACAAGTGACTTCCACATGTCATGTGCACTTGTGAAATTTGATTCATATCCTGCTTCAGAAGTTGTAAGTCCATTCAAAAGTAATTGCATAGCTTTAGCATTCATAGACATTTTCTTTTTATCTTCCGATGACCATTCACTTTTATATTTTTCAACCTCTTGTGTGACTCCATTAACTTGTATAACTGTCATTGGAATGTACGGCCCATCTTCAACTATAGACCATAAATCGATGTCTATAGCCATTAAGAATAGCCTCATTCTTAGTTTCCAATGAACAAAATTATTGCCATCAAAAAGAGGAGGGCATTGTGTAGACATACCTTCCAACTCACCTTTGTGAGAAACAATAGCCATTGTATGTACCTTGGATTTGAGACAAGCAGTATATAATAAATTGTTGTTTCTTGGCCTTGTATTGTTCGTATGGTGTTGAATCTTGCTTCTTTTGAGTGGTGTTGGCCTGTCTCTGATACCAATTGTTGGACCGTGCACCTTCAATGAACAACACTAGAGGGGGGAATAGTGGTTAGCGGAAATTACACTACAACCCTTTGTTAAAATCCCCTTTGAAAACAGAATCTGAAACTGCCTCAGATTCAGAACCCGTTTTTGAAAAATTCAAAAATAATTGCACACAACTCCAAAAATTATGAAACTTTTCAGAATTAAACTTCAATGAGTTAAAAAGACTCTGTCCAAAAATCAGACAAAAATAAGATTGTTTGACCCTTTTAACAAATAAAAAGATTCAGGTGGTCAATCTGGACAGAATTGGACAGAATGTTTCTGATTTTGAAAAACTTGTTTCTCTTTGAATACTCAACCAAAAAGGTTGATCTTTATATCAAAACACTCCTTAGGAAGTGTAGATGAAGTTTACGAAAGGACCTGACCTTAATCAACTCTTGAAAAATACAGAATTTAAGGTTTCTCAAAACTGGTCAGATTGCAGCCAGATTGGAGAAGTTATCTTGCAAAGACTGAAAGACTAACTTTCCCTTGCTCAAATCAAGTGATTCTTATTGCAAATGAAAGCTAACAGTCTGAAGTATAACTCCACCAAAAATCACAAATTTTGAAAATGTTTAGCTATTTTTTCAAGACGTGAGAAATTGTGTGAAATCTGCAGTAAAAACGGATAGAAAACAGAAATGAAGAAACAAGACAAGAACACCGAGAATTTATCATGGTTGTCAATGTGACCTACTCAAGTCCCAATGAACACCTTTCCTTGGATTTTACTATCAAATGAATCACCTTACAACAAGAACCAAGCTTGATCCTTGGGTTATACATCAACCCTACTCAAGACTTGGATAATCACCTTCTAAGCAACACTTAATTGCAACACCTCTACTATCTATTGATATAGCCTTATAGGATTGTCTAATCAATCTTACAAATGAAGCTCAAGAGGCTTGTAGCTCAACAAAAACAACAAGAACACCTTAGCTACAAAGAATGGAACAAGAACAACAACAAGAAGAAGATCATAGCTAGACAATTCAACAAATGCTTGTAAGCTTCAAGTGTGTTTCATCTTCTTCACCATTGCCTCTATTTATAGTGTGATTTGAGCCTTGAAGATAAGAACTCCAATGTGTCACCATCTTCATCATCGAATCCAAATGTCTTCTCATCATTGGTTGGCCTTGTACACTTGACAAAATAAGACAACATAATTGGTCCACATAGGTTGTCACCTTGGACGATTTTTACACCTTGAAAAATGACTTGGAATTATCTTGAAAATGTGAAGACAATATGACCATAACAACTCCATCATCTTCTCAACTCTTTGACAAGATAATAGGCATGTGGGCATTTGCCATTTCAAACTTAAAAATTCAGCTCTAAAATGTGCAAGTAGCCGTTGGCTACTTTCAATATTTTCCAAAAATGATTTTTATTTTTTCTTAATAAAATAAGAAAGGATAATACCACCAAAATATCCTCAACTCCAACCACAATAATAGGAAGTATTCATTTGACTTCAAAAAATCTGCCAAGCCATATACACCAAGTAGCCGTTTGGCTATATTTGAAAAATCCAAGTTGGCAATTTTTGCCAGCTAGCTCCTTTTTGGTTGGTCCGCTTTTCTCCAACTCATAAAATGAATAATATATCATATACACCTGCTCATACACTTTTTTGATCATACAAATATGTGTAGCAACTCAGATTTTTAAAGAAGAAATAAATAGATAATAGTTGACAAGATTATGTCAACGTGTAACACCGAAATTCCCAATATTTCTTCTTATATGTCATGAACATTTACACACCTTTGGCATCTTTAATATCTCTGAATAATGATGATAAATGTGCTCTTATAACATATATAAGAGTGTCTTCAAGAAAAAATAGCATGTGACATCTCAAATCGTCACATATCCCGCTATAGTCAATAATATCATCATGTGAGAGAAAAAGATATAAGATCACCATATTATCTTCAAAATAATAATAACAAAGCTCCAAAATGAAGATAATAATATGCTCAAGAGATTTCTTGAATGAAAATACCAAAAATACCCTCAGAGGTAAAATGACCAAAATACCCCTGGTATATGAAAACTCCAGAAATGACCCGGATGGTCATAAATACTCATGATATCACCTTTGTCATGATAAATATAATAAGAATACATCCTTGAAATATTTTCACCATGTGATGTTCCTACAAAACTCAAAATACCAATTTTGCCCTTTTTGGTAAGTTGTAGAAACTTCCAAGGCACATTAGTCATAATACATTTAAAATCATCAAAATCACATAAGATTCACATAATGAGCATGTATAAATCATATACAAATGAAAACAATCATTTTAACACCTTTTAGAAAAATATTTCTAAAAACCCTAAACATTCTGTGAGACGTGGATCGATCCATGTGAGGGGCTGACATACGTCAATCGATCCACGTGAGGGGCTGAGGTAGGTCAATCGATCCACGTGAGAGATCGACGTCTCACAGTAAGTTTTGGTTCTTTTGTGTCCAACATGGATCGATCCACGTGAAGGGATGACGTACATCGATCGATCCATGTGTCTCTGCCTGAGAGATCAACGTCATTTTTCTTCACTTTTTCATCCTTCAATCACTTATAACACCACATGTGACATTTCTAAGTATTCACCACTTAAAATCATGACTTTGAAAATTATCCAAACATATTTCTCAACAGGTTTCAGTATTCGGTATCTTATGACTGGTACAGATTATGATGTAGTGCATTGCATGTCGGTTATGATTTGTTCATATTATGTTGCTTCTGCTTATCGATTCATTATTCATGTCGACATGCACATGTATAATATCGACGCCTTGTACTCATTGGAATAGAGTACGGCGGGTGCACTAAGCCGGAACCCTAGCTTCGCGTGGGGGGCTATAAATTATATATATATATTTTTTTTTTATTTTTTTATTTTTTTCCGTGATTGACGCCAGTGATTTCCATTTTATTCTATTCTATTTTATTTTATTTTATTCTATTCTATTCTATTTTATTTAATATTATATTAATCCCTTTGTTTATTATTATTATTATTATTATTATTATTATTACTATTATATTTTTTTCTCAAAACAGATCGAGGCCCATTTTATTTCTTCTCTGCTTTCTTCCTTTTCAGCAGGCTGGCCCGCCAAGAAGGTAGCTCGCCAGTGGCGCCAAACAATTTCCCCTATTTTTCTCAAACACTGGTCTTGCTCGGCCTGCTGAGGCTGGAAGGCTGGCCCGTGGCCCGCCAGGCCCTTCTCTCTTTTTTTCTTTTTCTTTATTTCCTTAAATTATAATCTCCTTCAAACCTCAATAACTTTTTCGTTTTAACTCCGATTTACCCAAAACCGATTTCATTGGACTCTATTTAACGCGACAAACACGATGCCACTGGACACGTCAGCACGTGTCTGGCAATATGGGACTATTATTATACGAGACTTCATAAGCTTCACCATGCTATCCGAATTACCTTTAAAGTCCAAGGCGCAAGCTCATAGCATGTCTTTAAGAGTCTGTATAGTTCTCTCCGACAGTCCATCAGTTTGGGGATGAAAAGCAATACTCAACCTTAACTCGGTCCCTATGACTCTCTAAATGCTATCCAGAATCTCGATGTAAACCTCTGGTCTTGGTCCGATAAAATACTCATCGGAACTCCATATAAGCTGACGATAGTCCAACATAATACTCAGTGTAACTCCATGTAAGCTGACGACGTTGTCAACATAAAGAGTCATTAGCTTCCCCATCGTCGCTTCACTCGAAACTGGTAAAAAGTGTGCGGACTTCGTCAACTTGTCTACAATAACCCATATAACGTCGTTGTCGCTTCGTGTGTTAGGGAGCCCTACAATAAAGTCCATAGTAATATGCTCCCATTTCCATTCCAGAATCTCTAATGGCTGTAGATAACCTTCAGGACGCTGATGTTTGGCCTTAACCTGTTGACAAACCATGCATCGAGCAACATATTCAGCAATCCGCACTTCATACCGTACCATCAATAATTCTTCTTCAAGTCATTATACATCTTGGTGGAACCGGGATAAGTAGATAATCGAGTGTTATGTGCCTCCTTTAGCAATTATTCCTTCAACATTTCATCATTCTGCACACACAACCGTCCCTGATACCAAAGGCCTCCGTCATCGGATAGCTGAAACACCTCAATCTTCTCAAGTCTGGAGTCTATCTCGAATATCACTGAGAGCCGCATCATCCTTTTGGGCGTCTCTGATACGGTGCACAAGTCTCGGAGTAATAGTCAATGCTGCTAAGACGTTCGCTATAGAATCAACAATATCCAAGTCGAACTCCTCAATCTCATGCTCGAATGGGCTTTGTCTCGCATGGTTCGACTTCCGACCTAGTTCATCAGCCACTCTATCAGCCTTCCTCGGATGATAACTGATGGTCAAATCGTAGTCTTTTATCAACTCTAACCATCGTCTCTGCCTCATATTCAACTCATTCTGTGTAAATAGATACTTGAGGCTTTTATGATCCGTGAAGACCTCGCATTTCTTCCCATATAAATAGTGACACCAAATATTCAGTGCAAACACAACTGAGACAAGCTCCAAATCATGTGTGGGATAATTTTGTTCATGCGGCTTTAATTGTCTCGAGGTGAAGGGATTGACCCTTTCCCCTTGCATTAACACGCACCGTACAAAGAAAGTGCTAGGCTAGATTCTATATGTACACAATCGTAAAATTGAAATTTATATACATATACCTAGCCCATTTTTTGAGATGTCGCTGCAGATGACAAACCCTTTAGTGCCGGAGGGTTGTGCCAGTACTAGTGCAGTAGTCAACCTCCGCTTCAACTCGGCCAAGATTTTCTCGCATTCGGAAGTCCACTTGAACTTGGTCTTTTTCTGAGTCAGCCGACTCAGTGGTGCTGCAATGCTCAAAAATCCCTCCATGAACTTGCGATAATATCCAGCAAGGCCAAGAAAACTATGCACCTCGGTGGCATTAGTAGGTCGGGACCATTCTGTAATCGCCTCTACCTTCTTCGGTTCCACTTCAATTCCATCCTTAGAGATTACATGACCCAAGAAGGTCACACTTCTCAGTCAGAACTCGCACTTGTTGAACTTTGCGTACAAGTTTTTCTTCCGAAGAATCTCCAATGTCTCTCGCAATTGTTCAGCATGTGTCTCTTCATCGGGCAAATACACTAAAATAACGTCGATGAACACCACCACGAATCGATTTAGTTGATCTCGAAACATTGTGTTCATCAAATCCATAAACGCCGCAGGGGCATTCGTCAGTCTAAAGGGCATCACAAAAAATTCATAGTGCCTATATCTAGAGCGGAACGCCGTCTTTGTTATGTCTCCTACTTTGATTCTGAACTGATGGTAGCCCGATCAGAGATCAATCTTTGTGAACACTTTAGCACGCTGCACACAATGCCACTTCATACGAGTCGACATTTTCAATATTCAAAACTTCAAAAATTGAAAGGCATTACCTTTAACTGGTAGAAGAGGTCATTGATATTTGGTAGCGGTTACTTGTTCTTTATCATGATCTTGTTAAGCTCATGATAGTCGATACGAAGCCGCATGTTACCATCCTTCTTCGTCACAAATAAGACCGGTGCTCCCCAAGACGAAACACTTGGTCTTATAAAATTGCGGTCCAACAGTTCATATAACTGCTTCTTGAGCTCTTTCAGCTCCACTGGTGCCATTCTGTAAGGTGCTTTTGAGATCAGTTCATCTCCTGGAATCAGACTGATCTCGAATTCAACCTCTCAGTTTAGTGGCAACCTTAGTAATTCGTCAGGAAAGACATCTTTGAATTCATTTGACACCGGGATCTGGTCAATAAATGGTACTTGTTGCTCAGCATCCATCGCATACACCAGAAAGCCTTCTGTAACTTTCCTCAATGCCCAGTGCTCCTGGGCTGCTATCATATATATCCCCTTCGACTCTTTTTTCAGCTTAGAATTCCCATGGACAACGATCTCCTTCATGTCAGAACCTCTGATGGTGACGCGCTTCTGCAGGGAGTCAATGGTGGCATGGTATTTAGACAGCCAATCCATGCCGAGGATAATATGAAAATCCTTCATCTGAATCGGAATGAAGGTCGCGGTGAACTGCTGATCATCAATCTTGAGCTCGCATCCCTTATACTGATGGTGAGATACTATCACCTGATCGCTCGCTGCTTGTACTCGGTATGGGGTCTCAAGCCATTCTGGGCAGTGATTTAGGTTCTTGGCAAATCTTTTAGATATAAAGGAGTGGCTCGCGCCACTATTGAATAGTACGTTGGCTAGAAGTTTGTCTACTAAGATCGCACCTATAGATTCAGAGTCATTGGCAAAACATTTATATTCACAAATACATGCTTTGATTTGAAGGAAAATAATAATACTTAATCAAAGGTTACCTGTCACGACATCGCCGGCGGCCTTAACGTCAGCATCTGTCATCACGTGAATCCTGGCATTGCTCTTTGGTCTGCTCTTCTACTGGCCTGCCTGGGACTGCTTTGCCGGCTACGCTGGTCCCTGTTCGGGACACTCTCCCAAATAATGTCCCCACTTACCGCATCGGAGGCACACATTCTTCTTCTTCTGGCACTTGCCTGGATGTGTCGTCCGCAGTAGGTGCATGGTGCAGATGGTTTTGTACTCCTCGGTGGCTGTGGAGCGCTGCCTTATACCTGTGGCTGGGGCAGTCTGAACTGTGGTCCCCTAATTCGATGTCTGGGCACCTTGATTTATCATCCCTATCTCCCAGCACTTGTATCATCTCTAGGCCTCTTGCCCCTCTCTTCTGCATCAACTCTCCTGAAGTCACCCTTGACCTCTCTGCATACCTCTAGAAGCTTAGCATAAGTTCTGGCCCTGGCGGTCACTATCCCAGACTGAATCTGTGACCTCAATCTTGTCTTAAATTTTAGCAGCTTGAATCTCACGTCGGCTATGATGGATGGTACGTACTTACCCAGGGCGTGGAATCTGTATGCGTACTCAGATACTATCATGTTTCCTGTGTCAGGGCCTAGAACTCCGCCACCCTCTGTAAGATCATGCTGTCTGGAACATAAAATCTCTTAAACTTGTCACATAACTGAGTCCAAGTAATTGGTAGCGCCAATCAGATCTCCACGCTCCGCCACTATTCTTCAGCATCACCTGCCAGAAAAGGAATAACTACCTCTACCTTTAGCTTGTCTGCACATGCAGTAATCTGAGCTGGTGTGACATCGCCTTTAGCCAGACCTCGGCCTCCTCAGGATTAGTGGTCCCTCTGAATGTAGGAGCCCAAGCACTCTACATCTCCTTGTAAAAGAACCTCAACCCCCGTTGTGGTGGGGCCGAAGGCTGCGCCTGCTGATCTATTTGATGCTGTTGTTGCGCCAGCAACTGCGTTATCGTGTCTATAGTGTCGACCAGGGCTTAGGGAATAGCCCCCTGATTTTGGTGGTTATCGCCACCATTACCTCCGTTGCCGGCCGGATCACATCTAGGAGGTATTTTCTAGAATTTCAAAACATTCTAAAATATATTTATTAAGTTTCAGGCCACGTTGGGGGGTATTTCGGAAATTTCTAACCACTTAGCAGTTGCATGCAAAGGTTTAGGGGTAAATGATAAATAAAGAGAAAACAAAAAAACGCTCAACTCCCCTTAACCCGATCATAACTTAAGTCTAAGATCATCTCTTAAGTCTACTTTATTCATTAGGGGTAAAATCGTCATTTTCAAAAACGATCATAGCGTAAGTCTAAGTGATCTAGTTAATTCTACGAGAAGTACAAGGCGTCGTTCAAACTTCTTACACGTCAGAAATAATGTAGAAATTCTTTTGCAAAAACGATAATTAAAAAGTCAAATTCAATTCATAAATAATCTCAAAGTATAAATAAATCAGAGTTTAGGGCTAACGAAACCCAATACGTCAAATAAAAATGTAAAAGTCTAATAAAAAAAATAAATGTGAAAACCATCAAGTATTCCCAAAGAAATATCTTTAAGCTCACTCGCCTCAGCTCGCACAGTAAGACTCGTCCTCTACAAAAATGTACTTGAACTCGGTCTCACCTGTGGAAGGATAAGTAGGGAAGGTGAGTGATTGAAAAATCACCCGTAGGTTACCCGTCTAATCCCATAAAGGAACCATGCTTACAATAAATGTACAAATAAAAAAACAAATAAAACATAGCTGATCCGATCGCAAAGTAAGCATAACATTAAACAAATAACACGTATTCGATATGACTTGCAAAGTAAGTATATGGTAAACAAATATAACATCGTCACATATCCAAATGCAATGCCCAATTTCATGATGCATGCTCCTTCGCACTACGGTGTCAGACACCCAATCGTATCAAACCACACGTCATGCTCCTTCTATCCATGTATGCAATGCATGTCCCGAGATCCAAACACATGCTCCGTAACGTGGAGTCAGTGCACACGCTTCGTATCGTGAAGTCACTCGCCCCAAAGGGATGCACGTGCAATGGATGCAGCACACTTTCACACTTTCATTTCTCCTATGTTGCATGCTCCGTTCTATATTCCGTATTACCTATATTGCGTAGTTACCCTATATTGCGTTGGGTTCATTACTGTATTTTATTTTCTACCGTTATTTTATCTTTCTAAACTTTATTTTAGGTTTCTACACTTTATTTTATTTTTTTGGGCTTTCAAACACTTTATTCCTTTTATTTATTTATTTTTTTTACCTTCTCCTACTTTTTTTCTTGCTTTTTACTCCAGTCCCAAGGAACACCCTTCCTTGGATTTCACTATGAAATGAGCACAAGTACATCAAGAACCAAGCTTGATCTTTGGGTTAAACACCAACCCTATTCAAGACTTGGATGATCACCTTTATGCAACTCTTGGTTGCAACTCCTTTATCACCTATTGGTGTAGCCTTACAAATTTGGCTAAGGAATCTTACAAAGACACCAAAAGAGGCTTGTAGCTCTAAAACAAATATCACAAGAACACCTTGTCTACACAAAGAATGAAACAAGAATGAAGAGATGAAGATAGCAAGACAATGATATTCATCTTTTTTGCTTTCAAGTGTGTGTTCTTCTTCTTCATCTTTGCCTCCTATTTATAGTGTGAAATAGGTCTTGAAGATAAGACCTCTAATGTGTCACCATCTTCAACATCAAGTCTTAGTTGTCTTCACATCATTGGTTGGCCACATAATCATCTTGTACACTTGTAAACATAAAGAAGAATGATTGGTCCACCTTAAAATTCAGCTTGGCCGAATTTACACATCATTTTGTCTTGAAATTGTTCAAGATAATATGCAAGGGTAAAATGGCATAACTTCTCCAAGATCGTCTCAAATCCTTGGCAAAATAATAGGGCATGTGAGGCTGAATATTGACTCAAAAATCTACCAACAACAACCTAGTAGCCGTTGGCTACAATTCAAACTTTTCCAAGTTGATAAATTTGCCAACTAGCTTGTTTTTGGTTGGTCCACTTGTCACCAAGTCATAAAATGAATACACCATCATTTACACCTATAAATACACGTTTGGAGGGCTTTATATATGAATATCAACTCAGATTTTTGAAGAAACAATGATATATAACAGTTGACAAGATTATGTCAACATATAACACCAAAATTCTCACCTTTTCTCCTTTGTATGTTGCAATAAATTTTGCACAAAGAACACCTTATAATATATAAAAAAATAATGATTTATAACCTCCAATAATATGTCAATAAGATCCTTCAACAAGAAAACAGAATGTGACATCAAAACCCATCACATATCCGGCTACTATTGATAATGTCATCAAATAGAGAAATAAAATAGAGAACCACCAAATAATCTTCAAGATAACCATAAATCAACTCTAGAATGAAGATAATAAGATACTCAAGAGATTCTTTGAGTAAAAATATCAAAACTACCTTCGGATAAAATGTCCAAAGTAGCTCTGGTGAGAAGAAACTCCAGAAATGATCCCAATGGTAATAGATATAATAACACCTTTGTGATGATAAATGAAAGATGTGTAGGACCTGCAAGGAACCACTAGAAGAGGGGGGAGGTTGAATAGTGGGTGCGGAAAATTTTGTTTTTAAAATTGTTTTAATCCAAAAACCCAACTTCTGAAAACCGTTTCTGTTTTCAGGACCTGTTTTGCGATGTTTGAAAAACTAGGTTACAGGTCTTCAAAAATTCTGTAATTTGGAGAGATCTTAGTCTCATATATTCTCAGTATCTCTTAAAAATTTCAGATCAAAATTCAACCTTTAACCTTTTTAAAAATTGTTTGTGGTCAGATTGCGCAAATCTGCCAGAAACGGTGGTCTGATTTAAAAAATTTATTCCGATTAAACCATGGCTCCAAATGGTCTGAAAATTTAATTAAAAACCCCTTTCTATATGTATTTAATTGGGTTGGAACAGTTTTGAAAACTTCTTTTGGGAAGTAAGTCAAATACGTTCAAAGTCTCAACCTTTGCAAGTCTGAAAATCAGACTGCACTAGTCTCAGAACTATTGATGTTTGGATGACTTATACTTGTCTAAATGAGTTGCACTTGTGCCAAATGAAACTTAAAACGTATGGATATGTTTCTGAAAAGTTTCGTGATTTTGTAAATTTGTTTGATATTTTTAAGATCACGATGAAAATGGTGCACTGTGCTGGAAACTGAAAGTAAAGTGCTGAAAAGTAACGAACACTAGGAATTTCATGCTGGTTCGGTTAAATCAACCTACTCCAGTATTTGAGGACACCTTCCTTGGTTATCACTAAACAAAATAACACCTTACCACACAGGGTTGATGGAGTTATACACCAACTCCAACCCTTTACAAACCTTACAAACAATCACAATGATCAAGAACACCACCACCGAGCGGATGAAGGCTTGATCACACCTTGATCAACCTTTTACAACAATATAGCATGTATGGTGATTTATATGAAGCCTATACAATATGTATGAATATGAATACAATAGGCTTTGATAGAGAAGAATAAAGAAAGGTAGAAGAATAAGATGTAGAAAACGTTTCACTCTTGGATTTGTAAGACTTGTCTTGTGTTTGATTTGCTCTTCTTCACTTCCTTTTATGTCAAGATGGCCACCCACCCTAGGGCTTATCTTCTCCTTGGAAATTCTCTTTTAAGTCCTTGGAAGAATGCCTTGTATAATTGTGACATCAACTTGCTTACTTGGCAACACTTTATTGGATGATCATCTTGGCCTTGCTTACTTGGCACTCATTGATTGGATGAGATTTGTCATCATTTGATGATTGTATAAATATGAACATTATACTTAAAACATGTGCCAAATTAGTTTTTAAAATATTTCCAAAAGTCACATAATCAATATCATAAAATTTGCAAGACAAATTATCCTTCATTTACCTCAAAAATTCGGCCAACTCATTTCTCACATGCTGAAATTTTCAGCATGTGCACTATTCAAGACATATTGAAAATATTATCATTTTATCATCAAATCAATCCATTTAAATTAAAGAGGCAAATATATCACCATTAATCTCAAGAAATCGGCCAACATAATTTACACATGCTGAATTTTCAGCATGTGTCGCATATGTGACATAGTTTGAAACAGTACCTTGTGTAGCTCCTTCATTTATGTCACTAACCTTGTATACTCCATTCTTGACCAATCAAGATGCCAATTAAGCTCCACATAGGCTCCATCAAGGCTGAGCTAGGCGTGTGACTAGGCTTGAACATGTGCTGAATTTATTTTTGCAAACTTTGTAAAATAGTGCACAATAATTATACACATATGGTATCTCCCAATCAGCCATAAATCAATTTTTCTAGAAAACTTTAGAATTTATTGAATATTTAAAAAGCGTCTAGATACATGCTACATGTCATGCCAAGAAAACGTTCCATGTGTCGTGTTTGTAAAAAACCAAATTTTTGACTTTTATCGATTTCGCGATTTTCTCCGATTGAATTCAAACTTTTTGCACATGTTATATATATTATGTCACACATAATATACATAAAATAACTTGAATATTCAGCTTTAAAGACTGAGTGTAAGTGGAGCCCCATGTGCTAAAAATGTTGAATTTGAAATCTCTAAAATTTGGCCTTAACTGGGGGTGATTTGTGTGTGCCAACATGAAATGATTTTATGGCTGAATATACCATATAAGCCACGAAATTTGTGGCCGTTTTTGAAGTGTAGGGGCTGGCCATCTATATATGGAAAGTACGTGACACGTTGGTGAAGTTTCGGTATTCCTCCGATACGACAATTTTTGGTTTAGAACATTGTAACGTGTCGTAATAATTTTGTCATCACCATGACTTATATCATATGATATAAGACCTGAATATACTCATAAATATGAGGTAAGTATAGTGGTGTGACGTTAACGTACGTTCGTAAAATATATAACGTGTCGCTAGTACATTAGAATATATGTGTATAGTGCCTTTTGAAAAAATATGAATATATACATACGTGTAAAAGCGTGTGATAAGAGAAGGGGAAGACTTTCCATTCTTCAATTTTTTGCCTTTGTGTCTTTTCCAAATATATCTTCATTTAATGAACTACTTAGTTCATTTAGCTAAGTACTTCACTTAATGAACTAGTTTAGTTCATTAATGGTGGCACCTGAAAATAGTTCAAACACAACAAATGTTTGCCATTTGATGTAAGCTTTAAAGCTTCATGGCTTTTTAGTACGGCAACATTATATATAAACTATATAAGGCAGGTTTCATGCAAAAACGTGTCAAGTCATAAAACGTGTCATGCATTTCTTTAGTACACGCTATTTAAATCATGCATTTTGTGAATCACTCAAACCCCTTTTTCTCAACAAGATATATGCATCCTTGAAACATTTTCACCATGCCACGTACCTACACAAACTCAAAATACCAATTTTTTCCCTTTTTTGTAAGTTGTAGAAACTTCCAAGGCACATTAGTCACAAGATATAATTATAATCATCAAAAACACATAATACTAACATGACAAACATTTATAAATCATGTGAAAATGAAAACAAACATTTTATCACATTTTAGAAAAATATTTCTAAAAACCTAGACATTGATCGATCGAAGTGCCTCTGTTTGAGAGATCGATGTCTCACATTAAGGTCTTGATTTTCTCTACCTTACATGGATCGATCAATGTGAGGGATCGATGTACATCGATCGATCGAAGTGCAATAACCTGAGAGATCGATGTCATTTTTCTTCTTAATTGATATATTTCAACTCTTAATCATTTGTAACATCATGTGTGCTATTTTTATGACATGAAACACTAAAATCATGACTTTGAAAATTATCCAAACATATTTCTCAACATTCTCCCCCTTTTGGATGATTTTCAAAATAACTCAACATGATTTTAATGTCACAACTTTTTATTAATTGCTTATCACATATCTACCAATTTTATAGCAATTGAATTGTTTTGAAAACCTCACCAATTCTATACCAATTGTTTTCAAACTTTCAAAACTCTTTTTTGATACATGTTTTTTAACATATATGGTTTTTACATATATCCTCATATGCTCTCCATCAAGTTATACTCTCCCCCTTAACCTATGATCCAAGCCACTTAACACCAATTAAAACTTATACTAATTGAACTTAACTCATTATTTAACGTTGGAGTCACGACTTAAAATCTAAAATCATGTTCTTATTCTCTCTCCCTTTATTTTGCAAATCATGCAAAAGATAGAATTATGCGATTCTATCGTAGGTTATCATATCTAACTTGGCTCGTAAAGTTTCAAAAGTGGCTTGATTAAGGGGTTTGGTGATGATGTCAGCTATTTGATGATCGGTTCTTACATGATCTATGGTTATGTCCCCATTTCAATGGAAATGGTATCTTACCTCAATGTGTTTGACCTTAGAATGAAGTACCAGATTCCGAGAAAGATTGATTGAACTTGTGCTATCGCATAAAATTAGAATCTTATTCATTTTAATGACAAAATCACTAAGTTGTTGTTTAAGCCAAAGTATTTGGGTAGTGCATAAGCTTAAGGCTATATACTCGGCTTCGGTGGTAGAGAGTGCTACACTAGCTTGCTTTTTAGAAAACCAAGAGATCAAGTTGGTCCTTATGAATTAACATGTACCGCTAGTGGATCTTCTATCTATTTTCTAACCACCATAATCAGCATCACTATAAGCGTATAATTCCAACATAGCATTTCTATCATACCAAAGTCCTAAATGAGGTGTGTGTTTAAGATCGAAATATCTTCTTCACTGCATTGTAATGAGATACCTCAGGACAAGATTGAAACCTAACACACATACACACACTAAACATTATATCAGGTCTTGACAAGGTTAAGTATAACAGTGATCCAATCATAGACCTATATAGCGTGTCATCAAAAGGTTTACCATTTTCATTCTCATCTAACTTGGTACTAACACTCATAGTTTTAGGTGTTGGTTTCAACTCTTCAAATCCAAACTTCTTAATCATATCAATGACATACTTAAGTTGGCTAATATGTATTCCTTGAGGGGTTTGTTTAATTTGTAAACCTAAGAAGTAGTTCAACTATCCTACCATTGACATTTAAAATTCCAACTTCATACACTCTTCGAAGTCCTTAACTAAGGTAGGGTTGGTTGATCCAAAGATTATGTCATCTACATATATTTGGACTATTAACAAGTAATTATCTTTTCTTTTTAGGAATAATGTATTGTCTATGGTCCCCCTTTGATAATTATTTGCAATAAGAAAGTTTGCAAATCTATCATACCATAGTCTTGGAGCTTGTTTCAAACCATATAAAGCTTTCTTAAGCTTGTATACATGGTCAGGATTCTGTGGATCTTCAAATCCAGGAGGTTGTTTGACAAATATTTCCTCTTGGATGTATCCATTCAAGAATGCACTCTTGACATCCACTTGTAAGAGTTTTATGTTACTTAAACTTGCAATAGCAAGTAATAATCTAATTGCTTCTAGTCGTGCAACGGGTGCAAAGGTTTCTTTATAATTTATTTCTTCTTGTTGATTATAACCATGTGCGACTAGCCTAGCCTTATTCCGTGTGATGTTTCCTTGTTCATCTATTTTATTCCTAAATACCCATTTTGTTCCTATTGTAGACTTATTTTCAGGTTTTGGTACCAAGCCCCACAAGTTGTTCCTGGTAAAATGGTTCCATTCCTCATGCATGTCATCTATCCATGATATATCACCTAAAGCTTTCTTAACATTCTTAGGTTCTAAATGTGAGATTAAGCTATGCCCTTCATCTTGACTTATGTTTCTACATGTTCTAACGCCAACACTTGTATCCCCAATGATTAACTCTTTAGGGCATTTATGTTTATCTTTTATAAGCCACCAATTCCTAGGTTGACTAGGCTCACCCTCATCTTGTTCAAATGTTTCATTAGTGTGAACTTTATCATATATGATTGGAGCATCTTGTAAATTAGATGGATTATCTTCTAACTGCAAATTTTCTTCATTTACTTCACCTAAAGGTCCATGTATGTCTTGTTCAGGGAGAGTCGGTTCTAGATGATCACATACTGGCTCAAGTAATATATCATCACCATCAAACATATTTTCAACATTATCCTCTTGTTCTTTTTATCACTTACTTCAAAACATGCATTTTTATTGAATTTCACATGTATGGATTCAATTATCTTTCTAGATGCAGAATTATAAAACCTATA
Source organism: Eustoma russellianum (assembly GCA_036186865.1). Taxonomy (NCBI): domain Eukaryota; kingdom Viridiplantae; phylum Streptophyta; class Magnoliopsida; order Gentianales; family Gentianaceae; genus Eustoma; species Eustoma russellianum. The sequence continues at coordinate 16,581,779 of AP025063.1, read as the reverse complement.
TGCTCTTAAGTTTGTTGAATAGCCAACAAAGATACATTCAATAGACTTTTATTTAAACTTGTCTAGATTATCCTTAGCGTTCAACACAAAACACTTACAACCAAAAACTCTAAGATAATCTATCTTAGGTTGTCTATTTTTTAATAATTCGTAAGGTGTTTTATTTAATTTCCTTCTAACAGAAAGTCTATTTATTACGTAACAAGCACAACAAATAGCTTCGGCCCATAAATATTTTGGTACTTTATTTTCACATAACATTGTCCTTGCTACTTTTTGTATGGTTCTATTTTTATGTTCAACAACTCCATTGAGTTGTGGTGTTCTAGGTGGTGAGAATTCATGTTTTATGTAATTCACAACACTTGATTATATTTTTGTTTTTAAATTCTCCACCTCTATCACTCCTAATTCTTTTAACATTTTCTTCGTAAAGATTTTTGAGTTGCTAGATAAGAGTTTTGATTGCCAATGGAGCATCGTCTTTGTGTATTAAAAACAATGTCCATGTGTGTCGTGAGTAATCGTCTACTATGACACACACATAGTAGTGTCCGCCTAGACTTCTTGTCCTACTTGGACCAAATAAGTCTAAGTGAAGCAATTCTAGTACATGACTAGTATTCCATGTTTTGGTTTTAACGTTTCTTTAATATGTTTTCCTTTAATACATGTTTCACAAATTTGAAAATTATCTACGTCTAACTTAGGCATTCCTCTAATTAAGTTCTTCCTAGATAACTTTTCAATAGTTGAAATTCCTATACGGTCTAGTCGTCTATGCCATAAGTTCACATCTAAGTCATGTGATATTAAACATTTAATCTTAGCATCTAACATATTACTTAGGGAAAAGGTGTAAATCTTACCATCCATATTTCCTTTTAATACTGTTTCTCCATTAGCATTTATTATATCACAAGAATTAGGAAGAAAAGAAACATTGTATCCAAAATCTAGAAGTTGAGAAATACTAAGTAAATTATATGAAAGATTTCTTACGAACAACACATTTCATATTTGAAATGTGTTAGGGTCCCCGATTGTTCCTTTTCCAACAACTTTTCCTTTGTTGTTTTCACAAATGTTACTTTTCCTCCATTTTCAACATGTCCGAATTCGGTGAATAGTTTGGGGTTGCCAATCATGTGTCTTGAACACCCGCTATCTAACAACCATTTGGTTTTTAGATTCTTTGGCTTTGTCTCCTGTTTGTCTTCTTTGCAATTTACCTACAATTGAGACAAAGTTTTAGGTACCTTTTACTTGGATCCTTGAATGTTAGGGGCATCATCCTTGTTTAAATATCCCTTAGGTATCAAAAATTGGATGTACCTTTTGGGCACATATTTAGCATTTTTATAGTTGAAAGAATAAAGAGGATTTACATATACTTGACCATTCCAATTAAATGAAGGTGTATGCATATAATTGTTATATCTTGGTCTATAAGTACTATGTTGTGGTCGATTTTGATAGCTACTGAAAGGTATATGATTTTGTTTCTTGAATGGCGTGATGTATGTGTGTTCATATGCATTTCTATAAGTCTTATATGAATGTTGCCTATATATAGATTCATAATAAGTTGGATGCATTTGATTTTGTCTAGATACATTTGTATACATATAGACATAATTTCTAGGCGGTCTAGATGCGAAGTATTTCCTAGTTGGGCGTTTATATGTGTGTACTTTTATGGGTGCTTGTTGCATTTTCACTTTAGAATAAGTAGAAGGAGGAGTAGGAGGCACAATGTGTACATTTGATTTAGTTGTATTATATGGCAACTTAGATTAGATGATACAAAGTTAGTCTTTTTGTCTAACTTGTCATTTTCTTCTATATACCCTATGCCTTTTTTATCGTTTCCATATTTTTTGTGAAGATATAAGTGTGTCAAGCATGTTGGTTCCAGACAAAAATTGTTCTAACATTTTTTCTAAGTCTAGTTTAAATGCTTTAAGTTGAGATATTTCATTTTCACAACTTTCTAACTTAGATTTTAACATACTATTTTCAATTTTTAATATTTGTTCATTTTTCCTATATGATTCAATTCTAATCTCTAAAGAATCAAGAGTATTAGCAGACTCTTGTTTAAAAGATTCTAATTGATCGGAAAATTCCAAGTTGGAAGTCTTCAACTTGTCGTTTTCTTCCATTAGTTTCTTTTTCTCTTTTGATAATCGTTTACAGTGTGCATGCTATTTTAGAAATTCTTCGTACATCTCATCAAACGACACTTCATTATCAAAATCTACATCGTATGAAGACCTCGTTGGATAAGAAGCAGATTTGAGCTTCCACAGTGTCAGATTCTGAGTCAGATGAGTCGCTCCACGTGCTCGCCTTCATTGATCGTTTGCCTTTTCTTGACTTGGACTTCTTTGCCTTAAGATTTTGCGCCTCCTTGTCTTGTTTATTGTTGTTGTTGTTGTCATTTTTCTTTGTTGGGCAATCATATAAGATATGTCCTTTTTGACCACATTCATAGCAATTTAATTCCTTATTATACCACTTGTTGCTATTTGAGTTATTTTTTTTAGGTTGAGAAGAAGAAGAAGAAGAAGATCGTTTTCTATTCTGATTAGGCCGTTTGAAAAACTTTCTAAGTTTTCTTGCTATTAATATTAAATCATCGTCTAATTCACTATCGCTATTATTTTCATCATTATTTGTATGTGACACAGTTGATTTAAAAGCAATAGACTTACCGGATGATTTAGATAATTCGGATTTTCGTTGGTTCAGTTTTACCTCGTAAACTCTAAGTGAACTGATCAATTCATCTATTTTAGTGATTGACTTTGTCTCCTTGATTGTTGTTACCTTTGGATCACATTCAGCAGGAAGCTCCATAGCATTTTTTGAACCTTTTTGTTGCTGGTAAAATATTTACCTAACGCTTCAAGCGCATTAAAAGTATTAGTAATCCTCAAATCTATAGATGTTATGGATTCATTGGCAACATTTTAAACGATTCAAGTTCAGTGATAAGCTTTACACCGCTGGTACCTTCATGCTTTAATTCTAGTGATTTCCACATGTCGTGTGCTCTTGTGCAATTTGACACATATCCTGCTTCAGAAGTCGTTAGTCCTTTCAAAAGTAATTGCATAGTTTTAGCATTCATGGACATTTTCTTTTTATCTTTGGTTGACCATTCACTTTTATATTTTTATACTTCTTGCGTTACACCATTTACTTGAACAACTTTCATTGGAATGTATGGTCCATCTTCAACTATAGATCATAAACCCATGTCTATAGCCATTAAGAATAGCCCCATTCTAAGTTTCCAATGAACAAAATTATTACCATAAAAAAGAGGAGGGCGCTGTGTAGACATATCTTCCAACTTACCTTTGTGAGAAACAATAGCCATTATATGTACCTTTGATTTGAGATAAGCAGGCTACACTGAATTGTTGTTTCTTGGCCTTGTCTTGTTTGTATGGTGTTGAATATTGCTTCTTTAAGTGATGTTAGCCTCGCTTTGATACCCATTGTTGGACCGTACACCTACAGTAAGCACCACTAGAGGAGAGGGTGAATAGTGGTTAGCAGAAATTACTCTACTATCCTTGGTTAAAATCCCCTTTGAAAACAGAATCTGAGACCTTCTCAGATTCAATACACGTTTTTGAAAAATTCAAAACTCAGTATACACAACTCCAAAAATTATGAAACTTTTTAGAAATTAACTTCAATGTATTGACTAGACTCTGTCCAAAAATGAGACAAAAAATAAGATTGTTTCCTTCAACCAAATACAAAGATTCAGATGGTCAATCTGAACAAAATTGCACAGAATAGTGCCGAACTTTGAAAACATGTTTCTCTTTGATTACTCAACCAAAAAAGGTTGATCATTATTTCAAAACACTCCTTAGTATGTCTAGTTTATGTTTCCAAAAGCCCTGACATTAAACTATCGTTGATGAAAAAAATTCAATTTTTCTTGAAACTGGTCAGATTGCAGCCAGATTGGAGTAGTTATCTTGCAACGACTGAAAGAAAATAAAGTGATTCTTATTGCAAATGAAAGCTAATAGTCTGAAGTATAACTCCACCAAAAATCACAAATTTTGAAAGTGTTTTACTATTTTTTCAAGATGTGTGAAGTTGGATGAAAAATGCGGTGAAAACGGACAAAAAAACAAAAAAGTGAAAAGAAGACAAGAACACCAAAGATTTATCCAGGTTCGATCAATGTGACCTACTACAGTCTCAAGGAACACCTTTCCTTGGATTTCACTATGAAATAAACACAAATACAACAAGAACTAAGCTTGATCCTTGGGTTAAACACCAACCCTATTCAAAACTTGGATGATCACCTCTATGCAACTCTTGGTTGCAACTCCTTTATCATCTATTGGTGTAGCCTTATAAATTTGGCTAAGAAATCTTACAAAGACACCAAGAGAGGCTTGTAGCTCTACAAAAAATATCACAAAGAACCTTGACTACACAAAGAATGAAACAAGAATGAAGAGAAGAAGATAGCAAGACAATGAGCTTCAACTTTTTTGCTTTCAATTGTGTGTCCTTCTTCTTCACTTTTGCCTCCTATTTATAGTGTGAAATAGGTCTTAAAGATAAGACCTCCAATGTGTCATCATCTTCATCATCAAGTCTTAGTTGTCTTCACATCACTGATTGGCCACATAATCATTTTGTATACTTGGCAACATAAAGAAGAATGATTGGTCCACCTTAAAATTCAGCATGGCCGAAAATTACACATCATTTTGTCTTGAAATTGTTCAAGATAATATGCAAGGATAAGATGACATAACTTCTCCAAGATTGCCTCAACTCCTTGGCAAAATAATAGGATATGTGAGGCTGGATTTTGACTCAAAAATTTGCCAACAACAACCTAGTAGCCGTTGGCTACAATTCAAACTTTTCCAAGTTGGTAACTTTGCCAACTAGCTTGTTTTTGGTTGGTACACTTGTCACCGAGTCATAAAATGAATACACTATCATTTCCACCTGTAAATACACATTTGGAGGGCTGTATATATGAATATCAACTCAGACTTTTGAAGAAAAAATGATACATAACAGTTGACAAGATTATGTCAATATATAACACAAAAATTCTCACTTTTCTCCTTTGTATGTTGCAGCAAATTTTGCACCCAGAACACCTTATAATATCTGAAAAATAATGATTACGAACCTCCAATAATATATCAATAAGATCCTTCAACAAGAAAATAGAATGTGACATCGAAACCTGTCACATATCCCGCTACTATCGATAATGTCATCAAATAGAGAAATAAAATAGAGAATCACCAAATAATCTTCAAGATAACCATAAATCAACTCCAGAATGAAGATAATAAGATAATCAAGAGATTCCTTGAGTAAAAATACCTAAATTGCCCTCGGGGATAAAATGACCAAGATACCCCTGGTGAGAGAAAACTTTAGAAATGACCCCAATGGTCAGAAATAGATATAATAACACCTTTTTGATGATAAATGAGAGATGTATGTGTCCTTGAAACATTTGTACCATGCC
>AP025063.1:16437518-16576227 GCA_036186865.1 Eustoma russellianum | reverse complement strand
CAATTTTGCTCTTTTTTGTAAGTTGTAGAATGTTCCAAGACATATTAGTCACAAGATATAATTATAATCCTCAAAAAACACATAATACTAACATGATAAACATATATAAATCATGTAAAAATGAAAAAAACCATTTTATCACATTTTAGAAAAATATTTCTAAAAACCCTAGACATCGATCGATCGAAGTGCCTCTGCTTAAGAGATCAATGTCTCACAGTAAGGTCTTGATTTTTCTCTGCTTTACATGGATCGATCAATCGAAGTGCGAGAGATCGATGTCATTTTTCTTCATTTAATTGATATATTTCAACTCTTAATCATTTGTAACATCATGTGTGCCATTTTTATGGCATGAAACACCTAAAATCATGACTTTGAAAATTATCCAAACATATTTCTCAGTAAGAGTAACCTACTTTTTAAGCGTATTAATTACTACACGTGTCTTCTCTCCTTTTTCTCCTCCTAAACTTGGTTGATCTCGGTTGGTGGTGGCTGGAAATCTTTTATATATATATATATATATATATATATATATATATATATATATATATATATATATATATAGCATGGCAAAATTTGATTGTGGGGGGTGGGAGAAACTTTTCTTTTCTCGTTGGGTGATGTTGCTGGCGGCACAAAAGAATGGTGTTCGAGGAAGGATTCTTGATACTAAGCCACTTCCCTCCATTAACAATTTGTTCTCTTAGATAAGGCAGGAAAAGAGCAGGATCAAACCCACGATAGCTCTACTTCCACAACTGAAGGAACATCAATGGCTATTTTTGCACCTAAAAACACTCAACATGATCAGGCTACTGCAAATGCAGTAACCAGAAGCTATGTTCATCTTTCTCAACATGATAGCAGGAGAAGTGGTGACTCTAAACCTTTTTACAAATTCTGCAAGAAAATAGGAAACACAGAAGAAAGGTGCTTTGCCAAACATGGCAGACCACCAGCCAGATTCAATAAGCAATGGAGGAATCCTTAACCTTGGAGGTCTCAAACCTCTAACAATGGTAATTGGAGAGGATTAAGCCCAATGTGGCTAGTAACTGTGTTACTGGACCATCTAATATCTTATTCCAAAGTCAAGTGGATGCAATATTCCAGTTTATGAAGAAACATCACTCTCAGAAACAACCCCTGGACATAAAACTTGAATAGCCAGCTATGGTAAAAATTCTAAACTCCTCTTTACTTGGATTGTTGATTCTAATGCCACTCATCATATGACGTGGAACAAAGAGATACTAACTGATTATGTGATGTTACATAATCCTGAAACATTAGGGTTGCTAATGGTATTGGGATTAATATTTTTGTCTTAAAATTAAAGAATGTTCTGTTCATCCCTACGCTAAGCTTTAACTTGATCTCTGTTGGTAAACTTGCTGAAGATAATATATGTGAAGTGAGATTCTCACATTTTAATGATTATTTTTAGGAGATTTTTTCCAAGAAGATGATTTGCAATGCTAACGATGTCAATGGTCTCTTCCTTCTTCAAGCTGAAGAGTCAAATCCTCTCAGTAGTCAAACTAGTATAGGATCATGTATGATTGCTAATATGAATACTCAGAGCATTTTGTTATGGCATAAGAGATTAGGACATCCTAACTTCTTGTATCTCAGAAGGCTTATACCAACCTTGTTTGATAATGTCAATCAATCTGATTTGTTTTGTGAAGACTGTTTATTTGCTAAAAGTTGCAGAACCAATTATCAAAGAAAAATTATGTAAGTATCCTTTTAGCTTGATTCATTCTGATGTGTGCGGACTTTCAAGGGTAGCCAACATCAATGGTGCTAAGTGGTTCATCACCTTTGTTGATGACCGTAGAAGAATTACATGGCTATACTTGATGAAACACAAGTATGAAGTGGTGATGTTATTAAGAAGTTTATATGCATGGTTCAGAACCAGATTAATACTACAATAAAAACGTTAAAAACTGATAATGACCTTGGATACCTTGAATAATCTGTGAAAGAATACCTTAGTACTAAGGGAATTCACCATCAGACTTCATGATTAACACTCCACAACAAAATGGAGTTGCTGAAAAAGAAGAATAGAAATCTCCTCGAAGTAACAAGGGCAACTATGATGTTTATGAAGGTTCCTGAGGATTACTGAGGTGAGGGTGTATTTACTGCTATACACCTCATTAATGGAATGCCTTCTAAGGTACTAAACTATGTCACTCCTAAGAATGTATTGTCTCATTGTTTTTCCAATTCAAATTTGTTTTCTGAACTACCTATGAAAGTATTTGGTTGTATTGTGTATAGACATATTCTTTAACAATTCAGAAGCAAGCTGGACATGAGAGTTGAGAAATGTATCTTTTTTGGGTACTTTCACACTCAAAAAGGATACAAATCTACTCTCCTACGTCAAGGAAAATGTAGGTTTCCCTTGATGTTGTATTTGATGAATCTAGTGCATTTTATGGTAAATGTGTTACTCAGTCTGAAGAGGAAAAAGAATGCAACACCTGGAGTATTATTGATCTCACTAGCAATGAACCCATAAGAGAAGGATGTGATCCAAGTGAGGGGGAGAATTAGCACTCACCTCAGGAGGATCCCATTAGTTCTGATCATCATAAGAATACTTACAGAAGTACTGTGGAATATGAGGGTGAATAATCTCCCTTTAGGGAAATTGTCCCAGTTGATGATATACCAACTGCCATCAGAAAAATGGTCAAAAACATGTGTAAAAAAGGCATATCATATTGGCAAATATGTTTCATATGAGTGTCTTAAGGGGAACTGTAAAGTTTTTTCTCTCATTCGACAGTTTAAAGGTTCCAAGTAACATTCAGGAGGCTCTAGCTCAACCTGAGTGGAAGAAAGCTGTTACTGAGGAAATGGATGCCTTGATCAGGAATTTGACTTGGGAAGTTATACCTGCTGTGAATGGAATCAAACCAGTGGGATGCAAATGAATTTTTTCTATCAAATATAACTCTGATGGATCCATTAGTAGATACAAATCCAGGTTGGTTGCTAGAGGTTTCACTGAAACCTTTGGGATTGACTATGAAAAGACCTTTGCACCTGTAGCAAAGCTAAACACTGTAAGGATACTTTTTTCTCTTGTTGTTAACCTTAACTGGCCACTCTTCCAGCTTGACATTGAGAATGCATTTCTTAACGGTGACTTGGAAGAGGAAGTTCACATGCATATTCCTCCTAGATTCAATTATGAATCTAATAAGAACATGGTGTGCAGATTAAGGAAGTCTCTTTTTGTTCTAAAACATTCACCAAAGTCATGGTTTAAAAGCTTCGATTCAACTGTATCTTCTATTGGTTTCTCACAGTGTCTAAGTGATCACACCTTATTCATAAAAAATGTTGATAGCATGTGTTACATGTAGGATATGAAAGGCACCACTAGAAGGGGGGATTGAATAGTGGGTGCGGAAAATGTGGTTTTTCAAAATTGTTTTAAACCAAAAACCCAAGTTCTGAAAACAGTTTCTGTTTTCAGGACCAGTTTTAAAACGTTTTGAAAACTAGGTTGCAGGTCTTCAAAAATTCTGCAATTTGGAGAGAACTTAGCATCAGATGTTCTGAGTATCTCCTAAACATTTCAGACTAAAATTCAACCTCTAACGCCTTGAAAAATTGTTTGTGGTCAGATTGCGCAAATCTACCAAAAACGGTAGTCTGATTTGAAAATTTTATTCCTACTTATACGTAACTCCAAATGATATGAAAATTTAAATACTAACCCCTTATTAGTTTTATTTAAATGGGTTGAAACAGTTTTGAAAAAGTCTTTTGGGAAGTTAGTCAAATACGATCAAAGTCTCAACCTTTGCAAGCCTGAAAATCAGACTGCACTAGTCTCAGAACTTTGGACGTTTGGATAACTTATACTTGTCCAAAAGCGTTGAAAATTGCGCCAAAAAAACCTTGAGACGTGTGTCTATGATTCTGGAAAGTTTCATAATTTTTGAAATTCGTTTACTATTTTTACGAACGTGATTAAAAACGATAAACAGTGTTGAAACTGAAAGTAAGTGCTAAAAGTAAATAACACCAGGAATTTTATACTGGTTCGGTTATAAACAACCTACTCCAGTCTTCGAGGACACCTTCCTCGGTTAGAACTAATCACACGACACAAAATAACACCTTACCATAGGGTTGATGGAGTTACACACCAACTCCAACCCTTTACAAACATTGTATGAGAATACAATGAACACGAGCACCACCACCTTGCAAGTGCAAGATTGATCACACCTTGATCAATCTTTACAATGATAAAGAGAGTATGTGGTGGTCTACATGAAGCCTATTCAAGTATATGAATATGAGTATAATAGGCTTTTAGAGAGAAGAAAGAAAGAAGATGTAGAAGAGAAGATGGAACACGTTTTTGATCTTGGAATTTGCAAGACTTGTTCTTGTTTTTGCTTTGCACTCTTCCTTCCTTTTTATCAAGTTGACCGCCCCCTTTGTCCCTCTTTCCTCTCTTGAAAATTATCTTCTAAGTCCTTGGAAGAGTGTATTGCATCATGGTGACATGTCTTTGCTTACTTGGCATCTCCTCATTGGATGATCATTAAGCTCTTGCTTACTTGGCACTCATTGATTGGTTGGATGTTGTCATCACTTGATGACTAGATAAATCTGAAATTAACCTCAAAAAGCATGTGCCAATTAGCCATAAGCTAATTACCATAAGTCACAAGATCATCCCACAAAATTAGCTAGGCAAATAACTACAAGATGCCATCCAAGAATTCGGCCATTAAGCTCTTGCACATGCTGAAATTTCAGCATGTGTAACATTTGCATTTCATTCAAAATATTGCCAAGTTTACTTTGATTTAATCCAATAAATCAATCACCATTTAGTACAAGACATTCTTATCATTTTTGGAATAAAAATTGGTAACCAATGCAGCCTAGAATTCGGCCACAATACATTACACACATGTTGAAATTTTCAACATGTGTGATATTCAAAGATATCACCAAATTAATTCCATATTATATTCAAAATACTTCCATACAATCTCCCAATTAATTATCTTAATTAAAGAAGTAAAATATGCCTCATTAAGTTGATAAAAATCGGCCAGCCATATGCACATGTTGAAATTTTCAGCATGTGTTACAAATGTGACATAAGTTTGAAATGTTACCTTGTGTAGCTCCTTCCTTTATGTCATCAACATTGTATTCTACATTCTTGGCCAATCAAAATGCCAACAAAGCTCCACATATGCTTCAATATAGCTGGTTTAGGCATGTGACATGCTTTGTACATGTGCTGAATTTTTTTTGCAAACTTTGTAAAATAGTGCACATTTAATTATACACACATGGTATATTCCAATCAGCCCTTAATTGAATTTTCTGGAACACTTTAAAATGTATGAAATATGTAAAAAGTGTCTAGATACATGTTATATTCCTTGCCAAAAATGTTCCATGTGTCGTGTACGTAGAAAACCGAATTTTTGACGTTTATCAATTACCTGATTTTTCTCTAATTAAATTCCAACTTTTTGCACATGTTATATATATTATGTTACACATAATATACATAAATTAAACTTAAATATTCAGCACTTAGGCTGAGCTTAAAGTGGCGCCCAAAACATATGTCAAAATTGAATTTTGGAATTTCCACAATTTGGCCTTAATTGAGGGTGATTTATCTGTGCCAACATGGAATGATGTTATGGCTGCACATACCATGTAAGCCTCGAAATTTGTAGCCATTTTTGAAGTGTAGGGGCTGGCCATCTATGTATGTCAAGTATGTGACACGTTGGCGAAGTTTCGGTATTCCCCCGATACGACAATTTTTGGTTTAGAACCTTTTAACGTGTCGTAATAAATTTGTCATCACCATGAATTGTATCATATGATATAAGACCTGAATATACTCATAAATATGAGTTAAGTATAGTGGTGTGACGTTAACATACGTACGTAAAATATATAACGTGTCGGTAGTACGTTGGAATATATGTGTATGTGTCTTTTTCAAAAAATCTGAAAATATATATATATTTATTTAAAATGGCATGTGGAGAGGAGAGGGAAAACTTTCCTATCTTCAACTTGTTGCCTTTGTGCCTTTTCCAAATATTGCTTCCTTTAATGAACTATTTAGTTTAATTAACTAAGTAGTTCACTTAATGAACTAGTTTAGTTCATTAATGGTGGCACCTAAAAATAGTTCAAACACAACAAATGTTTGCCATTTGATGTAAGCTTTAAAGCTTCATGGCTCGTTAGTACGACAACATTATATATGAACTATATAAGGCAAGTTTTATGCAAGCACGTGTCAAGTCATAAAATATGTCATGCATTTCTTTGTAACACATTTAAATCATGTATTTTGAAATCACTCAAACCCCTTTTTCTCTACAATCTCCCCCTTTTGATGATTTACAAAATAACCTACATTCATGATTTAAACCTTATCACTCCCCCTTCAATCATGCATAAGTTCAAATTTTGAATTTCAAATTCGCTCTCCCTTGATTTTTGCCATCAGTTTCTCTCTCCCCCTTAAATAATGCATTCTCTCCCCCTTTATTTTGGAAATTCAATCAAAAATACATGTAAATATGGAAAGATAATCAAATCAAAACAGCAGAGATCATGCCTAATTTAGAACGAAGATTTTCGTATGTGGCTTGATTTAAGGCTTTAGTGAAGATATCTGCTACTTGTGCCTCTGTGCGTACGTGATCTATGAAAATATCACCATTATTTACGTGATCACGAAGAAAATGATAGCGTACTTCTATATGCTTGGCCTTAGAATGTAGAACGGGGTTCTTAGATAGGTTAATTTCACTCATGCTATCATAATATATAGGAATTTTATTTACGGTAATTCCAAAATCAGAAAGTTGTTGTTTTATCCATAATAATTGTGTGCAACAAAGACTAAGTGCCATGTACTCAGCTTCAGTAGTGGATAAAGCTACGCTTGCTTGCTTTTTGGAAAACCATGAAATGAGGGAGTTTCTTATAAATTGGCAAGTGTCACTCGTGCTTTTTCTATCTATCTTACATCCACCATAATCAGCGTAAGTGTAGGCATGCAAATTAAAGTCACAATCTTTATCATACCAAATGCCTAAGGTGGGTGTGTGGTTAATATATCGGAATATTCTTTTTACCGCATTATAGTGAGACACCTTAGGTTGGCTTTGAAAACGTGCACACATACATACACTGAACATGATATCAGGCCTACTAGCCAAAAAATATATTAAAGAGCCAATCATAGATCTATATAAGGAATTATCAAAATCCTTACCATGTTCATCTTTATCTAATTTAGTAGTGACACTCATAGGGGTGGGGGATGGTTTTAAATTCTCAAAATTGAACTTTTTAATCATATCATTTACATATTTAGCTTGGCTTATGTGAATACCTTTACTCGTTTGTTTAATCTGCAAGCCAAGAAAGTAGTTCAATTCAACAACCATAGACATTTCAAATTCGGATTTCATGCAATTTTCAAAATCTTCAACAAGTTTATGATAAGTGGATCCAAAATGATGTCATCAACGTAAATTTGAATAATAAGTAAATCCGATGTATCTTGTTTTAAAAATAATGTACTATCTATAGTACCTCTTTTAAAATCATTTTCTAAAAGGAAAGTAGCAAAACGGTCATACCATGCTCTTGGTGCTTGCTTTAGACCGTATAGTGGCTTCTTTAGTTTGTACACGTGATCGGGATGTTTTAAATCTTCAAAACCGGGTGGTTGTTTCACGTATACCTCTTCTTGTATAAATCCATTTTAGAATGCACTTTTCACGTCCATTTGATAAAGTTTAAAATCTTTCATGCAAGCAATGGCAAGTAAAAGTCGTATAGCTTCTAAACGTGCCACGGGTGCAAATGTTTCATCATAATCAATTCTTTCTTCTTGATTATAGCCTTGTGCTACAAGTCTAGCTTTATTTCTAACAACTTTTCCTTCTTCATTCATTTTATTTCTAAACACTCACTTTGTGCCTATTATGGTCTTATCTTGTGGTCGTGGCACTAAATCCCATACGTCATTTTAACAAATTGATTAAGTTCATCATGCATAGCATCAATCCAAGAAGAATCATTCAAAGCATCATGCACATTTTTAGGTTCAATTTCGGAAATCATGGCATGAAATTGATTTATTTCTTCCGGATTTATTCTTCTACGTGGACACCCACCGTGTGTGATATCGCCTATGATGAGATCGTGTGGATGATCTCTATGCCATCTTGGTTGATTATTTTCTACGTTCTCATGCATTTCTAAGTGATCATGCATTTCTAGTGCATCATGCATATCATGCATATCAAACGTGCCATCATCATCATTCAACACGGGTTTCAATTCAAAATCATCATCATATTCTTTATCTTTATCAATCTCACCAAATTCATTAAACTTTACGTGAATAGATTCTAGAATTTGTCTAGTGAGAGGATCATAACACCTATATGCTTTTGAATTCACAGAATACCCAACAAAGATGCATTCAATTGATTTAGATTCAAATTTATCTAAATTGTCTTCTGTATTTAAAACAAAACATTTGCATCCAAACACACGAAAATAGTCAATTTTAGGCATGCGATCATTTAATATTTCATAAGGCGTCTTATTTATTTTCTTTCTAATGGACAAGCGATTTACTATGTAGCATGCACAGTTTACGGCTTCTGCCCACAAAACTCTAGGCAATTTATTCTCGCACAACATAGTTCTAGCAATTTCTTGTAATGTCCTATTCTTTCTTTCTACTACTCCATTTAATTGTGGAGTTCTAGGTGGCGAAAATTCGTGCTTAATTCCTTTTTCTTTACAAAATGAAATCATGTCCTTATTTTTAAATTCACCACCTCTATCGCTTCTTATCTTTTTCACATTAACGCCATATTGATTTTCAAGTTGTTTTATCAGTTTAGCAATTTCAATAGCACTATCATCCTTATGTGCAAGAAACAAAGTCCAAGTATAACGAGAAAAATAATCAACAATCACTCAAGCATAGTGACGCCCACCAAGACTCGTAGTGCGACTAGGACCAAACAAATCAATGTGTAATAATTCTAGAACTCTAGTCATGCTTATTTCATTCTTAGGTTTAAGTGACTCGCGTGTTTGTTTGCCTTTTATGCAAGATTCACACAACTGAAAGTTGTCTAAATCAAGTGTAGGCAATCCTCGTATTAGGTTCTCTCGTTGGAGTTTTTCTAGTGTAGAAATGCCAATATGTCCTAAACGTCTATGCCACAAATTTACGTTAGGATCATTTGACATGAAGCACTTAACCTTAGCGTCTAACATATCATCCATCGAAAGTGTAAAGATGTTTCCTTCCCGTTTTCCTTTTAAAACTGTTTCTCCATTTTTATTTATTATATTACAATATGGGTGAGTAAAACACACATCAAAACCATTGTCAATGAATTGCGAAATACTAAGAAGATTATAGGATAAGTTGCTTACCAAACGTTGGAGATTTGAAGAGTGCTTGGGTTTCCAATTGTACCTTTACCGATGATCTTGCCTTCATTGTTGTCTCCAAAGGTCACGGATCCTCCTTTTGTGACCTTCTTCAATTTTGTGAATAGGTTCAGGTCACCCGTCATGTGCCTCGAGCATCCACTGTCAATGAACCATTTGATTGATGTATCTTTTGATGTGTGGGTTCCCTGCAATGTACGAGAATGATTTAGGTACCCTTTTAATTTTGGGTCCTTGCGAGTTAGTTATTCTCCTCTAGGTAAAAGTACCTTTCGGTACCCATACTTGGGTGATCCTTCTCGGTCTAGCAAATGGCAAGAATGTAGAACAAGGTGCAATGTAGTAGACATGTGGTGAGTGCACTTTGGGCCTTTGGCCAAGAACTCCTTTATACGCATTATATGTAGGACATTTTTGATATGTCCTTGTGTTAGTGTGCATAGTGCGTGATCTAGATGGATGAAATGAGTGTCGTGTATGCATCAATTGTTTCTTCTCATATCTATATGGCACAAAATTGTATTTCTCATGATATGAAGAAGAAGTATGACGAGATGAGGGAAGTGAGGGTCTTTGCGTCATCTTAGACACTACAATGGCTGGCCGAATTTTAACTCTTAATGATCTATATTTTGTGTCTTGATTAAGGTGGATTAATTGGAAGACAATTTGGAAGTATTTTGAATAAGTTATGGAATTAAAATTGTGATATTTTGAATATCACACATGCTGAAAATTTCAGCATGTGTGGGAATGTATATGGCCGAATTTTTGGCCTTGTTAATGTCTAATTTTTATTCCAAAATTTGATAAAGATGTCTTGCACTAAATGATGATTGAATTCTTGGATTGAATCAATTCAAAATAGGCAATATTTTGACTAAGAGGTGGATGTTACACATGCTGAAATTTCAGCATGTGCAAGACATGTAATGGCCGAAATTTTGCATCCTTTTGGAAGAAAATTGTCTTGCTAATTTTATGTGATGATCTTGGAAGTTATTGTAACTATTTTGTGATGATTTTGGCACATGTTTTAAGTGTTATTCTCAGATTTGTCTAGTCATCAAGTGATGACAACATCCAACCAATCAATAAGTGCCAAGTAAGCAAGAGCTTAATGATCATCCAATGAGGAGATGCCAAGTAAGCAAAGACATGTCACAATGATGCCATATACTCTTCCAAGGACTTAGAAGATAATTTTCAAGAGGGGAAGAGCACCAAGGGGGGACGGCCAACATGTTGAAAAGGAAAGAAAGAGAGCAAAACAAGAACAAGAACAAGTCTTGCAATTCTAAAGCATCAAAACGTCTAGCCTTCTTCTCCTTCTACACTCTCTTTCTTCTTCCTAAAAGCCTATTGTACTTACATTCATATACTTGAATAGGCTTCTTATAGACCACCACATATTCTTTTCATTGTTGTAAAATATTGATCAAGGTGTGATCAATCTAAGACTTGCAAGGTGGTGGTGTTCATGTGCATTGTATTCAAATACAAGGTTTGTAAAGGGTTGGAGTTGGTGTATAACTCCATCAACCCTGTGGTAAGGTGTTTTTGTGTTGTGTGATTAGTGTGAACCGAAGAAGGTGTCCTCGAAGACTGGAGTAGGTTGTTTATAACCGAACCAGTATAAAATTCTTGGTGTCATTTACTTTCAGCACTTACTTTCAGTTTTAGCATTGTTTATCATTTTTGATCACGTTCATAAAAATAGTAAACGAATTTAAAAAATTACAAAACTTTCTAGACTCATAGCCACACGTCCTAAGGTTAATGTGGCACGAGTTTCAACCCTTTTGGATAAGTATAAGTCATCCAAAGTCCAAAGTTCTGAGACTAGTGCAGTCTGATTTTCAGGCTTGCAAAGGTTGAGACTTTGATCGTATTTGACTAACTTCCCAAAAGAATTTTTCAAAACTGTTTCAACCCATTTAAATATAACTAATAAGGGGTTAGTATTTAAATTTTCAGAGCATTTGGAGTTACGTACAAATAGGAATTAATTTTTCAAATCAGTCTACCGTTTCTGGCAGATTTGCGTAATCTGACCACCAACGAATTTTCAAAACGTTAGAGGTTGAATTTAAATCTAAAATTTTTAGAAGACTCTCATAACATCTGAGTCTAAGTTCTCTCCAAATTTCAGAATTTTTGAAGACCTGAAACCTAGTTTTCAAAACGTTTTAATACTAGTCCTGAAAACAGAAACGGTTTTCAGAAGTTGGATTTTTGGTTTAAAATTATTTTAAAAACCATATTTTCCGCACCCACTATTCAACCCCCCTTCTAGTGGTGCATTGCAGATCCTACAAGTGGTATCAGAGCGCAGGCACACTCACGACAAGGAGATCCAACGATCTTAGTGAGATGGCAACCACTAGACACAAAACCGAGCAAGAAGGTATGTCAAGACAAAGGCCTCCACTTCTTGATAGTGAGGTACATTCTGATTCCGATTCCGATTCCAATTCTGAACCAACATATCATGATTTGTATGTTCAATATCTTGAATTGCATACGTTTGCTAAGGCTCTTGCAAAAGAAAAGAAGCGATTAATTGAAGATAAGAAGTTGTTAGAATCTTCTAACACGAATCTTGTTGCTCAATTAAACGATTCAAAAAAAAGAGTCATCATGCATCATAAATACATTAAAATCAGAGATCACATCATTGACAACACATAACAATGAAATGAAATTCGAGATTTCAAATTTGAAATCAAGGAATACGGACTTAGAGAAAATGATGAAACAGTTTGATACGGGATCTAACATGCTAGATCTCATTATTTCATCACAAAAACATGATAGTGATAAAACCGGATTAGGATACATTGAGACAAATGAAGTATCCATTAAATCAACCAAATTTGTCTTGTCTAAGAAAGTAGACACACCGACAGCAAACACGGCATCTAAGAAGACGTCTAGACCTTCCCCTATGGCATTTTATCGTGTTTCCTATTCTTCATATCATACAAAGTGCAATTATGTGCCATATAGATATGAAAGAAAGCCATTGATGCATATGCGACACTCATACCATAAAAATGCATATCGGTTACGCCCCATGCATACAAGCCAAAATGTATATAAAAAACAAAAACCATACTATATGCATGATGGGATTCTCGGCCAAAGACCAAATGCATTTGCCCCTAACGTATATTATGTTGCGTCTTCATCATCTTTCTCTCACCTTTTGGAAGACCTAGAAAGGTCATCCAAATTTGGGTACCAAAAGGGACATTCTCAAAGGGTTAAATAAATAACCCTTAAGAACGCACCTTTGAGATTATTTAAAATGCATGATTTCTTTTCATCTTTACATGCGCTTTTGATTGTCTTTCCAAAATAAAGAGGGAGAGAATGCATGATTTAAGGGGGAGAGAGAAAAATAAATTGCATAAATCAAGGGGGGAGAGAATTCAAAATTCAAATTTGAATTTGTGCACGATTGGAGGGGGAGCGAAAGATTTAAGTCATTAATGTAGGTTATTTTGTAAATCATAAAAAGGGGGAGATTGTTGAGAAAAAGGGGTTTGAGTGATTTCAAAATGCATGATTTAAATAACGTGAACTAAAGAAATGCATGACTTGATTTATGACATGACACGTTTTTGCCTGAAAGTTGCCTTATATAGTTCATATATAATGTTGTCGTACTAACGAGCCATGAAGCTTTCAAGCTTACATCAAATGGCAAACATTTGTTGTATTTGAACTATTTTCAGGTGCCACCATTAATGAACTAAACTAGTTCATTAAGTGAAGTACTTAGTTAATTAAACTAAGTAGTTCATTAAAGGAAGTCATATTTGAAAAAGGCACAAAGGCAACAAGTTGAAGAAAGAAAAGTTCTCCACTCCCCCCATGCCACACGTTTTTAATACACACATATATATATTTTCAGATTTTTTGAAAAAGACATACACATATATTCCAACGTACTACCGACACGTTATATATTTTACGTACGTACGTTAACGTCACACCACTATACTTAACTCATATTTATGAGTATATTCTGGTCTTATATCATATGATATAAGTCATGGTGATGACAAATTTAATACAACACGTTAAAAAGTTCTAAACCGAAAATTGTCGTATCGGGTGAATACCGAAACTTCGCCAACGTGTCACCTACTTGCCATAAATAGATGGCCAGCCCCTACACTTCAAAAATATCCACAAATTTCGTGGGTTTCATGATATGTACAGCCATAAAATCATTCCATGTTGGCACACACAAATCACCCCACAATAATGCCAAATTGTGGAGATTCCAATTTCAATTTTGTCACATGGTTTAGGCGCCACTTTAAAATCAGCTAAGTGCTGAATATTAAAGTTTAGTTTATGTATATTATGTGTAACATAATATATATAACATATGCAAAAATTTGGAATTTAATTAGAGAAAAATAGGGTAATCAATAAACTTCGAAAATTCGGTTTTCTACGTAAACGACACATGGAATGTTTTTGACATATCATATAACAGGTATCTAGACACTTTTTACATATTTCATACATCTCAAAGTGTTCTAGAAAATTCAATTAAGGGCTGATTGGAATATATCATGTGTGTACAAGTAGATGTGCACTATTTAACAAAGTTTGCAAAAATAAAATTCAGCACATGTGCAAAGCCATTCCACATGCCTATAATAGCTGATTTAGAGCATATGTGGAGTCTTGTTGGCATATTGATTGGTCAAGAATAAAGCATGCAATGTTGATGACATAAAGGAAGGAGCTACACAAGGTAATATTTCAAACTTATGTCTCATTTGTAACACATGCTGAAAATTTCAGCATGTGCACAATGGCTGGCCGAATTTTAACTCTTAATGAGCTATATTTTGTGTCTTGATTAAGGTGGATTAATTGGAAGACAATTTGAAAGTATTTTGAATAAGTTATGGAATTAAAATTGTGATATTTTGAATATCACACATGCTGAAAATTTCAGCATGTGTGGGAATGTATATGGCCGAATTTTTGGCCTTGTTAATGTCTAATTTTTATTCCAAAATTTGATAAAGATGTCTTGCACTAAATGATGATTGAATTCTTGGATAAAATCAATATAAAATAGGCAATATTTTGAATAAGAGGTGGATGTTACACATGCTGAAATTTCAGCATGTGCAAGACATGTAATGGCCGAAATTTTGCATCCTTTTAGAAGAAAATTGTCTTGCTAATTTTATGTGATGATCTTGGAAGTTATTGTAACTATTTTGTGATGATTTTTGCACATGTTTTAAGTGTTGTTCTCAGATTTGTCTAGTCATCAAGTGATGACAACATCCAACCAATCAATGAGTGCTAAGTAAGCAAGAGCTTAATGATCATCCAATGAGTAGATGCCAAGTAAGCAAAGACATGTCACCATGATGCAATACACTCTTCCAAGGACTTAGAAGATAATTTTCAAGAGAGGAAAGAGGGACAAAGGGGGCGGTCAACTTGATAAAATGGAAGGAAGTGAGCAAACCCTCACCAAATCCAACCTTGTTGCTTAGTGAATTCTCCGGTTAAGAAGTAGGTTACCCTCTTCTTTGTTGGACTGACACCCGTGTGTATCGGATTTTTCACAAGCTGTGTTGGTGTTAATTGTTTATGATTTATACTTGTTATTATTTTATGTATTTATTAGGATATCTTTATGTTTAGCATGAAAATTGTTTGAATGACCTTAGAAATAGATCACATAGCATAGAAATAGGCTGGAAATGGTTCTAGACGTTAAAAAATGGGCCTGACGGCGGTGCGTATTCAGGAATGGCGCGTGAGGCCCAAGCTCGCCTTTGAGCAGCGTGTGCAGGTCAAGCACTGACGTGTTAGTTGTAGAACATTCAGGGTGTTAAACGGAGTCCAATTAAATTAGTTTGGGTTAAATTGGAGTTAAAATAAAGATTTATTAAGGTTAGAAGAAAATTGGATTTAATGGGGAAAAAAATTAATTTCAAGGTCAGTGGGTCGGGTCAAAGCTGACCTGGACCAGGCTGACCCAGATTCTGGTTAACCGCCAGACTGAGCTGAGGTCAGGTCAGGCCAGTAGCCGGCCTGGTCTGGTCTGAGAGGATGGGCCGGCCTGATTAAGTGCAATTAAAAAAATATTATATATTTCAGGTCATCCGGGTCAGGACCGACACGGATTCAAGTCTGACTTGCCGAAGTGGATTAGACTAGATCAGCTCGTTCTGGCCTGAAAATCTGGGCCGGGTCGAGTTATATTATATAAAAACTTAACGAAATACATAAATCTGGCGCCAGCGGGCCAGAGGGCGCTTCCGGACCGGTCTTGCTGGGAATAAAAGGCCAAAATTGTTAAGGGCCAGATTTTGGTTATATATATATATATATATATATATATATATATATAAGGATTTTGATATAATTTAATTTCTATTTAATAAACTTAGTAATTCATTAAATAAATAATAATAAAAATAAAATAAAAGAAAAAAATGGGAGGCCGTGTGTGGGAAAAAAATTCTTATTAATTAATTTATTATAATATTAGTATTATTTAATAAATAAGAAATGTAGGAATCCATTAAATAAATTAAAATCAATTAAAATAAAAGGAAATAAATAAATAATATATAAAAATACCATAAAATTTATAAAATGTATAATAAGATAAAATAATATCATCGTGTCAACTAGAAAGATAAAATAAAGTGTAGAAACCTAAAATACGGTAGAAAGACAAAATATTGTAGACATGAAATACAGCAATGGACCCCACGCAACATAGGGTAATTACGCAATATAGGTAATACACAACATAGAACAGAGCATGCAACATATGCGAAAGAAAAGAAAAGTGTGAAAGTGTGAAGCATTCATGGCACGAGCATTGCATTTGGG
The DNA here is from genome assembly GCA_036186865.1 of Eustoma russellianum. NCBI lineage: Eukaryota > Viridiplantae > Streptophyta > Magnoliopsida > Gentianales > Gentianaceae > Eustoma > Eustoma russellianum. The sequence goes on along the minus strand of AP025063.1, from coordinate 16,559,796 downwards.
CCTGTGAGCCGCGTGGTCTTACGGCACATGTGGCCTAACGAGGCGTGTGATGGGTGTATGGTGATAATGGTCACCTTCACCTAATAGGACTCGGGACATGCATAGCATATCATAGAAAAGAAAGAGCATAGTGTGCGACATTATATAACTGTGTAACACGGTGATGAAAAAGAACATGCATCATGAAGTTGGGCGTTGCATTTTTGATATGTTTATCGTTGATCTTGCCTGTAAGTTGTTCCAGTGTTAAGGACATTTTATTTACAGATCGGGTCGGGTATGTACCGTTTTCTTATTTATATTTTGATGCTTATTTATTATTGCTTTACAGTGCTTTAGTTTTTTTATCCGACAGTATGTGAAAATCCCTTTCTGGGAGAGACGGATGACCTACGAGTGACTCCCATCACACATCCCTACCTTCCCTCCACATGTGAGCAGGACTATGAGTATATTTTCATCGAGGATGGAGCAGATTATGCGAGCTGGGGAGAATGAGCCGGTTTCGTGATGAGATCTTATGACCGGCGCTTGTTCGTTGGGGGTAGCCAAATAGACCATTTCTTAGACTCCTTCCCTGATTTTAGTTTGGATTTGGATGACATACTTTATGACTTGACGTAGTAGGTCTCCTCAGTCCTTGTACATTATTTCATTTTCCATTGGGATTATTTTAAACAAATTTGACTTTTTAATTATTGTTTCCGTGAAAAAAATTTCTACATCATTTCTGACGTGTGAGAAGTTTGAAGAAAGCCTTTTAGTTCCTGTAGTAGACAACGGTGAGTGCACCATTCCCGATGAGAGGGCTCGGGAGTGAGGCGCTACAGGTGGTATCAGAGCCGAGGCTTCGGATCTCCTCAGAAACGCAGGATTAACTTAGACTTAAGCTACGATCTTTGTTTAAAATGACGATTTTACACCTAATAAGCAAAATAGGCTTAAGTGATGATCTTAGATTTAAGATATGATCGTGTTAAGGGGTGTGAGGGTGAGCAATCGATTTCTTTAATTATTTAATCTAAAATCTTCACTTAAGCCTATTTTTGCTTCTTAGGGGTAAAATCGTCATTTTAAGAAAAAGATCATAGCCTAAGTCTAAGTGATCTAATAAATCCTACGTTTCCGAGGAGGATCGAAGCCTCGGCTCTGATACGACCTGTAGCACCCCGCTTCCGAGCCCTAACGTCGGGAACAGTGCACTTGCCGTAGTCTACTACGAGAACTACAAAATGTCGTTCAAACTTCTCACGTGTCAGAAATTACGTAGAAATTTTTTTCGTGGAAATAATAATTAAAAAGTCAAATTCATTTAATATAATCCCAACAGAAAATGAAATAATGTACAAGGGCTGACGAGACCCACTACGTCAAGTCATAAAGTATGTCATCCAAGTCCAAACTGAAATCAGGGAAGGAGTCCAAGAAATGGTCTATCTGGCTACCCCCAACGAACAAGAATCCGGTCATAAGATCCCATCACGAACCCGGCTCATTCTCCCCAACTCGTATAACCTGTCCCATCCTCGATGAAAATATAATCATAGTCCTACTTACATGTGGAGGAAAGATAGGGGTGAGTGATGGGAGTCACTCGTACGTAATCCGTCTCTCTCATAAAGGAATTTTCACATACTGAGTCGGATAAATAAATAAAGCACTGTAAAGCAATAATAAATATGCATCAAAATATAAATAAGAAAACGGTACATACCCGACTCGATCTGCAAATCAAATGCCTTAACATGGAACAACTTAAAGGCAAGATCAATGATAAACATATCAAAAATGCAATGCGCAACTTCATGATGCATGTTCTTTTCATCACTTTGTCACATGCAGTCATATAATGTCGCACACTATGCTCTTTCTTTTCTATGATATGCTTTGCATGTCCCTGGTCCTATTAGCTGAAGGTGACTGTTATCACCACACACTTATCACACACCTCGTCAGGCCACACATCCCATAAGACCACACGACTCATAGGCCCAAATGCAATGCTCGTGCCAAGAATGCTTCATACTTTCACACCGTTCTTTTCTTATGTTGCATATTACCTATATTGTGTAATTACCCTATGTTGCATGGGGTCCATTACTGTATTTTATGTCTACCGTATTTTGTCTTTCTACCATATTTTGGGTTTCTATACTTTATTTTATCTTTCTAGTTGACAAGAAGATATTATTTTATCTTATTATATATTTTATAAATTTTATGGTATTTTTATATATTATTTACTCTTTCCTTTTATTTTAATTGATTTTACTTTATTTAATAGGTTCCTAAATTTCTTGTTTATTAAATATAATTAATATTATAATAAATTAATTAATAATAATTTTTTCCACACACGACCTCTCTTTTTTCCTTTTATTTTATTTTTATTATTATTTATTTAATGAATTACTAAGTCTTTCATTTATTAAATAGAAATTAAATTATATTAAATCCTGTTTTTTATATATATATAACACCAAAATATGGCCCTTAACAATTCTGGCCTTTTATTCCCAGCAAGCCCGGTCCGGAAGCGCCCTCTGGCCTGCTGGCACCAGCCCTTCTGTTTTTCTTTAATTTTTTATATAATATAGCTCAGCCCGGTGCAGATTTTTAGGCTAGGCCAAGTTGACCTGGTCCAATCCACTTCAGCAGGTCAGCTTGGCAGGTAAGACCTAAATCTGGGTCGGCCCTGACCTGGCTGACTTGAAATATATAACATTTTTTTAATTGCAGTTAATCGCCCTTCCCATCCTCTCAGACCAGACCAGGCTGACTACCGGGCTAACTTGACTCCAGCCCAGTCCGACGGTTAACCAGAACCCTGTCAGCCCTGACCCGACTGTTGACCTGGAAATTAAATTTTTTTCCATTAAATCTAATTTTCTTTTAACCTCAATAAAATCTTTATTTAACTCCGATTTAACCCAAACCAATTTTATTAGGCCCTCTTTAACACCCTGAACGTTCTGCAACTGACACGTCAGCACGTGACCTACACGCACTGCTCAAGGGTGCGCGTGAGGCTTGAAGGCCGTGTGTGTGCAATACGCGCCGTCGTTAGGCCCATTTTTCGACGTCTATAACCATTTTCAGTCTATTTATATGTTATGCGATCTATTTCTAAGTCCATTCAAATAACTTTCATGCTAAACATAAAGATATCCTAATAAAAACATAAAAGAATAACATGTACAAATCATAAACAATTAACAACAGCAACAACGCATGCGAGAAATCCGATACACACGGATGTCAATCTGACAGAGTGAAGGGTAACCTACCTCTTAACCGGAGAATTCACTAAGCAACAAGGTTGGATTTGGTAAGGGTTGGCTAGCTTCCTCCTTCTCTTCCTTTTTCTCCCTTTCTTCTCTCTCTTTTCTCGTTTTCTCTTTTCTTACCCCTCTGTTCCCCTCTCTTCCACATGTTTTCTTCCTCTCTCTTTCTTTTTTTTCGATAGTGGCTGCCGGAATATGGGTGGGGAAATGGCCTGAGGGGTATTAATTTAGGAGGGGGCAAAATTTGGGGGATTTGGAGAGGGGATCAAGGTAGTTAGGATAAGATTAGGTTTTAATTTAATTAATTTTCTTTTCTTTTCTTTTTCTTTTGGTTCTAACAAATTTTGTCCTCACTTTGAATGTTAATTGTGTGATATTTGAGCTCATTTTCACTATAGGTATGAATCCATGCGATGTTTTTCAGAATTCAATCTTCTTCTTAATTTCGTTCTGTAGCCATTTTTCTGCAAAATTTACCCTTTTCCTAGCTTTTAAATAAAAGATTGGATCATGACGCAAATCATCCACAAAACTGCAAAAATTTAGACATATTCAACAAAAGAGCTTCTTGGAGGCTTCTTAGAGAGAGCTGTCGTCGGAGAGAGGCTGTTCGGTGGACCATTACAATAATTCCCAAATAAGTGCAAAGACGCTAATGGATAATTGAAATGTTATTAATTTGTCGCATCATTCATTATCCATTTATCAAAGGCCAAGTACACTATAAGAAGATGTTTAGCGGAAGCGTACCTTTTATCATGGTACGATGAGCGGAAGCGACTTTGACGAACAGAACTTTAACGTTGACGCAGACAATCTCAAACTTGAACAGAGGTTTCTCTCCACTAACTTCTTACTTTAATGTCTACTTCGATGGATAAGTAAAACCAATGAATCAGGGTGAAAAGAGGACCTTCATCCATATTTATAGGTAACCAAAAGGTACTTCCATCATAACCTTTGGCATAACACCCCTTTGATAAATGGACATGTTCCTTTAATGAAGAATTGTGTCTCTTAACTTAAAAGACATAATCCTTCTAGATAAATCTTCGTAAATAACCAATTAGGATTTAATTATAAATCATATAACAAAATGTCACAAGAGACACAACCTTACAATCTCCCACTTGTTTCTTGTGATGCCTTATATGATCTATAAAATAATAATGTGCACTTTAGTATATAATTAAATCCTTTAACCATGATATTGGTCTCTTATAATGTTGTGAGTAAGTAAAGTCTAACATGGGCGGTTATAAATCATCCATTTTGATAAACTCCTTTCCATGTACTATATCAATAAACTTGTCCTTGCTACAGCCTTTAATGAAGAGTAAAATAAAACTTTAATAAACATTCATTCCTGTAACATAATTTTGACACATTTATGTATAGACATAATCAGAAACAAATAACTTTTCTTGAGCTCAGAGTGTCAATACATTAATGTACATCATTCATGACGTCTAACAATACCCGTACGTTCAACATGCTCATGAAATGTCTTTGGTGGCAATCCTTTTGTTAATGGATCTGCTACCATAAGACCGATGCTAATATGCTCAATTGACACTCTTTGTTTCTGAACTCTTCTTTAACGATAAAGTACTTTATCTCCATATGCTTAGCACCCTTAGAGTACTTGTCGTTTTTAGAAAAGAACACTGCTGCAGCATTGTCACGGTAAATGTTCAGTGGCCTAAATATATTGTCGATAATCATGAGCCCTGAAATAAAGTTCCGCAGCCATGAACCTTGAATAGTGGCTTCAAAACATGCCACAAGCTTAGCCTCTATGGTGGAAGCAGCAATGACAAACTGCTTCGCATTTTTCCAAAAGATTGTTAAATCAACACATCCCGCTTAATATGAATCTGAATGTCCAATTACCTCTAATTGATCCATTCTTCTATAAGTGAGCATGTAGTCCTTAGTTCCTTGCAAATATCTAAGAACTTTCTTTGCAGCCTTCCAATGATCCATCCCAGGATTGCTTTGATATATGCATAACATTCCGACAGCAAAGATAATATTTGGTCTAGTACAAGTATGAGCATACATTAAGCTCCCAACGACTGATGCATAAGAAATACTTTTCATCTGTTCTTTTTCCACTTCAGTTTGCGGACATTGTTTTAAACTAAAATTGTCCCCTTTCTGAATTGGAACCGTTCCAGTTGAACATTTTTCCATATTAAATCTTTCAAGAATTTTATTGATATAGGCCTTTTAAGATAAACCTAATACTCTTTGTGATCTATCACGGAAAATTTCAATTCTGATCACATAAGTCGCTTCACCCATACCTTTCATTTCAAAGTTCTTGAAGAGAAATTGCTTAGTCTTGTATAATAGACCAAGATCATTAGCGGCAAGAAAAATATCGTCAATATATAAGATTAGGAAAATAAATTTTCTCTCACTGACTTTCATATATATACACCGATCAACAATGTTCTCTTTAAAACCAAACGAGGTCATAGTGTCATTAAATTTGAGGTACCACTGTCGGAAAGCTTGTTTAAGTCCATATATTGACTTCTTTAATTTACACACCATATGTTCCTTTCCTTCAATGGAAAAACCTTCCAGTTGATCCATATAAACTTCTTCATCTAAATTCCCGTTAAGAAAGGCAGTTTTGACATCCATTTAATATAACTCTAATTATAATGAGCTACTAAGGCCATTATAATTCTAAGTGAATCTTTCTTAGACACCAGCGAAAATGTCTCTTTATAATCAATGCGTTCCTTTTGAGTAAAACATTTGCCAACCAGTCTAGGTTTATATCTCTACACATTACCATTAGAGTCTCGTTTTGTTTTGAAGACCCCATTTGCAACCAACTCTTCTGCAACCTTTAGGTAATTCGACAAGATCCCAGACTTGGTTTTGATCCATAGATTTTAACTCATCTTTCATTGCATCGATCCATTCATTAGAACGATCACATTCAATGGTCTGCTTAAATGAAACTTGAGCATCATTAATGATCATGACAATTTCTGATTCCTGTAGATAAGCCACATACTCATCGGGAATTGCAGATCTTCTTTCCCTTTGAGATCTTCTTAATTGTGGTTCTTCTACTATAGAATCATTGTTAACATTTCCATTATGAACTACTTGATCATCAACATGATGTTCTTGACCGTAATCTTTTTCTATAATAGTTTTAGGAACAACTTCTTTAATGTTGATGTTACGTAGTTCAACACTCCCACTAGTTTCATCATTTTCGATAAATCTAGTATTTCAAGTCTCAATAATTCTCGTACTATGGTTAGGACAATAAAACCTATATCCTTTGGACTTCTTTGGATATCCAATGAAAAAACCACTAATCGTTCCGAAGTCCAATTTCGTTTCATATGGATCATTAATCCTTATTTTTGCTGGGCAATCCAATACATGTACATGCTTTAAACTAGGTTTCCTTCTAGTCCACAACTCATAAGGAGTTTTAGGAACTGCTTTACTAGGAGCCTTGTTCAATAAATACATGGCAGTTTTTAAGGCATACATCCATAAGGATAAAGGCAAATTAGAATGACTTAACATACTCCTAACCATTTCCAAGAGGGTACAATTACGCCTTTCTGCCACACCATTTTGTTCTGGTGTCCGTGGCATTGTATATTGAGCACAAATACTACGCTTTTCAAGGAACTTAGCAAATGGACCAGGATTTTGTCCTGGTTCATTATACTTTCTATAGTATTCACCACCTTTATCAGATCTGATGATTTTCACCTTTCTATCTAATTGTCTCTCAACCTCATTGATGTAGATTTCAGGTGCATCTACAGATTGAGACTTTTCATGAAATAGATAGACATAGCTGTAATGTAAGAAATCATCAATAAAGGTGATAAAATACTTTTCTTTCGCAAAAGAAGGAACATCAAATGGTCCGCATACGTCGGTGTGTATTATTTCATGAAGTTGTATGCTTCTTGTGGCACCTTTCTTTGAAGTGTGCTTTGTCTGTTTTCCTTTAATATAATCAATGCATACTCCAAGATCAGTAAAATCCAAGTCATGAAGAATATCTTCTTTTACTAATCTTTCCATCCTTTCTTTGGATATATGACATAAGCGTTTATGCCACAAGCAAGCAGAATTCTCTTCTATTAAACTATGCTTCGCACCAACTTTATGATGCACTATCGTTAAGGTCTCAGCAGAAGAAACTTTAAGATTATTTTTGTAGAGACCATTATATAGGATTCTAGATTCAATAATGTTGTTGTTCTTTTAACAAATTAAAACATCCAAAACCAAATTCAACCTTAAATCCTATTTTATCTAGCTTCGGTAATGAAATTAGATTACGGGAAAAACTTGGTACATACAGAGTTTGATATAAATACAGACAGTGTCCAGTCTCTAATATCAGACGATAATTTCCAATTCCTTCCACTGGAGCTTTGTCTCTATTTCTCATGTATACAAACTCATTTCTTACGGTTCGGATTGAAAGGAATCCTTGCATCGAGTTGGAAATATGAGCAGTAGAACCACAGTCAATCCACCATGTATTAATAGGAACTTCAGTAAAGTGACTCAAAAAATACAAAGGCAATTGGATTACCTTTCATTTCAAACCACGTTTTACGTTTCAGGCAGTCATTCTTGTAATGTCCATGTTTATGAAAAAAATGACAAACGTCTTCCTTACGTCCCTTTTTGTGGATTCAAGAAGAAAACTCATTCAGATTATGCAAATGTCTTTTATTATTCTTCTTCTTCTTTCCTTTTATGCTCTTTCCAACTTCTTGATACTTTGCGAGATGAACAGAATGAGTCCTTTGATTCTTCAATTTTGTCTCTTCTTGAATGAGCATATTTGTCAATTCATTAACACTCCACTTGTCCTTAATAGTGTTGTAATTCATTTGCAATGGACCATCCTCCTCAGAAGGCAAGGAATTCAGGATGAATTGTACCAAAATATACTCATCCACGTTCATTCCCAAACTCTTTAATTTTGCTGCTGCATAGTATGTGAGCCATCATACTTCATAGTAGTTAGACTACTCATTAATGTACCAGCAAGTGACTTGTCAGCACTTTGAGAACATTCCTCCACATTGGCCATAAATTCCTTAGGACTTTCAGTTTTAAGAAGGGTAGACTTAATGTTGCTTGAAACCGACATTCTCATAAACATTAAACTCAACCAGTTTGATCTTTCCCAGGCTTTATAATGATACATATCATCATCACTGCTCTCATCAATGATGTCACCTGCTTTCTCCTCTTCGAGTGACATATCCAGGTCCAACACACATAGGTGGAACCGGATTTGTTCACTCCATTCCGAGAAATTCAAACCATTGAATAAAGGAATGGACATATGTGAAAGCAACAAAGTAGAAGCATATACTGCAGGTAATGAATCAAATATATAAAGATTCTATACTAGTGGAGGCTCACATATGATGCATATCAAAACTCTCCTTTGGAAGATATTAAGATATCAAACTATAATAAACTCTAATTTGGTAAATATATGCTACTTAGATTTATATGCTATCTTTGGATATGCGAATAAACTAAATAACATATACACCAATCAACACATTTATCATAGAACATTTAATCAACTTTTGGGTGATTACATAATTGTTATATAATAAATTAAACACATATATATAATGTCATTTTTTAAAATTCTATAACTTTAATTTTATCATATTATATAACTTGATCACTTTGGTGACTAACAAATCATATAATATAATAAAACCCCTTATATGACATCAACAAAAGATGAATTCATATGAAAATATGAAGTGAACCGATTCCAGGAAATATCACAATCATTTTCCTAGACAGCATTACCATTCCATGTAAAATCCCAGGCTGGTCGGTGGGGTCACAGACGGCCCAGCTCAAATACCGACTTTCTAGACAAAAATTACGTGTACGGTGTATTTATCACAACTTTATTATATCAATAATTCACCTTTTGCATCTGCCACAAACTTAATACATTATCAACAAAGGATTACGTCAAATCGGGCCAGTCAACCACATCTGTCTGAATATGGTATGACCCAAATGAAATTGTCAAATAAACATAAGAGTTAATTGCACCTGGTATCCAATCTTTTCCACAAAGTTTTAAGTAGCATCCATACTTTCATGTAATTCTATGAACAACCATACTAATTGGTGAAATTAACATCCGGTATCCGGATGACCTGCTGGTTTACCGATGACTGCTCAAATCGACCGTTGAGTACCAATACATCAATAATAAAGGCCAAAAATAATAAACCCATCAACATAAACCAACTCCCACCACCGCCAACATCTTCTTCTCCACCAACGAACCACCAGCCTCCTGCTCCTGCCACTTTTGCAAAATGCCTTACTCATCCCTGCTCCATCTCTGAAATCATTCACAGCATAGAAACGAGATAGCCGGCTCCGGTGACGATAGTTATTAATATTTTCCGATAGAGAGAAGAAGCAAAAGTTGCCAAGGTCACAGGACTCACCCCGGAAGGTGACAACGTACGAGAAGCGAATACCAAGAATGACCTCGCAAAATATGACTAGCCGCACGAGTAAATTTCTCAAAAACTTGTCTTCCCAGGGGTTGATCCCATTTTGGGAACCATTTCCGTGTAAATAAAAATTTTGAAATTGTGCAGTGAAGTATAAAACGAATCGGGTTTATGGTATTTTCTGTGTGAGTTTGGTCAATGTAATAATTGATTGGATTTGAAAAAGAATGGGAAAAAGGAAAGCAGAGGAAAGAAGAAGCGGGCAGAGGTGTGATTTATGGATAACTGCAGGTTTTAGGGTTATTTTGGAGGGAAGGAGTTGGTTGGAAGTAATAAAGGGAATGTGTAAATACCCATGGTTAGGCAAATTGGGCAGCTACCCGCTGAAACCATAAAACATAAAAGAAATATATGTAAAAACCGCCTATAGGAGGTTACTTCCCGGTATTCAGATGCCCGGTATTAATTTCACCAATACATATGACTTTTCATAGAATTAAATTAAAGTATAGATGCTAATTAAAACTTTATAGAAAAGATTGAATATCAACTGCAATTAACTATAAACCTAAAAAACCACACTAATACGCTAATGTAAATAGCATGCGCATATTCTATACCATTAAGCAATCAAAACCAATTCCACCATTCTTAGTTTCACATGTGACCTTTTATACCATTCAGAATCTGGTTAGTGCAGATAGTTTTAGATACAAAACTGGCGTTCCATTTATTCCTCAACTTAAAAAAAAAAAATTTCACACAAATTATCAAAAAACCACATCGGAATCACACTGGGGCACTAAAAGTACAGATTTCGCATCTTGTTCCCTTTCATTTCCACGCACTGGAATTACAGTTGTAAATCCATGTTACATGGAAGTTCTATCACCACAAAAGTGGATCTGCTAAACTCCGCTAAACTTCAAGGTAGCCAACTTTCCAGAGTTGTTTGAAATCATCCTTCACTGTCTTAGAAACAAGGCTTAGCATACTTTGCAATTGCATAATACATGCAGAGACCTTTTTTTTCCTTCTTTTATTTCAATTTTCAAACCTAAAAAAATTGCCAATTGATTTAAAGCTAGTCTCAACAAGGGAACTCGAGGCGGATTGGCTTTATTCTTTTTTATGCCAAAAAGGAAGACCAGAAAAAAAAAATCAGCACCCGCCTTTTTTCTTTGTCTGAACCCACTTCTGTCCAGGAATACAAATTTTGTGGTTGAACAGTTCCTATTTAATGTGAATAACGTATTCACCTTCGATGAACTAAGCCATTTATCTTATTCTGGCACTGCCGTTCTACCCTAATCTATGGTAGCGACATCATGAAGATTAACCAGACTAACTAAATGTAGCGCCCCGCTCCCGTACCCTAGCTTCGGGAACGGTGCACCCGCCGTAGCCTACTAAGAGGACTACAAAGCGTCGATCAAACTTCTTTACACGTCGGGAAGGACGCGTAAGTTTGTTTTTTTTTTCTTTCGCGGAAACGATAATAAAATAAACATCTTTATTAAATAAAATCCATCGAAAGTAAAACAAGTATCAAAGCTGTCGATACTTGCTACATCAAACACAAAATACTGAAATAGTCCGAACACATATAAAGAGTCGAAGCGAAAGGAGTCATCTATCTATCCCATTGGAAGCACCCGAACACACGATCCTGGCTCACTCTCCCCAGCTCGCTTGATCAGCCCCGTCCTCTATAAAGAGATACTCAAAGTCCTGCTCACCTGTGGAGGGGTGGTGGGGGGGTGAGTGATGGGAGTCACTCGTAGGTTACCCGTCTCTCCCGAAAAGGGACTGTCACATACTGAGTCGGGTAACACATAAAGCACATAGAGCATGGGACAGATAAATGAAGCAATGAAGCATAAACAAATAAATAATAAAGCAAATAAAGTATAAATAAAGAAATAACACATACCTGACCCGATCCATATCCCAAATTCCTAGCACTGAAATAACTCAATAATAAGAACAATAATAATCAACAATAATAATGCAATGCGCAACATCATGATGCATGCACTTCTATTTACGTGTCACACGCAGTCATTTAATATCGCACGCTATGCTCTTTCTTTTCCATGATATGCTATGCATGTCCCGGGTCCTATCGAATGAAGGTAACCATTATTACCAACATCCATCACACGCCTCGTCAGGCCACACGGCTCATAGGCCAAAATGCAAATGCTCGTGCCATGAATGCGTCACGATTTCACACTTCCGTTTCACCTATGTTGCATGCTCCGTTCTATGTTGCGTATTACCTATATTGCGTAGTTACCCTATGTTGCGTGGGGTTCATTACTGTATTTTATCTTCTACCGTTATTTTATCTTTCTAGACTTTATTTTAGGTTTCTACACTTTATTTTATTTTTCCTAGGCTCTCAAACACTTGAATCTTTTATTTAAATATTTTATCTTCCCCTATTTTTTTTCTCTTTTATTATAATTTAATTAATGTGTTTCCAAATTCCTTAATTATAAAACATTGTTAATATCAAATCAATTAAATTTATAATCTTATAAATGTGTATATATATATATATATATATATATATATATATATATATATATATTTTTCGGCACTTACCTGATTGAAATGTTGTTGTCATTATTATTTTTATCTTATCTTATTTTATTTTATTTTATTTCAGTTATTTAATTTACTAAATTAATAATTCTATTGGTTAATTATAAATTTATCAATTTTAATCATTCTGGCCCTAATTCTGGCCCTGAGAGAATAACTGGCCTCTTTTTTTTTTATTCCTGCGCCAGTCCAGCCCGCTATGCACAGCTGGCCTGCTGGCCCGCTGAGCTATCCCCCCCCTTTTTTTTATATATCCGCGATTTGGGCCGCAGCTTTCTGGCCCATTAGCCGTTGTGGCTGGCAGGCCGGTTCGCTGGCCTGCTGGTCTGATTTCCCTTGAGTTTTTTTTATTTTCGTATCTCTGGTCTGGGCCGGATGCAGAGCTGGCCCTCTGGCCCGCTAGGGTTAGCAGGCTGGCCTGCGCCGCCAGACCCCCCCCTTTTTTTTTTAAAATTCTAATTTCTTCAAAAATCCATAACTTTTTCGTTTTAACTCCGATTTACCCCAAACCAATTCCATTGGCCTCTGTTTAACGCTCCGGACGCACTGACGCTGGACACGTCAGCGCGTGACTTACACGCGCCGCTCAGGGACGCGCGTGGGACACACGCGCCACCCTCTGCAGCCGCGCGTATGCTACACGCGCCGCCTCTGGGTGCGTTTTTCGATGCCCTGAACCCATTCCGACCTATTTCCGTGCTATGTGATCTATATCTAAGGCCAAACACCAAATCTTCATACAACCACATACAGAAACGATGATAGACATTTAAAAGATATACATGTATTGAAAATCAAATAATTCCCCAAAACAGAATGCGAGGGAATCCAAAGCAATCCGACAGAGGGGAGGGTAACCTACCTCGTGGTGATCGAATTCTCTATACACAGTGGTTGGATTTGGTGTGATGGTGCATAATCTCCTTTCTCCTTTCTCTCTTTCTCTTTCTCTCTCTTTTTCTTCTTTCTCTCAGCCAAGGTTTGCACTCGTTTTTTTTATGATTTGTTCTTGCAGCCGAGAGCTGCTTGGGCAAATTTGGGGTAGGGAATTTAATTGGGGAAGGGGGGCCGAAAATCAGGGGGTGATGGGGGGTTATGGAGTGAATTAAGGGGTGATGGGGATTGGGTAGTTATGATTAGGATAATATGGATTTAATTAATAATTTATTTATTTTTTTATCTATTTTTTTTCGGTCCTAACATCCTACCCCCTTATAGAAAGTTTTGTCCTCGAAACTTGCGTACCTTATTCGAATAGATGCGGATAGCGTTCGCGTATCTGCTCCTCGAGCTCCCAAGTTGCTTCGCGCTCTGTATGATTAGACCACTGCACTTGACGTACGGAATCACCCTGTGTCTTAGTACCTGATCCTTCCGATCAACTATTCTGACTGGAGTTTCCTCGTACGTAGCATTGCTTCTCACTTTCAGCGGTCGTGCCTCAAGTATGTGACTCGGGTCTGGAACATACTTGCGCAACTGCGAAACATGAAAGACATTGTGTACCTGCGCCAATGTCAGAGGTAGAGCAAGTCTGTAGGCCAAGGTGCCGATCCTCTCAAGTACCTCGTACGGACAATGTAGCGAGGACTTAGCTTACCCCTTTTTCCGAATCTCATCACACCCTTGGTCGGGGACACCTTCAGGTAGACCTTATCCCCTAATGCAAACTCCAGAGGTCGTCGCTTCGAATCGGCCCAACTCTTATTCCGATCCTGCGCTGCCTTCAGCCTATCCCGAATCACTTTGATCTTTTCTCGAATCTGCTCTATCAAGTCAGGCCCTGTAATAGTTCTCTCGCCAACCTCATCCCAATAAACCGGTGATCTGCACTTCCGTCCATATAATGCCTCAAATGGCGCCATTTTGATCGCGCTGTGATAACTATTGTTGTATGAGAACTCAATCAATTTCACCATATTGTCCCAGTTTCCCTTGAAATCCAAAGCACATGCTCTCAGCATGTCCTCCAAGGTCTGGATAGTCCTCTCTGACTGGCCGTCGGTCTGAGGATGGAATGCCGTACTCAATCGCAGCTCGGTCCCCATGACTTCCTGATAGGCTGTCCAAAACCTAGAGGTGAACTTCGAATCTCGATCAGATACGATACTTACTGGTACACCATGCAAGCTGACAATATTATCCACATACAGTGTCACCAATTTCTCCATCGTGGCTTCACTAGAAACCGGCAGAAAGTGGGCAGACTTGGTCAACCGGCCGACTATTACCCATATAACGTCATTGCCGCTTCTCGTCTTAGGGAGCCCTGCAACAAAATCCATCGTGATGTGCTCCCACTTCCATTCTGGTACCTCTAATGGCAACAAAAGACCTCCAGGCCGCTGATGCTCGGCCTTTACCTGCTGGCACACAAGGCATCTCTCAACAAACTCTACAATATGCCTCTTCATACCACTCCACCAATAGTTCTTCTTCAGATCGTTGTACATCTTTGTAGAGCCTGGATGAATCGACATCTTAGAGTGGTGTGCTTCTCTCATTATGTCTTTCCTCAAATCATCCACATCCGGTACGCATAATCTCCCTTGATACCATAGACTGCCATCATTGTGTATCTGAAACCCGTCGATTTGTCTAGTCATCATCTTCTCCCGGATCTCTCTATGTGTAGTATCCTGCTTCTGAGCCTCCTTGATCCGCTCAATCAGTGAAGGTGTAATGACTAGGGCCGCCAAAACATTTGCCGTGGAATCTACAATATCGAGGTCAAACTCCGCAATTTCCTTCTCCAACGGTGTCTGTCGAGCGTGACCCGACTTTCTGCTCAGTGCATCGGCAACTCGGTTAGCCTTCCCTGGATGATAGCTAATAGTCAAATCATAGTCCTTCAGTAGCTCTAACCATCTCCTCTGACGCATATTCAGCTCCTTCTGAGTGAACAGATACTTTAGGCTCTTATGGTCGGTGAATACTTCGCATTTCTCTCCGTACAAATAATGCCGCCAAATCTTTAGTGCAAAGACCACCGCAGCTAACTCGAGATCATGAGTCGGATAGTTCTGCTCGTAGGGTTTCAACTATCGTGAGGCATAAGCGATAACTCTTCCTCCTTGCATCAGAACGCACCCTGAAACGGAGGAATTAGACCACTATAGAAACACATATAGATTCAATTAAAACCATTTATATGTACCTAGTACATTCTTGGACGCGTCGCTGTAGATGACGAACCCTTCGGAACCAGAGGGCTGCGCCAAAACAGGGGCAGTGGTCAACCTTTTCTTCAATTCTGTGAAGCTCCTTTCACAGTCCGCCGCCCACTCAAACTTTGTCTTTTTCTGCGTAAGTCTGCTTAGGGGTGCCGCTATGGTGGAGAAGCCCTCGACGAACTTCCTGTAATAACCTGTTAACCCAAGAAAACTTCTTACCTCCGTCACATTGGTCGGCCTGGGCCACTCTGTGATCGCCTCTACTTTCTTTGGTCCACTGAGATTCCTTCACCTGAAACGACGTGCCCCAAGAAAGTCACGCTCTTCAACCAAAATTCACACTTACTGAACTTGGCATATAACTTTTTCTGCCGCAGAATCTCCAAGACTTCTCTCAAGTGCTTCGCATGCGCCTCCTCGTCCGGTGAGTAGACTAGAATATCATCGATGAACACCACCACGAACTTGTCCAGCTGTTCCCTGAACACAGTGTTCATCAGATCCATGAAAGCGGCCGGTGCATTAGTCAATCCAAACGGCATCACCAAAAACTCGTAGTGGCCGTATCGGGTGCGGAAAGCAGTCTTCGCCACATCCTATGCCTTGATCCTTAACTGATGGTATCCGGATCGGAGATCAATCTTTGAGAACACCTTTGCACCCTGTATAGATGACACGACGTGATTAAATTTGAAATTCATCTTTTAATCAATGTTACCGCAATTAACATTTACCTTAAGTTGGTCGAACAGGTCCTCGATTCGAGGTAGGGGATACTTGTTCTTAATGGTGATTTTGTTGATCTCTCGATAATCTATGCATAAGCGCATGGTTCCATCCTTCTTCTTGACAAACAGAACTGGAGCTCCCCATGGCGATACGCTTGGGCGGATGAACTTGTGATCCAACAACTCCTGTAGCTGTTCCTTCAGTTCTTTAAGTTCTGCTGGAGCCATACGGTAAGGTGCCTTCGATATGGGTTCAGCTCCCGGGATCAGGTTAATCTCGAACTCTGCTTCTCGACTAGGTGGTAATCCAGGCAATTCATCCGGAAAAACATCTTTGAACTCGTTCACCACTGGAATCATATCGAGAGATGGTACCTGCTGTTCTGCCCCTAGTGCGTAAACCAAGAAACCTTCGCCACCTTTTCTCAGCACCTGGTGAGCTTGTATCGCGGTCAGGTACTTTTGCTTGGGCACCTTCTCCATTTTAGTGTTTCCCTGCAAAACAATCTCTTGCATGTTCGGACTTTTGATGCTCACCTGTTTCTGTCGACAGTCGATGGTAGCATGGTACTTTGTCAGAAAATCCATGCCCAAAATGACGTCGAAGTCTTTTATCTGTATTGGGATCAGCGTTGCTGTAAACTCCTGACAATCAATCTCCAACTTGCATCCTCTATACTGCTGATGAGACACGATCACCTGTTCGCCTGCCGTCTGAACTCTATAGGGTGTTTCAAGCCAGTCAGGTAGGGTATCTAGGTTCTTAACGAACCTCCTAGCGATGAAAGAGTGGCTGGCGCCACTGTCGAATAGAACATTGGCGGGTACCTTATTAATCAATATCGCACCTAACATTTTCCAGATTAATTACGCGATAAAAGTTATTTACAAACAAACATCTCAATTAAAAGGAACGAGTTTAACCATGCGTAATTAAATGTACCTGTCACCACATCACCAGCTCCCTCGACATCGGTATCTGTCATCACGTGCACACGAGCATTCGTTTTTGGTCGTCCTCTCTGCTGATCCCCCTGAGGCTGCGGCTGCTGCTGATGCTCTGGACAATCCCTAGCATAATGTCTTGTCTTGCCGCATCGAAAACAGAGGTTCGTCTTCTTCCAACACTCGCCTGGATGTGTACGTCCACAGTGAGTGCATGGCAGCGCTGGTCCCTTGTCCCTCGATGGCTGCTGCTGACCAAATGGCTGACGCCGGGGCACTTTCACCCAGCGCCCAGATCTGCCCGAACTGGAATCCTCACGGGGCCTCTTGCCCCTCTCCTCGGTCGCAACTCTTGCTATGTCATCCTCCACCTCACGGCACGCCTCCAAAAGATCCTCATAAGTCCTCGGTCTCGTGTATACAATCCCTGTCTGAATGCGAGAGTTCAAGCCAGTCCTGTACTTCAGCATCTTGGCCTTCTCATTTTCCATGATAGATGGCATGTATCTACCCAATGCATGAAAACGCTCTGTGTACTGGGCCACTGTCATAGAACCCTGTGTCAGCGTCTGGAACTCGATCATCCTCTTCTGAATCACACTGTCTGGAATATAGAATTTCTGAAATTCCTCTCTGAACTGGGTCCATGTCACCGGTGCGGTCAGGCGGATCTGTACACTGTGCCACCACTGCTCAGCCTCTCCCTCAAGGAAGGATGCAACAACCTCAACTTTCAGCTCCTCAGGCACTTGTAACAAACGAAGCTGGTCGGATACATTCTTCAACCAGATCTTTGCCTCCTCTGGACAGGAAGTCCCTCGAAACATCGGAACGCGGGATGCCTGCATTTCCCGGTAGTAGAATCGTAAACCAGGTGGGGGTGGCGGCGGTGGCATCTGCTGCTGATTAATGTGCTGATGATGTTGTGCCACAATGTTGGCCAGAGTGGCCATAGCTTCAGCCAATACTTGGGTCCCCTGACTCTGGTCATCACCTCCGTTTCCTCCGTTTCCCTGTGGATCACGTCTGGGTGGCATCTTTCCTGTGAATTTTACACCGGTACAAACACTTCGTTAGTCTAGAAAAATATTTGAGGCTAATTTAGGTAATTTGGTCGTTTATGGAATTTTGCTCTAAAGTCTAGGGGTAGAAAGGTGAATTAGTAAATAAAACGATCGCTCACTCTCGTACCCCTTAACCCGATCATGACTTAGGTCTAAGATCATCACTTACCCCTATTTGGTTGCTTAAGGGTAAAATCGTTATTTTGAAGAAGATCATAGCTTAAGTCTAAGTGATCTAGTTAATCCTGCGTTTCCGAGGCGGATCTGGAGCCTCGGCTCTGATACCACCTGTAGCGCCCCGCTCCCGTACCCTAGCTTCGGGAACGGTGCACCCGCCGTAGCCTACTAAGAGGACTACAAAGCGTCGATCAAACTTCTTTACACGTCGGGAAGGACGCGTAAGTTTGTTTTTTTTTCTTTCGCGGAAACGATAATAAAATAAACATCTTTATTAAATAAAATCCATCGAAAGTAAAACAAGTATCAAAGCTGTCGATACTTGCTACATCAAACACAAAATACTGAAATAGTCCGAACACATATAAAGAGTCGAAGCGAAAGGAGTCATCTATCTATCCCACTGGAAGCACCCGAACACACGATCCTGGCTCACTCTCCCCAGCTCGCTTGATCAACCCCGTCCTCTATAAAGAGATACTCAAAGTCCTGCTCACCTGTGGAGGGGTGGTGGGGGGTGAGTGATGGGAGTCACTCGTAGGTTACCCGTCTCTCCCGAAAAGGGACTGTCACATACTGAGTCGGGTAACACATAAAGCACATAGAGCATGGGACAGATAATGAAGCAATGAAGCATAAACAAATAAATAATAAAGCAAATAAAGTATAAATAAAGAAATAACACATACCCGACCCGATCCATATCCCAAATTCCTAGCACTGAAATAACTCAATAATAAGAACAACAATAATCAACAATAATAATGCAATGCGCAACATCATGATGCATGCACTTCTATTTACGTGTCACACGCAGTCATTTAATATCGCACCCTATGCTCTTTCTTTTCCATGATATGCTATGCATGTCCCGGGTCCTATCGAATGAAGGTAACCATTATTACCAACATCCATCACACGCCTGGTCAGGCCACACGGCTCATAGGCCAAAATGCAAATGCTCGTGCCATGAATGCGTCACGATTTCACACTTCCGTTTCACCTATGTTGCATGCTCCGTTCTATGTTGCGTATTACCTATATTGCGTAGTTACCCTATGTTGCGTGGGGTTCATTACTGTATTTTATCTTCTACCGTTATTTTATCTTTCTAGACTTTATTTTAGGTTTCTAGACTTTATTTTATTTTTCCTAGGCTCTCAAACACTTGAATCTTTTATTTAAATATTTTATCTTCCCCTACTTTTTTTTTCTCTTTTATTATAATTTAATTAATGTGTTTCCAAATTCCTTAATTATAAAACATTGTTAATATCAAATCAATTAAATTTATAATCTTATAAATGTGTGTGTATATATATATATATATATATATATATTTTTCGGCACTTACCTGATTGAAATGTTGTTGTCATTATTATTTTTATCTTATCTTATTTTATTTTATTTTACTTCAGTTAATTAATTTACTAAATTAATAATTCTATTGGTTAATTATAAATTTATCAATTTTAATCATTCTGGCCCTAATTCTGGCCCTGAGAGAATAACTGGCCTTTTTTTTTACTCCTGCGCCAGTCCAGCCCGCTATGCACAGCTGGCCTGCTGGCCCGCTGAGCTATCCCCCCCTTTTTTTTTTATATATCCGCGATTTGGGCCGCAGCTTTCTAGCCCGTTAGCCGCTGTGGCTGGCAGGCCGGTTCGCTGGCCTGCTGGTCTGATTTTCCTTGAGTTTTTTTTATCGTATCTCTGGTCTAGGCCGGATGCAGAGCTGGCCCTCTGGCCCGCTAGGGTTAGCAGGCTGGCCTGCGCGCCAGACCCCCCCCCCTTTTTTTTAAAATTCCAATTTCTTCAAAAATCCATAACTTTTTCGTTTTAACTCCGATTTACCCTAAACCAATTCTATTGGCCTCTGTTTAACGCTCCGGACGCACTGACGCTGGACACGTCAGCGCTTGACTTACACGCGCCGCTCAGGGACGCGCGTGGGACACATGCGCCACCCTCTGCAGCCGCGCGTATGCTACACGCGCCGCCTCTGGGTGCGTTTTTCGATGCCCTGAACCCATTCCGACCTATTTCCGTGCTATGTGATCTATATCTAAGGCCAAACACCAAATCTTCATACAACCACATACAGAAACGATGATAGACATTTAAAAGATATACATGTATTGAAAATCAAATAATTCCCGAAAACAGAATGCGAGGGAATCCAAAGCAATCCGACAGAGGGGAGGGTAACCTACCTCGTGGTGATCGAATTCTCTATACACAGTGGTTGGATTTGGTGTGATGGTGCCTAATCTCCTTTCTCCTTTCTCTCTTTCTCTTCCTCTCTCTTTTTCTTCTTTCTCTCAGCCAAGGTTTGCACTCTTTTTTTTTAATGATTTGTTCTTGCAGCCGAGAGCTGCTTGGGAAAATTTGGGGTAGGGAATTTAATTGGGGAAGGGGGGGCCGAAAATCAGGGGGTGATGGGGGGTTATGGAGTGAATTAAGGGGTGATGGGGATTGGGTAGTTATGATTAGGATGATATGGATTTAATTAATAATTTATTTATTTTTTTTTTATCTATTTTATTTCGGTCCTAACACTAAACAAGATCCACTGCGAATTTGACGCATAAAGTAAGAGGCCTAGTCTTTTGTTACTGTTGGAGAAAAAGAAACTGTACATTTGTTGCCTACGGCCTCATGCTTGTTGTGTCACGTTGAAACTGTTTTAAACAATCAGTCATGTACCAAGACGCAATCGTTCGGTGTATGCGTATACAAACAGAAAACAATAGATCAAACCCGGAGCGAGTCGAGGACTCTGTCCTTAAGACGTATTGCTCCGGTATATTGTGCCTAACCGGCGATAGCAATAGTCTCCCAGGATACAACGGGTACCTGTTCAGTTAAACGGTACTGCTTAACTTGAACTGCTGCGAACCTTTGAGTGTCCTGACTTCTCTTGAACGTGATGCAGAAATATGAAGAAGAAAGCGAAATCAGAAGATGAGTGTGTGTTCAGATTGCACACCTATCCTGTGTTTATATAGAGGGATCAGTTGGAAATCGGTTTTCGCAGATGGACTTGTGACCGTCAGATCATAATCGTAGATCAACTAGAGTCGTCGGATGAAAACCACTTAGTGTTTGTTTGGCGATTTTGGAAGATTTAAATTACAGCCGTCAGGTGAAAAACCGAAATACAGGATTAATCCTGGAGCGTTAGATGAAAACCACATTCGGTTGGGCGGTTAGGTCAGTTTGAATTTCAGACGCTGGATCAAAGCTGACCCTTCCGCCACCGTTAGATCAAAATGTTTGATCTTACAGATTAGAAGACCATTTGATTTAAATCATTTAATCAAAACCGATCGTTTGATTCAAATTATTTAATCAAAACCGATCGATCGCTTAAATATTTGATCACAACCGTTTTGATGATACTGGACCGGACCCATAGGAGAACATTTGGGCCGCTGCGCAGCTAGGCCTGAAGCCTTTAACTATTTACAAAAAATAATTAATCCAAAAGCCCAAATAAGATAGGAACCGGCCCAGCCCACAAGCCCATGTGCCCACCAGCCATGAGCCATGAGCCACGAGCCCGAGCTGAGCTGAGCGAGCCGGCCGAATAGGGGGCCGGGCGGGCGGCTGAGACGGCACGCGCGCGCATGGCACTTTCTAGGTCTTTCCTTTGGTCAACAACTTCTCATGCCCTAAGGGCACATCTAAAGTGGCGATTCTAGCCATTTATAAGGTGGCTAAATTAGTTCAATTGTCCAATGTGGTATTCCTTCATAAGGTTGATGCGGCCTCCTAATAATAGGACACATCATCCATTAATCATGTTTTCATCTACTTTGAATATTAAGTTCTCATTCACCCGATATCGTAATTGAGTGATTCCAAAGCCTAAAATTAACTACTCGTTACATAGATCATTAAGGGCCTATTAGTTTTATTTTCCATTAACGGAAACTAATTATAATTAAGCTCAAAGTATGTTGCTCAACCAAGTTTGCAACTTGTCTTAATGGGCCAAAGCCCAATTTTTCCAATTATCCAACAATCCCTCACATGAATGAAAATTAATGCAAATGCAGACGCAGACTCTAAGGAGGAGTTAGACAAGAAAATGTTGCATCAGAAGAGGTAGCTTCTGGCTTTGAACCTTTCATAGTGATGTACCATCAGATTCACTCGGCTGATTAGTGACTTGCTGTCTTGAACCAGTCAGCCTTTGCTGTGAACCTAGACAACGATACTCGCACATCATTTCCTTTAACACCTTTTTGGTTCTCATGGTTGTGTTCGTTTTGGCCATGAACAACCTTGTTTCAGAAAGTGTTTTAGGGAAATCTTGCCTAACAGAGTTCTCATAGAAGCGGCCCCACTTCACCCTTACATAGGTGATTCCTATTAGGAGCATTCTGCCATACCCCACTTGATGTATCAAGATATAGGACATCATTGAAAGCTTTAGCTTATCCTAAATATTCTCTGCAGCTACAGTTTTATGTAACAGAATGATCATCACTTGGATTACTGGTAAACCTGCTCAATTCGTTTACTGAACAAGCTAAGTCTGGTCTTGTACAGTTTATTATGTACATCAGACTCCCAATTACCTGTGAGTACTTCAATTGATCCACAGGTTCGCCTCGGTTTTTCCTTAAGTGTATACTTAAGTCAAGTGGGGTCTTTATTTGTTTTGTATCAAACATATTGAATCATTTGATAACAGATTCAATATAACGAGTTTGCGACATAGCAAGACCATCAGTTATCCGAGAAATTTTAACTCCTAGAATAATATTGGCAACCCCCATATCCTTCATATCAAAATTCTGTGTAAACATCTTCTTTGTATTCAAGATGATGTCACGAATACCGCCCATGATTAGCATGTCGTCTACATAGAGACATGCTATCACATAGGCATTTGGTGTGCTTTTGATATACACACACTTGTCACACTCGTTGATCCTGAAGCCGTTTGACATCATTACCTGATCAAACTTTAAATGCCACTGCTTGGGTGTTTGTTTAAGTCCGTATAGAGACTTAACAAGATCTTGGCTCGTTTTCTACCAAGTAGGTTAGAAAATCTGGTCCAAAAGATGTCGGTATTTTGACTCGTTTGCTTTGACGAGGTTCCTCAGTTTCTTGAGGGGTTGTCTCACATACTCGCTTACTTGTACTAGCTTCTTCATTGTTTTTGTCTTTCTTAGGAAAGACTTTCTCAAAGAACATTGCATTCCTCGACTCAATGACAACATTTTCATGTATGTCAGGAATGTCCGATTTGTGCACTAAGAAACGATATGCACTACTGTTAGTTCAATAACATATAAATATGCAATTAATTGTTTTAGGAGCAATTCTCACTTATCTTGGTTTAGGTACAGCAACCTTCACCAGACACCCCACACTTTCAAATATTTGTAGCTAGGATTATAGCCTTTCCAAAGTTCATATGGGGTTTTATCCATCGTTTTAGACGGCATTCTATTTAAAATGACGTTGGCGGAGGGAATTGCTTCTCCCTCACAAGTTCTGAGGTAAACCCAAAATTATCAACACAGCATTCATCATTTCCTTTAAAGTACGGTTTTTATGTTCTGCAATACCATTAGATTGAGGTGAATATGATGCAGTCGTTTGATGAATAATGCCATGTTTTGAACAGAAGTCATTAAACGATGTGTCATATTCTCCGCCTCTATCACTTCAAATTATTTAATTCGTTTGCTAAGTTGATTCTCAACATCATTCTTATAATCTTTAAAAGCTTCAACGGCTTCATCTTTGCTATTTAGCAAACAAACATAACAGTATCTAGTGCAATCATCGATAAAAGTTACAAAATATTTTTTACCTCCTCTTGTTTGCACAAACTTTAAATCACACAAGTCTGTATGAATCAAATCCAAGGATTCAGTGTTTCGTTCCGTTGAAGGAAATGGCACTTTTGCCATTTTTGCTTCAACACATATTTGGCACTTTTCTTTATTATTAAGTCCAGTTTGGGTAATAACTCAAGGTTATTCATTCGTTGTATTGACTTGTAATTAACATGTCCCAAACGAAAATGCCATAAACAAGAAGACTTAAGCATGTAAGCAGAAGATGAAACAATTTTATTAGCCTCGTTGGGCGCAACTTTCTTGGGTACAATAGTCATAACATTTAATTTAAACATGTTATCAGTAAGGTACCCATTTCCTAAAAACAAGCCATTCTTAGAAAGAGTAAATTTGTTTGCCTCAAAAACAAGTCTGAAACCATGACTGACTAGTAGAGCGTCAGATGCCAAGTTCTTACGGATGTCAGGAACACGCAACACATTTTGCAGGGTCAGCTCCCTTCCTGAGGTCAGTTTCAGAACCACCTTGCCTGATCCTTCAATCTTCGAGCTGTTAGAGTTTCCCATGAAGAGTTGTTCATTATTTGTTGTGGGTACATAGTCTTTAAACATGGCCCTGTTGGCACATAGTGTCAAGTGGCTCCTGTGTCCACCCACCATTCACGCAGATTCCGCACTGCACTGCATTCAGTCACCACATCGTAGAGATTCAGATCTTCCATTGCGCCGACCAGATTTGCTTTTTTGCTTTGGTTTGATTCTGATTCTTTTTGGGCTTACGACAGTCACTGCTACGTTGCTCCGGTTTTCCACAGTTATAACACTTACCAGTGAACTTCTTTGCAATCTCCTTTCCCTTGACGTTCACCCAAAGTGTTATTCTTCTTTTTATTCTTTACCTCAGCAACATGAGCATTGGCTTGACTAGAGTGAGAGGTTGGATTTCTATCTGTACGACGATCGTCCTCCTCTATCCGAAGCCGGACAATCAAATCATCCATTTTTATTTCCTTTCGTTTGTGCTTGAGATAGCTCTTAAATTCCTTCCACGAAGGAGGTAGCTTCTCAATTACAACTGCGACTTGGAAAGATTCACTGAGCGTCATGCCCTCCTCTTCAATTTCAGATACCAACATTGTATTTCTTCAACCTGCGAAATTACAGTTTTGGAATCTAGCATTTTATAGTCCAAAAATTTATCGACTATTATTTTTTTGTTCCATTATCTTCTGTGCGATATTTTTATCTAAAGCCAACCACAATGTTTTTGCAGTTTTAAAAGTAAAAAACACGCCATAGATAGTATTATCCAAACAACTCAAAATAAGATTCAAGCAACAGAAATTGTTATATGCCTATGCTTCAGCACTCAAGGCATTCTGCATGTTCTGATTCTGATCCTCCACAGGTTCCACCACTGGTGGATCCTCGCACAGAATTCTTGCCAAGCCTAGTATGGTGAGATAAAACAACATCTTTTGCTGCCATCCCTTAAAGAAACTGTCTGTGAATTTTTCAGGCTTCTCCAAGTGTGCAGCTGTGGCAGCAGGATTCATATGAGGCCCTCCGTTAGACGACAGGGGAATTGTGTTAAACGACACATTTTTTTGGACACCAGCAGCACGTTATTGGTCCCATCAGGTGCAGACACGGAGTGTGCACCGTTAAAGCCGTGAACAGAGTTAGAGCCCTCGTTTCCTATTCCTGTTCAGTTGATCAAAACGTATATATCAGAACAGTTTCGGATATAAGAAATGGGTAGAAACAGACTGCAAATCAGTGTATGACCACTGCTTTGCGTACAAAATTTGAAGAATAGTACAGAAATTAATTGAATAAATATGTCTCAAGATTGTTTTAGACAATCAATCCTGTATCAAGACGCAATCATTCGGTGTGTGCGTATGCAAACAGAAAACAATGGATCGAACCCAGAGCGAGTCGAGGACTCTATCTTTAAGACGTATTGCTCCGGTATACTGTGTCCAACCGGCGTTAGCAATCGTCTCCCAGGATACACCGGGTACCTGTTCAGTTCAGCGGCACTACTTAACTTAAACTACTGCGAACCTTCGAGTGTCCTGATCTCTCTTGAACGTGATGCAGAAATATGAAGAATAAAGCGAAATCAGAAGACGAGTGCGTGTGTTCAGATCGCACACCCATCCTCTGTTTATATAGAGGGATCGGTTGGAAATCGGTTTTCGTAAATGGACTCGTGACCGTCGGATCACAACCGTAGATCAACTAGAGCCGTCGGATGAAAACCACAGTTTGTTTGGCGGTTTTGGAAGATTTAAATTACAGCCGTCAGATGAAAAAACGAAACACGGGATTAGTCCTGGAGCGTTAGATGAAAACCACATTCGGTTGGGCAGTTAGGTCAGTTTGAAGTTCAGCCATTGGATCAAAGTTGACCCTTCCACCATTGTTAGATCAAAACATTTGATCTTACAGATTAGGAGACCATTTGATTTAAACCATTTAATCAAAACCGATGGTTTGATTTAAATCATTTAATCAAAATTGATTGATTGTCTAAATATTTGATCATAACCGTTTTGATGATACTGGACCGGACCCGTAGGAGAACATTTGGGTCACTGCGCAGCTAGGCCTGAAGCCTTTAACTATTTACAAAAAATAATTAAACCAAAAGCCCAAATAAATTTTCACCCAAAAGATAGGAACCGGCACGACCTACGAGCCCACATACCCACGAGCCACGAACCCGAGCTTGAAATGAGCTGAGCCGGCCGAACAGGCAGGCGGGTGGGTGGCGCCGCGCGTGTGGCACTTTCTAGGTCTTCCCTATGGTCAAAAACTTCTCATACCCTAAAGGCACATCTAAAGTGGCGATTCTAGCCATTTATCGCTAAATTAGTTCAATTGTCCAATGTGGTATTCCTCCATAAGGGTGATGTGGCCACCTAAGAATAGGACATATCACCCACTAAACCATGTTTTTCATCTACTTTGAACATTAATTTCTTATTTACCCGGTATCATAATTGAGTGATTCCAAAGACTAAAATTAACTACTCGTTACGTAGATATTAAGGGCCTATTAGTTTTATTTTCCATTAACAAAAACTAATTATAATTAAGCTCAAATTATGTTGTTAAACCAAGTTTGCAACTTGTCTTAATGGGTCAAAGCCCAATTGTTCCGATTCTCCAACAGAAACACTGTTTACTTGAGAATAGAGTCACAATTAGAACTAAATGTAAATCCAAATAGCTTCACAACAATGAAAAACTGCTACAATATTTATCAAAACAGCCGCCGCCACCACCACCTCCTGTCGCCCTGCAATGCCAATTAGAAAAAAAGGAACACAAGAAAAGGAAAAAATTATCTCGGTGCCTGCCTTTTTACGTGGCTTAGAGAGATCTTCCACCAAATGATTTACAAACTGCAGGCAAAATAATCAACCACCTTGCCCACACCATCACGTGTGTGGATGAAGAAGTCTAACTTCTGTTAGGCTCAGCGTCAAATGTATTTATGGAATGTGTCCAGCATTAATAATCAACGGAAGGAAGAGGTTCTACCTCTCAACACCTATACAATAAATCACTTTGAAAAGAGTTGCACCACCCTGGTAATTGTATTTTTTTTTTTCATTTTAACTATTAGAAAAAGGCATAAAAATGGCCAATATATTTTCAGAGAATTCTCTAGAGAATAATAGGAGAGGCAAAAGTTTCTGTAGCGTCCCGCTCCCGAGCCTTAGCATCGGGAACAGTACACCTGTCGTATCTCGCTAAGGAGAATACAAGGCGTCGCATAAACTTCTTACATCTCAGAAAAGACGTAGAAATTTTTCTCGCGGAAACGAAATACAATAAAATTAAGTTTCATGATAAAAGAAATCCTCAATACAATAATGTACCGACTTCTGAAAATAAGGAAAAGGTACTGGCATCTACAGTCTATCAATTAATATAAGGTAGTGTCTGATGTAACCCCAATAAAGTAACGACAGACAGCCGCAGGGTCTCCTCGTGTCCTAGGTGCAACTGACAGTTTGCCCACATTACCGTGTCAGCCCCATCCTCAGCAAAGACATAGTCGTACTCTTCCTCATGCTCACCTGATGGGGGGAGTAGGGGTGAGTGATGGGAAATCACCCAGTAGGCACCTGCCTCAACTAATCCAAGACGAGCATACCGAAATGATATAACACATAGCACATAGAACATGAGATAACATAAGCATATAAAAGAATACGGAAAACTAATTAGCTCCAGGTAAAGAATGCGCAACATCATGATGCATGACCAGCTATGCATGTCACACGCAACGAAGTCATGTCAGAATCTCTACCGTGTAATACATGATCCTGGGACCTACTGAGTGGCTGTGGATCGTACCCACCCACAGTCACCATACTGAGTGTACGCGGCCCCGCCACGGCACACCATACTTAGTGCCCGTGATCCGTATGTCACGACCCACCATAAATGCAATGCACGTGCCATGAATGCAAAAGCAAGATCGCCTGAAGCCCTCACCATCCTCCGACACTCAAATCTAGGTAACCACTTTTCCTCGGCTTGTACGCATTTATCGAGCAATTTCTATATTTTTCCTTATTTTTTCCTTATATATTTCTATTTATTACCTAATTATCCGAATTAAATAAATTTTTATATTTACAGAAATTTAGTGAAAATGATTTAATTTCAACATTTTATAATTTATGGAATTTATTTATAATTTTCTGATATTTATAAATTTTTTCCTATAACTATTACTATTTTTAATTAATTAAATAACAATTATACAAATTTCAAAATTAAGAAATTCAAAATAATAAATACTACAGCATTTGGGCTGGCCTCTTTCGCTAGCCTTGATCCGCTCATGCCCTCGGTCCGGCCTGCCAGAGTTCGGCCCTCGCTTCCTTATACATTTTTTTAATATATTCGAGTTAATGGGCTAGCTAGCAGGTGGCCCGGTCCGTTGGCCATTTGGCCCGGTCCGCTAAGCCTGCCTCCCTTTTTTGTATATCCATCGATAATGGACCAGACCCTGGTGCAGGTGCAGCCGGCCCGTCAAGGGCAGGCCTTTCCACTGGTCCGGGCTTCGGCCTTTTTGCTTTATTTTTACTTTTTATATAATGCGTACAACAGCTCCAGGAGACGTGCGCATGACGGGCACGCACGGCCACTCTGGCAGCACGTGAGGCGCACCGACGGCCTTCGGCGCCTGTTTTTCGACCCCGATCTATGTTTCCACCTATTTCAAGCCTATGGGAACCTATTCTAAGGCCAAAACAAAAAGAAAAACCCTAATCATACAAAGATTGTGTTATGTTGATTACCAAATTCATCCCTAACATCAAATCCAAGACACGTAATTCAATACATGCATTCCACAGACTCTAAAATCTCATGCTTTTCAGATTAACAACATGCTATGGGATTCAACAATTTAAAACCACAAAACACACTGAATACCATTAAGGGATGCTTGGATTACCAATTGGAGGGGAAAAAGAAAACTCACATGGATGCAGACAATTTACACAAGTATACGGTAGCGCGTAGATTGAGACACCCGACTTCTCCTTCTCCTTCTTTTCTTCTTCTCTCTTTTCCCTCTTCTCTTTCTTCTATTCTATTCTCCTTCTCTCTTTTTCTCTTCCCTCTCTTTCCCTTCTCTTTTTCTCTCTTTTCCGCAGTTCTCTGCGTTCCCATTTCCTTTTTTTATTTTTTATTTCCTTTTTCCTTTCACCCTGCTGATTCTCCCACTTACCCATTAAATTAATTGGCGTGCGGAATTTTTTTGGAGGGAATGGTTATCCCCCCCTATATTTTGGCCTTATTTTTTTTTCCAAAATTCATTTATTACTTAGTTATTATATATATATATATATATATTTAAGAAAAATTTTATTAATGAAATAGAGACTCCGTTATGGTGGAGAATACCTTAGTACAGCAGTAGATATCATACGAATGCCTATAATGTAAAGCTGCTATAATGTGCAATCTCCAGTCAAATATGATATGCCGCATTAAAACCTTGCCAAGTAAAACCACCCTTGTGGATAAAACTTTGGCGAAGGAAAAAGCGTACATATTTATTTGATTGGAGGAAAAGTATGATACAAGCACATTAATGTATAAATTCCTTAAGTCTATGATAAGTAGCTCGAATGCGGCCCTCAACTGTTGAATTGGCTGGTTGCTGTAGCTTTTGATGAAATCCTTCATGTATGTCCAGAAGCGTAGGTTGTGATGAAGGGCACATGCATATAACAGCTGGAAACCTTGCATCAATGTTGATGTCCCTCGACAAAACAAAGGTATTGCTGAATTAGTCATATCACAAGATATAAAGAGCAGTAGCATAGGATAATTCCAAAATCGTACCGATGTTGCCCGAAGTCCATAGACTACAGGCAACAGAAAGAAACAAATGCAGCGGTTATATGAAGCGAATGATAGAAGGGATACCCGCGTTGCCTGCATACAAAGGATGCAGGCAACCAAACATCGTCTCCAGCTTTGTATGTTACGTTCTAAGCGCATGGATGTGTCCATCTGTTTGATAAAAACCACGTGCCGAATACGGTAACTGGTTGGCAGATGTAAACAGACAAGTAGCAGGGTGCAGTCGAGCATGTTGACATATGTGGTGTGCCACCATGTTAATCTCTCGAGGGATATGATGTAACGTACTTCCCATCAAATGCAAGAGTTGAACGAGCCTAGTGTATTCCGGAAGCGCAGTGATTGTAGTGTCTGACAACTGCGTTATTTGCTGACAATCTGTCTCAATGATGATATTACGATGAAGTAAGCCAAAATACAGTAGACTGAAAACAGTTGCTTGTAATTCTGCTCAAAGAGGAGGCACAACAGGAAGCCGAAATGATATGCCTGCAACCATCTTGCCATTAGAGTCACGAAGAATAGCGCCTGCAGCAGCGTGTGAGTGGCCAGCTGAAGCATCCACGTTCATCTTTAATTTTCCTGTCGGAGGAAGTGTCCACTTCAATGGGATTACGCGTTTTGGTCGAAGACTAGGAGAGAAACCATTGTTAATCAAGGAGGGAATGTATTGTGCCAATGTCGTGCCAGAAAGTGTGGAGGCCCAAGCAAAACAAGACTGTTTAGCTAAGGGAAGGATTCGGGCTACCGGCAAGTCAGATTCTCCAAATTGATGATTTGCATAAACTCGCCAAATAGCCCAGCAAAGCATGATGGGTCCAACGACTTTAAAATTACCTTTTAAGGATTTGACTGAAGAGTGTATCCACTATTGGAGAAGGTATTGTCGTATATTTCCAGTCTGTGGCATCGGACCATCGAGTAACTCTGATAGTTGCGTCCATGCAGACTGGACACACGGGCATAGTAGAAATACATGAGACATAGAAGCTGAGGCATTTTTGCAGAATGGGCATATTGTTGGACATATGCAAGAAAAGGCCTTTATGTTGTCCTCCATGGGTAGTGCTGAATGCAGCAATTTCCATATAAACATACATATAGATGTTTGAACTCCTTTCCACCATATGAATTTATGTGAAAGAAGATGAGCATGGTGTGGTCTGATATCTTCATACGCATATCTTAGTGAAAACTAACCTATAGGGCTTGATCGCCAAAATGGGCCGGGGTGGCCAGTCGTGAGCTGCATGCAAAGAGTGTGTGAAGAACATATCCTTTTCCAACTAGGGAAGTCATAGATGCGGGGCAAGTAATCCATTCGTTGTCCGTAGCGTGCCCGCATGTATATTGCCCATAATGAGGTACTTGAATGATAATTCCACTAAAGCTTACAGTCATAAGCACGCTGTATATGTACTAGACTTCTAATTCCCCATCCCCCTTCTGTCTCTAGATAACATAACTTTTCTAGGGAAGTCCAGTGATGCTGCCCTCCCTATAGAAAAAGCGAGATTTTCCTGTTAAGCGCATGAATGACACTCTTTGGAAGGCGAGAAGCTGCTAAAAGATGAAGAAGAATAGATGTTAGAACCGATTTGAGCAACCACTTATCCTAATTGTCACCCTTTAATTATTTTAATTTAATTTAATTTTTTTCCTTTCTTTTTAATTACTTATCATGTTATTGATATTGTTTTATTTTATTTTATTTTATTTTTATTTTTATAAAAAAAATATACACATAACATAATTATCAACTCTATTGGACATAATGATACGCTATAGTTGACTTAATTTGAAGAGTTGTTACATCACACGGCTACTTAATTTCTAAATTAGCCATAACGACTAATTCAAAATTTTCCGGGTGTAACATCCTACCCACCTTACAAGAAGTTTCGTCCTCGAAACTTGTTACGAAACTTGTCGTACCTTATTCGAAGAGATCGAGGTAGTGTTCGCGCATATGGCCCTCTAACGCCCATGTCGCTTCATTTTTCTTATGATTGCTCCATTGCACCTTGACATAGAGAATGATCTTCTTCCTCATCTCCTGCTCTTTGCGAACTATATTTCGAACTGGAGGTTCTTCATATGACGCGTCCGGTCTGATCCTCAAAGGCTGAGCATCCAATGCATGACTCGGATTAGAAACGTACCTTTTTAGCTGAGAAACATGGAACACATTGTGCACCTGTGCTAGCACCGACGCCAAACGGTAAGCTAACAAACCAATTCTTTCGAGCACCTCGTAGGGGCCAATGTATCGAGGCCTCAGCTTACTCTCCAGGCCAACAGGTGCAACACCCTTCATAGGTGATACCTTCAGATAACCTTTCCTTTGACAGTAACTCCAGAGGACGCCTCTTCGAATCTGCCTAGCACTTACTTCTGTCTTGAGCAACCTTAAGCGTTTCCCGAATCAACTTTATCTTCCCCTTGGTTTGCTCAATCAGCTCTAGACCAATGATAGCGCGCTCTCCAACTTCATCCAAATGGATAGGGAATCTACACTTACACCCATAGAGTGCCTCAAATGGTGCCATGTCGATAGCACTATGGTGACTGTTATTGTAGGAGAACTCAACATCGGGTTGGGGATGAAATGCAGTGCTCAAACATAGCTCCGTCCATTATATATATCAGCATACACGAGTTTTAGTATGTGTTGTCATTTTAATTGTTAAGTTGTTAAACATGTTTGGTATAGACATATAGTATGTTGTGTATCCTTATGTTAAACACATGTATGACTTATGTATCAATATGTAACTCATGAATTCACAAACGTTATCTGCAGTTTGTCACGTGTATTATGTTTATATTGTTTGTTACTTGAGTGTTAAGCGGTACACACGCTATGCGCGTTCATTTCAGTCTTTGTTTATCGTAATCTCTCTTTTCGCATTTATGTTAGTCGTTAATAATTTGTTACCTGTACTCTATATTTTTTGTACTAGCTTATCTTATTGCTGTATAAATATCGATATATTTATTATTCCAAAAGAAATGCATAAATGCATAGATTTTTACTGTAATGTAAATATATATAATTTATTTGGGTGTTCAATAATGATAATTAAATTTTTTTTCTTTTTTTTCATGTTATTAATTTATTTACATTTTAATCTATTACTATGTTATCATGCAATACTATGCCGTTCCTAACTCGTAATTAACATGCTTTACTACAATTGTGTATGTCATTGATTTGTTTTAAAATTGGTAAATGTATGTCTATTTCGTAACTCGTGTCTTGTATGAAAACTATTTGTGTTATTGTATTGTGTTGTTTGTTGTCGTTATATATTATGATGTTTATTACTGTTTTGTTGTATTGGTAATGTTGCGGTGTCTTTGAAATAGTTGTGTGTATACTAGTGCATATTTACTTAGCATCATTTAGTTACTTTTATTTCGTGTATCTACTTGTATGTTTTCTTAAATCTACTTATTTACGTTATATCATTAATGTTGTAACAAATTGTGTTTGTCTATATGTCTCTTTATTGTTGTAAGAGCTGGGTGTTTTATTTCTCTCTTTTTTAGTGGTCATTTGGCACATATATTCCTGCCTTATCGTATATCTTTTGTATGTTTGCTACTCCTACATTATTATCTTATCCTACGTTGTTATCGTATTCTACACACATTATGAGCTTTTATCTATTACTTCGTACTTTTATGTTGGCCACTTTGTATGTATAGGTATATGTGTATATAAAAATTTATTATTTTTCTTTCGCACTTATACTGTTTGTGTTTTGTGTGGTGATAACATTATATGGTTTAATAAGTTGGTTGGTTCATTATAGCTCACAAAGTCATACTGCT
This sequence comes from Eustoma russellianum, assembly GCA_036186865.1. Lineage (NCBI taxonomy): Eukaryota > Viridiplantae > Streptophyta > Magnoliopsida > Gentianales > Gentianaceae > Eustoma > Eustoma russellianum. Next base: position 16,525,228 of record AP025063.1, on the reverse strand, counting down.
GTAAGGGTGCACACATTTTAGTAATTAGTATGTCTTGTGCATATTATTTTTATGTTAGCACGTTACAACAAGCTGGTAAATTTTCCTTTTTTGTTATATATGGTGGTTAATTTAATTTTTTATTTTGTATTTTTGTGGTGTTTATTGTTCATGTTGTACTTGAATTAGTAAGTTTTATTAGGCATGGAGTGGTGGTATCTGATGGTGGGGCAAGCTATTAGTTTTGTAGCTTTGACTGCGATTTTATTATTAACAACTTAAGTTATTTTGTTTATATGTCATGGTAGGTTATGTATTTGTTTGTGTCGTACATGAGTATGGTGTGCATTATGTTGTGTTTGTGCACCTGATTTTATTTTTTTGGGCTCAGCGAAACTTGGATGATATCAACGGTCCACTCAAACTTTGCCTTCTTCTACTTCCATCTGCTCAGGATACCGGTATCGACGAAAATCCTTCAACAAATTTCCTGTAGCAGCTGGCCAAACCAAGAAAACTCCTTACTTCAGTCATCTTGGTCAGTAAGGGCTACTTAACGAAAGTCTTAGAAATCTTTGGATCCACTTAGGTCCCCTCTTCTGAACTTACATGACCTAAGAAAGTCACGATTTCGATGCACAACTCTGATCATTTATCTTTGACTGACATCCTCTATACTGTTGATGAGTCATTGATACTCGGTCACCGGCGGTTGACTATGGTATGATGTCGCCAGCCTCCCCGACGTTTACATCAGTCATCACGTGGATCTGGACACTGATCTTTGCTTCCCTTTATGCTGTTCCTGATTCTGTTGTGATGGTGGCGTCGGTCTCTGCTCAGTGTCCTCACTCGTAAACGTTCTGGTTGTCGCACTCATACTTGCATAATTCCCCCACACTGACCTGAGTGTGGCATACACAATGAGCACATGGTGGCGGTGGTGGCCATGCACTCCTCCGCAGTTGTACTTTCGTTGTGGGCTTTCCTATGATTATTAGCAGCCATGTCGCATATCTTTGCCTCCCCTGTGAAGGGTCCTTCTAAACATCGAATTTCGGACGTCTTGCATTTCCATATAGTAGAACCTCAGATCCAGTGAGGACAGAGGCAGAAGCCGTTGATTCAACTGCTACAGGCACTACACAATCTACTGTCGTTGTTGTGTCAAAGTGGTGGCCATGGTGTCAGTCAATGCCTGGAGGATGGCCACTCTGATCTTGGTGGTCATTACCACAACCATCGTTGCTTCTTTTGCCAGATTGTTCACGACAGTGGCATTTACTAATATTTCACACGAACTTTGACGAGAATTCAAGATGGACGGGAGTAATCGAGGGATTTGAGCATTTATGAGGTTCATGCAAAGGTTCAGGGGTACAACGGTAATTAAATAAAGGAAACTCACCAACAACACACACCTCCCATAACCCGATCATAACCTAAGTCTACTTTATTTTTATTAAGTGTAAAATCGTCATTTTGAAAACAGATCATGACTTATGTCTAAGTGATTTAATTAATCATGCGTTCTCGAGGCGGATCTGAAGCCTCGGCTCTGATGCCACCTATAGCGCCCCGCTCCCGAGCCTAACATCGGGAACAGTGTACCTGTCTTATCTCGCTAAGGAGAATACAAGACGATGCATCAACTTCTTACATCTCAAAAAAGACGTAGAAATTTTTCTTGCAGAAACGAAATATAATAACATTAAGTTTCATGATAAAAGAAATCCTCAATACAATAATGTACCGACTTCTGGAAATAAGGGAAAGGTACTGTCATCTACAGTCTATCAATTAATACAAGGTAGTGTCTGATGTAATCCCAATAAAGTAACGATAAATAGCCGCAGGGTCTCCTCGTGTCTTAGGTACGATCCTTAGTCTGTCCACACTACCGTGTCAGCACCGTCCTCAGCAAAGACATGGTCGTACTCTTCCTCATGCTCACCTAGTGGGGGGAAGTAGGGGTGAGTGAAGGAAAATCACCCAGTAGGCACCTGCCTCAACTCATATAAGACAAGCATACCTAAATGATATTACACATAGCACATAGAACATGAGATAACATAAGCATATAAAAGAATGCGGAAAAGTAATTCACTCCAGGTAAAGAATGCGCAACATCATGATGCATGTCGCACGCAACGAAGTCATGTCAGATAGGATGTCGATATATCTACCGTGCAATGCATGATATCGGGACCTACTGAGTGGCTGTGGGTCGTACCCACCCACAGTCATCATACTGAGTGTACGTGGCCCCACCACCACACACCATACTGAGTGCCCATGACCCGTACGATACGGCCCACCATAAATGCAATGCACGTGCCATGAATGCAAAAGCAAGACAGCATGAGGCCTTCCAACCCATCATCACCATCCTCCGACACTCAAATCTAGGTCTATTTATTATTCGAGTAATGATCCAATGTTGTTCGGCATCAAAACCACTATTCCTCGGCCTGTACGCATTTATCGAGCAATTTTTTTATTTTTTATTTTTTTCTTATTTATTTCTATTTATTACCTAATTATTTGAATTAAATAAATTTTTCATAATTAGGAAAATTTAGTGAAAATGATTTAATTTCAGCATTTTATAATTTATGGAATTTATTTATAATTTTGTGATATTTATAAATATTTTTCCTATAATTATTACTATTTTTAATTAAATAAATAACATTTATACAAATTACAAAATTCAAAAATTCAAAATAATAAATACTGCAGCAAAGAGGCCAGCCCTGGTCCGCTCACGCCCTCGGTCTGGCCCGGCAGTGTCTAGTCCGCGCTCCTTTATACTTTTTTTAATATATTCGAGTTAATGGGCCGGCTGGCAGCTGGCCCGGTTCGCTAAGCCTGTCTCCCCTTTTTTTTATATCCATCGATAATGGGCTAGGCCCTGGTGCAGCTGGCCTGCTCATTGGTTGGGGCTTCGGCCCTTTTGCTTTATTTTTATTTTTCTTATATTGTAGTGCCCCGCTCCCGAACCCTAGCTTCGAGAACAGTGCACCCGCCGTAGCCTACTACGAGGACTACAAGGCATCGTTCAAACTTCTTTACACGTCAGAACCGATGTAGAAATTTTTCGCGGAAACGTTAATAAAAGAAATTTACGTCTCAATTGGAGTAAATCCATCAGGATAAAATTAAGTACAAGGGTTGACAAAACCCGCTAAGTCAAATATGAAATACTAAAATCAAATAATAAACTTAGGTAGAGGTCTATCTGACTATCCCAAGAAACAAGCTCCCTTCTCGAGTCCAGCTCACTCGTCCCAGCTCGCGTAATCTGTCACATCCTCGATAAACATATATACTCTTAATTCTGCTCACCTGTGGAGGGGAGGTGGGAGGTGAGTGATGGGAGTCACTCGTAGGTTATCCTTCTCTCCCAAAAAGGGACTCTCACATACTGAGTCGGGTAAACAATTAAGCACGTAAAGCAGAAAGAAGATAAATAAAGCAATAAAGCATAAACAGATAAATAATAAAGCAAATAAAGCATAAATAAGGAAATAGCACATACCCGACCCGATCCGTATCCCAAATGTAGCATCGAAACAACTTAATAACAAGATAAATAATCAAAACAATAACAAATGCAATGCGCAAGTTCATGATGCATGCACTTCTATCTCCGTGTCACACGCAGTCATTTAATATCACACGTTATGCTTTTTTTTCCATGTTATGCTATGCATGTCCCGGGTCCTATTAGGTGAAGGTAACCATGATTACCAACACCCATCACACGCCTCGTCAGGCCACACGTCCTGTATTACCACACGGCTCATAGGCCAAATGCAATGCTCGTGCCATGAATGCATCACACTTGCACACTTCCGTTTGACCTATGTTGCATGTTCCGTTCTATGTTGCGTATTACTTATATTGCGTAGTTACCCTATGTTGTGTGCGGTTCATTACTATGTTTTATCTTCTGCCGTTATTTTATCTTTCTAGACTTTATTTTAGGTTTCTACGCTTTATTTTATCTTTCCTAGGCTTCCACGCACTTAAATCTTATATTTAAATATTTTTATCTTCCCCCACCATTTTTTATTTATTTTATTTTAATTTATTTAATTATTTTCTAAATTTTTCCTTATTATTAAAGCATTTAAATTAATTATATACATTTTCTGTTTTTTCTTCCCTTTCCACCCTCAGCACAACAGGCTCCGTTAAATCTTTTTTAATTTTGTTTTATTTTATTTTGGTTCAATAACTGAGTTTATCTGTTTAATAATTAAGTTCCTTTATTATCTAATTTAATTAACATTTTTTATTTAACCAATTCTGCAGGCCCCTTAATTATTTTTTTTCTGGCCCTCTCCCCTTTGTCCAGCTAGTCCGGCCCCTTCTATTGCCAGCAGCCCACTGGAATTTCTCTGCGGCCCGCTAGACGCAGCCCAGTTAGCAACCTTATTTTTTGTATATAATACAATTTGGGCCGGCTGCAGAGTCTGGCCACTAGCCCGCTGAGGCTGGCGGCTGGCCTCCTGGCAGTCTGGCCCGTTTTCCCCTTTAAGTTTTTTTAAATCTGCGGAATTTGGGCCGATCTTTTGGCCTGTTAAGCAGCGGCAGACCGCCTTGTCTGGCTTGCTGGCAGTCCGGCCTACCCCCTTCCCTATTTTTTTATTTCCTTTAAAGTTCTAACTTCTTTAAAAATTCATAACTATTTCATTTTAACTCCGATTAACCCCAAACCAATTCCATTGGACTCCATTTAACGCCCTCTTCGTAACGCAACTGACAATGACAGCACGTGTACTGCAAGCGCCACCCAAGGGCTCGCGTGGTCCACCGCGCGTGTGCTACACGCGCCGTCTCAGGCAGCTTTTCAACGAATCAAACCTATTCCAACCTATTTCCGTGCTATGTGATCTATATCTAAGGCCAAACACGCAATTTCCATACCAAAACATAAAGAATTCATAATAATCATGTAAAAGATAAATATACAGTGATAATCAAATATTCCCAATACAGAATGCGAGGGAATCCAAAGCAATCCGACAGAGGGGAGGGTAACCTACCTCTTATTCGAAGAATTCTCTATACGCAGTGGTTGGATTTGATATGGGTTGGCTAGCTTCTCTTCCTATCTTTCTTTCTTCCTTCTCTCTTCCTCCTCACACTTGCACACTTTTTTTTATTATTTGTTGTTGTTGCAGCCGATGGCTGCAGGAAGAATTGGGGGTGGGGTATTTAATTGGGGAAAGGCTGGAATTAAGGGAGTGGAGGGGGCAGTTTTGGAGAAATTGGGGAAGTGGGGAGGGGATCATTGGAAGGGTAGTTAATTAGGTTATTTTAATTAATAATTAATTTTTTTTCTTTCTTTAGCTTTAATTTAGTTAATCAATGAATTAATTAATTTATTAATTAACTTTTTTTTTTCAAATGTACGGTTACAACATCCTACCCTCTTGCAAAAAAGTTTCGTCCTTGAAACTTGCGCATTCTATAGTTCAACGACTTAATATCATTCTACTCGATCCATTCGCCTAAACACCAGCCCCTCTAAACATCCATTGCATATTTCGACATATCGACCCTTACACCTTCTCGACATAGGACGAAGGCCTCAAAATCATTAATTGTATATAATGTAATCTCTAAATTCATTGTTCTCCGACTGATAGATCGTAACCTATTCTTTTTTTATAGTGCTCAAATCGACCATAAGGGTATTATCTCCATACTGAGATTCTATAACCCCATCATCGGTGTATAACATACTTGTATCTGCGACCATCAGCAGCTCTCTAAAATTAGTTCTTAGATGTACTATAATCTTTAACTTAACGCCTTGTTCACCAGACTCATCTCTCAAATCGTATGTATTTTCGGAGTACGTTTTACTCTAGTAGGTTTCAATTTAGTCATCCTTAGTATTCCACAAGGTGATCTAGTCTTTATAGAGCTCAATCCTTAACTTTATTCTCTATAATTAGTATGGACACACTTCCACTTATACCACTTGACGTGTAACATTCAACTTATGGCAGTCTACCATTTCGGATTCTTAAACTCATTGTATATGATTCACCCCCTTAGACAAATAATCAAAGTAATATCCTTGATGTACGCCCACATGGTACTTGTTACCCAAAACCAAGTCCACGAAATCAATTCTTGTATACTTACGAACTAACTCTATGATCATGCCATTACTTTCTTTGAAAATATCATCAGCCTAATATACGAAATATGTGTATGGACAATACTTTTCCTTAAAAAAAATAAAAATAAAAACGTGCCCTACGCGGCTATAATTTGAAATATAACTTTAGTTGTTTTAAAATAATATCATTCTTATTTATTATTTATTTATTTTTTTAAAACAAGATTCTGTAGTATAAGGAGAAAAACGTACTAGACTCGGTAGAAATGCCTAAGCAAGCAAAGGGCTTGGTTCGACATGACGAGGATCGGCCCCAAGCGGCGCCGGCCATTGAAACGCAGCCAAAGCTGAGGGCTAGAGGAGCCGGAGACCGCATCGCACCGACGTCAATTCCTAACAAGTTCAAAACTTGCAACATTGGTACATGAACCGGAGTCAATGATCAAAGTGCAGACTTTCTTTTTAACCATACAGTGAATGTGAAATATGTTCTCTCTTTGTATTTCAGGTTCTTCAGTTCTAATTTGGGCACTTAGAGCTCGACGGACAACTAAGAACTCTTTTGTTTCACACTCATTAATCTCTTCACTAATCTCTTCTTCTTCCTCACATGTTTGTTCAATTTCATTGTTTTCTTCACTCTCCTCCAATTCTTCCTCAGAATAATACTCATTAGACTCTTCAATAAACAAGATGCGTTTAGGGTTGGGACATTGATTAGCAAAATGACCTTTTCCTAAGCATTTAAAACATTGAATATCACGAATCTTAACATTAGGCGTACCTTCCACCTTGGCTTTGCCTTTATCAGTGATTGAAAGCTTTGGACGATTTTGGATGTTCTGGGTTGATTTTCCTTGGAATCCACGGCCTTGACCTCGTTGTAGACGGAAAGGCGTCCTGGGCTGTGTTCTAGGAAAACTAAAAGGATTAGTCCGAAAAGAAGGGTTAGAAGTTTTTACCTTCAATTGTCTTTCCACTTTCTCAGCAATGTGAACCATAGAAGCCAGATCAGAGTAAGGTGTAAGTTCCACCTTAAATGCAATCTCTTTGTTCAAACCAGCTAGAAATCTAGCCATTGTGGCTTCCTCAGCTTCTTCTATGTTAGCCCTGGTAAGTAGATGTTCTAATTCTTTATAAAATTCATCAACAGATCTATTACCTTGAGAAAGTTGTTGCAATTTCTGGAAAATGCTTCTTTCATAGGAAGGAGATATGAATCTTTTCCTCATCTCTTGTTTCAGCTCGGACCAAGTAACAACAGGGGGCTGTCTTGTTCTTCTCCTGGTGTTCTTCAATTGTTCCCACCATAGTAAAGCATAATCTACAAATTGAAAAGTTGCATACCGCACTTTGGCCAATTCAGAATAGTTAGTGCAAGAATACATATGATCTACTTTTGTTTCCCATTGCAGATATGTTTCAGGATCACTTTTCCCTTGGAAGGAGGGTATTGTCAGTTTAGTAGTAATGAACTCTTCTTCAAGATGTTCATCTCTATCAGGCTGACGTTCATCATACCGTTCTTCCGGATAGTGTTCTTCATTGTACTCAGGGAGATAGTCAAATCTCTCCTCAAAAGAAATGTTCCTACGACCACCATTACTACCTCGACCTCTACCTTTACCTCTAAGTGATGTGACTTTTCTACGTTCAACATGAGACTCATTACCATAAGAGGTGCCTTCTTGAAAAGGTATACTAGGTTCCTTTTGATCTGATGTTGGCTTTTCTACTTTGCTTATCCTCTGTTTGTTATCCTCTATGTCACTTCTCATTAAACCAAACTGATTAACAAGGAAAGTGAGTGTTTGCTGTATATTCTCTAGGGTAACAGGGACTGGGGATGGGACAGGAGTAGATGGGGACGGGGATGGTGCATTATCTTTCTGTTGGGGACCCATGATTCAGAAAACAATCTCAAAAGACAATTAAAATATTGACAAGATGCAAATACTCTACTTTATGTTGACAATTGTTTAAAACAGCAATTTGGACTTTTTCTCCTAAGGATTCAAGAAAATCACAGAAGTCAAATAGTTGTTCGGGCTGAATGAAATCTACGGGGTTGTTTAAGACAATACCTCAATTTACTTTACAGCATATGCAATTATCAATTGAAGTAAAGTGAAAGTAAAAGCACACAAACAAAGTGTCAGCAGGGGTTTTCTTTAGAAACTTTCAATATCTCAAAACTACAACACTTTGGTTCTTTTGGGCACTTTCTTTCTTTTGAGCTTTGCGCAAGGATTTTCCCTTTTGCAATGTTCAACTTTGGGCTTTTCCTCACTTTTCTTTCTTGTGCAATTCTCTCTTGTCTTGCCTCTTACTTGTTGACAAATATTGGCTTTTCTCTCGTGTATTTCTCAATCAAGCTTAATTTTCTTTCTTTGGAGGGGTTTGCTTGATTGTTGTGAGACTACTGGCCTACATGAGTCATTGCTCACGGCCTTTAATTGCACAAGGTTTGTTGTATTTGGAATTTGAAAGTTTCTCGTGCACAACACGGCTAAACACTATGTAGTGAGAATTCAATTCACAATTACAACAAGTTCAAATTGAATATAGTGCAAGGTAAGTTCAGAAATTGATCTAAAACAACAATTGGATAGCTCTTTAACAGTGTGGGGCTTAAACAATTCCTAACTTCCAGAATGTATCTAAGTCCAACAAGTTGTTTGAAACAATTGAAATCAACAAAAAGATAAAGCTATTAGCATTCACCAAGATTTCAAATGAGCTTTAAAGAGTTGTTCTAAACACACGGTTTTGGCAAGTGTCCTTTTTTTCTTTTTCTGTTTTTGATGCAAATGATCTAACTAATCTTAAGATAGCTAAATGCAACTTAGTTGTTTCTAAATGCAATTTATAAGGGCTGATTACTATAACACTAATGGAGATCAGTTTTGATGCAAACTAACTAACTTGTTTTGTTTTGTTTTTAAATTATCTATTCTACTTGTTTTTGTTTTGGTTTTCGTTTGAATGATGCAATCCGTTTCTAAGCTAGATGATACTAGATGCAAGTGTTTATGTATTCAACACAACAAACGTGTATCAACTAGAGACTAGGCAGCATACATAGCTAACTAAAACTACCCCTTTTTGTTCTCAGTTTTCGGATTTGCTTGTGCTAAACTAAACAACCAACTAAACCTTTTAACTATGTTGTAAACTAGTCTAACCAAGCTAAATAAGGCAGCAACTACAACGCCTAAATAGTTTGTACACAACTACTAAAAAACAGAATTCAACAACTTGATTACAAACTAAACTATCAACTATTCTAATTTTGTGTTCAAGTTTTCTGTTTTAAGGACTTATCTAAACTACCATTTAAACTTCTAGATTAGGACCTAATGAACATTGTCTAAGCTAGATTGAACAAGAACAATCAGGTTACACACGGTTTTAACTAGACTACACAAACAGATTCTAACACACTTAAGTCTAGTCTAAGTTCTTTTTGTGATGTTTTCGGTTTTGCTACTTAAAACTAATTTACCAAACTATTGTAAACATACTAATAAACACTTTAAAACATGAACTAACTATCTAAATAAACAGATTCTAAATAAACAACAAAACAGTCTACTACACGATTTGGGCAGCATCATTCATATGCAAGTTTAAACAATGTAAACATGATAGAAGACTAACCAACGCTCTGATACCAATTGATGAGCCAAATGAAGGCTAGAAAACGTTTCCAAGACTTTGTCTCCTATTCCAAACTGATTTGAACCTCGGCTATGCAAAGAACATCACAATGACACCCCTTGAACTGTAACCGTTTGTTCTTGGCTCAATTTATACCAACACCTCTTCCTCTTTGGAATTCTCCAACATATCTAAAACCTCATTGAGACCCTAAGATGCTGTAAACCAAAAATGAAGTAAATACTAACAAGTTCTAGGCTATGAACTTGGAAGAAAACCGTTAGTGGTTTTAAACTTCAACTAGAAAAGTTGAGAATTCCTTAAAGGAAATTTTGATTGAAATATGTTTGAATTGTGGTTTTTGTACATTCAGCTTCCTATGCTACTTATAACAAACGAAAATTACAAGGTACAAAGTTTAAAGGACAAAGTACAAGACTAAGAATAACATGCTTGCTTTTTGAACAATTTTGGTTCCAAGAAATCTGGTTGCTTGCCGTTTCTTCCTTGCTTGTTTTCAACCAAAGTTTTTTGGATAATGCATTGAGCAGCTTGGTTTGAACTCCCTTTGATTGGTTGTAAGTTAGGCTTTGAATTTTCAAACCAATTAAGCTTAAACCAGCCGTCCTCTTCAAAGGAGTTGATTGGATGAATCTTTGTGCAGCTTGCTTACTTGTCTTCAACTTGATTGTGATTGGTTTGAACATTTGCAAGACTTCTTCCTATTGGTTTAAGCTTTGAGCAGCTTATATATCCATGTTTAACGTGAAGAACAATTCTGAATTTGACATGGGTGCTTGTCACCTCCTTGCTTGTAAGCTATTTGCTTATCACCTCCTTGCTTGAACAAAAATTCAGTTTCTAATTGCATTTTCAAGCTAAGTACGTGTGCCTGAAAGACAAAGCAATAATACAACACAAACTATCCTAAAACAAGGTTAACCGATCAACAAATATTAAAAGAACAACTAAAGATATGTACAACATGCTTTTGATACAACTAGATCAAAGCTTGTATCATATAAACCCAATGGACATCATCTCTGCTTGGTTCATCCTCTTCATGCCTGTAAAGAAATGATTCAACACAATGTAACAACTTCTTAGCCATACTCCTTGTTATGGGACCTGTGCGGGGCAGTGAGGTGTCATCATCAGTGTTTGTATCCACAAGGTTAGGCTGTAGCTCATCATTCCCTCCCACTTGAGAAGGATTCGTCCTCGAATCTGAATCAATACTAAATGGAGAAAGGTCAGCAACATTAAAAGTTTTAGAGATAGGACCATACCTTTCTTCAGGAAGATCGAGAACATAGGCATTATCACCAAGCCGTTTCAACACTTTGAACGGTCCATCGCCTCTTGGCTTCAACTTTGAGTCCCATTCCTTAGGGAATCTTTCTTTCCTTAAGTGTAACCAAACAAGATCTCCAGGCTCAAATATAACAACTTTACGATTCCTGTTGGCTCTATTGGCATACACTTTATTCTTAGCTTCAAGTTGTGACTTAACCTTTTCATGCCATTCTTTCACAAGTTTTGCTTTTCGTTCACCATCTAAACTAACACGTTCATGAATAGGTATGGGAACAAGATCAAGCGGGGACAAAGGGTTAAAGCCATAAACAACTTCAAAAGGAGAATGCAATGTTCCATTATGAACAACTCTATTGTATGCAAACTCAATATAAGCTAAGCAGTCTTTCCAATTCTTTAAGTTCTTTTGAATGACAACACGTAACAGTTGAGACAAAGTTCTATTAACAACTTCAGTTTGACCATCGGTTTGTGGGTGAGCAGTTGTAGAAAATAACAATTTAGTACCAAGTTTACTCCACAAAACACGCCAAAAATGACTTAGAAACTTTGTATCTTTATCACTAACAATTGTACGTGGCATGCCGTGCAATCTAACAATCTCCTTAAAGAACAAATCAGCAATATGAATAGCATCATCAACTTTCTTACATGCAATGAAATGTGCCATTTTGGAAAATCTATCAACAACAACAAAGATGCTATCTTTACCAGTTTTGGATCGAGGCAATCCCAATACAAAGTCCATAGAAAGATACGTCCAAGGTGAGCTTGGAACAGATAAGGGAGTGTACAATCCATGCGGTTGTGTTCTAGATTTTGCTTGTTTGCAAGTAATACATTGATCACATACCTTATCAACATGTGCTTTCATATGCGGCCAGAAGAAATGCTCCTTAAGTGTTTCCAAAGTTTTTAACGAGCCAAAATGACACATTAAACCTCCTCCATGAGCTTCTTTTATCAACAACTCTCTTAATGAACACATTGGTACACATAACTTATGTTCTTTAAACAAATAACCATCATGCAAGTAATATTTAGCAAAAGGTGAATTAATGCATGCTTGATAGATAGAACCAAAGTCATGATCAGAATGATACATCTCTTTGATAGACTCAAAACCAAACATGTTACATGAAAGAGTAGTAATCAAAGTATAGCGACGAGATAACGCATCAGCAACAACATTTTCTTTTCCTTGCATATACTTGATCACATAAGGGAATTGTTCAATGAATTCAACCCATTTGGCATGTCTTTTGTTCAATTTTCCTTGACCTTTTTGATATTTAAGGCTTTCATGATCAGTATGAATCACAAATTCTTTAGGTTGCAGATAATGTTGCCAAGTTTGTAAAGAACGGACAAGGGCATACAATTCTTTATCATAGGTTGAATAATTTATGGAAGCTCCTTTCAATTTCTCACTAAAGTAGGCAACAGGTTTGTTACCTTGATGCAATACAGCTCCAATGCTAACTCCACTGGCATCACATTCAACTTCAAACATTTCATCAAAGTTGGGCAATCTCAAGATAGGTGCAGAAGTTAGACGTTTCTTAAGTTCCTCAAAGGCTTGTTGTTGTGATTCTCCCCATTCAAAACTTACATTTTTCTTGACTAACTCATTCAAGGGTGCAGCTATGGTAGAGAAATCCTTCACAAAACGTCTATAGAAGCTAGCTAATCCATGAAAACTCCTAACATCTCCAGCAGACATAGGGGTTGGCCACTCAGTTATGGATTTAACTTTCTCTTGGTCCATTTCAATTCCTTCAGCACTAATCACAAATCCTAAGAATGTAACCTTCTCCAGACAGAAAGAACACTTCTTGAAATTAGCATACAACTTTTCTTTCTGTAGGGTGACAAAAACAGCTCTAAGATGGATCAGATGTTCACTTAGGGTTTTGGAGTAGATAAGAATGTCATCAAAGTAAACTACTACAAATTTCCCTATGAATTTCCTCAAGACCTCATTCATTAACCTCATGAAAGTACTAGGGGCGTTTGTTAAACCAAAGGGCATAACTAACCATTCGTACAATCCAAATTTAGTCTTAAAGGCAGTTTTCCATTCATCACCTTCCCTAATTCTCACTTGGAAATATCCTTGTTTAAGATCTACTTTGCTAAAGCATCTAGATCCATGCAACATATCCAACATGTCATCCAACCTAGGAATAGGGTATCTATACTTCACAGTGATCTTATTGATGGCTCTACAACCAGTACACATTCTCCAAGTTCCATCTTTCTTAGGGACAATGATAACAGGAACAGCACAAGGACTCATACTCTCTTTTACTTTACCTTGGGTCAATAATTCCTCAACTTGTTTTTGGATTTCCTTAGTTTCCTCTGGATTGGCTCTATAGGCAGGTCTGTTTGGCAGAACAGCTCCTGGAATGAAATCTATTTGATGCTCAATGCCTCTTAGAGGTGGTAAACCTGGGGGATCTCCTTCAGGAAACAAGCTAGAAAATTCTTGAAGTAAAGATGCAACTTCACTTGGTAAAGTAGATGGTATTTCAGATGAAGAGAACAGAGTTTCTTTGTAAAGCAAGATATAAACACTTTTGTTTGAATTGATAGCATGGAATACCTCGCTTTGAGATGCAAAGAATGCGCTTTTCTTTAGAGATGGTTCAGCAAAAACTTTGATTTCTTTCGGTTCAATTTTAAGATGAGAAGTTTTCAGTTGGTTTTCTTTGATGAAAATCCTTTCCAATTCCTTTTCTTTTGGATCATTATGGCTTTTTAACATTCGTTGTTGATCCTCAAAGACTTTGTGCGGGGGCAAGGCATTTAATTTGTACATTTTGTTGTTATGCCTAAAGGAATATCTATTCAGGTAACCATCATATGTAACCTTGTTGTCAAATTGCCACGGTCTACCTAATAAGATATGACTTGATTGCATATGGTCTACATCACATAACACCTCAGTAGAATACACACCAATTGATAGAGGAAATAGGACTTGCTTTGTTACTTTAACTTCACCACACTCATTAAGCCACGTAAGTCTATAAGGACGGGGGTGATTATTTAAAGGTAACTCAAGTTTCCTAACAAGTTCAAAACTTGCAACATTGGTACATGAACCGGAGTAAATGATCAAAGTGCAGACTTTCTTTTTAACCATACAGTGAATGTGAAATATGTTCTCTCTTTGTATTTCAGGTTCTTCAGTTCTAATTTGGACACTTAGAGCTCGACGGACAACTAAGAACTCTTTTGTTTCACACTCATTAATCTCTTCACTAATCTCTTCTTCTTCCTCACATGTTTGTTCAATTTCATTGTTTTCTTCACTCTCCTCCAATTCTTCCTCAGAATAATACTCATTAGACTCTTCAATAAACAAGATGCGTTTAGGGTTGGGAAATTGATTAGCAAAATGACCTTTTCCTAAGCATTTAAAACATTGAATATCACGAGTCTTAACATTAGGCGTACCTTCCACCTTGGCTTTGCCTTTATCAGTGATTGGAAGCTTTGGACAATTTTGGATGTTCTGGGTTGATTTTCCTTGGAATCCACGGCCTTGACCTTGTTGTGGACGGAAAGGCGTCCTGGGCTGTGTTCTAGGAAAACTCAAAGGATTAGTCCGAAAAGAAGGGTTAGAAGTTTTTACCTTCAATTGTCTTTCCACTTTCTCAGCAATGTGAACCATAGAAGCCAGATCAGAGTAAGGTGTAAGTTCCACCTTAAATGCAATCTCTTTGTTCAAACCAGCTAGAAATCTAGCCATTGTGGCTTCCTCAGCTTCTTCTATGTTAGCCCTGGTAAGCAGATGTTCTAATTCTTTATAAAATTCATCAACAGATCTATTACCTTGAGAAAGTTGTTGCAATTTCTGGAAAATGCTTCTTTCATAGGAAGGAGATATGAATCTCTTCCTCATCTCTTGTTTCAGCTCGGACCAAGTAACAACAGGGGGCTGTCTTGTTCTTCTCCTGGTGTTCTTCAATTGTTCCCACCATAGTAAAGCATAATCTACAAATTGAAAAGTTGCATACCGCACTTTGGCCAATTCAGAATAGTTAGTGCAAGAATACATATGATCTACTTTTGTTTCCCATTGCAGATATGTTTCAGGATCACTTTTCCCTTGGAAGGAGGGTATTGTCAGTTTAGTAGTAATGAACTCTTCTTCAAGATGTTCATCTCTATCAGGCTGACGTTCATCATACCGTTCTTCCGGATAGTGTTCTTCATTGTACTCAGGGAGATAGTCAAATCTCTCCTCAAAAGAAATGTTCCTACGACCACCATTACTACCTCGACCTCTACCTTTACCTCTAAGTGATGTGACTTTTCTACGTTCAACATGAGACTCATTACCATAAGAGGTGCCTTCTTGAAAAGGTATACTAGGTTCCTTTTGATCTGAGGTTGGCTTTTCTACTTTGCTTATCCTCTGTTTGTTATCCTCTATGTCACTTCTCATTAAACCAAACTGATTAACAAGGAAAGTGAGTGTTTGCTGTATATTCTCTAGGGTAACAGGGACTGGGGATGGGACAGGAGTAGATGGGGATGGGGATGGTGCATTATCTTTCTGTTGGGGACCCATGATTCAGAAAACAATCTCAAAAGACAATTAAAATATTGACAAGATGCAAATACTCTACTTTATGTTGACAATTGTTTAAAACAGCAATTTGGACTTTTTCTCCTAAGGATTCAAGAAAATCACAGAAGTCAAATTGTTGTTCGGGCTGAATGAAATCTACGGGGTTGTTTAAGACAATACCTCAATTTACTTTACAGCATATGCAATTATCAATTGAAGTAAAGTGAAAGTAAAAGCACACAAACAAAGTGTCAGCAGGGGTTTTTTTTAGAAACTTTCAATATCTCAAAACTACAACACTTTGGTTCTTTTGGGCACTTTCTTTCTTTTGAGCTTTGCGCAGGGATTTTCCCTTTTGCAATGTTCAACTTTGGGCTTTTCCTCACTTTTCTTTCTTGTGCAATTCTCTCTTGTCTTGCCTCTTACTTGTTGACAAATATTGGCTTTTCTCTCGTGTATTTCTCAATCAAGCTTAATTTTCTTTCTTTGGAGGGGTTTGCTTGATTGTTGTGAGACTACTGGCCTACATGAGTCATTGCTCACGACCTTTAATTGCACAAGGTTTGTTGTATTTGGAATTTGAAAGTTTCTCGTACACAACACGGCTAAACACTATGCAGTGAGAATTCAATTCACAATTACAACAAGTTCAAATTGAATATAGTGCAAGGTAAGTTCAGAAATTGATCTAAAACAACAATTGGATAGCTCTTTAACAGTGTGGGGCTTACACAATTCCTAACTTCCAGAATGTATCTAAGTCCAACAAGTTGTTTGAAACAATTGAAATCAAAAAAAAGATAAAGCTATTAGCATTCACCAAGATTTCAAATGAGCTTTAAAGAGTTGTTCTAAACACACGGTTTTGGCAAGTGTCCTTTTTTTCTTTTTCTGTTTTTGATGCAAATGATCTAACTAATCTTAAGATAGCTAAATGCAACTTAGTTGTTTCTAAATGCAATTTATAAGGGCTGATTACTATAACACTAATGGAGATCAGTTTTGATGCAAACTAACTAACTTGTTTTGTTTTGTTTTTAAATTATCTATTCTACTTGTTTTTGTTTTGGTTTTCGTTTGTATGATGCAATCCGTTTCTAAGCTAGATGATACTAGATGCAAGTGTTTATGTATTCAACACAACAAACGTGTATCAACTAGAGACTAGGCAGCATACATAGCTAACTAAAACTACCCCTTTTTGTTCTTAGTTTTCGGATTTGCTTGTGCTAAACTAAACAACCAACTAAACCTTTTAACTATGTTGTAAACTAGTCTAACCAAGCTAAATAAGGCAGCAACTACAACGCCTAAACAGTTTGTACACAACTACTAAAAAACAGAATTCAACAACTTGATTACAAACTAAACTATCAACTATTCTAATTTTGTGTTCAAGTTTTCTGTTTTAAGGACTTATCTAAACTACCAATTAAACTTCTAGATTAGGACCTAATGAACATTGTCTAAGCTAGATTGAACAAGAACAATCAGGTTACACACGGTTTTAACTAGACTACACAAACAGATTCTAACACACTTAAGTCTAGTCTAAGTTCTTTTTGTGATGTTTTCGGTTTTGCTACTTAAAACTAATTTACCAAACTATTGTAAACATACTAATAAACACTTTAAAACATGAACTAACTATCTAAATAAACAGATTCTAAATGAACAACAAAACAGTCTACTACACGATTTGGGCAGCATCATTCATATGCAAGTTTAAACAATGTAAACATGATAGAAGACTAACCAACGCTCTGATACCAATTGATGAGCCAAATAAAGGCTAGAAAACGTTTCCAAGACTTTGTCTCCTATTCTGAACTGATTTGAACCTCGGCTATGGCAAAGAACATCACAATGACACCCCTTGAACTGTAACCGTTTGTTCTTGGCTCAATTTATACCAACACCTCTTCCTCTTTGGCATTCCAACACATCTAAAACCTCATTGAGACCCCAAGATGCTGTAAACCAAAAATGAAGTAAATACTAACAAGTTCTAGGCTATGAACTTGGAAGAAAACCGTTAGTGGTTTTAAACTTCAACTAGAAAAGTTGAGAATTCCTTAAAGGAAATTTTGATTGAAATATGTTTGAATTGTGGTTTTTGTACATTCAGCTTCCTATGCTACTTATAACAAACGAAAATTACAAGGTACAAAGTTTAAAGGACAAAGTACAAGACTAAGAATAACATGCTTGCTTTTTGAACAATTTTGGTTCCAAGAAATCTGGTTGCTTGCCGTTTCTTCCTTGCTTGTTTTCAGCCAAAGTTTTGATTGGATAATGCATTGAGCAGCTTAGTTTGAATTCCCTTTGATTGGTTGTAAGTTAGGCTTTGAATTTTCAAACCAATTAAGCTTAAACCAGCCGTCCTCTTCAAAGGAGTTGATTGGATGAATCTTTGTGCAGCTTGCTTACTTGTCTTCAACTTGATTGTGATTGGTTTGAACATTTGCAAAACTTCTTCCTATTGGTTAAAGCTTTGAGCAGCTTATACATCCATGTTTAACGTGAAGAACAATTCTGAATTTGACATGGGTGCTTGTCACCTCCTTGCTTGTAAGCTATTTGCTTATCACCTCCTTGCTTGAACAAAAATTCAGTTTCTAATTGCATTTTCAAGCTAAGTACGTGTGCCTGAAAGACAAAGCAATAATACAACAGAAACTATCCTAAAACAAGGTTAACCGATCAACAAATATTAAAAGAACAACTAAAGATATGTACAACATGCTTTTGATACAACTAGATCAAAGCTTGTATCATATAAACCCAATGGACATCATCTCTGCTTGGTTCATCCTCTTCATGCCTGTAAAGAAATGATTCAACACAATGTAACAACTTCTTAGCCATACTCCTTGTTATGGGACCTGTGCGGGGCAGTGAGGTGTCATCATCAGTGTTTGTATCCACAAAGTTAGGCTGTAGCTCATCATTCCCTCCCACTTAAGAAGGATTCGTCCTCGAATCTAAATCAATACTAAATGGAGAAAGGTCAGCAACATTAAAATTTTTAGAGATAGGACCATACCTTTCTTCAGGAAGATCGAGAACATAGGCATTATCACCATGCCGTTTCAACACTTTGAACGGTCCATCGCCTCTTGGCTTCAACTTTGAGTCCCTTTCCTTAGGGAATCTTTCTTTCCTTAAGTGTAACCAAACAAGATCTCCAGGCTCAAATATAACAACTTTACGATTCCTGTTGGCTCTATTGGCATACACTTTATTCTTAGCTTCAAGTTGTGACTTAACCTTTTCATGCAATTCTTTCACAAGTTTTGCTTTTCGTTCACCATCTAAACTAACACGTTCATGAATAAGTATGGGAACAAGATCAAGCGGGGACAAAGGGTTAAAGCCATAAACAACTTCAAGAGGAGAATGCAATGTTCCACTATGAACAACTCTATTGTATGCAAACTCAATATAAGCTAAGCAGTCTTTCCAATTCTTTAAGTTCTTTTGAATGACAACACATAACAGTTGAGACAAAGTTCTATTAACAACTTCAGTTTGACCTTCGGTTTGTGGGTGAGCAGTTGTAGAAAATAACAATTTAGTACCAAGTTTACTCCACAAAACACGCTAAAAATGACTTAGAAACTTTGTATCTTTATCACTAACAATTGTACGTGGCAAGCCGTGCAATCTAACAATCTCCTTAAAGAACAAATCAGCAATATGAATAGCATCATCAACTTTCTTACATGCAATGAAATGTGTCATTTTGGAAAATCTATCAACAACAACAAAGATGCTATCTTTACCAGTTTTGGATCGAGGCAATCCCAATACAAAGTCCATAGAAAGATCAGTCCAAGGTGAGCTTGGAACAGATAAGGGAGTGTACAATCCATGCGGTTGTGTTCTAGATTTTTCTTGTTTGCAAGTAATACATTGGTCACATACCTTATCAACATGTGCTTTCATATGCGGCCAGAAGAAATGCTCCTTAAGTGTTTCCAAAGTTTTTAACGAGCCAAAATAACCCATTAAACCTCCTCCATGAGCTTCTTTTATCAACAACTCTCTTAATGAACACATTGGTACACATAACTTATGTTCTTTAAACAAATAACCATCATGCAAGTAATATTTAGCAAAAGGTGAATCAATGCATGCTTGATAGATAGAACTAAAGTCATGATCAGAATGATACATCTCTTTGATAGACTCAAAACCAAACATGTTACATGAAAGAGTAGTAATCAAAGTATAGCGACGAGATAACGCATCAGCAACAACATTTTCTTTTCCTTGCATATACTTGATCACATAAGTGAATTGTTCAATGAATTCAACCCATTTGGCATGTCTTTTGTTCAATTTTCCTTGACCTTTTAGATATTTAAGGCTTTCATGATCAGTATGAATCACAAATTCCTTAGGTTGCAGATAATGTTGCCATGTTTGTAAAGAACGGACAAGGGCATACAATTCTTTATCATAGGTTGAATAATTTATGGAAGCTCCTTTCAATTTCTCACTAAAGTAGGCAACAGGTTTGTTACCTTGATGCAATACAGCTCCAATGCCAATTCCACTGGCATCACATTCAACTTCAAATATTTCATCAAAGTTGGGCAATCTCAAGATAGGTGCAGAAGTTAGACGTTTCTTAAGTTCCTCAAAGGCTTGTTGTTGTGATTCTCCCCATTCAAAACTTACATTTTTCTTGACTAACTCATTCAAGGGTGCAGCTATGGTAGAGAAATCCTTCACAAAATGTCTGTAGAAGCTAGCTTATCCATGAAAACTCCCAACATCTCCAGCAGACTTAGGGATTGGCCACTCAGTTATGGATTTAACTTTCTCTTGGTCCATTTCAATTCCTTCAGCACTAATCACAAATCCTAAGAATGTAACCTTCTCCAGACAGAAAGAACACTTCTTGAAATTATCATACAACTTTTCTTTCTGTAGGGTGACAAAAACAGCTCTAAGATGGATCAGATGTTCACTTAGGGTTTTGGAGTAGATAAGAATGTCATCAAAGTAAACTACTACAAATTTCCCTATGAATTTCCTCAAGACCTCATTCATTAACCTCATGAAAGTACTAGGGGCGTTTGTTAAACCAAAGGGCATAACTAACTATTCGTACAATCCAAATTTAGTCTTAAAGGCAGTTTTCCATTCATCACCTTCCCTAATTCTCACTTGGAAATATCCTTGTTTAAGATCTACTTTGCTAATGCATCTAGACCCATGCAACATATCCAACATGTCATCCAACCTAGGAATAGAGTATCTATACTTCACAGTGATCTTATTGATGGCTCTACAACCAGTACACATTCTCCAAGTTCCATCTTTCTTAGGGACAATGATAACAGGAACAGCACAAGGACTCATACTCTCTTTTACTTTACCTTGGGTCAATAATTCCTCAACTTGTTTTTGGATTTCCTTAGTTTCCTCTGGATTGGCTCTATAGGCAGGTCTGTTTGGCAGAACAGCTCCTGGAATGAAATCTATTTGATGCTCAATGCCTCTTAGAGGTGGTAAACTTGGGGGATCTCCTTCAGGAAACAAGCTAGAAAATTCTTGAAGTAAAGATGCAACTTCACTTGGTAAAGTAGATGGTATTTCAGATGAAGAGAATAGAGTTTCTTTGTAAAGCAAGATATAAACACTTTTGTTTGAATTGATAGCATGGAATACCTCGCTTTGAGATGCAAAGAATGCGCTTTTCTTTAGAGATGGTTCAGCAAAAACTTTGATTTCTTTCGGTTCAATTTTAAGATGAGAAGTTTTCAGTTGGTTTTCTTTGATGAAAATCCTTTCCAATTCCTTTTCTTTTGGATCATTATGGCTTTTTAACATTCGTTGTTGATCCTCAAAGACTTTGTGCGGGGGCAAGGCATTTAATTTGTACAGTTTGTTGTTATGCCTAAAGGAATATCTATTCAGGTAACCATCATATGTAACCTTGTTGTCAAATTGCCACGGTCTACCTAATAAGATATGACTTGATTGCATATGGTCTACATCACATAACACCTCAGCAGAATACACACCAATTGATAAAGGAACTAGGACTTGCTTTGTTACTTTAACTTCACCACACTCATTAAGCCACGTAAGTCTATAAGGACAGGGGTGATTATTTAAAGGTAACTCAAGTTTCCTAACAAGTTCAAAACTTGCAACATTGGTACATGAACCGGAGTCAATGATCAAAGTGCAGACTTTCTTTTTAACCATACAGTGAATGTGAAATATGTTCTCTCTTTGTATTTCAGGTTCTTCAGTTCTAATTTGGGCACTTAGAGCTCGACGGACAACTAAGAACTCTTTTGTTTCACACTCATTAATCTCTTCACTAATCTCTTCTTCTTCCTCACATGTTTGTTCAATTTCATTGTTTTCTTCACTCTCCTCCAATTCTTCCTCAGAATAATACTCATTAGACTCTTCAATAAACAAGATGCGTTTAGGGTTGGGACATTGATTAGCAAAATGACCTTTTCCTAAGCATTTAAAACATTGAATATCACGAGTCTTAAAATTAGGCGTACCTTCCACCTTGGCTTTGCCTTTATCAGTGATTGGAAGCTTTGGACGATTTTGGATGTTCTGGGTTGATTTTCCTTGGAATCCACGGCCTTGACCTTGTTGTGGACGGAAAGGCGTCCTGGGCTGTGTTCTAGGAAAACTCAAAGGATTAGTCCGAAAAGAAGGGTTAGAAGTTTTTACCTTCAATTGTCTTTCCACTTTCTCAGCAATGTGAACCATAGAAGCCAGATCAGAGTAAGGTGTAAGTTCCACCTTAAATGCAATCTCTTTGTTCAAACCAGCTAGAAATCTAGCCATTGTGGCTTCCTCAGCTTCTTCTATGTTAGCCCTGGTAAGCAGATGTTCTAATTCTTTATAAAATTCATCAACATATCTATTACCTTGAGAAAGTTGTTGCAATTTCTGGAAAATGCTTCTTTCATAGGAAGGAGATATGAATCTCTTCCTCATCTCTTGTTTCAGCTCGGACCAAGTAACAACAGGGGGCTGTCTTGTTCTTCTCCTGGTGTTCTTCAATTGTTCCCACCATAGTAAAGCATAATCTACAAATTGAAAAGTTGCATACCGCACTTTGGCCAATTCAGAATAGTTAGTGCAAGAATACATATGATCTACTTTTGTTTCCCATTGCAGATATGTTTCAGGATCACTTTTCCCTTGGAAGGAGGGTATTGTCAGTTTAGTAGTAATGAACTCTTCTTCAAGATGTTCATCTCTATCAGGCTGACGTTCATCATACCGTTCTTCCGGATAGTGTTCTTCATTGTACTCAGGGAGATAGTCAAATCTCTCCTCAAAAGAAATGTTCCTACGACCACCATTACTACCTCGACCTCTACCTTTACCTCTAAGTGATGTGACTTTTCTACGTTCAACATGAGACTCATTACCATAAGAGGTGCCTTCTTGAAAAGGTATACTAGGTTCCTTTTGATCTGAGGTTGGCTTTTCTACTTTGCTTATCCTCTGTTTGTTATCCTCTATGTCACTTCTCATTAAACCAAACTGATTAACAAGGAAAGTGAGTGTTTGCTGTATATTCTCTAGGGTAACAGGGACTGGGGATGGGACAGGAGTAGATGGGGACGGGGATGGTGCATTATCTTTCTGTTGGGGACCCATGATTCAGAAAACAATCTCAAAAGCCAATTAAAATATTGACAAGATGCAAATACTCTACTTTATGTTGACAATTGTTTAAAACAGCAATTTGGACTTTTTCTCCTAAGGATTCAAGAAAATCACAGAAGTCAAATTGTTGTTCGGGCTGAATGAAATCTACGGGGTTGTTTAAGACAATACCTCAATTTACTTTACAGCATATGCAATTATCAATTGAAGTAAAGTGAAAGTAAAAGCACACAAACAAAGTGTCAGCAGGGGTTTTTTTTAGAAACTTTCAATATCTCAAAACTACAACACTTTGGTTCTTTTGGGCACTTTCTTTCTTTTGAGCTTTGCGCAGGGATTTTCCCTTTTGCAATGTTCAACTTTGGGCTTTTCCTCACTTTTCTTTCTTGTGCAATTCTCTCTTGTCTTGCCTCTTACTTGTTGACAAATATTGGATTTTCTCTCGTGTATTTCTCAATCAAGCTTAATTTTCTTTCTTTGGAGGGTTTGCTTGATTGTTGTGAGACTACTCCTCACGGCCTACATGAGTCATTGCTCATGGCCTTTAATTGCACAAGGTTTGTTGCATTTGGAATTTGAAAGTTTCTCGTACACAACTCGGCAAAACACTATGTAGTGAGAATTCAATTCACAATTACAACAAGTTCAAATTGAATATAGTTCAAGGTAAGTTCAGAAATTGATCTAAAACAACAATTGGATAGCTCTTTAACTGTGTGGGGTTTAAACAATTCCTAACTTCCAGAATGTATCTAAGTCCAACAAGTTGTTTGAAACAATTGAAATCAACAAAAAGATAAAGCTATTAGCATTCACCAAGATTTCAAATGAGCTTTAAAGAGTTGTTCTAAACACACGGTTTTGGCAAGTGTCCTTTTTTTCTTTTTCTGTTTTTGATGCAAATGATCTAACTAATCTTAAGATAGCTAAATGCAACTTAGTTGTTTCTAAATGCAATTTATAAGGGCTGATTACTATAACACTAATGGAGATCAGTTTTGATGCAAACTAACTAACTTGTTTTGTTTTGTTTTTAAATTATCTATTCTACTTGTTTTTGTTTTGGTTTTCGTTTGTATGATGCAATCAGTTTCTAAGCTAGATGATACTAGATGCAAGTGTTTATGTATTCAACACAACAAACGTGTATCAACTAGAGACTAGGCAGCATACATAGCTAACTAAAACTACCCCTTTTTGTTCTTAGTTTTCGGATTTGCTTGTGCTAAACTAAACAACCAACTAAACCTTTTAACTATGTTGTAAACTAGTCTAACCAATCTAAATAAGGCAGCAACTACAACGCCTAAACAGTTTGTACACAACTACTAAAAAACAGAATTCAACAACTTGATTACAAACTAAACTATCAACTATTCTAATTTTGTGTTCAAGTTTTCTGTTTTAAGGACTTATCTAAACTACCATTTAAACTTCTAGATTAGGACCTAATGAACATTGTCTAAGCTAGATTGAACAAGAACAATCAGGTTACACACGGTTTTAACTAGACTACACAAACAGATTCTAACACACTTAAGTCTAGTCTAAGTTCTTTTTGTGATGTTTTCGGTTTTGCTGCTTAAAACTAATTTACCAAACTATTGTAAACCAACGAATAAACACTTTAAAACATGAACTAACTATCTAAATAAACAGATTCTAAATGAACAACAAAACAGTCTACTACACGATTTGGGCAGCATCATTCATATGCAAGTTTAAACAATGTAAACATGATAGAAGACTAACCAACGCTCTTATACCAATTGATGAGCCAAATAAAGGATAGAAAACATTTCCAAGACTTTTTCTCCTATTCCAAACTGATTTGAACCTCGGCTATGCAAAGAACATCACAATGACACCCCTTGAACTGTAACCGTTTGTTCTTGGCTCAATTTATACCAACACCTCTTCCTCTTTGGCATTCTCCAACACATCTAAAACCTCATTGAGACCCTAAGATGCTGTAAACCAAAAATGAAGTAAATACTAACAAGTTCTAGGCTATGAACTTGGAAGAAAACCGTTAGTGGTTTTAAACTTCAACTAGAAAAGTTGAGAATTCCTTAAAGGAAATTTTGATTGAAATATGTTTGAATTGTGGTTTTTGTACATTCAGCTTCCTATGCTACTTATATAACAAACGAAAATTACAAGGTACAAAGTTTAAAGGACAAAGTTCAAGACTAAGAATAACATGCTTGCTTTTTGAACAATTTTGGTTCCAAGAAATCTGGTTGCTTGCCATTTCTTCCTTGCTTTTTTTCAGCCAAAGTTTTGATTGGATAATGCATTGAGCAGCTTGGTTTGAACTCCCTTTGATTGGTTGTAAGTTAGGCTTTGAATTTTCAAACCAATTAAGCTTAAACCAGCTGTCTTCTTCAAAGGAGTTGATTGGATGAATCTTTGTGCAGCTTGCTTACTTGTCTTCAACTTGATTGTGATTGGTTTGAACATTTGCAAGACTTCTTCCTATTGGTTAAAGCTTTGAGCAGCTTATACATCCATGTTTAACGTGAAGAACAATTCTGAATTTGACATGGGTGCTTGTCACCTCCTTGCTTGTAAGCTACTTGCTTATCACCTCCTTGCTGGAACAAAAATTCAGGTTCTAATTGCATTTTCAAGCTAAGTACGTGTACCTGAAAGATAAAGCAATAATACAACACTAACTATCCTAAAACAAGGTTAACCGATCAACAAATATTAAAAGAACAACTAAAGATATGTACAACATGCTTTTGATACAACTAGATCAAAGCTTGTATCATATAAACCCAATGGACATCATCTCTGCTTGGTTCATCCTCTTCATGCCTGTAAAGAAATGATTCAACACAATGTAACAACTTTTTAGCCATACTCCTTGTTATGGGACCTGTGCGGGGCAGTGAGGTGTCATCATCAGTGTTTGTATCCACAAGGTTAGGCTGTAGCTCATCACGGACTCAGACACATATTCATTTGTCTCCTCAATTAACATGATTTGTTTTGCATTATGACACTCTTTTCCTATGTGACCACGTCCTTGACACTTACAACATTTAATGTCTCTAAACCTGTTTGAGCGATCAGAAGAATTTCCGGTGGAAGTCTTGTGTTGGGTGCGGTCATCACGCCGTTGTGTGGACTGCACACGATTGTCCATCCTTTGCGACGCTCCTTGGTCACGTGTTTGGCCTCCGGTAGGCCATGAACTTGCTGTTCCTAAAGGCTTGCTGGAAAATCTTGATGAAGGCGGATTAGTACGATAAGTGGAATTGAAATTGGAAGAACTACATACCTTGATTTGGTGTTCAATCTTTTCAGCCATATGGACCATGGTTGTGAGGTCGAGATAAGGTTAAAGATCAACCCTTTGCGCAATCTCCCTGTTTAAACCATGTAAGAAACGAGCCTTGGTGGCTTCTTCGGGTTCCTGCATGTTAGACCTTTCCAACAAAATTTCTAACTCTTTATAATACTCCTCTACACTTTTGGAACCTTGACGTAAGTTTTCCAAACTCGTGAAAATAGAACTCTCATAATTGTTTGGGATAAAACGTTGTCGTATCTCAAACTTCATTTCTTCCCAAGTGGCAATTGGAGGTTGCCTTGTCTTAGTTCTATTTCGACACAAATTTGTCCACCAATTAAGTGCATAACCAGAAAACTCAATAGAAGCGTACCTCACTTTTTGTAATTCACTATAATTGGTACAAGAAAAGATTAAATCCACTTTCGTTTCCCATTCTAGATATTCCTCCGCATTAATTTTACCATAAAACGTGAGAATATTTATTTTGGTTTTGAGAAAATCGTCAACTTGCAGGAAAAGGGGGTTTTGGCGTCTTTGGTAACCACGGGGAGGGTGGTCATCAAAGTCATAATCATCATGCTCATATGGAATGTAATCATCGTTGTACCTACGTGGGACGTACCTTCTTGGTTGTGTAGGAGGAACAAACCTTCGTGCCTCGATGTGTGGCGGTCTAAGGTTGTCTTCTTCAACTTCCTCTGGTGGGTGGCACCTAGGTTATTGTAGGAGAACGGCCCTGCTTGTACCTTGGCCATCACTCGTTTTGTAGCTTCGCTCCACGTCTTCCAAGCGATGCTTAATTACCTCATTGTCATGCATGAGTTTCTTAAGCATCTCCAGCATTTTTTGTTGCATGTTGTCAACAGTTTCGGCCTCTTTTGACTTGCTAGATGCGGAGTGGGTGCTGCTATCCATGTTTTACCTAAAGTGATCAATTAAAAATGAAAAGAGAAGAAAAGAAGCAAACTAACACAAAGACAAGCAAACTTTAAGGGATTAGTAAAAAAACTACGAACACTCTGCTTTTTTTCTTCTTTCCACTCTCTTACCACTTTGCTTCTTGGATAACCTGAAGTTAAGAAGGCTCAAAGGGATCAATAAGAAAGTGTATTGCCAATGCTTCTTCAAATCACAATGTTCTCCACTTGTTTCTTCTTTTTTTTTGCGTTCAAGTTACACCAATTAGTATCAAAGTAGAATCAATTGAAATGAACACAAACTTGAACTTTCTACTAAGATTCAAAGAAAATAAGCAACCAAAATTGATGTATAAGGCTGAACCAAAGATGAACTAAGGGTTGCCGTGGACAATCTTTAGTTAATTTTGATTCTATGCACTTATTATCCACAAAATGGTTCAAGTCATGCAACAATCGAGCAACCAAGTTTGTGATTGGTTCAAGAAGATTAGGAGATGGAGAATAGTGTATAGGGAGACGGAAATGTGGGGTAAAAAGGAAATATGATATCCAAGGTTCTCAAATTGCACCCAAAAAAATTTCTACATAATGCTCAAGCGTGTTGCCCTTTTTCTTTTCTCTTGTTCTTTTGTTTTTCTTTCTTTCCTTGCTAATTCAATGTAGGCAAGGTTCAGATATCCGGTTTTTTGTTTTGTTTTTTTATTAGGGCAGAATTTGAAATCTCACGCGTTTTGCACTTAGCACTTTCGTTTTCAGACTGAATGGTGCAATGTCTTTAAATTGCTGTTTGCAACCTTGAATTGCAAGAAAATAACCTTGGAAAGTGAGGGAAATGGAGGTTGGACAGAATTGGAATTAGGGTTAGGGTTTTCAAGCTAGGATGTTTTTGAACGCTTTGGGTATTTGCTGGATTGGGGTTTAGGAGTTGATTGTTTGGTGTATATGGCTATTTGTGGTTGGTAATTGATGATTGGTGGTCAATTTGGATATTGGTTGGTTTAGGACAGAATTTGAACAAAATTCAAACTCTAGGGTTAGGGTTTATTTGAATGAATTGGGATCTTTAGATTCTGATTGTTTTTGGTAAAATTGGTTTGGGGCTTTTTGTTGGGGGTGTAAAATACGGTCGTTTGAAATCAGGTTGGTGAGTTTTGGGGTTGGGTTGGGGTGGGGCCCACACGTAAGACTACTTGACTTAAAGCATGAAATCAATCACAACGCGAATCACAAGATGCATACAATCATCACCAACTAAAAGCTTCGGTAGCAACAAGATGATTTGAAACCGAGGTAGCTTTATCGGCTGATAGTTAAAATATTTAAAAGAAGGCTGAATGTAACCTAAAATGCAACAAACCCTAATTTGTTCAAGTTTGAACGATTCAAAATCAGATTGTGATGCGAAAAGGAAATAAAGAGATGACACTTGAATGATGAAAAGCAAAATGCAGCAAAATGAAAGGACTTAAAGCAATGTTTGTCTTGGACGTTTTGTTTTTTTTTCAATGAAATACAAGACAAATGGCGTGTAGAGGGAGGTGTAGAAGAAGGACACAACTGAACTTGAAATGACTAGACTCAAACGAAAAGGAAATGATAGGTGGTGGAATAGAGTAACCTGGTCTCTGATACCAATTTGATGCGTGCAAGACGTGGGCTCCAACAATTCCACCTTCCAAACGTCCTTCACAAAGGGTTAGGCACAAGGAAGAAGACTTCCCCTTGCTTACTTAGTGAATAAAAACGTGTGGATTAAAATGAGCAAGATCAACACTTCAAGATGGTCGTTGATCAGGCAAACCAATATGGCCCTCCTGGACGGCACCTTTAAGCAATGGCAACACCTTCAAAATGCTCAACCTTGAAGGATCTTAACCTAGGTTTTAATTCAAAACCAAGAAAACAAAGTCTCACACAAAGTGAAAGAAATATCAAGAATTGTTATTCATCAAACTTGTTCTCCTAGGTGTCCCAAAAGGGTCTATTTATAGGCTGAGTTTGAGCCTTAAAATGTCTAGAACTAATTCAAAATAAGGCTAGCTAGCAATGTTTGAAAATTGAAAATTATTTGAATTCAAAGCTAAAACAAATTCTAGCTAAAATCTTGCAAGACATTATCTCCATCTATTCAGCCGTGCTTGATGTCAAAATATTGTCTTGGAGGAGCTGATTTGATAAGTAGGATGAGGCTTGAAGTTGAATTCAAGAGTTGGTTGAATTTGAATCCAAGTTGAGTTTGAATTTGAGTTCACTTTGAATTTTGGCTCTTGCTTATCCTTTCCCCTCCAGCCATGTGTGATGCTTCTTTTGACCTTGGAAATCTGATTTTGATGATGATAAAATGCTTGGAATTGAATCCAAATGATGGTTGAAGTTTGAATTCAAAATTGAGTTGAATTTGAATTCAAACTTGGATTCAATTTGAAATGGCATTTATCCTTCTTTTATCTTTCATGTTGGTGTGTGTATGGCTGGAAAATAGGCTGAGATCTTCTTGAATTTTAAGTCTCCAATTTGGTTGAAACTTAAATTCAAATTGTGGTTGAATTTAAATTCAAGTTTAACTTCAATTTGATCCTCATCTTCTCTTCCACCTTGGCCAGCCCCCTTTTGCTCCTTGGAGATGATTTTGAGTTCAATTTTGAAAAGAGGAATCCATCTTGGACATATTTGAATTTGTCTTTGTGGAGACAATCATTCTCTTCAAGACAACATTCCTTTTCATGAGCCAAATAAAGGCTAGAAAACGTTTCCAAGACTTTGTCTTCTATTCCAAATTGATTTGAACCTCAGCTATGGCAAAGAACATCACAATGACACCCCTTGAACTGTAACCATTTGTTCTTGGCTCAATTTATACCAACACCTCTTCCTCCTTGGCATTCCAACACATCTAAAACCTCATTGAGACCCTAAGATGCTGTAAACCAAAAATGAAGTAAATACTAACAAGTTCTAGGCTATGAACTTGAAAGAAAACCGTTCAGTGGTTTAAACTTCAACTAGAAAAGTTGAGAATTCCTTAAAGGAAATTTTGATTGAAATATGTTTGAATTGGGGTTGTTTGTACATTCAGCTTCCTATGCTACTTATAACAAACGAAAATTACAAGGTACAAAGTTTAAAGTACAAAGTACAAGACTAGGAATAACATGCTTGCTTTTTGAACAATTTTAGTTCCAAGAAGGCTGGTTGCTTTGCCGTGTAATCCATGCTTGTTTTCAGCCTTCTTTCTTGATCAATTTGATTGGATAATACTTGGAGCAGCTTGCTTTGAATTTGGTTTTGATTGGTTGTAAGTGTGGCTTTGAATTTTCAAAGGAATTAAGCTTAATCAGCCGATTTCTTCAAGGAGCTGATTGAATAAATCTTTGTGCAGCTTGCTTGGTTGTCTCCTTGCTTGTTTTTGATTGGTTTGAACATTTGCAAGACTTTTTCCTATTGGTTAAAGCTTTGAGCAGCTTGTCCATCCGTTTCAACGTGAAGAACAATTCTTGAATTTGACATGAGTGCTTGTCACCTCCTTGCTTGTAAGCTACTTGCTTATCACCTCCTTGCTTGAACAAAAATTCAGGTTCTAATTGCATTTTCAAGCTAAGTACGTGTACCAGAAAGACAAGGCAATAATACAACACAAACTATCCTAAAACAAGGTTAACCAACCAACAATATTAAAAAGAACAACTAAAGATATGTACATGTTTTTGATACAACTAGATCAAAGCTTGTATCATATAAACCCAATGGACATCATCTCTGCTTGGTTCATCCTCTTCATGCCTATAAAGAAATGATTCAACACAATGTAACAACTTCTTAGCCAAACTCCTTGTTATGGGACCTGTGCAGGGCAGTGAGGTGTCATCATCAGTGTTTGTATCCACAAGGTTAGGCTGTAGCTCATCATTCCCTCCCACTTAAGAAGGATTCGTCCTCGAATCTAAATCAATACTAAATGGAGAAAGGTCAGCAACATTAAAAGTTTTAGAGATAGGACCATACATTTCTTCAGGAAGATCGAGAACATAGGCATTATCACCAAGCCGTTTCAACACTTTGAACGGTCCATCGCCTCTTGGCTTCAACTTTGAGTCCCTTTCCTTAGGGAATCTTTCTTTCCTCAAGTGTAGCCAAACAAGATCACCAGGCTCAAATATAACAACTTTACTATTCCTGTTGGCTCTATTGGCATACACTTTATTCTTAGCTTCAAATTGTGACTTAACCTTTTCATGCAATTCTTTCACAAGTTTTGCTTTTCGTTCACCATCTAAACTAACACGTTCATGAACAGGTATGAGAACAAGATCAAGCGGGGACAAAGGGTTAAGCCATAAACAACTTCAAAAGGAGAATGCAATGTTCCACTATGAACAACTCTATTGTATGCAAACTCAATATAAGCTAAGAAGTCTTCCCAATTCTTTAAGTTCTTTTGAATGACAACACGTAACAGTTGAGACAAAGTTCTATTAACAACTTCAGTTTGACCATCGGGTTGTGGGTGAGCAGTTGTAGAAAATAACAATTTAGTACCAAGTCTACTCCACAAAACACGCCAAAAATCACTTAGAAACTTTGTATCTCTATCACTAACAATTGTACGTGGCATGCCATGCAATCTAACAATATCCTTAAAGAACAAATCATCAATAAGAATAGCATCATCAACTTTCTTACATGCAATGAAATGTGCCATTTTGGAAAATCTATCAACAACAACAAAGATGCTATCTTTACCAGTTTTGGATCGAGGCAATCCCAATACAAAGTCCATAGAAAGATCAGTCCAGGGTGAGCTTGGAACAGATAAGGGAGTGTACAATCCATGTGGTTGTGTTCTAGATTTTGCTTGTTTGCAAGTAATACATTGGTCACATACCTTATCAACATGTGCTTTCATATGCGGCCAGAAGAAATGCTCCTTAAGTGTTTCCAAAGTTTTTAACGAGCCAAAATGACCCATTAAACCTCCTCCATGAGCTTCTTTTATCAACAACTCTCTTAATGAACACATTGGTACACATAACTTATGTTCTTTAAACAAATAACCATCATGCAAGTAATATTTAGCAAAAGGTGAATCAATGCATGCTTGATAGATAGAACTAAAGTCATGATCAGAATGATACATCTCTTTGATAGACTCAAAACCAAACATGTTACATGAAAGAGTAGTAATCAAAGTATAGCGACGAGATAATGCATCAGCAACAACATTTTCTTTTCCTTGCTTATACTTGATCACATAAGGGAATTGTTCAATGAATTCAACCCATTTGGCATGTCTTTTGTTCAATTTTCCTTGACCTTTTAGATACTTAAGGCTTTCATGATCAGTATGAATCACAAATTTCTTAGGTTGCAGATAATGTTGCCAAGTTTGTAAAGAACGGACAAGGGCATACAATTCTTTATCATAGGTTGAATAATTTATGGAAGCTCCTTTCAATTTCTCACTAAAGTAGGCAACAGGTTTGTTACCTTGATGCAATACAGCTCCAATGCCAACTCCACTGGCATCACATTCAACTTCAAACATTTCATCAAAGTTGGGCAATCTCAGGATAGGTGCAGAAGTTAGACGTTTCTTAAGTTCCTCAAAGGCTTGTTGTTGTGATTCTCCCCATTCAAAACTTACATCTTTCTTGACTAACTCATTCAAGGGTGCAGCTATGGTAGAGAAATCCTTCACAAAACGTCTATAGAAGCTATCTAATCCATGAAAATTCCTAACATCTCTAGCAGACTTAGGGGTTGGCCACTCAGTTATGGATTTAACTTTCTCTTGGTCCATTTCAATTCCTTCAGCACCAATCACAAATCCTAAGAATGTAACCTTCTCCAGACAAAAAGAACATTTCTTGATATTAGCATACAACGTTTCTTTCTGTAGGGTGACAAAAACATCTCTAAGATGGATCAGATGTTCTCTTAAGGTTTTAGAGTAGATAAGAATGTCATCAAAGTAAACTACTATAAATTTCCCTATGAATTTCCTTAAGACCTCATTCATTAACCTCATGAAAGTACTAGGGGCGTTGTTAAACCAAAGGGCATAACTAACCATTCCTACAATCCAAATTTAGTCTTAAAGGCAGTTTACCATTCATCACCTTCCCTAATTCTCACTTGGAAATATCCTTGTTTAAGATCTACTTTGCTAAAGCATCTCGACCCATGCAACATATCCAACATGTCATCCAACCTAGGAATATGGTATCTATACTTCACAGTGATCTTATTGATGGGTCTACAATCAGTACACATTCTCCAAGTTCCATCTTTCTTAGGGACAATGATAACAGGAACAACACAATGACTCATACTCTCTTTTACTTTACCTTGGGTCAATAATTCCTCAACTTGTTTTTGGATTTCCTTAGTTTCCTCTAGATTGGCTCTATAGGCAGGTCTGTTTGGCAGAACAGCTCCTGAAATGAAATCTATTTGATGCTCAATGCCTCTTGGAGGTGGTAAACCTGGGGCATCTCCTTCAGGAAACAAGCTAGAAAATTCTTGAAGTAAAGATGCAATGTCACTTGGTAAAGTAGATGGTATTTCAGATGAAGAGAACATGGTTTCTTTGTAAAGCAAGATATAAACAGTTTTGTTTGAATTGATAGCATGGAATACCTCGCTTTGAGATGCAAAGAATGCATTTTTCTTTAGAGATGGTTCAGCAGAAACTTGGATTTCTTTCGGTTCAATTTTAAGACGAGAAGTTTTCAGTTGGTTTTCTTTGATGAAAATCCTTTCCAGTTCCTTTTCTTTTGGATCATTATGGCTTTTTAACATTCGTTGTTGATCCTCAAAGACTTTGTGCGGGGGCAAGGCATTTAATTTGAACAGTTTGTTGTTATGCCTAAAGGAATATCTATTCAGGTAACCATCATATGTAACCTTGTTGTCAAATTGCCACGGTCTACCTAATAAGATATGACTTGATTGCATAGGGGCTACATCACATAACACCTCAGCAGAATACCCACCAATTGATAAAGGAACTAGGACTTGCTTTGTTACTTTAACTTCACCACACTCATTAAGCCACGTAAGTCTATAAGGACGGGGGTGATTAATTAAAGGTAACTCAAGTTTCCTAACAAGTTCAAAACTTGCAACATTGGTACATGTACCGGAGTCAATGATCAAAGTGCAGACTTTCTTTTTAGCCATACAGTGAATGTGAAATATGTTCTCTCTTTGTATTTCAGGTTCTTCAGTTTTAATTTGGGCACTTAGAGCTCGACGGACAACTAAGAACTCTTTTGTTTCACACTCATTAATCTCTTCACTAATCTCTTCTTCTTCCTCACATGTTTGTTCAATTTCATTGTTTTCTTCACTCTCTTCCAATTCTTCTTCAGAATAATACTCATTAGACTCTTCAATAAACAAAATGCGTTTAGGGTTGGGACATTGATTAGCAAAATGACCTTTTCCTAAGCATTTAAAACATTGAATATCACGAGTCTTAAAATTAGGTGTACCTTCCACCTTGGCTTTGCCTTTATCAGTGATTGGAAGCTTTGGACGATTTTGGATGTTCTGGGTTGATTTTCCTTGGAATCCACGGCCTTGACCTTGTTGTGGACGGAAAGGCGTCCTGGGCTGTGTTCTAGGAAAACTCAAAGGATTAGTCCGAAAAGAAGGGTTAGAAGTTTTAACCTTCAACTGTCTTTCCACTTTCTCAGCAATGTGAACCATAGAAGCCAGATCAGAGTAAGGTGTAAGTTCCACCTTAAATGCAATCTCTTTGTTCAAACCAGCTAGAAATCTAGCCATTGTGGCTTCCTCAGCTTCTTCTATGTTAGCCCTAGTAAGCAGATGTTCTAATTCTTTATAAAATTCATCAACAGATCTATTACCTTGAGAAAGTTGTTGCAATTTCTGGAAAATGCTTCTTTCATAGGAAGGAGATATGAATCTCTTCCTCATCTCTTGTTTCAGCTCGGACCAAGTAACAACAGGGGGCTGTCTTGTTCTTCTCCTGGTGTTCTTCAATTGTTCCCACCATAGTAAAGCATAATCTACAAATTCAAAAGTTGCATACCGCACTTTGGCCAATTCAGAATAGTTAGTGCAAGAATACATATGATCTACTTTTGTTTCCCATTGCAGATATGTTTCAGGATCACTTTTCCCTTTGAAGGGGGGTATTGTCAGTTTAGTAGTAATGAACTCTTCTTCAAGATGTTCATCTCTATCAGGCTGACGTTCATCATACCGTTCTTCCGGATAGTGTTCTTCATTGTACTCAGGGAGATATTCAAATCTCTCCTCAAAAGATATGTTCCTACGACCACCATTACTACCTCGACCTCTACCTCTACCTCTAAGTGATGTGACTTTTCTACGTTCAACATGAGACTCATTACCATAATAGGTGCCTTCTTGAAAAGGTATACTAGGTTCCTTTTGATCTGAGGTTAGCTTTTCTACTTTGCTTATCCTTTGTTTGTTATCCTCTATGTCACTTCTCATTAAACCAAACTGATTAACAAAGAAAGTGAGTGTTTGCTGTATATTCTCTAGGGTAACAGGGACTGGGGATGGGACAGGAGTAGATGGGGACGGGGATGGTGCATTATCTTTCTGTTGTGGACCCATGATTCAGAAAACAATCTCAAAAGCCAATTAAAATATTGACAAGATGCAAATACTCTACTTTATGTCGATAATTGTTTAAAACAGCAATTTGGACTTTTTCTCCTAAGGATTCAAGAAAAATCATAGAAGTCAAATTGTTGTTCGGGCTGAATGAAATCTATGGGGTTGTTTAAGACAATCCCTCAATTTACTTTACAGCATATGCAATTATCAATTGAAGTAAAGTGAAAGTAAAAGCACACAAACAAAGTGTCAGCAAGGGTTTGCTTTAGAAACTTTCAATATCTCAAGACTACAACACTTTGGTTCTTTTGGGCACTTTCTTTCTTTTGAGCTTTGCACAGGGATTTTCCCTATTTGCAATGTTTAATTTTGGGCTTTTCCTCACTTTTCTTTCTTGTGCAATTCTCTCTTGTCTTGCCTCTTATTTGTTGACAAACATTGGCTTTTCCCTCGCGTATTTCTCAATCAAGCTTAATTTTCTTTCTTTGGAGGGGTTTGCTTGATTGTTGTGAGACTACTCCTCACGGCCTACATGAGTCATTGCTCACGGCCTTTAATTGCACAAGGTTTGTTGTATTTGGAATTTGAAAGTTTCTCGTACACAACACGGCTAAACACTATGCAGTGAGAATTCAATTCACAATTACAACAAGTTCAAATTGAATATAGTGCAAGGTAAGTTCAGAAATTGATCTAAAACAACAATTGGATAGCTCTTTAACAGTGTGGGGCTTAAACAATTCCTAACTTCAAGAATGTATCTAAGTCCAACAACTTGTTTGAAACAATTGAAATCAACAAAAAGATAAAGCTATTAGCATTCACCAAGATTTCAAATGAGCTTTAAAGAGTTGTTCTAAACACACGGTTTTGGCAAGTGTCCATTTTTTCTTTTTCTGTTTTTGATGCAAATGATCTAACTAATCTTAAGATAGCTAAATGCAACTTAGCTGTTTCTAAATGCAATTTATAAGGGCTGATTACTATAACACTAATGGAAATCAGTTTTGATGCAAACTAACTAACTTGTTTTGTTTTGTTTTTAAATTATCTATTCTACTTGCTTTTGTTTTGGTTTTCGTTTGTATGATGCAATCAGTTTCTAAGCTAGATTATACTAGATGCAAGTGTTTATGTATTCAACACAACAAACGTGTATCAACTAGAGACTAGGCAGCATACATAGCTAACTAAAACTACCCTTTTTCTTCTTAGTTTTCGGATTTGCCTGTGCTAAACTAAACAACCAACTAAACCTTTTAACTATGTTGTAAACTAGTCTAACCAAGCTAAATAAGGCAGCAACTACAACGCCTAAACAGTTTGCACACAACTACCAAAAAACAGAATTTAACAACTTGATTACAAACTAAACTATCAACTATTCTAATTTTGTGTTCAAGTTTTCTGTTTTAAGGACTTATCTAAACTACCATTTAAACTTCTAGATTAGGACCTAATGAACATTGTCTAAGCTAGATTGAACAAGAACAATCAGGTTACACACGGTTTTAACTAGACTACACAAACAGATTCTAACACACTTAAGTCTAGTCTAAGTTCTTTTTGTGATGTTTTCGGTTTTGCTACTTAAAACTAATTTACCAAACTATTGTAAACCAACTAATAAACACTTTAAAACATGAACTAACTATCTAAATAAACAGATTCTAAATGAACAACAAAACAGTCTACTACACGATTTGGGCAGCATCATTCAGATGCAAGTTTAAACAATGTAAACATGAATAGAAGACTAACCAACGCTCTGATACCAATTGATGAGCCAAATAAAGGCTAAAAAACGTTTCCAAGACTTTGTCTTCTATTCCAAATTGATTTGAACCTCAGCTATGGCAAAGAACATCACAATGACACCCCTTGAACTGTAACCGTTTGTTCTTGGCTCAATTTATACCAACACCTATTCCTCCTTTGCATTCCAACACATCTAAAACCTCATTGAGACCCTAAGATGCTGTAAACCAAAAATGAAGTAAATACTAACAAGTTCTAGGCTATGAACTTGAAAGAAAACCGTTTAGTGGTTTAAACTTCAACTAGAAAAGTTGAGAATTCCTTAAAGGAAATTTTGATTGAAATATGTTTGAATTGTGGTTGTTTGTACATTCAGCTTCTTATGCTACTTATAACAAACGAAAATTACAAGGTACAAAGTTTAAAGTACAAAGTACAAGACTAGGAATAACATGCTTGCTTTTTGAACAATTTTGGTTCAAAAAGAAAATGTTGTTGCTGATGCATTATCTCGTCGCTATAATTTGATTACTACTCTTTCATGTAACATGTTTGGTTTTGAGTCTATCAAAGAGATGTATCATTCTGATCATGACTTTAGTTCTATCTATCAAGCATGCGTTGATTCACCTTTTGCTAAATATTACTTGCATGATGGTTATTTGTTTAGAGAACATAAGTTATGTGTACCAATGTGTTCATTAAGAGAGTTGTTGATAAAAGAAGCTCATTGAGTAGGTCTAATGGGTCATTTTGGCTCGTTAAAAACTTTGGAAACACTTAAGGAGCATTTCTTCTGGCCGCATATGAAAGCACATGTTGATAAGGTATGTGATCAATGTATTACTTGCAAACAAGCAAAATCTAGAACACAACCACATGGATTGTACACTCCCTTACCTGTTCCGAGCTCACCTTGGACTGATCTTTCTATGGACTTTGTAATGGATTGCCTCGATCCAAAACTGGTAAAGATAGCATCTTTGTTGTTGTTGATAGATTTTCCAAAATGGCACATTTCATTGCATGTAAGAAAGTTGATGATGCTATTCATATTGTTGATTTGTTCTTTAAGGAGATTGTGAGATTGCATGGCATGCCACGTACAATTGTTAGTGATAGAGATACAAAGTTTCTAAGTCATTTCTGGCGTGTTTTGTGGAGTAGACTTGGTACTAAATTGTTATTTTCTACAACTGCTCACCCACAAACCGATGGTCAAACTGAAGTTGTTAATAGAACTTTGTGTCAACTGTTACGTGTTGTCATTCAAAAGAACTTAAAGAATTAGGAAGACTGCTTAGTTATATTGAGTTTGCATACAATAGAGTTGTTCATAGTGGAACATTGCATTCTCCTTTTGAAGTTGTTTATGGCTTTAACCCTTTGTCCCCGCTTGATCTTGTTCCCATACCTATTCATGAACGTGTAGTTTAGATGGTGAACGAAAAGCAAAACTTGTGAAAGAATTGCATGAAAAGGTTAAGTCACAACTTGAAGCTAAGAATAAAGTGTATGCCAATAGAGCCAACAGGAATCGTAAAGTTGTTATATTTGAGCCTAGTGATCTTGTTTGGTTACACTTGAGGAAAGAAAGATTCCCTAAGGAAAGGGACTCAAAGTTGAAGCCAAGAGGCGATGGACCGTTCAAAGTGTTGAAACGGCTTGGTGATAATGCCTATGTTCTCGATCTTCCTGAAGAAAGGTATGGTCCTATCTCTAAAACTTTTAATGTTGCTGACCTTTCTCCATTTAGTATTGGTTCAGATTCGAGGACGAATCCTTCTCAAGTGGGAGGGAATGATGAGCTACAGCCTAACCTTGTGAATACAAACACTGATGATGACACCTCACTGCCTCGCACAGGTCCCATGACAAGGAGTATGGCTAAGAAGTTGTTGCATTGTGTTGAATCATTTCTTTATAGGCATGAAGAGGATGAACCAAGCAGAGATGATGTCCATTGGGTTTATATGATACAAGCTTTGATCTAGTTGTATCAAAAACATGTTGTACATATCTTTAGTTGTTCTTTTTAATATTGTTGGTTGGTTAACCTTGTTTTAGGATAGTTTGTGTTGTATTATTACCTTGTTTTTCAGGTACACATACTTAGCTTGAAAACGCAATTAGAATCTGAATTTTTGTTCAAGCAAGGTGGTGACAAGCAAGTAGCTTACAAGCAAGGAGGTGATAAGCAAGGATGTGACAAGCACACACCAAACATGGATTGACAAGCTGCTCAAAGCATGAACCAATTGGGAGAAGTCTTGCAAATGTTCAAACCAATCAAAAACAACTTGGAAACAAGCAAGCAAGCTGCTCAAAGCATGAACCAATCAGATCCTTGAAGATTAAGGCATAATTCACGCATGGAAATTCAAAGCCAAACTTGCAACCAATCAAAGGCAATTCAAACCAAGTTGTTCAAAGTATTATCCAATCAAAATTGATCAAGAAGTGTGGCTGAGAACAAGCATGGAAGCACGGCAAAACAAACCAGCTTTCTTGGAACCAAAATTGTTCAAACAAGTTACCAAGCAAGCATGGATGGACAAGCTGCTCAAAGCTTTAACCAATTCAAAAAACATTTCAATCAAAATTTCCTTTAAGGAATTCTCAACTTTCCTAGTTGAAGTTTAAACCTCTAAACGGTTTCTTTCAATTTCATAGACTAGAATTTGATAGTCTTTACTTCATTTTTGGTTTACAACATCTTAGGGTCTCAATGAGGGTTTAGATGTGTTGGAATGCCAAAGAGGAAGAGGTGTTGGCATGAATTGAGCCAAGGACAAACGGTTACAGTTCAAGGGGTGTCATTGTGATGTTCTTTGCCATAGCCGAGGTTCAAATCAATTTGGAATATGAGACAAAGTCTTGGAAACGTTTTCTAGCCTTTATTTG
The DNA here is from genome assembly GCA_036186865.1 of Eustoma russellianum. Taxonomy (NCBI): domain Eukaryota; kingdom Viridiplantae; phylum Streptophyta; class Magnoliopsida; order Gentianales; family Gentianaceae; genus Eustoma; species Eustoma russellianum. Next base: position 16,484,375 of record AP025063.1, on the reverse strand, counting down.
GCTCATCAGTGATGCATTCTTGTTCAGACATGTGCGACAAAGAGTTTGAGTTAGAAGTTGATGCATTCTTGTTCAGACATGTGCAAGACGATCCTGTAAATAAAGAGTGTCATTGGGTTTACTTACTTGAGCCCAAGATTTGAGTTTTTATGTGTTGTAACATATATGAGTCGTTTGTATTCTTTCTTTCATTCCTTGAGTCGTTTGCTTAAAGTTTCTTGTTTGTAAAGGTTGTTCTTTCATTCTTGCATGACCAAACCTTGAGTCTTTTAGCTTGTTAGGCCTTTAGGGTTGTTTATTATATTTCTATGTTTATTAGCATTATTTAAGGACTTGTAAGGTTGTTGGACACGTTTGAAAACCAAAGGAGTTGAAGAGAAGCATGCCCATTTCAGAATGTAATTTTCTAGCAGGACAAGTTTTTGTAAAACAGCCGTATCTGTTCAATCAAAAGGGCAAATCAAGTGATTCAAGTTTCTTTGGAAAAACAAGAAAAAGATATAGCACATTCATGTTTTGCACATTTCCAAGATCTGTCGTTATAATGGCCAAAAACAGCATTGAAGTTCAAGTACTTTTTCTGCCGAATTCTGTGACACATGTTTAGTTACTTGGACTTATCTCTTCAATGGGTAGGCAAAATTCAGAGAGCTACATATGTTTATTTTCTACACTCAATGGGCTACAATTTGCTAAGAGGAGTCAAGGACTATTTCGAGCTTCAAGTGATCCAAAACAGGCCACAATTCATACAAGTTTTCAGGAGCCCATACTGAAAGCATTCAGGACACCCAAATTTTAGAGGGCCATATCTAACTCATCCCATGTCCAAATGAGGTGATTCAAAATCCCATATTCAATTTTAGATCGTGATCTACAATTCTATAGAAGGGATAAGGATAAAAATCTACTTCTAGAAGGGGTTAAACCGTTTGCCAACAGATTGCATATTTTTAGCCTTTTTGTAGCCTTTTGACTAGCCTTTTATTTAGCTTTGCAGACTAAACTGTTTTTAGTCTTCTTGGCCCTATTTAAGAGGGCATGGACGTCCATATAGAAGAAAAACAGTTGTAGAATTGATTCATAAGAATTCTTAGGCAAAATCAGCCTATTTTCTCTTCACAAACACTTGTGAGTTTTGTTTTTGATTTTTCCTAAGAAAACGTTGAGTGTTTTCTTTGTTTCTTTGAGGATCAAAGTTAGAAAAATCCAATCAAGGAGTGAGCAACCTTGTGGGGGATATCCAAAATCAAAGGTGTGGCCGTCAAGAGGGTGTAAACTTGCTTGGGAAACGGGTAACTTTTGAAAGAAGAAAGCTCAAATAAAAACCTTGGTGATCAACGGCTAGGAGGGAGTTAAACTCTTGCCTACAACCGTTAAGGATCCAAGTGTTAAGGAGACAATCCATACGAGGCGTGACAACAGCGCATCACAAGGTGATCCTCTATGACTCGAGAATAGATTAGGATAACATCAAAGTAAACCACAACAAATCGTCCTATGAAGACCCGTAAGACTTCATTCATAAACCTCATAAAGGTGCTAGAGGCGTTGGTGAGCCTAAAGGGCATCACTAACCACTCATAGAGCCCAAATTTGGTTTTGAATGCTGCCTTCCATTCATCCCCTTCTTATCCGTACCTGAAAGTACCCTTGCTTAAGGTCAATTTTGGTGAAATATCTAGATCCATGCAACATATCCAATATATCATCCAGCCTAGGTATGGGGTATATATATTTGACGGTGATTTTGTTTATGGCACGGCAGGCAGTACACATTCTCTAGGTTCATCCTTCTTGGTTACTAAAATGACAGGGACGGCTGACGGGCTTAGGCTCTCTCGGATTTGTCCACTTGCTAGGAGTTCCTTTACTTGCCTTTGAATTTCTTTGGTTTCTTCAAGGTTGTCTTGGTAGGCTGGTCTGTTGGGTTGGATGGCTCCTAGGACAAAGTCTATCTGGTGTTCTATTCCTCTTATAGGTGGTAATCCGGATGGTGGCTCGGTGGGAAATAGAACATCGTACTCCTGTATAAAGGAAGCAACAGAGGTAGGGAGGTTGGGTGGGAGTTCATCTACCGAAAGGTAACACGCCTTGGGAATGATGATGAGGATGGTTCAGTTGTTATAAAGCGCTTGTGTGACCACTCTTTTCTTTGCAAAATACCCACACTTATTTTTGGAATCATTGACACGTATGGGTACTACTTCTTTTCCCTTGCTCTCTTTTTTCTTACTTTCCCTTTTCATGCATTCCACAAATTTTCGCTCAGCTTCCTTTTCCTTAGGATCGGTCTTAGACTTAGACATGCGTTTGTGATCTTCGTGGGCCTTATAGGGTGGGAGTGCATGCAACTTGTATAGTTTACCATTCAATTGGAAAGAATAACGATTCAAATATCCATCATATGTCACATGTCTATCAAATTGTCATGGTCTACCAAGTAAGATATGACTAGCATGCATTAGTGCAACATCACATAAAACATCATCTTTGTAACTACCAATGCTAAAAGAATCAGAACTTGATTACTGACGCTAACTTCACCATAATCATTTAGCCATGCAAGTTTGTAGGGATGCGAGTGATTAGTCATAGGCAAATTCAATTTTCTTACCAATTCAATGCTAGCCAATTTTGCACAAGAACAAGAATCAATGATCATAGTGCACACTTTACCATTTATCATGCAATGGATATGGAAAATTTTTTCTCTATGTTGTTCATGATCATCTAATTTTGCATATGCATTCAAAGCTCTACGCACAACAAGGAATTCCTTAGTGTCATAATCATCTAGTGCGCCTAGATCCTTTTCAGTTTCAGTTTCATTATCATGCTCAGATTCGTTTTCATGCTCGGACTCAGTCACATATTCATTAGTTTCCTCAATTAACATGACTCTTTTAACATTAGGACACTATTTTCCTATGTGACCACGACCTTGACATTTAAAGAATTTAATGTCCCTAAACCTGTTTGAGAGTTCAGCTGAATTCCCTGTAGAGGCTTTCTGTTTGCCTGTCATCTTGTCTTTGTGTGCCTTGCACAGAGCTGTCAATCCTTTGTGACGCACTTTGGTAATGTGTTTGCCTTCTGTAGGTCGTGAGCTTCCAGTTCCTGAAGACCTGCTTTGAAACCTTGAAAAAGTTTGATTAGTACGATAAGTGGAATTGAAACTGGAGGAACTACGTACCTTTATTTGATTTTCAATCTTCTCAGCCATGTGAACCATGGTCGTTAGACCGAGATAAGGTTGAAGTTCAAACCTTTGTGCAATCTCCATGTTTAGACCATGTAAGAAATGTGCCTGGTTGCTTCTTCAGGCTCCTGCAAATTAGATCTTTCCAACAAGATTTCCAATTCTTTGTAAACTTCGTCCACACTTTTGGAACCTTTTTTTAAGTTTTGCAAACGTATAAAAATAGAACTCTCAAATTGTTTGGGATAAATTGTTGTCTCATTTCAAATTTCATTTCTTCCCAAGTGACAATTTCAGGTTGTCTTGTTTTAGTCCTATTTCTATACAAATTTGCCCACCAATTTAATGCGTAGTTGGAACACTCAATATAAGCATACCTCACCTTTTGTATCTCACTACAGTTGGTATAAGAAAAGATTAGATCAACTTTCGCTTCACACTCTAAGTATTCCTCTACGTTACTTTTACCATAAAACGCTGGAATGCTTATTTTTGTTTTAGAAAATCGTCATCATGTGGGGGAAGGGGGCTATGTCGTCTTTGGTAATCACAGGGTGGGTGGTCATCAAAGTCATACTCATCCTGTTCAAATGGATTATAATCGTCATTGTACCTTCTCGGAGCGTGTCTCTTTGGTTGCGGTGGAGGGACAAACCTTCTTGGCCCAATATGTGGTGGTCTAAGGCTTTCAACCTCAACTTCTTCTGGGGGAGGCCGTCGTGTTTGAGGCATAGGAACGACCCTGCTGGTGTCTTGCTCATCACTCGTCTTTTTGCTCCTTTCAACATCCTCCAACCTATGTTTGATTACCTCGTTATTGTGCATGAGTTTCTTTAACATTTCCAGCATTTGTTGTTGCGTGTTGTCAAAAGTCTCAGCTTCTTTTGATTTCCTAGGCGAGGAGTGAGTGCTGTTATCCATGTTTTACCTAAAGTGAACAAAATAAAACGGAATGGAAGAAAAGAGACAAACTAACACAAAAACAAGCAAAGGTTAACTGATTAGTGAGAAACAAAATATGGCACTCCTCTTTCTCTGATTTCCACTCTCTTACCACTTTGTCTCTTGTGTAACCTGAAGTTAATAAGATTCAAAGTGATCAATTAAGAAAGTATTTGTCAATGCTTCTCCAAACCATAATGATCTCCACGTCTCACCCTTTTGCTTCCAATTTGCACCCAAAAAGTATCAAAACGGAATCAGGAAAGTCGTACACAAAATTGAACTTTTAAACTAAGATTCAAAGAATATAAGCAACCAAAATTGATGTATAAGGCCGAACCAAAGTGAATAAGGGTTGTGTCGTGGGCAATCTTTAGCTAATTTTGATTCTATGCACTTGTTATCCACAAAATGGTTCAAGTCATGCAATAATCGAGCATCCAAGTGTGTGATTGGTTCAAGAGGGGTAGTATAAAGAAAATTAGTGTGGGGTACGGTTTGTGTATAGTTAAATGAAAGATGGTACTAAGGTTTCCAAATTGCACCAAACGTTTTCAAGTAGGCCCAAATGTTTCCCCGTTTTCTTTTGTTTTTCTTGATTTTCTTGTTGTTTATCGTATGAGGCAATCTTAGTTTCCGAAAATATTTTTTTGACCAGGGGTAGAATTGTAATTCCACACCTTTGTCTAAAAAATTTACTTAATTTTGGATAAATTCGTGCAATTGGATTCCAGTTGTTGTGAAGTACCTTCAATTATGGAGGTCAACCTTAGGAGAGTCTCAATTTGCAAAGATGAAGATTGAAGTTGGCAAAATTATGGTTTACGTGTTGTTTTGGGCTGGATTGGGGATTTCGGTGAATATGGGGTGTATAATCTGAATTATTGGGTTGGATGGGTTATATTTGATGAAGAGTAACAATATGTAAGGACAATTTGAATGTGGAGTGAGATTTGGACTGATTTTTGGCTAGTGTCCAAAACTAGGGTTTTTGATTTAGGGTTTGATTCGAATGCTTCGGGATCTTTGAATGCAGATGGATTTTGGTAGAATTGGTTGAGGGATTTTGTGGAAGATGTAAGATAAGGTGGATTGGAATCTGGTTGATGCGTTCAACTCGTGGGCTCCAACAATTCCACCTTCCAAACGTCCTTCACAAAGGGTTAGGCACAAGGAAGAAGACTTCCCCTTCCCTCCTTAGTGACAAAAAACGCGTGGATCAAATGAGCAAGACCAACACTTCAAGATGGTCGTTGGTCAGGCAAACCAAGATGGCCATCCTGGACGGCACCTTTTAGCAATGGCAACACCTTCAAAATGCTCAACTTTGAAGGATCTTAACTTAGGTTTTTAATGCAAAACCAAGAAAACAAAGTCTCACACAAAGTGAAGGAAATATCAAGAATTGTTATTCATCAAAGTTGTGTTTACATTCGGCCAAAGGGGTCTATTTATAGGCCTTAACCCACGTCCTACAGCCTTCAAATGACCAGAAATTATTTCAAAATAAGCTAGCTAATAATGTTTGAAACTTGAAAATTATTTGAATTCAAAAGTAAAACAAATCCTAGCTAAAATTTGAATTGCTTGCAAGATCCCATTCTCTCCATGTCCAGCCGTGTATGAGAGTCAAATTATGTCTTGGAGGAGCTGATTTGATGAGTAGGATATGCTTGGATTTGAATTCAAGAGATGGTGGACGTTTGAATTTGAATTGAGGTTGATCTTGAATTCAAACATGGATTCAATTTGAGTTGTGTTCTAGCTCTCCAATCTGGCGTGTTCCATGGATAATGAAGTGTATAAAATCTGATTTTGATGATGATATAAGATGGTTGGACTTGAATTCAAAAGATGGTTGAAGTTTGAATTCAAATTGAGTTTGAATTTGAATTCAAACTTGGATTCAATTTGAATTAGAATCTATCCTTCCTTTATCCTCCAAGATGGCGTGTTATAGGCTGGAGATATAGGCTGAAATCTTCTTGAATTTTAAGTCTCCAATTGGTTGAAACTTGAATTCAAATTATGGTTGAATTTAAATTCAAGTTTAACTTCAAATTGATCTTCATCTTCTCTTCAATTTTGGCCGGCCCCCTTGTTGATATTTGGAGATGATTTTGATTTTAATTTGACAAGAGATTCTATCTTGGACATATTTGAATTTGTCTTTGTGGAGACAAACATTCCTTTCAAGACAACATTCTTTTTGTCTCCTTCTTTTGTGACACACGCCTACTATGTTCCATTTGGGCCTTCATTTTATTTTGGATCTTCCATGTTCCTAATTTACCTACAAAGAAAACACTTAAAACAAGGATCACAATAAACAAGATAAAAATTCAAAACAAAGAACGTACACACGCATGCTTATACACGCTCAAGGTGAAGGTTCAATGAAATGAACCCAAGGAATCTTAGGTTCATCTTGTACATGCTTGTACAAGAAGGTGGCAACTTGATGACAAAGTTCTCTTGCCCTCCTTCTTGTCATAGGGCCCTTGACCTCTTGATGGGACCCTTGATCCTCATCAATCCCCCCCCTCCTCAAAAGGATTCGTCCTCGAATCAAAAAGGTCATCAGTGAAAGGGGTGAGGTCAGCAACATTAAAAGTAGGCGAAATAGAACCATACCTTTCGGAAAGATCAAGGATGTATGCATTGTCACCTATGCGTTTCGAAACTTTGAAAGGTCCATCTCCTCGAGGTAACAGTTTGCCTTTCTCTCATTGGGAAATCTTTCTTTGCGCAAATGTAACCACACTAAATCTCCAGGTTTAAACATAACTCGTTTTCGATGTTTGTTAGCTCGTCTTTCATAAGCTTTGTTTTTCTTTTCAATTTGTGTTTTAACTTGTTCATGCAGTTTCTTTATCTTTTCCGCTTTTTGTTTACCATCAAGACTTGAACGTTCATGCACGGGAATAGGGATGAAATCAAGGGGAGACAAGGGATTAAAGCCATACACGATTTCAAATGGACTATGCAAGGTACCATGATGGACACTCCTATTGTATGCAAATTTTATATATGGTAAACAATCTTCCCAATGTTTAATATATTTTTGCAAAATGGCATGCAAAAGTTGAGAAAGAGTATGATTAATGACTTTAGTTTGTCCATCAGTTTGTGGGTGTGCAGTGGTTGAAAACAACAATTATGTACCAAGTTTAGCCCACAAACACGCCAAAAATGACTCAAAAATTTCGTATGTCTATCACTTACAATTGTACGTGGCATGCCATGCAATCTCACAATTTCTTTAAAGAACAAATCAGCAACATGTGTGGCATCATCAACTTTCCTACATGCAATGAAATGTGCCATCTTTGAAAATCGATCAACTACAACATAAATGCTATCGCATCCTCCTCGAGACCTAGGAAGTCCTAAAACAAAGTCCATGGAAATGTCAATCCAAGGGGCATCAGGGACGGGTAAAGGCGTGTAAAGGCCATGTCGTTGGGACTTGGATTTGGCTTGTTTGCAAGTGATGCAACGACCACATAACCTTTCGAAATCTACGCGCATGTGGGGCCAATATAAATGTTCTTTAACAGTCTCAAGGGTTTTGAACACTCCGAAATGACCCATTAAACCTCCCCCATGGGCTTCTCTAGTCAATGCTTCTCGTAGGGATGTTTGGGGAGCACACAACTTATATTCTTTGAAAAGATATCCCTCATGTATGTAAAATTTCCCAAAGGGTGCGTCTTTACAAGCCTCAAAAATGGTGCCAAAGTCATGGTCATTTGGATACAATTCCTTAAGTGATTCGAATCCTAAAAATCGTGAGGATAATGTAGTCACTAACGTGTATCTCCTAGAGAGTGCATCAGCAACTATATTGTCCTTTCCTTGTTTGTACTTAATTACGTAAGGGAATTGTTCTATAAACTCTACCCATTTGGCATGTCTTTTGTTCAGCTTTCCCTGCCCTTTAAGATACTTAAGGCTTTCGTGGTCAGTGTGGATCACAAACTCTTTAGGTTGAAGATAGTGATGTCAAGTATGTAGGGATCTCATGAGGGCATAAAGTTCCTTATCATAGGTAGAGTAATTCAATGCAGCACCTTTCAACTCTCACTAAAGTAGGCAATGGATTTCTTACCTTGGGTCACACTGCGCCTATACCCACTCCACTTACATCACACTCGATCTCAAAGGTCTCGTCAAAATTTGGTAGCCTAAGTATGGGTGCAGTGGTCAGCTTACGTTTAAGCTCATCGAATGCCTATTGTTGTGGCTCTTCCCACCTAAAAGGCACATCTTTTTTAACAATTTCATTTAGGGGTGCAGCTATGGAAGAAAAAATCTTTGACAAAGCGTCTATAAAAACTTGCAAGTCCATGGAAACTGCGAACTTCCCCTACAGTCTTAGGTGTAGGCCACTCCACAATTGACCTAACCTTTTCCTCATCCATTTCTACTCCCTCAGCCGACATGACAAAGCCTAGGAAAACTACGTGTTCTAAACAAAAAGTACACTTCTTAAAGTTGTTGTAAAGTTGTTCTTGCTTAAGTTTGTCAAAACGGCCCTAATGTGGTGATGAGCCAAACGAAGGCTAGATAAACGTTCCAAGGACTTTGTCTCCTATTCCAAATTGATTTGAACCTCAGCTATGGCAAAGAACATCACAATGACACCCCTTGAACTGTAACTGTTTGTTCTTGGCTCAATTTATACCAATACCTCTTCCTCTTTGGTATTCCAACACATCTAAATCCTCATTGAGACCCTAAGATGCTGTAAACCAAAAATGAAGTGAATACTAACAAGTTCTAGGCTATGAACTTGGAAGAAAACCGTTAAGTGGTCTTGAACTTCAACTAGAAAGTTGAGATTTCCTTAAAGGAAGTTTTGATTGAAATGTATATATGAATTGTGGTTCTTTTTACAATCTGATTCCTATGCTATTTATACAAAACGAAAATTACAAGAGTACAAGGTTTAAAGTACAAAGTACAAGTCTAAAATAACATGCTTGCTTTTGATAACTTTGGTTCCAAGATTCTGGTTGCTTTGCCGTGTATTCCTTGCTTGATTTCAGCCATTTTGATTGGACAATACATTGAGCAGCTTGCTTTGGATTGCATTTGATTGGTTGCAAGTTTGGTGTTGAATTTTCAAAGGAATTAGCCATGAACCAGCCGAATTCTTCAAAGAATTTTGATTGGATCAAACTTTGTGCAGCTTGCTTGCTTGTTTCTTGCTTGACTTGGATTGGTTTGAAGATTTGCAAGACTTCTTCCTATTGGTTAAAGATTTGAGCAGCTTGTTTCAACCTTGTTTGTGTGGAGAACAAATCTGATTTTGACATGGTTGCTTGTCACCTCTTTGCTTGAACAAAAATTCAGGTTTTAATTGCATCTTCAAGCTAAAAACATGTACCTGAAAGACAAGGCAATAATACAGCACAAACTATCCTAAAACAAGGTTAACCAACCAACAATATTAAAAAGAACAACTAAAGATATGTACAACATGTTTTTGATACAACTAGATCATAGCTTGTATCATATAAACCCAATGGACATCATCTTTGCTTGGTTCATCCTCTTCATGCCTATAAAGAAACGATTCAACACAATGTAACAACTTCTTAGCCATACTCCTTGTTATGGGAACCTGTGTGGGGCATTGAGGTGTCATCGTCAGTGTTTGTATCCACAAGGTTAGGCTGTAGCTCATCATTCCCTCCCACTTGAGAAGGATTCGTCCTCGAATCTGAATTAATACTAAATGGAGAAAGGTCAGCAACATTAAAAGTTTTAGAGATAAGACCATACCTTTCTTCAGGAAGATCGAGAACATAGGCATTATCACCAAGCCGTTTCAACACTTTGAACGGTCCATCGCCTCTTGGCTTCAACTTTGAGTCCCTTTCCTTAGGGAATCTTTCTTTGCTCAAGTGTAACCAAACAAGATCACCAGGCTCAAATATAGCAACTTTACGATTCCTGTTGACTCTATTGGCATACACTTTATTCTTAGCTTCAAGTTGTGACTCAACCTTTTTATGCAATTCTTTCACAAGTTTTGCTTTTCGTTCACCATCTAAACTAACACGTTCATGAACAAGTATGGGAACAAGATCAAGCGGGGACAAAGGGTTAAAGCCATAAACAACTTCAAAAGGAGAATGCAATGTTCCACTATGAACAACTCTATTGTATGCAAACTCAATATAAGCTAAGCAGTCTTCCCAATTCTTTAAGTTCTTTTGAATGACAACACGTAACAATTGACACAAAGTTCTATTAACAACTTCAGTTTGACCATTGTTTTGTGGGTGAGCAGTTGCAGAAAATAACAATTTAGTACCAAGTCTACTCCACAAAACACGCCAGAAATGACTTAGAAACTTTGTATCTCTATCACTAACAATTGTACGTGGCATGCCATGCAATCTAACAATCTCCTTAAAGAACAAATCAGCAATATGAATAGCATCATCAACTTTCTTACATGCAATGAAATGTGCCATTTTGGAAAATCTATCAACAACAACAAAGATGCTATCTTTACCAGTTTTGGATCGAGGCAATCCCAATACAAAGTCCATAGAAATATCATGTAGAGAAAAAGGGGTTTGAGTGATTTTCAAATGCATGATTTAAATGTGCACAAAAACGATCATAAGATATAAACGTGCATAAGTGTACATGTGTGCATGATAACTTGCCATTACTTGCCTTATTTAGCTTATATATTATGTTGCCGTACTAACGAGCCATGAAGCATTAAAGCTTACATCATATGGCGAACATTTGTTGAGTTTATACTATTTTCAGGTGCCACCATTAATGAACTAAAGTAGTTCATTAAGTGAAGTACTTAGTTTAATAAACTAAGTAGTTCATTAAAGGAAGATTCATTTGGAAAAGGCACAAAGGCAACAAGGCCAAGGAAGGAAAGTTCTCTCCTCCTCCCCATCTTATTAAACACGTCACATATACATAATATATATATATATATATTCAGATTTTTTGAAAAAGACACGTACACATGTATTCCAACGTACTACCGACACGTTATATATCTTACGTACGTACGTTAACGTCACACCACTATACTTAACTCATATTTATGAGTATATTCAGGTCTTATATCATATGATATAAGATATGGTGATGACAAATTAAATACGACACGATAAAAGGTTCTCAACCGAAATTTGTCGTATCGGGCGAATACCGAAACTTCGCCAACGTGTCACGTACTTGCCATAAATAAATGGCCAGCCCATATACATCAAAAATTGATGATAATTTCGTGATATAGATGATATATTCAGCCAAAAAAACTTTCCATGTTGGCACACACAAATTACTCCACATTTAGGCCAAAATGTGAAGATTCAAATTTTAATTTTGTCACATGTTTATGGTACCACTTTAAATCAGCCAAGTGCTGAAATTTAAAGTATATATTATATATATTATGTATAACATAATATATATAACATGTGCAAAAGTTGGAATTTAAATTAAAAAAAATCGGGTAATCGATAAATATCGAAAATTCGGTTTTCTACGCACATAACATGGAACGTTTTTCTTGTACATCATGTGACACGTATCTAGACACTTTTTACATATGATATACATCTTAAAGTGTTCTAGAAAATTAAATTAAGGGCTGATTGGAATATTACATGTGTGTATTATTAAATGTGCACTATTTTACAAAGTTAGCAAAAATAAAATTCAGCACATGCCAAACACATTACCAACGCCCCTACAGCTGAGATGGAGCTTATTTGGAGCCTTTTTGGCATATTGATTGGTCAAGGATCAATCATACAATGTTGGTGACTTAAAGAAAGAAGTTACAAATGGAAATATTTCAAAATCTTGTCACAATTGTGACACATGCTGAAAATTCAGCATGTGTGCTAATGGGTGGCGTTTTTAATGTCATTATGAGACATATTTTACTTCTTGATTAAGGTGGATTGATTGGAAGATGATTTGGAAGTATTTTTAAGTTATGGAATTAAAATTATGATATTTTAAATATCACACATGCTGAAAATTTCAGCATGTGTAGGAGTGTGCATGGCCGAAATTTAGGTCATATTATTGTCTAAAAGATGAGAATATTGCATACTAAATGATGATTGAATTGTTGGATTAAATAAATGCAAAATAGGCAATATTTTGAATAAGTGGTGGATGTTACACATGCTGAAATTTCAGCATGTGCAAGACATGGTGTGGCCGAATGTTAACCTCTTTTGTGTCCAAGTTCACTTCTCAATTGATAGCAAGACTTACCATGTATTATTGATTCATTTTTATGGTGAAAAATCAAAGAATAATGGGTATTATTTTGAAGGAAATGGAAGGCTGCACATGCTGAAAAATTCAGCATGGCAAGAACATCATGGCCGATTTTCTTGGGTAGAAAAGGAGGGATTTTATTGTCTTGCAATTTATGATGAAATTTGTGACTTATGGTATGATTTTATGATTGATATTGGCACATGTTTAAAGTGTTAATCTCAGATTTTTTCCATGTCATCTTGATGACAACATTGAGCCAATAAGGAGGTGCCAAGTAAGCGAAGACTAAATGATGATCCAATAGGAAGATGCCAAGTAAGCAAGGCATTGTCACAATGATGTCTTACACTCTCTCAAGGACTTAAAAGACAATTTTCAAGAGGGGATAAACCCTAGGGGGGACGGCTGCACATTAAAATGGAGAGAAGAAGAGCAAAACAAGAACAAGAACAAGAGTTGCAAAATCAAAGATCAAAAGTGTTATAGCCTTCTTCTCCTACATCTTCCTTCTTTCTCTTTTCTTGTAAAAAGCCTATTGTTCTTTATATCTTTCAATCTTGAATAGGCTTCATATAAACCACCATTCACTCATCTTTGTAAAAGATTGATCAAGGTGTGATCAATCTTCATTCTAGCAAGGTGGTGGTGTTCGTGCTAATTGTACTAGCAATACAAGGTTTGTAAAGGGTTGGAGTTAAGGTGTAACTCTATCAACCCTGCGGTAAGGTGTACTGCGTGTGTGTGATTAGTGTGAACCAAGGAAGGTGTTCCTTGAAGACTGGAGTAGGTTGTTTATAACCGAACCAGTATAAAATTCTTGGTGCAATTTACTTTCAGCATTTACTTTTCAGTTTGTGCACTTTTTATCCGTTTTGTTCACGATCGTAAAAATAGTAAACGATTTCCAAAAATTATAAAAATTTCCATAAACATACTTGTATGTTCTAGGGTTAATTTGGCATAAGTTTCAACCCTTTTGGACAAGTATAAGTCAATCAAACATCAAAAGTTCTGAGACTAGTGCAGTCTGATTCTCAGACTTGCAAAGGTTGAGACTTTGGTTGTATTTGACCTACTTCCCAAAAGCATTTTCCAAAACTGTTTCAACCCATTTAAATATAGTGTGTGAGGAGTTATTGGTCAAATTTTCAGATCATTTGGACGTACACACAAATAGGAATTAATTTTTCAAAACCATCTACCGTTTCTGGCAGATTTGCACAATCTGAGTGCCAACGGTGTTTGAAGGGGTTAAAGGTTGAATTTTGATTTGAAATTTTTAGGGGCCCTCATAACATCTGAGGCTAAGTTCTCTCAAAATTTCATAATTTTTGGAGACCTCTAACCTAGTTTTAAAAACGTTTTAAAACTGGTCCTGAAAGCAGAATCTGTTTTCAGAACTTGAATTGGTTAGGTTTAAAGAAATTTTAAAAACCATATTTTCCGCACCATCTATTCAACCCCCCCCTTCTAGTGGTGCCTTGCAGATCCTACAATTGGTATCAGAGACAGGTTCACTCACTACAAAGGATCCAACGATTCAGTGAGATGGCATCCACTAGTCATAGCACCGTGCAAGAAGGAATGTCAACCATAAGGCCTCCTCTGTTTGACGGTGAGTCTTTCGTTCAATGGAAGGTAAGAATGAAACTTTTCTTTATGGCAATAGATATTGATCTTTGGTCGATTATAGAAGATGGTCCTTTTGTTCCATCTAAGTCATCCACCGTAGACGGAGTCACATTAGAAGTCGTTAAAACTAGACAAGAATATACAAGTGATGATAAAAAGAAACTTAGCATGAATGCTAAAGCCATGAAACTATTATTAAATGGCCTGAGTAAAAGTGAGGCTAGTTACGTGTCAAATTGTTCTAGTGTTCAAGAGATGTGGCATATTCTTGAAATGAAACATGAAGGGACTAGCCAAGTAAAGGAGTCCAAAATTAACATGCTCATGTCCACACTTGAGTCTTTTAAATTATTGCCCAATGAGTCTATTGTAGATATGGATCTTCGTTTGACTAACATCTACAACTCTCTTGAGTCTCTTGGTAAGGCTTTTACTACGCAGGAAAAGGTGCAGAAAGTTCTACGAAGCCTTCCTTCTGAATGGGACCCTAAAGTAACGGCCATAGAAGAAAGCAAAGAGACCAAATCAATTAAAATGGAAGAACTAATCGGATCACTTAAGGTATATGAAAACAAACTCTCTTTAAGACATTCTGAGTCCATTTCTAATAATGATAGGGCTATAGCATTTAAATCAAATGAATACGTCGTAGATGATAGTGACACAGATTCCGATGATGAGAACTTAATCACAATGGCTAAAAGATTAAGAAAAATATTGAGAAAATCGATTAAACATAAGTCTACCTCATCTAAGGATCATAAAAATCAAAATAAGGAAATAAAGTGCTATGAATGCGGCAAACTTGGACATCTATCATATGACTGCCCTAATAAAGAGAAACAAACAAACAAATACCCTGACAAGGATCGGAACAAGAATAGACTCGTCTCAGAACCTAAGCAAAGGAGAAGAGCATTCAAAGCCTCCACTTGGAGTAACACATCCGACTCTGAGACTGATGATACGGAAGAACACAAGGCACAAGTATGCTTTACATCTAAAGCATCAAATGAGGTATCTTCTGACTCTGATTCCGATTCTGATTGTTCATATGATGATTTATTTAGTCAATATTTAGAATTGCATAAATTTTCAAAGACTCTTGCAAAAGAAAAGAAACGATTAATTGAAGACAAGAAATTGTTAGAATCTTCTAACGAAAATCTTGTCGCTCAATTAAACGATTCTAAAGAAGAGTCATCATGCATCATCAATGCATTAAAATCTGAAATTTCATCATTGACATCCGAGAACGTTGAATTGAAATCCGAGATTTCAAAATTAAAATCAAGGAATGCCGATGTAGAGAAAAAGGTGAAACAGTTTGATACAGGATCCAACATGCTGCATCGCATTATATCATCACAAAAGCATGACAGTGATAAAACGGGGTTGGGATACGTTGATACTAATGAAGTATCAACCAAACCAACAAAGTTTGTTATGTCTAAGAAAATAGACACCCCAAAGCCTCAAGTGGCGTCTAAGATGACGCGAAAATTGCATATTCCCTCATCACGCCCCACTTCTTCATCATATCATGCGAAATACAATGTTGTACCATATAGATATGAAAAGAAAAGAGTGATGCATACATGGCATTCAATCCATCCAAGCACTACGCATACAAACACAAGGACATATCCAAAATGTCCTACATATAATGCGTATAAAGGAGTTCTTGGCCAAAGGCCAGATACAGTCGCACCAAAATTTTATTATGTTGCGTTCTCATCACCTTTCTCACCTTTTGGAAGACCTAGAAAGGTCACCCAAATTTGGGTACCAAAAGGGACATTTTCGAAGGGTTGAATAAATAACCCTTAAGAACGCACGTAATATGAAATGCATAATTTTTTTTCAGGCATCTTTTGATTTACTTTTCAAAATAAAGGGGGAGAAAAAGCATGATTTAAGGGGGAGAGAGAAAGACTAATTGCATAAATTAAGGGGGAGAGAGAAAGACTTTTATGCATAATTGAAGGGGAGCGATAGGATTTAAATCATGTGCATAAGTTATTTTGAAAATCATCAAAAGGGGGAGATTGTAGAGAAAAAAGGGTTTGAGTGATTTTCAAATGCATGATTTAAATGTGCACAAAAACGAGCATAAGATATAAACGTGCATAAGTGTACATGTGTGCATGATAACTTGCCATTACTTGCCTTATTTAGCTTATATATTATGTTGCCGTACTAACGAGTCATGAAGCATTAAAGCTTACATCATATGGCAAATATTTGTTGAGTTTATACTATTTTCAGGTGCCACCATTAATGAACTAAAGTAGTTCATTAAGTGAAGTACTTAGTTTAATAAACTAAGTAGTTCATTAAAGGAAGATTCATTTGGAAAAGGCACAAAGGCAACAAGGCCAAGGAAGGAAAGTTCTCTCCTCCTCCCCATCTTATTAAACACGCCACATATACATAATATATATATATATATATTCAGATTTTTTGAAAAAGACACGTACACATGTATTCCAACGTACTACCGACACGTTATATATCTTACGTACGTACGTTAACGTCACACCACTATACTTAACTCATATTTATGAGTATATTCAGGTCTTATATCATATGATATAAGATATGGTGATGACAAATTAAATACGACACGATAAAAGGTTCTAAACCGAAATTTGTCGTATCGGGCGAATACCGAAACTTCGCCAACGTGTCACGTACTTGCCATAAATAAATGACCAGCCCATATACATCAAAAATTGATGATAATTTCGTGATATACATGATATATTCAGCCAAAAATACTTTCCATGTTGGCACACACAAATTACTCCACATTTAGGCCAAAATGTGAAGATTCAAATTTTAATTTTGTCACATGTTTATGGTACCACTTTAAATCAGCCAAGTGCTAAAATTTAAAGTATATATTATATATATTATGTATAACATAATATATATAACATGTGCAAAAGTTGGAATTTAAATTAAAAAAAATCGGGTAATCGATAAATATCGAAAATTCGGTTTTCTACGCACATAACATGGAACGTTTTTCTTGTACATCATGTGACACATATCTAGACACTTTTTACATATGATATACATCTTAAAGTGTTCTAGAAAATTAAATTAAGGGCTGATTGGAATATTACATGTGTGTATTATTAAATGTGTACTATTTTACAAAGTTAGCAAAAATAAAATTCAGCACATGCCAAACACATTACCAACGCCCCTACAGCTGAGATGGAGCTTATTTGGAGCCTTGTTGGCATATTGATTGGTCAAGGATCAATCATACAATGTTGGTGACTTAAAGAAAGAAGTTACAAAAGGAAATATTTCAAAATCTTGTCACAATTGTGACACATGCTGAAAATTCAGCATGTGTGCTAATGGGTGGCGTTTTTAATGTCATTATGAGACATATTTTACTTCTTGATTAAGGTGGATTGATTGGAAGATGATTTGGAAGTATTTTTAAGTTATGGAATTAAAATTATGATATTTTAAATATCACACATGCTGAAAATTTCAGCATGTGTAGGAGTGTGCATGGCCGAAATTTAGGTCATATTATTGTCTAAAAGATGAGAATATTGCATACTAAATGATGATTGAATTGTTGGATTAAATCAATGCAAAATAGGCAATATTTTGAATAAGTGGTGGATGTTACACATGCTGAAATTTCAGCATGTGCAAGACATGGTGTGGCCGAATGTTAACCTCTTTTGTGTCCAAGTTCACTTCTCAATTGATAGCAAGACTTACCATGTATTATTGATTCATTTTTATGGTGAAAAATCAAAGAATAATGGGTATTATTTTGAAGGAAATGGAAGGTTGCACATGCTGAAAAATTCAGCATGGCAAGAACATCATGGCCGATTTTCTTGGGTAGAAAAGGAGGGATTTTATTGTCTTGCAATTTATGATGAAATTTGTGACTTATGGTATGATTTTATGATTGATATTGGCACATGTTTAAAGTGTTAATCTCAGATTTTTTCCATGTCATCTTGATGACAACATTGAGCCAATAAGGAGGTGCCAAGTAAGCGAAGACTAAATGATGATCCAATAGGAAGATGCCAAGTAAGCAAGGCATTGTCACAATGATGTCTTACACTCTCTCAAGGACTTAAAAGACAATTTTCAAGAGGGGAGAAACCCTAGGGGGGACGGCTGCACATTAAAATGGAGAGAAGAAGAGCAAAACAAGAACAAGAACAAGAGTTGCAAAATCAAAGATCAAAAGTGTTCTAGCCTTCTTCTCCTACATCTTCCTTCTTTCTCTTTTCTTGTAAAAAGCCTATTGTTCTTTATATCTTTCAATCTTGAATAGGCTTCATATAAACCACCATTCACTCATCTTTGTAAAAGATTGATCAAGGTGTGATCAATCTTCATTCTAGCAAGGTGGTGGTGTTCGTGCTAATTGTACTAGCAATACAAGGTTTGTAAAGGGTTGGAGTTAAGGTGTAACTCTATCAACCCTGCGGTAAGGTGTACTGCGTGTGTGTGATTAGTGTGAACCAAGGAAGGTGTTCCTTGAAGACTGGAGTAGGTTGTTTATAACCGAACCAGTATAAAATTCTTGGTGCAATTTACTTTCAGCATTTACTTTTCAGTTTGTGCACTGTTTATCCATTTTGTTCACGATCGTAAAAATAGTAAAGGATTTCCAAAAATTATAAAAATTTCCAGAAACATACTTGTATGTTCTAGGGTTAATTTGGCATAAGTTTCAACCCTTTTGGACAAGTATAAGGCAATCAAATATCAAAAGTTCTGAGACTAGTGCAGTCTGATTCTCAGACTTGCAAAGGTTGAGACTTTGGTTGTATTTGACCTACTTCCCAAACGAATTTTCCAAAACTGTTTCAACCCATTTAAATATAGTGTGTGAGGAGTTATTGATCAAATTTTCAGATCATTTGGACGTACACACAAATAGGAATTAATTTTTCAAAACCATCTACCGTTTCTGGCAGATTTTCACAATCTGAGTGCCAACGGTGTTTGAAGGGGTTAAAGGTTGAATTTGGATTTGAAATTTTTAGGGGACCCTCATAACATCTGAGGCTAAGTTCTCTCAAAATTTCATAATTTTTGGAGACCTCTAACCTAGTTTTAAAAACGTTTTAAAACTGGTCCTGAAAACAGAATCTGTTTTCAGAACTTGAATTGGTTAGGTTTAAAGAAATTTTAAAAACCATATTTTCCGCACCATCTATTCAACCCCCCCCCCCTTCTAGTGGTGCCTTGCAGATCCTACATATCAGTCCAAGGTGAGCTTGGAACAGATAAGGGAGTGTACAATCCATGTGGTTGTGTTCTAGATTTTGCTTGTTTGCAAGTAATACATTGGTCACATACCTTATCAACATGTGCTTTCATATGCGGCCAGAAGAAATGCTCCTTAAGTGTTTCCAAAGTTTTTAACGAGCCAAAATGACCCATTAGACCTCCTCCATGAGCTTCTTTTACCAACAACTCTCTTAATGAACACATTGGTACACATAACTTATGTTCTTTAAACAAATAACCATCATGAAAGTAATATTTAGCAAAAGGTGAATCAATGCATGCTTGATAGATAGAACTAAAGTCATGATCAGAATGATACGTCTCTTTGATAGACTCAAAACCAAACATGTTACATGAAAGAGTAGTAATCAAAGTATAGCGACGAGATAATGCGTCAGCAACAACATTTTCTTTTCCTTGCTTATACTTGATCACATAAGGGAATTGTTCAATGAATTCAACCCATTTGGCATGTCTTTTGTTCAATTTTCCTTGACCTTTTAGATACTTAAGGCTTTCATGATCAGTATAAATCACAAATTCCTTAGGTTGCAGATAATGTTGCCAAGTTTGTAAAGAACGGACAAGGGCATACAATTCTTTGTCATAGGTTGAATAATTTATGGAAGCTCCTTTCAATTTCTCACTAAAGTAGGCAAAAAGTTTGTTACCTTGATGCAATACAGCTCCAATGCCAACTCCACTGGCATCACATTCAACTTCAAACATTTCGTCAAAGTTGGGCAATCTCAGGATAGGTGCAGAAGTTAGACGTTTCTTAAGTTCCTCAAAGGCTTGTTGTTGTGATTCTCCCCATTCAAATCTTACATCTTTCTTGACTAACTCATTCAAGGGTGCAGCTATGGTAGAGAAATCCTTCACAAAACGTTTATAGAAGCTAGCTAATCTATGAAAACTCCTAATATCCCCAGCAGACTTAGGGGTTGGCCACTCAGTTATGGATTTAACTTTCTCTTGGTCAATTTCAATTCCTTCAGCACTAATCACAAATCCTAAGAATGTAACATTCTCTAGACAGAAAGAACACTTCTTGAAATTTGCATACAACTCTTCTTTCTGTAGGGTGACAAAAACAGCTCGAAGATGGATCGATGTTCACTTAGGGTTTTGGAGTAGATAAGAATGTCATCAAAGTAGACTACTACAAATTTCCCTATGAATTTCCTTAAGACCTCATTCATTAACCTCATGAAAGTACTAGGGGCGTTGGTTTAGCCAAAGGGCATAACTAACCATTCGTACATTCCAAACTTAGTCTTAAAGGCAGTTTTCCATTCATCACCTTCCCTAATTCTCACTTGGAAATATCCTTGTTTAAGATCTACTTTGCTAAAGCATCTAGATCCATGCAACATATCCAACATGTCATCCAACCTAGGAATAGGGTATCTATACTTCACAGTGATCTTATTGATGGCTCTACAACCAGTACACATTCTCCAAGTTCCATCTTTCTTAGGGACAATGATAACAGGAACAGCACAAGGACTCATACTCTCTTTTACTTTACCTTGGGTCAATAATTCCTCAACTTGTTTTTGGATTTCCTTAGTTTCCTCTGGATTGGCTCTATAGGCAGGTCTGTTTGGCAGAACAGCTCCTGGAACGAAATCTATTTGATGCTCAATGCCTCTTAGAGGTGGTAAACCTGGGGGATCTCCTTCAAGAAACAAGCTAGAAAATTCTTGAAGTAAAGATGCAACTTCACTTGGTAAAGTAGATGGTATTTCAGATGAAGAGAACAGAGTTTCTTTGTAAAGCAAGATATAAACAGTTTTGTTTGAATTGATAGCATGGAATACCTCGCTTTGAGATGCAAAGAATGCGCTTTTCTTTAGAGATGGTTCGGCAGAAACTTTGATTTCTTTCGGTTCAATTTTAAGGTGTGAACTTTTCAGTTGGTTTTCCTTGATGAAAATCCTTTCCAATTCCTTTTCTTTTGGATCATTATGGCTTTTTAACATTCGTTGTTGATCCTCAAAGACTTTGTGCGGGGGCAAGGCATTTAATTTGAACAGCTTGTTGTTATGCCTAAAGGAATATCTATTTAGGTAACCATCATAAATAACCTTGTTGTCAAATTGCCACGGTCTACCTAATAAGATATGACTTGATTGCATAGGGGCTACATCACATAACACCTCAGCAAAATACCCACCAATTGATAAAGAAACTAGGACTTGCTTTGTTACTTTAACTTCACCACACTCATTAAGCCACGTAAGTCTATAATGATGGGGGTGATTAATTAAAGGTAACTCAAGATTCCTAACAAGTTCAAAACTTGCCACATTGTTACATGAACCGGAGTCAATGATTAAAGTGCAGACTTTATTTTTAACCATACAATGAATGTGGAATATGTTCTCTCTTTGTATGTCAGGTTCTTTAGTTTTAATTTGGGCACTTAGAGCTCGACGGACAACTAAGAACTCTTTTGTTTCATACTCATTAGTCTCTTCACTAATCTCTTCTTCTTCCTCACATGTTTGTTCATTGTCATTGTTTTCCTCACTCTCTTCCAATTCTTCCTCAGAATAATACTCATTAGACTCTTCAATAAACATGATGCGTTTAGGGTTGGGACATTGATTAGCAAAATGACCTTTTCCTAAGCATTTAAAACATTGAATATCACGAGTCTTAACATTAGGCGTACCTTCCACCTTGGTTATGCCTTTATCAGTGATTGGAAACTTTAGATGATTTTGGATGTTCTGGGTTGATTTCCCTTGGAATCCACGGCCTTGACCTTGTTGTGGACGGAAAGGCATCCTGGCTGTGTTCTAGGAAAACTCAAAGGATTAGTCCGAAAAGAAGGGTTAGAAGTCTTTACCTTCAATTGTCTTTCCACTTTCTCAGCAATGTGAACCATAGAAGCCAGATCAGAGTAAGGTGTAAGTTCCACCTTGAATGCAATCTCTTTGTTCAAGCCAGCTAGAAATCTAGCCATTGTGGCCTCCTCAGCTTCTTCTATGTTAGCCCTGGTAAGCAGATGTTCTAATTCTTTATAAAATTCATCAACAGATCTATTACCTTGAGAAAGTTGTTGCAATTTCTGGAAAATGCTTCTTTCATAGGAAGGAGATATGAATCTCTTCCTCATCTCTTGTTTCAGCTCGGACCAAGTAACAACAGGGGGCTGTCTTGTTCTTCTCCTAGTGTTCTTCAGTTGTTCCCACCAGAGTAAAGCATAATCTACAAATTCAAAAGTTGCATACCCTACTTTGGCCAATTCAGAATAGTTAGTGCAAGAATACATATGTTCTACTTTTGTTTCCCATTGCAGATACGTTTCAGGATCACTTTTCCCTTGGAAGGAGGGTATTGTCAGTTTAGTAGTAATGAACTCTTCTTCAAGATGTTCATCTCTATCAGGTTGACGTTCATCATACCGTTCTTCCGGATAGTGTTCTTCATTGTACTCAGGAAGATATTCAAATCTTTCCTCAAAAGAAATGTTCCTACGACCACCATTACTACCTCGACCTTTACCTCTACCTCTAAGTGATGTGACTTTTCTATGTTCAACATGAGACTCATTACCATAAGAGGTGCCTTCTTGAAAAGGTATACTAGGTTCCTTTTGATCTGAGGTTGGCTTTTCTACTTTGCTTATCCTCTGTTTGTTATCCTCTATGTCACTTCTCATTAAACCAAACTGATTAACATGGAAAGTGAGTGTTTGCTGTATATTCTCTAGTGTAACAGGGACTGGGGATGGGACAGGAGTAGATGGGGACGGGGATGGTGCATTATCTTTCTGTTGGGGACCCATGATTCAAAAGACAATCTCAAAAACCAATTTAAAATATTGACAAGATGCAAATACTCTACTTTATGTTGACAATTGTTCAAAACAGCAATTTGGACTATTTCTCCTAAAGATTCAAGAAAATCACAGAAGTCAAATTGTTGTTCGGGCTGAATGAAATCTACGGGGTTGTTTAAGACAATCCCTCAATTACTTTACAGCATATGCAATTATCAATTGAAGTAAAGTGAAAGTAAAAGCACACAAACAAAGTGTCAGCAAGGGTTTGCTTTAGAAACTTTCAATATTTTAAAACTACAACACTTTGGGGTTTGGTTTTGGGCACTTTCTTTCTTTTGAGCTTTGCACGGGAATTTTCCTTTTATGCAATTTTATTTTTGGGCTTTTCCTCACTTGGTTTTCTTGTGCAATTCTCTCTTGTCTTGCCTCTTCCTTGTTGACAAATATTGGCTTTTCTCTCGCGTATTTCTCAATCAAGCTTAATTTTCTTTCTTTGGAGGGGTTTGCTTGATTGTTGTGAGACTACTTCTCACGGCCTACATGAGACATTGCTCACGGCCTTTAATTGCACAAGGTTTGTTGTATTTGGAATTTGAAAGTTCCCTCGTACACAACACGGCTAAACATTATGTAGTGAGAGTTCAATTCACAATTACAACAAGTTCAAATTGAATATAGTTCAAGGTAAGTTCAGAAATTGATCTAAAACAACAATTAGATAGCTCTTTAACAGTATGGGGCTTAAACAATTCCTAGCTTTCAGAATGTATCTAAGTCCAACAAGTTGTTTGAAACAATTGAAATCAACAAAAAGATATAGCTATTAGCATTCACCAAGATTTCAAATGAGCTTTAAAGAGTGGTTTAAATCACACGGTTTTGGGCACTTGTTTTTCTGTTTTTGATGCAATTGATCTAACTATTCTTAAGATAGCTAAATGCAACTTAGTTGTATCTAAATGCAATTATAAGGGCTGATTACTCTAACAACTAATGGAAATCAGTTTTGATGCAAACTAGCTAACTTGTTCTGTTTTGTTTTTAGGTGATCTATCCTACTTTGTTTTGGTTTTTGTTTGTATGATGCAATCAGTTTCTAAACTAGGTGTTACTAGATGCAAGTCTTTATATTCTACTTATCAAACGTGTAACACTAGAAACTAGGCAGCACACTTAGTTAACTAAAACTACTTGTTTTGTTTTGTAGTTTTCGGTTTTCTTGCTTTAAACTAGACAACCAACTAAACCTTTAAAACTATGTTGTACACTAGTCTAACTAAGATAAATAAGGCAGCACTAAAAACGTCTAAAAACAGTTTGCCACTACTTCTAAAAACAGAATTTAACAACTTGATTCCAACTAACTATCAACTAATCTATTTTTGGGTTAAAAGTTTTCTGTTTTAAGGACTCAACTAAACTACCATTTAAACTTCTAGATTAGGACCTAATGAACATTATCTAAGCTAGATTGAACAAGAACAATCAGATTACACGCGGTTTTTAATCAAAACTACACAAAGGGATTCTAAAACACTTAAGTCTAGTCTAAGTTCTTTTTGTGGTGTTTCGGTTTTTGCTACTAAAAACTAAGTTACCAAACTATTGTAAACTATCTAATAAACACTTCAAAACATAAACTAACTACCTAAACAAACAGAATCTAATTGAACAACCAAACAGTTTACTAAACGGTTTTGGGCAGCATCATGCATATGCTAGTTTAAACAATGTAAACATGAATAGAAGACTAACCAAAGCTCTGATACCAATTGATGAGCCAAACGAAGGCTAGATAAACGTTCCAAGGACTTTGTCTCCTATTCCAAATTGATTTGAACCTCAGCTATGGCAAAGAACATCACAATGACACCCCTTCAACTGTAACCGTTTGTTCTTGGCTCAATTTATACCAACATCTCTTCCTCTTTGGTATTCCAACACATCTAAATCCTCATTGAGACCCTAAGATGCTATAAACCAAAAATGAAGTGAATACTAACAAGTTCTAGGCTATGAACTTGGAAGAAAACCGTTAAGTGGTCTTGAACTTCAACTAGAAAGTTGAGATTTCCTTAAAGGAAGTTTTGATTGAAATGTATATATGAATCGTGGTTCTTTTTACAATCTGATTCCTATGCTATTTATACAAAAAGAAAATTACAAGAGTACAAGGTTTAAAGTACAAAGTACAAGTCTAAAATAACATGCTTGCTTTTGATAACTTTGGTTCCAAGATTCTGGTTGCTTTGCCGTGTATTCCTTGCTTGATTTCAGCCATTTTGATTGGACAATACATTGAGCAGCTTGCTTTGGATTGCATTTGATTGGTTGCAAGTTTGGTGTTGAATTTTCAAAGGAATTAGCCATGAACCAGCCGAATTCTTCAAAGGATTTTGATTGGATCAAACTTTGTGCAACTTGCTTGCTTGTTTCTTGCTTGTTTTTGATTGGTTTGAAGATTTGCAAGACTTCTTCCTATTGGTTAAAGATTTGAGCAGCTTGTTTCAACCTTGTTTGCGTGGAGATCAAATCTGATTTTGACATGGTTGCTTGTCACCTCTTTGCTTGAACAAAAATTCAGGTTTTAATTGCATCTTCAAGCTAAAAACGTGTACCTGAAAGACAAGGCAATAATACAACATAAACTATCCTAAAACAAGGTTAACCAACCAACAATATTAAAAAGAACAACTAAAGATATGTACAACACGTTTTTCATACAACTAGATCATAGCTTGTATCATATAAACCCAATGGACATCATCTTTGCTTGGTTCATCCTCTTCATGCCTATAAAGAAATGATTCAACACAATGTAACAACTTCTTAGCCATACTCCTTGTTATGGGACCTGTGTGGGGCATTGAGGTGTCATCGTCAGTGTTTGTATCCACAAGGTTAGGCTGTAGCTCATCATGTGGTCAAGATGATCTTCTATGGTTTGGGAATAGATTATGATATCATCGAAATAAACAACAACAAATCGTCCTATGAACGTGCGTAAGACTTTATTCATTAGCCTCATAAAGGTGCTAGGGGCGTTGGTGAGCCCGAAGGGCATCACTAACAACTCATAGAGCCCAAACTTGGTTTAGAATGCAGTCTTCCATTCGTCCCCTTCTCTAACGCGTACCTGGAAGTACCCTTGCTTAAGGTCGATTTTGGTGAAGAATTTAGATCCGTGCAGCATATCCAACATATCATCCAATCTAGGTATGGGGTGCCTATACTTGACGGTAATTTTGTTTATGGCTCGGCAACGGTACACATTCTCCACGTTCCATCCTTTTTGGATACTAAAATGACTGGTACGGCAGATGGGCTTAGGCTCTCTCGGACTTGTCCACTTGCTAGGAGCTCCTCTACTTGCCTTTGGATTTCCTTGAATTCTTCGGGGTTGGCTCGATAGGCTGGGCGATTTGGTAACACGGCTCTAGGGACAAAATCGATTTGGTGTTCTATTCCTCTAATGGGTGGTAATCCGGATGGTGGCTCGGAGGGAAATAGAACTTCGTACTCTTGGATAAAGGACACAACAGAGGTAGGTAAGTTTGGTGGGAGTTTTTCTAGGGAAATATGACACGACTTAAGAATGATGATGAGGACAGTTTGGTTGCTATAAAGGGCTCGTGTGACCTCTCTTTTCTTTGCGAAATACCCACACTTCTTTTTGGATTCATTGACACTTATGGGCACTACCTCTTTTCCCTTGCTCTCTTGTTTTTTGTTCTCACTTTTCATACTTTCCACGAATTTTCTCTCAGCTTTTTTCTCCTTAGGATCAGCCCTACCTAGACTTAGACATGCGTTGGTGATCCTCGTGGACTTTGTGTGGTGGAAGTGCATGCAATTTGTACAGTTTGCCATTCAATTTGAAAGAATAACGATTCAAATAACCATCATATGTCACATGTCGATCAAATTGCCATGGCCTACCAAGTAAGATATGACTAGCATGCATTGGTGCAACATCACATAAAACATCATCTTTGTAACTACCAATGCTAAGAGAAATCAAAACTTGTTTACTTATGCTAACTTCACCGTAATCATTTAGCTATGCAAGTTTGTAAAGAATGCGGACGATTAGTCATAGGCAAATTCAGTTTTCTTACCCAATTTGATACTAGCCACATTCGCACAAGAACCGGAATCAATGATCATGGTGCACACTTTACCATTTATCATGCAACGAATATGGAAAATGTTTTCTCTATGTTGTTCGTGATCATCTAATTTGGATATGCATTTGAAGCTCGACGCACAACAAGAAACTCCTTAGTGTCAAAATCATCCAATGCGCACAGATCCTCTTCAGGTTCAATTTCATTATCATGCTCAGGCTCGTTTTCATGCTCGGACTCAGACACATATTCGTTTGTCTCCTCTATTAACATGATTCATTTTGCATTAGGACACTCTTTTCCTATGTGACCACGTCCTTGACATTTATAGCATTTAATGTCCCTAAACCTGTTGGAGAGATCAGAAGAATTTCTGGTAGGAGCCTTTTGTTGGGTGCGATCATATCTCCTTTGTGTGGATTGCACACGATTGTCCATTCTTTGTGACGCACCTTGATCACGTGTTTGGCCTCCTGTAGGCCGTGAGCTTCCCATTCTGGAAGGTTTGATGGAAAATCTTGATGAAGATTGATTAGTACGAAAAGTGGAATTGAAATTGGACGAACTACGTACCTTTAATTGGTATTCAATATTTTCAGCCATATGGACCATGGTTGTGAGGTCGAGATAAGGTTGAAGGTCAACCCTTTGCGCAATCTCCCTGTTTAAACCATGTAAGAATCGAGCCTTGGTGGCTTATTCGGGTTCCTGCAAGTTAGACCTTTCCAATAAAATTTCTAACTCTTTGTAATACTCGTCTACACTTTTAGAACCTTGTCATAAGTTTTGCAAACTCGTGAAAATAGAACTCTCATAATTGTTTGGGATAAACGTTGTCTCATTTCAAACTTCATTTCTTCCCAAGGGGAAATTGGGGGTTGTCTTGTTTAGTTCTATTGCGACACAGTTTGTCCACCAATTTAGTGCATAACCAGAAAAAACTCAACAGAAGCGTACCTCACTTTTTGTAATTCACTGTAATTGGTACAAGAAAAGATTAGATCCACTTTCGTTTCCCATTCTAAATATTCCTTCGCATTACTTTTACCATAAAACGTGGGAATATTTATTTTTGTTTTGAGAAAATCGTCATCCTGTGGGAAAAGGAGATGTTGGCGTCTTTCGTAACCACGGGGAGGGTCGTCATCAAAGTCACATTCATCATGTTCATATGGAATGTAATCATCATTGTACCTTCTTGGAGCGTACCTTCTTGGTTGTGTTGGAGGAACAAACCTTCTTGCCTCGATGTGTGGTGGTCTAAGGTTGTCATCCTCAGCTTCTTCTGGGGGGGTGGCGCCTAGGTTGTGGTAGGGGAACGGCCTTGCTTGTACCTTGGCCATCACTCGTTTTGTAGCTTCGTTCAACGTCTTCCAAGCGGTGCTTGATTACCTCATTGTCATGCATGAGTTTCTTAAGCATCTCCAACATTTGTTGTTGCGTGTTGTCAACAGTTTCGGCCTCTTTTGACTTGCTAGATGCGGAGTGAGTGCTGCTATCCATGTTTTACCTGAAGTGATAAAATAAAAACGAAAAGAGAAGAAAAGAAGCAAACTAACACAAAGACAAGCAACGTTAAGTGATTGGTAAAAAACAAACTATGATGTCATCGAGTCTAGGAATAGGATACCGATACTTTACCGTGATCTTATTAATGGCACGACCAATCAGTGCACATTCTCCATGAGCCATCCTTTTTGGGCACGACAATCACTGGTACAGCACATGGGCTCATGCTCTCTCTCACCTTGCCCTTGGCCAGTAGCTCCTCTACTTGGCGTTGGATCTCCTAATGCGTGCAAGACGTGGGCTCCAACGATTCCACCTTCCAAACGTCCTTCACAAAGGGTTAGGCACAAGGAAGAAGACTTCCCCTTGCTTCCTTAGTGATAAAAACGTGTGGATCAAACGAGCAAGACCAAAACTTCAAGATGGTCCGTTGATCAGGCAAACCAATATGGCCCTCCTGGATGGCACCTTTAAGCAATGGCAACACCTCCAAAATGCTCAACTTTGAAAGATCTGAACTTAGGTTTTTAGCGCAAAACCAAGAAAACAAAGTCTCACAATAAGTGAAGAAAGTATCAGAATTGCATTTCATCAAAAGTTGTTCTAAAAATCGGCCAAAGGTGGCCTATTTTTAGATGCCTAAAGACCCTTTAAATAACCAGATATTATCTAAAATAAATTGCTAGAAAAACATTTGAATTGAACTTGAATTTGCTAATTGTTTGAATTTAAAAATAACTAGAAAATCCTTGCCAAAAATCGGTTGAATTTCTCTTTGATTGAGCCGTTGTATGTGGTCAGTAAATGAGGCCTTGGAGAGCTAATTTGATGAGTAGGATGAGGTTAAACTTGAATTCAAAAGTTGGGTGAAGTTTGAATTCAAGTTGAGTTGAATTGAAGTGGACCTTGAATTTGTTTGGTTTCCTCCTCCTATCCTTCCAGCCATTTTTGTTGAGGAATGAAGAGTAGAAAATCTGATCTGATGATGATGAGATGGCGGGGTTCAATTCAAACGAGGGTTGTTGAAATTTGAATTCAAATTGAGTTTGAATTTGAATTCAAAACTTGGATTCAATTTGAATTGAATCTATCCTTCTTTTCTCCTCCAAGATGGCGTGTACCTGGCTGTATATGTTGGCCGAAATCCTCTTCAAATTTAGTCTCCAATAGGTGATGATTGAGAATTCAAATTATGGTTGAATTAATTTCAAGTTTAACTTTAATTGATCTCATCTTGATGAGCTACAGCCTAACCTTGTGGATACAAACACTGATGATGACACCTCATTGCCCACAATGGTCCCATAACAAGGAGTATGGCTAAGAAATTGTTGCATTGTGTTGAATCATTCCTTACAGGCATGAAGAGGAGGATCCAAGAAAAGATGATGTCCATTGGGTTTATATGATACAAGCTATGATTTAGTTGTATCAAAAACATGTTGTACATATTTTTAGATGTTCTTTTTAATATTAATGTTTGTTAACTTTGTTTTAGGATAGTTTGTGTTGTATTTTTTGCCTTGTCTTTCAGGTACATGTTTTTAGCTTGAAGATGCAAATCAAACCTGAATTCTTGTTCAAGCAAAGAGGTGAAATACAAGTAGCTTACAAGCAAGTGGTGACAAGCACCCATGTCAAAATCTGATTTGCTTCTCACGCAAACAAGGAAGAACAACCAGCTCAAACCTTCAACCAATAGAAAGGAGTCTTGCAAATGCTTGAACCAATCACAAAAAGTAAAGAAAATTCAACAAGCTTCTCAACAAAGGATCCAATCACAAAGCATGAGGATTTCGGCTGGTCTATGCTTAAATATGTTTGAATATTCAACACCAAACTTGGAACCAATCAAGCCAAGTTCAAACCAAGCTGCACACTCCATTAACCAATCAAAACTTTGGCTGAAACTTGCAAGGAGGAGAACGGATGATTGAGCTAAATTTCTTTGAAAAATCAAAGCTACAACTCACAACCAATCAAGGGCAAGATCAAAGCAAGCTGCTCAATGTTTAAACCAATCAAAATTATGGCTGAAGACAAGCAAAGAAGATGAGGGAAGCAACCAGCTCCTTGGAACCGAGAATTGCTCCAACTTGTTCAAAAAGCAAGCATGTTATTCCTAGTCTTGTATTGTATTTTAAACTTTGTACCTTGTAAACTTTCGTTGCTTATAAGTAGGGTAAGAAGCTGAATGTACAAAACAACTATTATCAATACATTTCAACCAGAATTTCCCTTGAGGAGTTATCAACATTTCAAGTTGAAGTTTAAGACCACTCACGGTTTTCTTTCAAGTTTCTAGCCTACAACTTGTTAGTATTTGCTTCATCTTTTGGTTTACAGCATCTTAGGGTCTCATTGAGGTTTTAGATGTGTTGGAGTGCCAAAGAGGAGAGGTGTTGGCATAAATTGAGCCAAGAACAACGGTTACAGTTCAAGGGGTGTCTTTGAGATGTTCTTTGCCATAGCTATTGTTCAAATCAGTTTGGAATAGGAGACAAAGTCCTTAGCAACGTTTTCTATCCTTCGTTTGGCTCATCAATTGGTATCAGAGCATTGGTTAGTCTTTATTCATGTTTACATTATTCAATCTTGCATATGTTTGATGCTGCCCAAACCGTTTAGTAAGCTGTTTGTTGTGCGTTTAGTTGCTATTTTGTTTAGATAGTTAGTTTATGTTTTTAAAGTGTTATTAGATAGTATACTATAGTTTGGTAACTTAGTTAAGAGGCAAAACCGAAAACACCCCACAAAATAACTTAGACTAGATTTAAGTGTGTTAGAATCTGATTGTGTAGCTCAAGTTTAAAACCGTATATAACCAGCTTGTACTTGTTCAATCTAGCTTAGTTAATCTTCATTAGACCCTAATCTAGTAGTTTAAGTGTTAGTTTAGTTGTGACCTTAAAGAGAAAACTTGAACACAAAATAGATTAGTTGGTAGTTTAGCTTGAATCAAGAAGTTAAAATTCTGTTTTTAGTTCTTGTGTGCAATCTGTTTAAAACGTTTTAGTGCTGCTTATTTAGCTTGGTTAGGCTAGTTTACATCATAGTTTAAGTGTTTTAGTTGGTTGATTAGTTTGGCACAAGAAACCGAAAGCAAAGATCAAAACAAGTAGTTTAGCTAAATAAAGTGTGCTGCCTAGTCTCTAGTTCATGTACGTTTGTTAGGTAACACACAAGAGCTGCATCTAGAATAATTTAGTTTAGAATCTGATTGCATCATACAAACAAAAAACCAAACAAAAACAAAGTAGGATAGATCACTTAAAAACCAAACAAAACAAGTTAGCTTAGTTGCATCAAAACTGATTTTCCATTAGTTGATATAGTAATCAGCCTTATAGATTGCATTTAGAAACAAATAAGTTGCATTTAGCCATCTTAAGACTAGTTAGATCATTTGCATCACAAAAACAGAAAAAAAAAAGATAAGTGCCAAAACCGTGTGGATTAAAACAACTTTTAAAGCTCATTTGAAATCTTGGTGTATGCTAATAGCTTTATCTTTTTGTTGATTTCAATTGTTTCAAACAACTTGTTGGACTTAGATATATTCTGAAAGTTAGGAATTGTTTAAGCCCCACATTGTTAAAGAGCTATCCAATTGTTGTTTTAGATCAATTTCTGAACTTACATTGCACTATATACAATTTGAACTTGTTGTAATTGTGAATTGAATTCTCACTACATAGTGTTTAGCCGTGTTGTGTACGAGGAACTTTCAAATTCCAATACAACAAACCTTGTGCAATTAAAGGCCGTGGGCAATGTCTCATGTAGGCCGTGAGGAGTAGTCTCACAACAATCAAGCAAACCCATCCAAAGAAAGAAAATTAAGCTTGATTGAGAAATACGTGAGAGAAAAGCCAATATTTGTCAACAAGTAAGAGGCAAGACAAGAGAGAATTGCACAAGAAAGCCAAGTGAGGAAAAAGCCAAAAGTTAAACGTTGCAAAAGGGAAAATCCCTGTGCAAAGCTCAAAAGAAAGAAAGTGCCCAAACCAAACCAAAGTGTTGTAGTTTTGAATATTGAAAGTTTCTAAAGCAAACCCTTGCTAGCACTTTGTTTGTGTGTCTTTACTTCACTTTACTACAATTGATAATTGCATATGTGTAAAGTAAATTGAGGGATTGTCTTAAAAAACCTAGTAGATTTCTTTCAGCCCGAACAACAATTTGACTTCTGTGATTTACTTGAATCTTTAGGAGAAATAGTCCAAATTGCTGTTTTGAACAATTGTCAACATAAAGTAGAGTATTTGCATCTTGTCAATATTTTAATTGGTTTTGAGATTGTCTTTTGAATCATGGGTCCCCAACAGAAAGATAATGCACCATCCCCGTCCCCATCTACTCCTGTCCCATCCCCAGTCCCTGTTACCCTAGAGAATATACAGCAAACACTCACTTTCCTTGTTAATCAGTTTGGTTTAATGAGAAGTGACATAGAGGATAACAAACAAAGGAAATAAACACGTAGAAAGCCAACCTCAGATCAAAAGGAACCTAGTATACCTTTTCAAGAAGGCACCTCTTATGGTAATGGTCTCATGTTCAACCTAGAAGAGTCACATCACATAGAGGTAAAGTCGAGGTCGAGGTAGTAATGGTGGTCGTAGGAACATTTCTTTTGAGGAGAGATTTGATTATCTCCCTGAGTACAATGAAGAACACTATCCGGAAGAACGGTATGATGAACGTCAACCTGATAGAATGAACATCTTGAAGAAGAGTTCATTACTAAAACTGACAATACCCTCCTTCCAAGGGAAAAGTGATCCTGAAGCTTATCTGCAATGGGAAACAAAAGTAGATCATATGTATTCTTGCACTAACTATTCTGAATTGGCCAAAGTGCGGTATGCAACTTTTGAATTTGTAGATTATGCTTTACTCTGGTGGGAGCAATTGCAAACACCGGAGAAGAACAAGACAGCCCCCTGTTGTTACTTGGTCCGAGCTGAAACAAGAGATGAGAGAGATTCATATCTCCTTCCTATGAAAGAAGCATTTTCCAGAAATTGCAACAACTTTCTCAAGGTAATAGATCTGTTGATGAATTTTATAAAGAATTAGAGAACCTGCTTACCAGGGCTAACATAGAAGAAGCTGAGGAAGCCACAATGGCTAGATTTCTAGCTGGCTTGAACAAAGAGATTGCATTCAAGGTGGAACTTACACCTTACTCTGATCTGGCTTCTATGGTTCACATTGCTGAGAAAGTGGAAAGACAATTGAAGGTAAAAACTTCTAACCCTTCTTTTCGGACTAATCCTTTGAGTTTTCCTAGAACACAGCCCAGGACGCCTTTCCGTCCACAACAAGGTCAAGGCCGTGGATTAAGGAAAATCAACCCAGAACATCCAAAATCGTCCAAAGTTTCCAATCCCTGATAAAGGCAAAGCCAAGGTGGAAGGTACGCCTAATGTTAAGACTCGTGATATTCAATGTTTTAAATGCTTAGGAAAAGGTCATTTTGCTAATCAATGTCCCAACCCTAAACGCATCATGTTTATTGAAGAGTCTAATGAGTATTATTCTGAGAAGAATTGGAAGAGAGTGAGAAAACCATGAAAATGAACAAACATGTGAGGAAGAAGAAGAGATTAGTGAAGAGACTAATGAGTGTGAAACAAAAGAGTTCTTAGTTGTCCGTCGAGCCCTAAGTGCCCAAATTAAAACTGAAGAACCTGACATACAAAGAGAAAACATATTCCACATTCACTGTATGGTTAAAAAGAAAGTCTGCACTTTAATCATTGACTCCGGTTCATGTACCAATGTGGCAAGTTTTGAACTTGTTAGGAAACTTGAGTTACCTTTATTGAATCACCCCCATCCTTATAGACTTACGTGGCTTAATGAGTGTGGTGAAGTTAAAGTAACAAAGCAAGTCCTATTTCTTTATCAATCGGTGGGTATTTTGCTGAGGTGTTATGTGATGTAGCCCCTATGCAATCAAGTCATATCTTATTAGGTAGACCGTGGCAATTTGACAACAAGGTTACTTATGATGGTTACCTAAATAGATATTCCTTTAGGCATAACAACAAGCTGTTCAAATTAAATGCCTTGCCCCCGCACAAAGTCTTTGAGGATCAACAACGAATGTTAAAAAGCCATAATGATCCAAAAGAAAAGGAATTGAGAAAATTTTCATCAAAGAAAACAACTTCATCTTAAAATTGAACCAAAAGAAAACAAGTTTCTGCTGAACCATCTCTAAAGAAAACGCATTCTTTGCATCTCAAAGTGAGGTATTCCATGCTATCAATTCAAAGAAACTGTTTATATCTTGCTTTACAAAGAAACTCGTTCTCTTCATCTGAAATACCACCTACTTTACCAAGTGAAGGTTGCATCTTTACTTCAAGAATTTTCTAGCTTGTTTCCTGAAGGAGATCCCCCAGGTTTACACCCTCTAAGAGGCATGAGCATCAAATAGATTTCGTTCCAGGAGCTGTTCTGCCAAACAGACCTGCCTATAGAGCCAATCCAGAGGAAACAAGGAAATCCAAAAGCAAGTTGAGGAACTATTGACCCAAGGTAAAGTAAAAGAGAGTATGAGTCCTGTGTGCTGTTCCTGTTATCATTGTCCCTAAGAAAGATGGAACTTGGAGAATGTGTACTGACTGTAGAGCCATCAATAAGATCACTGTGAAGTATAGATACCCTATTCCTAGGTTGGATGACATGTTGGATATGTTGTATGGGTCTAGGTGCTTTAGCAAAGTAGATCTTAAACAAGGTTATTTCCAAGTGAGAATTAGGGAAGGTGATGAATGGAAAACTGCCTTTAAGACTAAATTTGGATTGTACGATGGTTAGTTATGCCCTTTGGTTTAACCAACCCCTAGTACTTTCATGAGGTTAATGAATGAGGTCTTAAGGAAATTCATAGGGAAATTTGTAGTAGTCTACTTTGATGACATTCTTATCTACTCCAAAACCCTAAGTGAACATCTGAACCATCTTCGAGCTGTTTTTGTCACCTACAGAAAGAAGAGTTGTATGCTAATTTCAAGAAGTGTTCTTTCTGTCTGGGAAGGTTACATTCTTAGGATTTGTGATTAGTGCTGAAGGAATTGAAATGGACCAAGAGAAAGTTAAATCCATAACTGAGTGGCCAACCCCTAAGTCTGCTGGAGATATTAGGAGTTTTCATGGATTAGCTAGCTTCTATAGACGTTTTGTGAAGGATTTCTCTACCATAGCTGCACCCTTGAATGAGTTAGTCAAGAAAGATGTAAGATTTGAATGGGGAGAATCACAACAACAAGCCTTTGAGGAACTTAAGAAACGTCTAACTTCTCACCTATCCTGAGATTGCCCAACTTTGACGAAATGTTTGAAGTTGAATGTGATGCCAGTGGAGTTGGCATTGGAGCTGTATTGCATCAAGGTAACAAACCTGTTGCTATTTAGTGAGAAACTAAAGGAGCTTCCATAAATTATTCAACCTATGATAAAGAATTGTATGCCCTTGTGTTCATTACAAACTTGGCAACATTATCTGCAACCTAAGGAATTTGTGATTCATACTGATCATGAGAGCCTTAAGTATCTAAAAGGTCAAGGAAAATTGAACAAAAGACATGCCAAATGGGTTGAATTCATTGAACAATTCCCTTATGTGATCAAGTATAAGCAAGGAAAAGAAAATGTTGTTGCTGATGCTTATCTCGTCGCTATACTTTGATTACTACTCTTTCATGTAACATGTTTGGTTTTGAGTCTATCAAAGAGATGTATCATTCTGATCATGACTTTAGTTCTATCTATCAAGCATGCATTGATTCACCTTTTGCTAAATATTACTTGCATGATGGTTATTTGTTTAAAGAACATAAGTTATGTGTACCAACGTGTTCATTAAGAGAGTTGTTGATAAAAGAAGCTCATGGAGGAGGTTTAATGGGTCATTTTGGCTCGTTAAAAACTTTGGAAACACTTAAGGAACATTTCTTCTGGCCGCATATGAGAGCACATGTTGATAAGGTATGTGACCAATGTATTACTTGCAAGCAAGCAAATCTAGAACACAACCACATGGATTATACACCCTTATCTGTTCCAAGCTCACCTTGGACTGATATTTCTATGGACTTTGTATTGGGATTGCCTCGATCCAAAACTGGTAAAGATAGCATCTTTGTTGTTGTTGATAGATTTTCCAAAATGGCACATTTCATTGCATGTAAGAAAGTTGATGATGCTATTCATATTGCTGATTTGTTCTTTAAGGAGATTGTTAGATTGCATGGCATGCCACGTACAATTGTTAGTGATAGAGATACAAAGTTTCTAAGTCATTTCTGGCGTGTTTTGTGGAGTAAACTTGGTACTAAATTGTTATTTTCTACAACTGCTCACCCACAAACCGATGGTCAAACTGAAGTTGTTAATAGAACTTGTGTCTCAACTGTTACGTGTTGTCATTCAAAGAACTTGAAGAATTGGGAAGATTGCTTAGCTTATATTGAGTTTGCATACAATAGATTGTTCATAGTGGAACATTGCATTCTCCTTTTGAAGTTGTTTATGGCTTTAACCCTTTGTCCCGCTTGATCTTGTTCCCATACCTGTTCATGAACGTGTTAGTTTAGATGGTGAACGAAAAGCAAAACTTGTGAAAGAATTGCATGAAAAGGTTAAGTCACAACTTGAAGCTAAGAATAAAGTGTATGCCAATAGAGCCAACAGGAATCGTAAAGTTGTTATATTTGAGCCTGGTGATCTTGTTTGGTTACACTTGAGGAAAGAAAGATTCCCTAAGGAAAGGGACTCAAAGTTGAAGCCAAGAGGCGATGGACCGTTCAAAGTGTTGAAACGGCTTGGTGATAATGCCTATGTTCTCGATCTTCCTCCTGAAGAAAGGTATGGTCCTATCTCTAAAACTTTTAATGTTGCTGACCTTTCTCCGTTTAGTATTGATTCAGATTCGAGGACGAATCCTTTTCAAGTGGGAGGGAATGATGAGCTACAGCCTAACCTTGTGGATACAAACACTGATGATGACACCTCATTGCCCCACAATGGTCCCATAACAAGGAGTATGGCTAAGAAATTGTTGCATTGTGTTGAATCATTTCTTTACAGGCATGAAGAGGATGACCAAGCAAAGATGATGTCCATTGGGTTTATATGATACAAGCTATGATTTAGTTGTATCAAAAACATGTTGTACATATTTTTAGATGTTCTTTTTAATATTAATGGTTTGTTAACTTTGTTTTAGGATAGTTTGTGTTGTATTCTTGCCTTGTCTTTCAGGTACACGTTTTTAGCTTGAAGATGCAAATCAAACCTGAATTCTTGTTCAAGCAAAGAGGTGAAATACAAGTAGCTTACAAGCAAAGTGGTGACAAGCACCCATGTCAAAAATCTGATTTGCTTCTCACGCAAACAAGGAAGAAACAACCAGCTCAAACCTTCAACCAATAG
Organism: Eustoma russellianum; assembly: GCA_036186865.1. Classification (NCBI taxonomy): domain Eukaryota; kingdom Viridiplantae; phylum Streptophyta; class Magnoliopsida; order Gentianales; family Gentianaceae; genus Eustoma; species Eustoma russellianum. The sequence goes on along the minus strand of AP025063.1, from coordinate 16,446,136 downwards.
AAAGGAGTCTTGCAAATGCTTGAACCAATCACAAACAAGTAAAGAAAATTCAACAAGCTTCTCAACAAAGGATCCAATCACAAAGCATGAGGATTTCGGCTGGTCTATGCTTAAATATGTTTGAATTCAACAACAAACTTGGAACCAATCAAAGCCAAGTCAAACCAAGCGCACACTCCATTAACCAATCAAAACTTTGGCTGAAACTTGCAAGGAGGAGAACGGATGATTGAGCTAAATTTCTTTGAAAAATCAAAGCTACAACTCACAACCAATCAAGGGCAAGATCAAAGCAAGCTGCTCAATGTTTAAACCAATCAAAATTATGGCTGAAGACAAGCAAAGAAGATGAGGGGAAGCAACCAGCTCCTTGGAACCGAGAATTGCTCCAACTTGTTCAAAAAGCAAGCATGTTATTCCTAGTCTGTACTTTGTTATTTTAAACTTTGTACCTTGTAAACTTTCGTTGCTTATAAGTAGGTTAAGAAGCTGAATGTACAAAACAACTATTATCAATACATTTCAACCAGAATTTCCCTTGAGGAGTTATCAACCTTCAAGTTCAAGTTTAAGACCACTCACGGTTTTCTTTCAAGTTTCTAGCCTAGAACTTGTTAGTATTTGCTTCATCTTTTGGTTTACAGCATCTTAGGGTCTCATTGAGGTTTTAGATGTGTTGGAGTGCCAAAGAGGAAGAGGTGTTGGCATGAATTGAGCCAAGAACAACGGTTACAGTTCAAGGGGTGTCTTTGAGATGTTCTTTGCCATAGCTATTGTTCAAATCAGTTTGGAATAGGAGACAAAGTCCTTGGCAACGTTTTCTAGCCTTCGTTTGGCTCATCACATCTTCACTTCAATTTTGGTCGGCCCCCTTGTTGGTGTTTGGAGGTGATTTTGATTTCAATTTGAACAAGAGATTCCATCTAGGACACATTTGAACTTGTCTTTGTGTAGACAAGCATTTCTTCTCAAGACAACATTCCATTTGTCCCCTTGTTTTGCAACACACGTTATCATGCTCTTTTTGGACCCTCATTTCATTTGGATCTTCCATGTACCTAAATTTCCTAAAGCAAACACATAAAAACAAAATCACAAGAAAAAAAAGGCAAATTTCAAATTAAAGAACACACGCACACTCATAGCTAAAAGGGTGGATTCAATGAAATGAACCCATGGAACATTAGGCTCATCTTGAACATGCTTATACAAGAAAGGTTCCAACTTGATGACAAAATTCTCTTGCCCTCCTTGTTATAGGGCCCTTGACCTTTTGATGGGATCCTTGATCCTCATCAATCTCCGCTCCTTAAGAGGATTCGTCCTCGAATCAAAAAGGTCATCAGTGAAAGGGGTGAGGTCAGCAACATTAAAAGTAGGCGAAATAGAACCATACCTTTCAGGGAGATCAGGATGTACACATTGTCACCTATACGTTTCAAATTTTTGAAAGGTCTATCTTCTCGAGGTAACAGTTTTGACTTTCGCTCATTGGGAAATCTTTCTTTGCGCAAACGTTACCACACTAAATCATCAGGTTTAAACACAACTCATTTTCGATGTTTGTTAGCTCGTCTTTCATCAGCTTTGTTTTTCTTTTCAAGTTGTGTTTTAACGTGTTCATGCAGTTTCTTTATCTTTTCCGCTTTTTGTTTACCATCAAGACTTGAACGCTCATGCATGGAAATAGGGATGAAATCAAGTGGAGACAATGGGTTAAACCCATACATGATTTCAAATGGACTATGCAAAGTACCGTGATGGACACTCCTATTGTATGCAAATTCGATATATGGTAAACAATCTTACCAATGTTTAAGATGTTTTTGCAAAAAGGCACGCAAAAGTTGAGAAAGAGTACGATTAACTATGTCAGTATGTCCATCAGTTTGTGGGTGTGCAGTGGTTGAAACAACAATTGTGTACCAAGTTTAGCCCACAAAATGCCAAAAATGACTCAGAAATTTTGTATCTCTATCACTTACAATTGTACGTGGGGCATGCCATGGAATCTCACAATTTCTTTGAAGAACAAATCAGCAATATGTGTGGCGTCATCAACTTTCCCACATGCAATGAATGATGTGCCATCTTTGAAAATAGATCGACCACGACATAAATGCTATCGTGCCTTCCTCGAGACCTAGGAAGTCCTAAAACAAAGTCCACGGAAATATCAATCCAAGGGGAATCAGGGACGGTAGAGGCGTGTAAATGCCATGTGGTTGAGACTTGGATTTTTCTTGCTTGCAAGTGATACAACTACAACACAATCTTTCGATGTTTACGCGCATGTGGGGCCAGTAGAAATGTTCCTTAAGAGTCTCAAGGGTTTTGAACACTCAGAAAGACCCATTAAACCTCCCCCATGGGCTTCTCTAGTCAATGCTTCTCGTAGAGATGATTGAGGAACACACAACTTATGTTCTTTGAAAAGACGCCTCGCAAATGGTGCCAAAATCATGGTCATTTGTGTACAATTCCTTAAGGATTCGAATCCTAAGAATCGTGAAGATAAATGTAGTCACTAACGTGATGAGCTACAGCCTAACCTTGTGGATACAAACACTGACGATGACACCTCAATGCCCCACACAGGTCCCATAACAAGGAGTATGGCTAAGAAATTGTTGCATTGTGTTGAATCATTTCTTTACAGGCATGAAGGGGATGAACCAAGCAAAGATGATGTCCATTGGGTTTTATATGATACAAGCTATGATCTAGTTGTATCAAGCATGTTGTACATATCTTTAGATGTTCTTTTAATATTGTTGGTTAGTTAACCTTATTTTAGGATAGTTTGTGTTGTATTATTGCCTTGTCTTTCAGGTACACGTACATAGCTTGAAGATGCAATTCAAACCTGAATTTTTGTCCAAACAAAGAGGTGAAATGCAAGTAGCTTACAAGCAAGGTGGTGACAAGCAACCATGTCAAAAATCTGATTTCTTCTCACGCAAACAAGGAAGATACAAGCTGCTCAAATCTTTAACCAATAGGAAGAAGTCTTGCAAATGCTTAAACCAATCACAATCAAGTTAGAACAAGAATGCCAGCTGCTCAACATTTGATCCAATCAAATTCAAAGGAGAAATCGGCTGGTTCATGACTGATTGGTTTGAATATTCAAAGCCTAAACTACAACCAATCAAAAGGGGACCAAGCTGCTCACTACATTATCCAATCAGAATTTTGGCTGAAATCTAGCAAGAAGAAACGGCTGGTCTATGCATAATTGGTTTGAAAATTCAACACCAAATTGCAACCAATCAAAGGCATTTCTCAAGCAAGCTGCTCCATGTATTATCCAATCAAATTGATGAAGAAAGAAAGCTAGAGACAAGCATGGGGAGCACGTAAAAGACAACCTGAATTCTTGGAACCGAATTGCTCAAACAAGTTTCAAAGCAAGCATGTCATTTTAGTCTAGTACTTTGTACATTAAAACTTGTACTTTCATCATTTTCGTTTGTTATAAGTAGGTTTAGAACCTGAATGTAAAACAGAACTATTTTCAAACACATTTCAATCAAATATCTTTAAGGAGTTCTCAACTTATGCTAGTTGAAGTTTAAGACCACTTAACGGTTTTCTTTCAAGTTCCTAGCCTAGAACTTGTTAGTATTTGCTTCATCTTTTGGTTTACAGCATCTTAGGGTCTCAATGAGGTTTTAGATGTGTTGGAATACCAAAGAGGAAGAGGTGTTGGTATAAATTGAGCCAAGAACAAACGGTTACAGTTCAAGGGGTGTCATTATGATGTTCTTGCCATAGCTGTGGTTCAAATCAGTTTGGAGTAGGAGACAAAGTCCTTGGCACTTTTCTAGCCTTCGTTTGGCTCATCAATTGGTATCAGCGTTGGTTAGTCTTCTATTCATGTTTACATTGTTTAAACTTGCATATGATGATGCTGCCCAAACCGTTTAGTAAGCTGTTATGTTTTCCAATTAGATTCTGTTTGTTTACATAGTTAGTTTATGTTTTGAAGTGTTTATTAGATAGTTTACAATAGTTTGGTAACTTAGTTTAAGTAGCAAAACCGAAAACCCCCACAAAAAGAACTTAGACTAGACTTAGTTGTTAGAATCTGATTGTGTAGCTTAGACAAAACCGTGTGAAACTGATTGTTCTTGTTCAATCTAGCTTATTAATGTTCATTAGACCCTAATCTAGAAGTTTAAGTGTTAGTTTAGTTGATCCTTAAAACAGAAAACTTGAACACAAAATAGAATAGTTGATAGTTTAGTTTGTAATCAATTGTTAAATTCTGTTTTTATAGTTGTGTGCAATGTTTAACGTTTTAGTGCTTATTTAGCTTGGTTAGACTAGTTTACAACATAGATTAAGAGGTTTAGTTGGTTGTTTAGTTAGCACAAGCAAAACCGAAAACTAAGAACAAAACAAGTAGTTTTAGCTAACTAAGTGTGCTGCCTAGTTCTAGTTCATAACGTTTGTTAGGTAGAACATAAAGATGCATATGATCATAGTTTAAACTGATTGCATCATACAAACAAAAACCAAACAAAAACAAGTAGTAGATAGATCACAAAACAAAACAAAACAAGTTAGCTAGTTTGCATCAAAACTGATTTCCATTAGTTGATAGTAATCAGCCTTATAAATTGCATTTAGAACAACTAAGTTGCATTTAGCTATCTTAAGATAGTTAGATCATTGCATCAAAAACAGAAAAAACAAGTGCCCAAAACCGTGTGATTAAACAACTTTTAAAGCTCATTTGAAATCTTGGTGTATGCTAATAGCTTTATCTTTTTGTTGATTTCAATTGTTTCAAACAACTTGTTGGACTTAGATACATTCTGAAAGTTAGGAATTGTTTAAGCCCCACACTGTTAAAGAGCTATCCAATTGTTGTTTTAGATCAATTTCTGAACTTACATTGCACTATACAATTTGAACTTGTTGTAATTGTGAATTGAATTCTCACTACATAGTGTTTAGCCGTGTTGTGTACGAGGAACTTTCAAATTCCAAATACAACAAACCTTGTGCAATTAAAGGCCGTGGGCAATGTCTCATGTAGGCCGTGAGAGAGTAGTCTCACAACAATCAAGCAAACCCTCCAAAGAAAGAAAATTAAGCTTGATTGAGAAATACGCGAGAGAAAAGCCAATATTTGTCAACAAGTAAGAGGCAAGACAAGAGAGAATTGCACAAGAAACCAAGTGAGGAAAAGCCCAAAATAAACATTGCATAAAAGGGAAAATCCCGTGCAAAGCTCAAAAGAAAGAAAGTGCCCAAACCAAACCCCAAAGTGTTGTAGTTTTGAAATATTGAAAGTTTCTAAAGCAAACCCTTGCTAGCACTTTGTTTGTGTGTCTTTACTTTCACTTTACTCAATTGATAATTGCATATGCTGTAAAGTAAATTGAGGGATTGTCTTAAACAACCCCGTAGATTTCATTCAGCCCGAACAACAATTTGACTTCTGTGATTTACTTGAATCTTTAGGAAATAGTCCAAATTGCTGTTTTGAACAATTGTCAACATAAAGTAGAGTATTTGCATCTTGTCAATATTTTAATTGGTTTTGAGATTGTTTTTGAATCATGGGTCCCCAACAGAAAGATAATGCATCCCCCCCCATCTACTCCTGTTCCCATCCCCAGTCCCTGTTACCCTAGAGAATATACAGCAAACACTCACTTTCCTTGTTAATCAGTTTGGTTTAATGAGAAGTGACATAGAGGATAACAAACAAAGGATAAACAACGTAGAAAAGCCAACCTCAGATCAAAAGGAACCTAGTATACCTTTTCAAGAAGGCACCTCTTATGGTAATGAGTCTCATGTTGAACTAGAAAGTCACATCACTTAGAGGTAGAGTAGAGGTCGAGGGTAGTAATGGTGGTCGTAGGAACATTTCTTTTGAGGAGAGATTTGATTATCTCCCTGAGTACAATGAAGAACACTATCCGGAAGAACGGTATGATGAACGTCAACCTGATAGAATGAACATCTTGAAGAAGAGTTCATTACTACTAAACTGACAATACCCTCCTTCCAAGGGAAAAGTGATCCTGAAGCTTATCTGCAATGGGAAACAAAAGTAGATCATATGTATTCTTGCACTAACTATTCTGAATTGGCCAAAGTGCGGTATGCAACTTTTGAATTTGTAGATTATGCTTTACTCTGGTGGGAGCAATTGCAGAACACCAGGAGAAGAACAAGACAGCCCCCTGTTGTTACTTGGTCCGAGCTGAAACAAGAGATGAGGAAGAGATTCATATCTCCTTCCTATGAAAGAAGCATTTTCCAGAAATTGCAACAACTTTCTCAAGGTAATAGATCTGTTGATGAATTTTATAAAGAATTAGAACATCTGCTTACCAGGGCTAACATAGAAGAAGCTGAGGAAGCCACAATGGCTAGATTTCTAGCTGGCTTGAACAAAGAGATTGCATTCAAGGTGGAACTTACACCTTACTCTGATCTGGCTTCTATGGTTCACATTGCTGAGAAAGTGGAAAGACAATTGAAGGTAAAAACTTCTAACCCTTCTTTTCGGACTAATCCTTTGAGTTTTCCTAGAACACAGCCCAGGACGCCTTTCCGTCCACAACAAGGTCAAGGCCGTGGATTCCAAGGAAAATCAACCCAGAACATCCAAAATCGTCCAAAGTTTCCAATCACTGATAAAGGCAAAGCCAAGGTGGAAGGTACGCCTAATGTTAAGACTCGTGATATTCAATGTTTTAAATGCTTAGGAAAAGGTCATTTTGCTAATCAATGTCCCAACCCTAAACGCATCATGTTTATTGAAGAGTCTAATGAGTATTATTCTGAGGAAGAATTGGAAGAGAGTGAGAAAACAATGAAATTGAACAAACATGTGAGGAAGAAGAAGAGATTAGTGAAGAGACTAATGAGTGTGAAACAAAAGAGTTCTTAGTTGTCCGTCGAGCTCTAAGTGCCCAAATTAAAACTGAAGAACCTGACATACAAAGAGAGAACATATTCCACATTCACTGTATGGTTAAAAAGAAAGTCTGCACTTTAATCATTGACTCCGGTTCATGTACCAATGTGGCAAGTTTTGAACTTGTTAGGAAACTTGAGTTACCTTTAATTAATCACCCCCATCCTTATAGACTTACGTGGCTTAATGAGTGTGGTGAAGTTAAAGTAACAAAGCAAGTCCTAGTTCTTTATCAATTGGTGGGTATTTTGCTGAGGTGTTATGTGATGTAGCCCCTATGCAATCAAGTCATATCTTATTAGGTAGACCGTGGCAATTTGACACAAGGTTACTATGATGGTTACCTAAATAGATATTCCTTTAGGCATAACAAAAACTGTTCAAATTAAATGCCTTGCCCCCGCACAAAGTCTTTGAGGATCAACAACGAATGTTAAAAAGCCATAATGATCCAAAAGAAAAGGAATTGGAAAGGATTTTCATCAAAGAAAACCAACTGAGAAGTTCTCATCTTAAAATTGAACCAAAGAAAAAAAGTTTCTGCTGAACCATCTCTAAAGAAAAGCGCATTCTTTGCATCTCAAAGTGAGGTATTCCATGCTATCAATTCAAACAAAACTGTTTATATCTTGCTTTACAAAGAAACTCTGTTCTCTTCATCTGAAATACCATCTACTTTACCAAGTGAAGTTGCATCTTTACTTCAAGAATTTTCTAGCTTGTTTCCTGAAGGAGATCCCCCAGGTTTACCACCTCTAAGAGGCATTGAGCATCAAATAGATTTCGTTCCAGGAGCTGTTCTGCCAAACAGACCTGCCTATAGAGCCAATCCAGAGGAAACTAAGGAAATCCAAAACAAGTTGAGGAATTATTGACCCAAGGTAAAGTAAAAGAGAGTATGAGTCCTTGTGCTGTTCCTGTTATCATTGTCCCTAAGAAAGATGGAACTTGGAGAATGTGTACTGATTGTAGAGCCATCAATAAGATCACTGTGAAGTATAGATACCCTATTCCTAGGTTGGATGACATGTTGGATATGTTGTATGGGTCTAGGTGCTTTAGCAAAGTAGATCTTAAACAAGGTTATTTCCAAGTGAGAATTAGGGAAGGTGATGAATGGAAAACTGCCTTTAAGACTAAATTTGGATTGTACGAATGGTTAGTTATGCCCTTTGGTTTAACCAACGCCCCTAGTACTTTCATGAGGTTAATGAATGAGGTCTTAAGGAAATTCATAGGGAAATTTGTAGTAGTTACTTTGATGACATTCTTATCTACTCCAAAACCCTAAGTGAACATCTGATCCATCTTCGAGCTGTTTTTGTCACCCTACAGAAAGAAGAGCTGTATGCTAATTTCAAGAAGTGTTCTTTCTGTCTGTAGAAGGTTACATTCTTAGGATTTGTGATTAGTGCTGAAGGAATTGAAATGGACCAAGAGAAAGTTAAATCCATAACTGAGTGGTCAACCCCTAAGTCTGCTGGAGATATTAGGAGTTTTCATGGATTAGCTAGCTTCTATAGACGTTTTGTGAAGGATTTCTCTACCATAGCTGCACAACTTGAATGGGTTAGTCAAGAAAGATGTAAGATTTCAATGGGGAGAATCACAACAAGAAGACATGCCAAATGGGTTGATTCATTGAACAATTCCCTTATGTGATCAAGTATAA
>AP025063.1:16318735-16429747 GCA_036186865.1 Eustoma russellianum | reverse complement strand
TGTTTTTCCAATGCTTCTCCAAATCACAACGATCTCCACTTGTTTCTCCCGTTTGCTTTCAATTTGCACCAAATAGTATCAAAACAGAATCAAGTGAAATGGACACAAACTTGAACTTTCTACTAAGATTCAAAGAAAATAAGCAACCAAAATTGATGTATAAGGCTGAAACAAAGATGAACTAAGGGTTGTCATGGGCAAAATTTTTAGTTAATTTTTGATTCTATCCACTTACTATCCACAAAATGGTTAAGTCATGCAATAATCGAGCAACCAAGTGTGTGATTGGTTCAAGAAGAGCGGGATAAGTAGAATAAGATGTGGGGTGGATGGTTGTATGTAGCAAAAACGAAATACGGTATCTAAGGTTTTCAAATTGCACCAAAAAAAATTTCAGGTAATGCACAAACGTTTTGCCTTTTTCTCTTCTCTTGTTCTTTTGTTTTTCTTCCCTCCCTTGCTATTTCAATGTGAGCAAGGTTCAAATTCTTCTTTTTTTGACTAGGGACAGAAATGGAATTTCATGCCTTTTGCATTCAGAACTTTCGTTTTCAGGCCGAATAGTGCAATGACTTTAAATTGCAACAAAATAACCTTGGAAAGTGAGAGAAATTGAGGTTGGGCAGAATTGGGGTTAGGGTTAGGGTTTTAAATTTTGGGTTTGTGGAAGTTTTTGGGTGTTTCTAGGATTGGGGTTTTGGAAATTGAATGTACGGTATATATGGCTATTTGGGTTGGTAGTTGATGATTTATGTGGTCAATTTGAATAATGAATGGGTGTAGGACATAATTGAACCAAAATTCAAATTCTAGGGTTAAGGTTTTTTTGAACGAGTTTGGAACTTTTGGTTCTGATTTTGTTTGGCAAAATTGGGTTGGGGCTTTTTGCTAAGAGTGTAAATAAGGAAGTTTGGAACCTGGTTGGTGAGTTTAAAGGTCGGGTTTGGGTGGGGTTGTTTGGGCCGTGGGTTTTGGGAATGACTTTAGGGTTTTGTTGATGTTGGAAATGGCATGTGAAGACAAACACACATAGTACTAACTTGATTTAAAGCATGAAATCAATCACAATGTGAATCACAAGATGCATACAATCATCACTAACTAAAAGCTTCGGTAGCAACAAGATGATTTGAAACAGAGGTAGCTTTATAAACTGATGGTTGTAACGTTTTAAAAGAAAGCTGAATGGAACCTAAAATGCAACAAACTCTAATTTGTTCAAGTTTGAACGACTCAAATCAGATGTGACGCCCAAGGAAATAAAAGAGATGACACTTGAATGATGAAAAGCAAAATGCAGCAAAATGCAAAGACTCAAAGCAATGGTTTGGACAATTTTTTTGCATGAAATGCAGATGACGTGTATAATTAGGAGTAGAAGAAAGACACAACTGAACTTAAAATGACTAGACTCAAACGAAAAGGAAATGATAGATGCTGGAATAGAGTAACCTGAGCTCTGATATCAATTTAATGCGTGCAAGACGTGGGCTCCAACAATTCCACCTTCCAAACGTCCTTCATAAAGGGTTAGGCACAAGGAAGAAGCTTCCCCTTGCTTCCTTAGTGACAAAAACGTGTGGATCAAATTAACAATACCAACACTTCAAGATGGTCGTTGATAAGACAAACCAATATGGACCTCCTGGATGGCACCTTTAAGCAATGGCAACACCTCCAAAATGCTCAACTTTGAAGGATCTTAACTTAGGTTTTAATGCAAAACCAAGAAAACAAAGTCTCACAATAAGTGAAGAAATTATCAAGAATTTTATTTCATCCAAAAGTTGTCCTCCAATCGGCCAAAAGGGGGGCTATTTTTATAGATGCCTAAAGACACTTTAAATAACCAGATATTATCTAAAAGAAATAGTTAGAAAACATTTGAATTGAACTTGAATTTGCTAATTGTTTGAATTTAAAAATAACTAGAAAATCCTAGCCAAAAAAATCGGTTGAACTCTTCCTTTGTCCAGCCGTGTATTTGGTCATCAAATGAGGCCTTGGAGAGCTGATTTGATGAATAAGATGGGGTTGAACTTGAATTCAAAAGTTAGGTAAAGTTTGAATTCAAGTTGAGTTTGAATTTGAATGCACCTTGAATTTGTTTGTTGTTTATCCTCTTTCCATCATTCCAGCTGTGTTCAAGATATCCAAGAGGTGTCTTGAAACCTGATTTGATGATGATAATATGGCTGGGGTTGAATTCAAAAGATGGTTGAAGCTTGAATTCAAAATTGAGTTTGAATTGGAATTCAAACTTGGATTCAATTTGAATTGGAATCTATCCTTCTTTTATCCTCCAAGATGGCGTGTCCAAGGCTGGGAATATAGGTTGAAATCTTCTTGAAATTTAAGTCTCCAATTGGTTGAAACTTGAATTCACATCATGGTTGAATTTAAATTCAAGTTTATCCTCAAGTCCAAATTCAAGTAAAGCTTCATCCTTGCATTCAAAATGGCCTGCCTCTTCGTTGTTGGTTGGATGTGATTTTGAGTTCAGTTTTGGAAAGAGGATTCCATCTTGGACACATTTGAATTTGTCTATGTGGAGACAAACATTCTCTTCCAAGACAACATTCCTTTTGTCTTCTATTTTGCAACACACGGCTACATTGCTCTTTTTGGGCCTTCATTTCATTTGGATCTTCCATGTACATAATTTACCTACAAGGCAAACACATAAAACAAAGATCACAAGAAAACAAGACAAAATCCAAAGTAATGAACACACGCATACTCATAATGCTCAAAGAGTGAGTTCAATGAAATGAACCCATGGAATCTTAGGTTCATCTTAAACATGCTTATACAAGAAGGTTCCAACTTGATGACAAAGTTCGCTTGCCCTCCTTGTCATAGGGCCCTTGACCTCTTGATGGGATCCTTGATCCTCATCGGACTCTTGATCCTCATCAATTTGATGCGTGCAAGACGGCTCCAACAATTCCACCTTCCAAACGTCCTTCACAAAGGGTTAGGCACAAGGAAGATGACTTCCCCTTGCTTCCTTAGTGATAAAAACGTGTGGATAAAATGAGCAAGACCAACACTTCAAGATGGTCGTTGATCATGCAAACCAATATGGCCCTCCTGGACGGCACCTTTAAGCAATGACAACACCTCCAAAATGCTCAACTTTGAAGGATCTGAACTTAGGTTTTTAACGCAAAACCAAGAAAACAAAGTCTCATAATAAGTGAAGAAAGTATCAGAATTGCATTTCATCAAAAGTTGTTCTAAAAATCGGCGAAAGGTGGCCTATTTATAGATGCCTAAAGACACTTTAAATAACCAGATATTATCTAAAAGAAATAGATAGAAAAACATTTGAAATGAACTTGAATTTGCTAATTGTTTGAATTCAAATATAACTAGAAAATCCTTGCCAAAAATCGGTTGACTTTCTGTTTGATTCATCCGTGTATGTGGTCAGTAAATGAGGCCTTGGAGAGCTAATTTGATGAGTAGGATGAGGTTGAACTTGAATTCAAAAGTTGGGTGAAGTTTGAATTCAAGTTGAGTTTGAATTTGAGTGGACCTTGAATTTGTTTGTTGTCTATCCTCCTCCTATCCTTCCAGCCGTGTTTTGTTGAGGAATGAAGAGTAGAAAATCTGATCTGATGATGATGAGATGGCTGGGGTTCAATTCAAACGAGGGTTGAAATTTGAATTCAAATTGAGTTTGAATTTGAATTCAAACTTGGATTCAATTTGAATTGGAATCTATCCTTCTTTTCTCCTCCAAGATGGCGTGTACCTGGCTATATATGTTGGCCAAAATCCTCTTGAAATTTAAGTCTCCAATAGGTTGAGACTTGAATTCAAATTATGGTTGAATTTAATTTCAAGTTTAACTTCAATTTGATCTTCATCTTATCTTCAATTTTGGCCGGCCCCCTTGTTGGTGTTTGGAGGTGATTTTGATTTCAATTTGAACAAGATATTTCATCTAGGACACATTTGAACTTGTCTTTGTGGAGATAAGCATTCTTCTCAAGACAACATTCCCTTTGTCCCCTTGTTTTGCAACACACTCTTATCATGCTCTTTTTGGACCTTCATTTCATTTGGATCATCCATGTACCCAAATTTCCTACAGAGTAAACACATAAAACAATGATCACAAGAAAACAAGGCAAATTTCAAATTAAAGAACACACGCACACTCATAGCTCAAAGGGTGGGTTCAATGAAATGAACCCATGGGACATTAGGCTCGTCTTGAACATGCTTATACCAGAAGGTTCTAACTTGATGACAAAGTTCTCTTTCCCTTTTTCTTGTCATAGGGCCCTTGACTTCTTGATGGGACCCTTGATCCTCATCGGACCCTTGATCCTCATCATCTCCTTTGTCTACTTGGGATTTGCCCTATAGGCTGGTCTGTTAGGCAATGTTGCACCGGGTATGAAATCTATTTGGTGCTCTATCCCGTGCAAAGGTGGCAATCCAGTAGGTTCCTCCTAAGGAAACAGATCTGAAAACTCTTCAAGCAAAGATACAACTCCACTAGGCAATGTGGATGGTAAGTCACTTACAGAAAACAATGATTCTTTGAAAGCATCATATAAACAGTCTTACGATCATATAGAGCATGTGAAACCTCAGAATGACTCGTAAAGAATGCATGCTTCTTTTCTTGATTAATTAAGTTTTTCTTCACCGAAGATTCAGACTTGGCCGAACCCTCTTTCGTTGTCCCCTCCATGGCCAAGCTCTTACAGGAATCGAGCCAAGTCTTTTCTTGCTTGAGGCTTTCAAGAAACTTCTTTTCAGCCTCTCTTTCAGTTGGATCTGAACGCTTTTGTGCAAGGCATTTTTGATTCTCATAGACTTTGTGCAGGGCCAATGCACACAATCTATACGTCTTATTATCCATCTTAATTGAATATGTATTAAGGTAACCATCATGAATGACTCTCCTATGAAACTGCCATGGTCGTCCCAAGAGAATATGACTAGCATGCATGGGTGCAATGTCACAAAGAATGTCATCCTTATAATTACCTATGGACAATGAAACCAAGACTTGCTTACTCACGTTAATTTCACCACAGTCGTTAAGCCGTGTCAAACTATAAGGTCGTGGATGTTAGTCATGGGTAAGTCAAGTTTCCAAACTAAGTATGCACTAGCAACATTAGTACAAGATCTGCATCTACAATCATGGTGCACACTTTTCCTTTTATCATGCAATGTGTATGAAATATGTTCTCCCTCTCTTGTTCACGTTCATCTACTTTAGTTTGTGCGTTAAGTGATCTGTTAACAATTAAAAGCTCACTAGATGCAAGTTCTTCCTCAATAGTGCATTCCTGAACCTCATTCTCTTCTACTCCCTCGTCAACATACTCTTCCTCTTCATGCTCAGAATCAGAATAATACTCTCCACTCTCCTCTATGTACATGATACGTTTAATATTCAGACATTCATATGCAATATGACCGACGCATTTAATGTCCCTAGATCTACTAGAAGAGTTAGAAGATTTACCTTGAGGTTGTTCACCAACCTTTTGCTTGCCTTTGTCGATTCTGGAGGGAGCTTGTGGTGTACGATCTTGCTGTGGAGGTGGACGGTGTAGTGGCTGCTGCACACGGCCTTGAAATGGTGGCGGTGAACTATGTGGAGCTTGCATTGACCGTGTAAAAAGTGGATTCTGTCGAGTGCTAAATCTGTTCATGGGTTGGGTAGAGGGCCAAATATTATCTTGTGTGGAAGGCCTCTTCAACTATTTTTCCACCTTTTCTGCCAAGTGTACCATCGATGCTAAGGTTGCATGAGATTGCAACTCCACAGAAAGGGCAATTTCTTTGTTAAGTCCTTCTAGAAACCTTGCCATTGTAGCATTTTCTCTTTCATCAATATGTGCTCTCATCATGAACCACTCCATTTCTTTATAGTATTCATCAATAGTTCGATTTCCCTGCCTGAGTTGGGTTAGTCTTTGAATCATAGTTCTTTCATAAAATTGAGGCACAAACTTTTTTCTCATTTCTCTTTTCATCTCCTCCTATGTTTTTTATGGGTCCTTCACCTTCTTGATGCGTGCAACTCGTGGGCTCCAACGATTCCACCTTCCAAACGTCCTTCACAAAGGGTTAGGCACAAGGAAGAAGACTTCCCCTTGCTTCCTTAGTGATTAAAAAACGTGTGGATTAAACGAATGAGCAAGACCAACACTTCAAGATGGTCGTTGATCAGGCAAACCAAAACGGCCCTCCTGGACGGCACCTTTTAGCAATGGCAATACCTTCAATATGCTCAACTTTGAAGGATCTTAACCTAGGTTTTTAATGCAAAACCAAGAAAACAAAGTCTCACACAAAGTGAAAGAAATATCAAGGATTCTTATTCATCAAAAGGTCTTCTTCTTAGGCGCCCCAAAGGCTTTATTCATAGGCTGAGATTGAGCCTTAAAATGTCTAGAACTAATTCAAAATAAAGCTAGCTAACAATCTTTGAAAATTGAAAACTATTTGAATTCAAAACTAAAACAAATCCTAGCTAGAAACTTCAAATCTTGCAAGACATTATCCTCAATGAATCTGGTCATGTTTGGTGATGAAATGGCGTTGGAGGCTTGATCTTGACGTAGATGAGATGGTTGTGTTTGACTTCAAAGGCTGGTTGAAGATTGAATTCAATTTGAATTTGAACTTGACTTCAAACTTGAATCTAATCTCTGAATTTTGATCTCTCCTCTTTTGCTCTCCAAATTGGCGTGTAACTATAGAAGATAGCGTGTGATAAGGTCTACAAGGGGTTGAGATGTTGGATTCAAATGCTGGTTGGAGATTGAGTTTAAATTGAACTTGAACTTGAATTTAAACTTGGATTCAAATTTGAATTGTCATCTCATCTTTGTTATCCTTCATGTTGGCGTGTAATCATCTTTCTTATCCTTCATGTTGGCGTGAGAGTGGATGTAGATTAGGCTGAAATCTTCTTGAACTTTAAGTCTCCAATCGATTGAGATTGAATTCAAATTAAGGTTGAATTTTAAATTCAAGCCTAGCTTTGAATTTAAACTCAATTGATCATTATCCATTTGCTTGAAACATGGCTGGCCCCCCTTTGTGGATAATGGAGATGATTTTGATTTCAACCTGATCAAGAGATTCTATCTTGGACACCTTTGAATTCGTCTTAGCGTAGACAAACATTCTCTTCAAACATTCTCTTGAAACATTCTCTTGAAACATTCTCTTCAAACATTCTCTTCAAACATTCTCTTTAAACATTCTCTTCAAACATTCTCTTTAAACATTCTCTTGTACCTAATTTACCTACAAAGCGAATATATAAAAAAAACTAAGATCACAAGACACAAGATAAATTCAAAAACAAAGAATGTAGACGTGCATGCTGATACATGCTCAAGTTGAAGGTTCAATGAAATGAACCCAAGGAGTCTTAGGCTCATCTTGAACATGCTTGTACAAGAAGGTGGCAACTTGATGACAAAGTTCCCTTGCCCTCCTTCTTGTCATAGGACCTTTGACCTCTTGATGGGGCCCTTGATTCTCATCGGACCCTTGATCCTCATCAATCCCCCCTCCACAAAAGGATTCGTCCTCGAATCAAAAAGGTCATCGTTGAAAGGGGTGAGGTCAGCAACATTAAAAGTAGGTGAAATTGAACCATACCTGTCGGGAAGATCGAGGATGTATGCATTGTCACCTATGCATTTCAATACTTCAAAGGGTCCATCTCCTCGAGGCAACAATTTTGACTTTCTTTCATTGGGAAATCTTTCTTTGCGCAAATGTAACCACACTAAATCTCCAGGTTTGAACACAACTCTTTTCCGATGTTTGTTAGCTCGTCTTTCATAAGCTTTGTTTTTCTTTTCTAGTTGTGTTTTAACTTGTTCATGCAGTTTCTTTATGTTGTCTGCTTTTTGTTTACCATCAAAACTAGAACGTTCATGCACGGGAATAGGAATCAAATCGATGGGAGACAAGGGATTAAAGCCATACACAATTTCAAATGGACTATGCAAAGTACCGTGATGGACACTCCTATTATATGCAAATTCGATATATGGCAAACAATCTTCCCAATGTTTAATGTGTTTTTGCAAAATGGCACGCAAAAGTTGAGAAAGAGTACGATTAACGAGTTTAGTTTGTCCATCAGTTTGTGGGTGTGCGGTGGTGGAAAACAACAATTGTGTACCAAGTTTAGCCCACAAAACACACCAAAAATGACTCAAAAATTTCGTATCTCTATCGCTTACAATTGTACGTGGCATGCCATGCAATCTGACATTCTTTGAAGAACAAATCAGCAACATGTGTGGCATCATCAACTTTCTTACATGCAATGAAGTGCCATTTTTGAAAATCGATCAACCACAACATAAATGCTATCGCGTCCTCCCCGAGACCTAGGAAGTCCTAGCACAAAGTCCATCGAAATGTCAATCCAAGGGGCATCAGGGACGGGTAAAGGCGTGTAAAGGACATGTGGTTGGGACTTGGATTTGGCTTGTTTGCAAGTGATGCAACTACCACACAACCTCTCGACGTCTACTCGCATGTGGGGCCAATAGAAATGTTCCTTAAAAGTCTCAAGGGTTTTGAACACTCCGAAATGACCCATTAAGCCTCCCCCATGGGCTTCTCTTGTCAATGCTTCTCGTAGGGATGATTGGGGAACGCACAATTTTTGTTTTTTGAAAAGATAACCTTCATGTATGTAAAATTTCCCAAATGGTGCTCCTTTACATGCCTAAAAAATGGTGCCAAAGTCATGGTCATTGGGGTACAAGTCCTTAAGTGATTCGAATCCTAAGAAGCATGAAGATAATGTAGTCACTAACGTGTATCTCCTAGAGAGGGCATCGGCAACTATATTATCTTTTCCTTGTTTGTACTTAATCACGTAAGGGAATTGTTCTATGAACTCTACCCATTTGGCATGTCTTTTGTTCAACTTTCCCTGCCCTTTAAGATACTTAAGGCTTTTGTGGTCAGTGTGGATCACAAACTCTTTAGGTTGAAGATAGTGTTGCCAAGTTTGAAGGGATCTCACAAGGGCATAAAGTTCCTTATCATAGGTAGAGTAATTCAATGCTGCTCCTTTCAACTTTTCACTAAAGTAGGCTATGGGTTTCTTACTTTGGGTCAAAACTGCGCCTATACCCACTCCACTTGCATCACACTCGATCTCAAAGGTCTCGTCAAAATTTGGTAGCCTAAGTATGGGTGCAGTGGTCAGCCTACGTTTAAGTTCGTCAAATGCCTGTTGTTGTGGCTCTTCCCACCTAAAAGGCACATCTTCTTTCACAATTTCGTTTAGGGGTGCAGCTATGGAAGAAAAATGTTTGACAAAGCGTCTATAAAAGCTTGCTAGTCCATGAAAACTGCGAACTTCCCCTACATTCTTAGGTATAGGCCACTCCACAATTGACCTAACCTTTTCCTCATCCATCTCTACTCCCTCAGCGAAATTACAAAGCCTAGAAAAACCACGTGTTTTAAACAAAAGGAGCACTTCTTAAAGTTGGCGTAAAGTTGTTCTTGCTTAAGCTTTTCAAAAACGGCTCTAATGTGGTCAAGATGATCTTCTATGGTGTGGGAATAGATTAGGATATCATCGAAATAGACAACGACAAAGCGTCCTATGAACGCACGTAAGACTTCATTCATTAGCCTCATAAAGGTACTAGGGGCGTTGGTGAGCCCGAAGGGCATCACTAACCACTCATAGAGCCAAACTTGGTTTTGAATGCAGTCTTCCATTCGTCCCCTTCTCTAATGCGTACCTTGAAGTACCCTTGCTTAAGGTCGATTTTGGTGAAGAATTTGGATCCGTGCAACATGTCTAACATATCGTCTAGCCTAGGTATGGGGTACCTATACTTGACGGTAATCTTGTTTATGGCTCGGCAATCGGTACACATTCTCCATGTTCCATCCTTTTTGGGTACTAAAATGACTGGGACGGCAGATGGGCTTAGACTCTCTCGAACTTGTCCACTAGCTAGGAGCTCCTCTACTTGCCTTTGGATTTCTTTGGTTTCTTCGGGGTTTGCTCGATAGGTCGGGCGATTGGATAACACGGCTCCTGGGACAAAGTCGATTTGGTGTTCTATTCCTCTAACGGGTGGTAATCTGGATGGTGGATCGGAGGGAAATAGAACTTCATATTCTTGGATAAGGACGCAACTGAGGTAGGTAAGTTTGGTGGGAGTTCTTCAAGGGCAAGTTGACACGACTTTGGGATGATGATGAGGACAATTTGGTTGTTATAAAGTGCACGTGTAACCTCTCTTTTCTTTGCGAAATACCCACACTTCTTTTTGGACTCGTTGACACTTAGGGGCACTACCTCTTTTCCCTTACTCTCGTGTTTTTTGTTCTCACTTTTCATACACTCCACGAATTTTCTCTCGGCTTCTTTTTTCTTAGGATCGGCTCTAGACTTGGACATGCGTTGGTGATCCTCGTGGACTTTGTGTGGTGGAAGTGCATGCAGTTTGTACAATTTGCCATTCAATTTGAAAGAATAACGATTCAAATAACCATCATATGTCACATGTCGATCGAATTGCCATGGCCTACCAAGTAAGATATGACTAGCATGCATTGGTGCGCATCACATCAAACATCATCTTTGTAACTACCAATGCTAAGAGAAATCAAAACTTGTTTACTTACGCTAACTTCACCACAGTCATTTAGCCATGCAAGTTTGTAAGGGTGCGGATGATTAGTCATAGGCAAATTCAGTTTTCTTACTAATTCGATGCTAGCCACATTCGCAGAAGAACCGGAATCAATGATCATGGTGCACACTTTACCATTTATCATGCAATGAATATGGAAAATATTTTCTCTATGTTGTTCGTGATCATCTAATTTCGGATATGCATTTAAAGCTCTACGCACAACAAGAAACTCCTTAGTGTCAAAATCATCTAATGCGCCTAGATCCTCTTCAGGTTCAATTTCATTATCATACTCAGACTCGTTTTCATGCTCGGACTCGGACACATATTCGTTTGTCTCTTCAATTAACATGATTCGTTTTGCATTAGGACATTCTTTTCCTATGTGACCACGTCCTTGACATTTATAACATTTAATGTCTCTAAACCTGTTTGAGGAATCCGAAGGATTTCCGGTAGGAGCCTTTTGTTGGGTGTGTTCATCTCTCTTTTGTGTGGATTGCACACGATTGTCCATTCTTTGTGACGCACCTTGGTCACGTGCTTGGCCTCCTGTAGGCCGTGAACTTCCCGTTCCTGAAGGCTTGCTGGAAAATCTTGACGAAGACTGATTAGTACGATAATTGGAATTGAAATTGGAGGAAGTACGTACCATTAATTGCGTTTCAATCTTTTCAGCCATATGTACCATGGTTGTGAGGTCGAGGTAAGGTTGAAGGTCAACCCTTTGTGCAATCTCTCTGTTTAAACCATGTAAGAATCGAGTCTTGGTGGCTTCTTCAGGTTCTTGCAAGTTAGACCTCTCCAACAAAATTTCTAACTCTTTATAATACTCGTCTACACTTTTGGAACCTTGTCGTAAGTTATGCAAACTCGTGAAAATAGAACTCTCATAATTGTTTGGAATAAAACGTTGTCGCATTTCAAACTTCATTTCTTCCCAAGTGGCAATTGGGGGTTGTCTCGTCTTAGTTCTATTTCGACACAAATTCGTCCACCAATTAAGTGCATAAACAGAAAATTCAATGGAAGCATACCTCACTTTTTGCAATTCACTATAATTGGTACAAGAAAAGATCAAATCCACTTTCGTTTCCCATTCTAAATATTCCTCCGCATTACTTTTACCATAAAACGTGGGAATATTTATTTTGGTTTTGAGAAAATCGTCATCTTGCGGGAAAAGGGGATTTTGGCGTCTTTGGTAACCACGGGGATGGTGGTCATCAAAGTCATAATCATCATGCTCAAAGGGAATGTAATCATCATTGTACCTTCTTGGAGCGTACCTTCTTGCTTGTGTAGGAGGAGCAAACCTTCTTGCTTCGGTGTGTGGTGGTCTAAGGCTGTCATCCTCAACTTCTTCTGGGGGATGGCACCGTGGTTGTGGTAGGGGTACGGCCCTGCTTGTTCCTTGGCCATCACTCGTTTTGTAGCTTGTCTCCACGTCTTCCAAGCGATGCTTGATTATCTCATTGTCATGCATGAGTTTCTTAAGCATCTCCAGCATTTGTTGTTGAGTATTGTCAACAGTTTCGGCTTCTTTAGACTTGCTAGATGCAGAATTGCTGCTGGCCATTGTACCTAAGGAATTGAACGAAAACAAAGGGAAAAAGAAGGAAGCAAACTAACACAAAGATAAACAAATGTTAAGGGATTAGTAAAAAAATTAAGCTATGAACACTCCGCTTTCGATTCTTTCCACTCTCTTACCACTTTGGTTCTTGGATAACCTGAAGTTAAGAAGTCTCAAAGTGATCAATAAGGAAGTGTATTGCCAAGGCTTCTTCGAATCACAATGTTCTCCGCTTGTTTCTTCCTTTTTGCTTTCAAGTTGCACCAATTAGTATCAAGGTAGGATCAATTGAGATGAACACAAACTTGAACTTTCTACTAAGATTCAAAGAAAATCAGCAACCAAAGTTGATGTATAAGGCTGAACCAAAGATAAACTAAGGGTTGCCGTGGGCAATCTTTAGTTAATTTTGATTCTATGCACTTACTATCCACAAAATGGTTCAAGTCATGCAACAATCGAGCAACCAAGTGTGTGATTGGTTTAAGAAGATGAAGAAATTGGGTTGTAGGGGACGGCAATGTGGCGTGATATGGTATCCAAGGTTTGCAAGTCGTACCAAAAATTTTCTACGCAATGCACAAACGTTTTGCCCTTTTTTCTTTGCTCTTGTTCTTTTGTTTTTTTTCTTTTTCTTCCTTGCTATTTCAATTGAGCAAGGTTCAGATTCTCCTCTTTTTTTTTACTAAGGGCAAAATTGGAATTTCACTTGTTTTGCACTTAGCACTTGCGTTTTTGGACAGAATAGTGCAATGTATTTAAAGTGCAATTTGTACCTTGGACTTGCAACAAAATAAACTTGGAAAGTGAAGGAATTTGGGGTATGACCGAATGGGGGTTAGGGTTAGGGTTTTTGATATAGGGTTTTTTTGAACGTTTTAGGACTTTGCGGAATGGGGTTGTAGGAACGGAATGGGTGTTGTAAATGGACTATTTGGGTTGGCAATTGATGATTGGTGTGGTCAATTTGGATATGGGTTGGTTTAGGACAGAATTTGAACAAAATTCAAATTCTAGGGTTAAGGTTTATTTGAATGAATTGGGATCTTTAGAATCTGATTGTATTTGGTAAAATTGGTTTGGGGCTTTTTGTTTGGGGTGTAAATAGGGTTATTTGGAATCAGGTTGGTGAGTTTTTTTAGGGTTGGGTTGGGGTGTTGTTGGTTGGGCCTTGGGGTGGGGTGGTAGAATTAGGGTTTTGTTGTTGAAGAGGGTTCGGGAAGGTAAACACACTTATGACTACTTGTCTTAAAGCATGAAATCAATCACAATGCGAATCATAAGATGCATACAATCATCACCAACTAAAAGCTTCGGTAGCAACAAGATGATTTGAAACCGAGGTAGCTTTATAGGATGATGGTTGGAATATTTTGAAGAAGGTTGAATGTAACCTAAAAATGCAACGAACCCTAATTTGTTCAAGTTTGAACGACTTAAAATCAGATTGTGATGCGAAAAGGAAATAAAGGAAATGACGCTTGAATGATGAAAAGCAAAATGAAGCAACGTGTAAGGACTCAACGCAATGTTTTGTTTTGGACATTTTTTTTGAATGAAATGCAAGACAAATGGCGTGTAGAGGGAGGAGTAGAAGAAGGACACAACTTCACTTGACTAGACTCAAACAAAAAAAGGAAATGATAGATGGTGGAATAGAGTAACCTGTCTCTGATACCAATTTGATGCGTGCAACTCATGGGCTCCAACGATTCCACCTTCCAAACGTCCTTCACAAAGGGTTAGGCACAAGGAAGAAGACTTCCCCTTGCTTCCTTAGTGATTAAAAAACGTGTGGATTAAACGAATGAGCAAGACCAACACTTCAAGATGGTCGTTGATCAGGAAAACCAAAACGGCCCTCCTGGACAGCACCTTTGAGCAATGGCAATACCTTCAATATGCTCAACTTTGAAGGATCTTAACCTAGGTTTTTAATGCAAAACCAAGAAAACAAAGTCTCACACAAAGTGAAAGAAATATCAAGGATTCTTATTCATCAAAAGGTCTTCTTCCTAGGCGCCCCAAAGGCTTTATTTATAGGCTGAGATTGAGCCTTAAAATGTCTAGAACTAATTCAAAATAAATCTAGCTAACAATGTTTGAAAATTGAAAACTATTTGAATTCAAAGCTAAAACAAATTCTAGCTAAAATCTTCAAATCTTGCAAGACATTATCCTTAATGAATATGGCCGTGTATGATGATGAAGTTGGCGTTTTGAGACTTGATCTTGATGCAGATGAAGTGGTTGAAATCGAATTCAAAGGTTGGTTGAAGATTGGATTCAAATAGAATTTGAATTTGACTTCAAACTTGAATTCAATCTTTGAATTGTGATCCCATCTCTTTTGATCTCCAAGTTGGCGTGTGATTGTATGATATGGCGTGTGGTAAGGCCTTCATGTGGCTGAGATGTTGAATTCAAATGTTGGTTGAAGTTTGAATTCAAATTGGATTTGAACTTGAATTCAAATTTGGATTCAACTTTGAATTGTGATCTCATCTTCATTATTCTTCAAGTTGGCGTGTGGAATGGTTTAATTGGTGTGTGAGAGGTTTTCAAATGGATGAGATGTTGAAATCTAAAGCTCAAAATGGTTGAAACTTGAATTCAAATAATAGTTGAATTTAAATTCAAGTTTGGCTTGAAGTTTGAATGCAATTTAATCTCCATCTTTTGAGCTTCAAGTTGGCCGGCCCTTGTGGAGATAATTTCAGCTAGATTTTTGAAAATGGATTCCATCTTTTGAATTTTTCTTTGTGGAGACAAACATTCTTTTTAAGACAACATTCCTTTTGTCTCCCTTTTTGCAACACACGCTTATCTTGCTTCTTTTTGGCCTTCCTTTCATTTTGGATCTTCTATGTACCTAATTTACCTACAAAGAAAACACATAAAACAAAGGTCACAAGAAACAAGATAAATTTCAAAATCACACACGCACACTTATAAAACGTTCAAAGGGTGGCCTCAACAAAGTGAACCCATGGAACCTTAGGTTCATCTTGAACATGCTTATACAAGAAGGTACCAACTTGATGACGAAGTTCTCTTGCCCTCCTTCTTGTCATAGGGCCCTTGACCTCTTGATGGGACCCTTGGTCCTCATCAGACCCTTGATCCACATCAATCCTCCCTCCTCAAAAGGATTCTTCCTCGAATCAAAAAGGTCATCGGTGAAAGGGGTGAGGTCAGCAACATTAAAAGTAGATGAAATTGAACCATACCTTTCGGGAAGATCAAGGATGTATGCATTGTCTCCTATGCGTTTCAAAACTTTGAAAGGTCCATCTCCTCGAGGTAAAAGTTTTGACTTTCTCTCATTGGGAAATCTTTCTTTGCGCAAATGTAACCACACTAAATCTCCAGGTTTAAACACCACTCGTTTCCGATGTTTGTTAGCTCGTCTTTCATAGGCTTTGTTTTTCTTTTCAAGTTGTGTTTTAACTTGTTCTTGCAGTTTCTTTATCTTTTCCGCTTTTTGTTTACCATCAAGACTAGAACGTTCATGCACGGGAATAGGAATCAAATCGAGGGGAGACAAGGGATTAAAGCCATACACGATTTCAAATGGACTATGCAAGGTACCGTGATGGACACTCCTATTGTATGCAAATTCGATATATGGTAAACAATCTTCCCAATGTTTAATATGTTTTTGCAAAATGGCACGCAAAAGTGAGAAATAATACGATTAACGACTTCAGTTTGTCCATCAGTTTGTGGGTGTGCAGTGGTTGAAAACAACAATTGTGTATCAAGTTTAGCCCACAAAACACGCTAAAAATGACTCAAAAATTTCGTATCTCTATCACTTACAATTGTACGTGGCATGCCATGCAATCTAACAATTTCTTTGAAGAACAAATCAGCAACATGTGTGGCATCATCAAACTTTTCGACATGCAATGAAATGTGCCAACCAAAACATAAATGCTATCGCGTCCTCCCCGAGACCTAGGAAGTCCTAACACAAAGTCCATGGAAATGTCAATCCAAGGGGCATCAGGGACGGGTAAAGGCGTGTAAAGGCCATGTGGTTGGGACTTGGATTTGGCTTGTTTGCAAGTGATGCAACTACCACACAACCTCTCGATGTCTACGCGCAGTGGGGCCAATAGAAATGTTCCTTAAAAGTCTCAAGGGTTTTGAACACTCCAAAGTGACCTATTAAACCTCACCCATGGGCTTCTTTAGTCAATGCTTCTCGTAGGGATGATTGGGAAACGCACAATTTTTGTTCTTTGAAAAGATAACCCTCATGTATGTAAAATTCCCCAAATGGTGCTTCTTTACATGCCTCGAAAATGATGCCAAAGTCATGGTCATTGGAGTACAATTCCTTAAGTGATTCGAATCCTAAGAAGCGTGAAGATAATGTAGTCACTAACGTGTATCTCCTAGAGAGGGCATCGACAACTATATTATCCTTTCCTTGTTTGTACTTAATCACGTAAGGGAATTTTTCTATGAACTATACCCATTTGGCATGTCTTTTGTTCAACTTGCCCTGCCCTTTAAGATACTTAAGGCTTTCATGGTCAGTGTGGATCACAAACACTTTAGGTTGAAGATAGTGTTGCCAAGTTTGTAGGGATCTCACAATGGCATAAAGTTCCTTATCATAGGTAGAGTAATTCAACGCTGCTCCTTTCAATTTCTCACTAAAATAGGCGATGGGTTTCTTACCTTGGGTTAAAACTGCGCCTATACCCACTCCACTTTCATCACACTCGATCTCAAAGGTCTCGTCAAAATTTGGTAGCCTAAGTATGGATGCAGTGGTCAGCCTACGCTTGAACTCATCAAATGCATGTTGTTGTGGCTCTTCCAACCTAAAAGGCACATCTTTTTTCACAATTTCGTTTAGGGGTGCAGCTATAGAAGAAAAAAATCTTTGACAAAGCGTCTATAAAAGCTTGTTAGTCCATGAAAACTACGAACTTCCCCTACATTCTTAGGTATAGGCCACTCCACAATTGACCTAACCTTTTCCTCATCCATTTCTACTCCCTCAGCCGAAAAGACAAAGCATAGAAAAACTACGCGTTCTAAACAAAAGGAGCACTTCTTAAAGTTGACGTAAAGTTGTTCATGCTTAAGCTTTTCAAAAACCTCTCTAATATGGTCAAGATGATCTTCTATGGTTTGGGAATAGATTAGGATATCATCGAAATAAACAACAAATCGGCCTATGAACGCGCGTAAGACTTCATTCATTAGCCTGATAAAGGTTCTAGGGGCGTTGGTGAGCCCGAAGGGCATCACTAACCACTTATAGAGCCTAAACTTGGTTTTGAATGCAGTCTTCCATTCGTCCCCTTCTCTAATGCGTACCTGGAAGTACCCTTGATTAAGGTCGATTTTGGTGAAGAATTTAGATCCGTGCAACATGTCCAACATATCGTCTAGCCTAGATATGGGGTACCTATACTTGATGGTAATTTTGTTTATGGCTCGGCAATCGTTATTCTCCACGTTCCATCCTTTTTGTGTACTAAAATGACTGGGACGACAGATGGGCTTAGGCTCTCTCGGACTTGTCCACTCGCTAGGAGCTCCTCTACTTGCCTTTGGATTTCTTTGGTTTCTTCGGGGTTGGCTCGATAGGCTGGGCGATTGGGTAACACGGCTCCTGGGACAAAGTCGATTTGGTGTTCTATTCCTCTAATGGGTGGTAATCCGGATGGGGGTTCGGATGGAAATGGAACTTCATATTCTTGGATAAGGGACGCAACTGAGGTAGGTAAGTTTGGTGGGAGTTCTTCTAGTGTAAGGTGACACGACTTTGGGATGATGATGAGGACAGTTTGGTTGTTATAAAGGGCGCGTGTGACCTCTCTTTTCTTTGCAAAATACCCACACTTCTTTTTGGACTTGTTGACACTTAGGGGCACTACCTCTTTTCCCTTGCTCTCGTGTTTTTTGTTCTCAGTTTTCATACACTCCACGAATTTTCTCTCGGCTTCTTTTTCCTTAGGATCGGCCCTAGACTTGGACATGCATTGGTGATCCTCGTGGACTTTGTGTGGTGGAAGTGCATGCAGTTTGATACGATCTTGGATCGTATGAAAATAACGACCGCTTCTTTCAACTCCAAAAGACACCTTTGATCAACCCTTGCGTGGGACAATGGCTCAAACACCACCTTCTTGGACAAGAGAAATCAACAACGTCTACGTCGAGCAATTCAAATATCCCAATCCAACACGTCGTTCCGTATCCTTGGATTGTGATTCACCAACTAGGTTTGCTCAAACCTTGATTGAATCTAGCCTTGATTTTTAATTTGTGAAAACCAAAGGAAAACACTCAACAAGCAACCCACGGTTACAAGCACAAAGTTACCAAAAGTTTGGTATGAAGCCTGAAATTGAAATTCTGAGAAAACTGTTTTCTCTTGCTACATTTTCTACCTTATATATAAAGCTATATTTTGGCTATTCATAAAAGATAAATGATAAATCAAAGTCTTCACATTACTACCTATCAATCTAAATCAAATCTACATAAAAGACAAGTCAAAGCTAATCAAGGAAGATTACATAATTCAAATCCCTAAAATCTAGCCCTAGAATACATCCTGTCGGTTGTTGACTTATACCCGATTCTAGATGCCGAATTAGGGTTTGCACTTTTCCGTAAAGTTGTAGCTCATGAAAGTCTCTTGAATTTGGGCTTTTGAATCACCTCATTTGGATTCTTCTTGACAGAGATACGGGCTTCCAAAAACTAGATATCCATCCAGTGAACTTCAGTACTTTCCATTCTGGACTCGCAACTTGCATCTGATTTTAGTCCATCTTATAGCCCGAATTAAAAAGTGTAAAACATCAAAATCGTCCCAAATTGAGTTATTTAAAACCTCCAAGTGGTTTGAACACAATTGGATTAGTACTCCGCCCTGGACATCCAAAATACCGACTGGTGTCCGGCTGCCTTCCTGAAAGATAGGGACTCTTCAAGCCACCTTCCTTATTTAGCCTTGTCACCTTAGAAAACACTCAAACACAGCCATTAGCACTAGAAACACATATTAAAAGACGCTATAAAATATACTAGACCCAAAACAAAGACAACTCAAACAACTAGACTCGATATTACGGCGACAATGCATGAAATGACCATCCTGCCTTCCCACCAACCCTTACATCTTTTAATATGCATTGAAACACTTGGACAATCAGATCATAACTTAAATAAACATAGAAAGATCATGAATCTACATTCCTTGGCTCATCTTGTACATGTTTGAACAAGAAGCTCTTTAGTTTACATCTTCTATTTGTGCAAAAACTTCTTGTTTTTGGAGTTTGTATGTTCAAGACCCTTGTTTGTGAAGTTTGTATGTTTAGGGCTCCTGGAATCGCATCACAGTTTGTACAATTTGCCATTCAATTTGAAAGAATAACGATTCAAATAACCATCATATGTCACATTTCGATCAAATTGCCATGGCTTACCAAGTAAGATATGACTAGCATGCATTGGTGCAACGTCGCATAAAACATCATCTTTGTAATTACCAATGCTAAGAGAAATTAAAACTTGTTTACTTACGCTAACCTCACCGCAATCATTTAGCCATGCAAGTTTGTAAGGATGCGGATGATTAGTCATAGGCGAATTCAATTTTCTTACTAATTCGATGCTAGCCACATTCGCACAAGAACCGGAATCAATGATCATGGTGCACACTTTTCCATTTATCATGCAATGAATATGGAAGATGTTTTCTCTATGTTGTTCGTGATCATCTAATTTCGGATATGCATTTAAAGCTCTACGCACAACAAGAAACTCCTTAGTGTCAAAATCATCTAATGCGCCTAGATCCTCTTCAGGTTCAATTTCATTATCATGCAAGAAACTCGTTTTCATGCTTGGACTCAGACACATATTCGTTTGTCTCCTCAATTAACATTATTCTTTTTGCATTACGGCACTCTTTTCCTATGTGACCACGTCCTTGACACTTATAACATTTAATGTCTCTAAACCTGTTTGAGGGATCAGAAGAATTTCCGGTAGGAGCCTTTTGTTGGTTGCGGTCATCTCTCCTTTGTGTGGATTGCACACGATTGTCCATTCATTGTGACGCACCTTGGTCATGTGATTGGCCTCCTATAGGCCGTGAACTTCCCGTTCCTGATGGCTTGTTGGAAAACCTTGACGAAGACTGATTAGTACGATAATTGGAATTGAAATTGGAGGAATTACGTACCTTTAATTGTGTTTCAATCTTTTCAGCCATATGCACCATGGTTGTGAGGTCGAGATAAGGTTGAAGGTCAACCCTTTGCGCAATCTTCCTGTTTAAACCATGTAATAATCGAGCCTTGGTGGCTTCTTCAGGTTCCTGCAAGTTAGACCTTTCCAACAAAATTTCCAACTCTTTATAATACTCGTCTACACTTTTGGAACCTTGTCGTAAATTGTGCAAACTCGTGAAAATAGAACTCTCGTAATTGTTTGGAATAAAATGTTGTCGCATTTCAAACTTCATTTCTTCCCAAGTGGCAATTGGAGGTTGCCTTGTCTTAGTTCTATTTCGACACAAATTTGTCCACCAATTAAGTGCATAACCAGAAAATTCAATAGAAGCGTACCTCACTTTTTGTAATTCACTATAATTGGTACAAGAAAAGATTAAATCCACTTTGGTTTCCCATTCTAAATATTCTTCCGCATTACTTTTACCATAAAACGTAGGAATATTTATTTTGGTTTTGATAAAATCGTCATCTTGCGGGAAAAGGGGATTTTGGCGTCTTTGGTAACCACGGGGAGGGTGGTCATCAAAGTCATAATCATCATGGTCATATGGAATGTAATCATCGTTGTACCTTCGTGGGACGTACCTTCTTGGTTGTGTAGGAGGAACAAGCCTTCTTGCTTCGGTGTTTGGTGGTCTAAGGTTGTCATCCTCAACTTCTTCTGGGGATGGCGCCTCGGTTGTGGTAGGGGAACGGTCCTGCTTGTTCCTTTGCCATCACTCATTTTGTAGCTTCGCTCCACGTCTTCCAAGCGATGCTTAATTACCTCATTGTCATGCATGAGTTTCTTAAGCATCTCCAGCATTTGTTGTTGTGTGTTGTCAACAGTTTCGGCCTCTTCTGACTTGCTAGATGCGGAATGATTGCTGCTCTCCATTGTCCCTAAGGAATTGAACGAAAACAAAGGGGAAAAAGAAAGAAGCAAACTAACACAAAGACAAGCAAACGTTAAGGGGTTAGTAAAAACAAAACAAATTATGAACACTCTGCTTTTTCTTTTTTCCCTTCTCTTGCCACTTTGCTTCTTGGATAACCTGAAGTTAAGAAGGCTCAAAGTGATCAATAAGAAAGTGTATTGCCATTGCTTCTTCAAATCACAATGTTCTCCACTTGTTCTCCCTTAGCTTGATACAGACCTTTTTTGGGAAAGTGCTGAACATCAAAATTGTATCTTATCCTCTTATCTTTCACCTAAAACTGGAATAACGTCAATTGAAGTTGTTGTTGATGAGTTATGGCTGAAATACTAAGAAGGTGTCATCCTGCCAGCTTGCCCTTTCAACTCAACTTGGTGTTTGAACGTTTGGCCTTTGTTCAATCATGCTTCCTTGTCCTAAAAACAACTCAAACACACACCAAACAACATATGCAACATGCTAGGACATATCTTGGTTAGTTTACAATAATTTATGAAGGAAAGGAAGCTAAGCACTCAACAATATGAACAATGCACGCAAGACTAACTAACATATTACAACATGATTCAAAAACTAAGTTAAAGCTTGTAGCAAATGGATCCAATGTAGGCTATCTTGACTTGGTTCATCCTCAACATGCTTGTAAAGGAAGGTTCCAACTTCATGCATCAATTTCTTGGCCATGCTTCTTGTTATAGGGCCTTTGTCTTGCATTGGCGTACCTGCCGCTGCGGTTGGTTCTTCTTGGCTTGGCTGGGGCTCATCAGAGTGCTTAGAAGGACTATCGAGAGGTTAGACCTATTGGTGGCTGAAAGATCTAACCCCCGCTCCCAAACATCTCAACCAGGAATCGTATAAGGAAGTGGCTCCATGGATAGAAATATGGCTACCCAATTTGAGGGTAAATGTCGTGTTCCAGTTGATCCACCACGGCAAACCGTTCGCGGTCAAATGATGGGGCAAAGTATGCTACCATTAGAAGAGAGGTATCCATAGGATGATCCACATATGAATGATGGTCAATGGGAAGAGATTACAAGGAACAGTTTGATGTTGAAAACCGTAGCTTTCAATGCCAAAACCGTGGTTATGATGTTCCTAATCGTGGTTACAATCCTAGGCCAAATCAGCATGATGATGATTCCCATAAGATCAAGATGAACATTCCTCCATTTCAGGGGCGATGATGAGGATCAAGGGTTTGATGAGGACTAAGGGTCCCATCAAGAGGTCAATGGCCTTATGACAAGAAGGAGGGCAAGAGAACTTTGTCATCAAGTTGGTACCTTATTGTATAGGCATGTTCAAGATGAACTTAAGGTTCCATGGGTTCACTTCATTGAGGCCACCCTTTGAACGTTTTATAAGTGTGCGTGTGTGCTTTTGAAATTTGTCTTGTTTCTTGTGATCTTTGTTTTATGTGTTTTCTTTGTAGGTAAATTAGGTACATAGAAGATCCAAAATGAAAGGAAGGCCCAAAAGAAGCAAGATAAGCGTGTGTTGCAAAAAGGGAGACAAAAGGAATGTTGTCTTAAAGAGAATGTTTGTCTTCACAAAGACAAATTCAAAAGATGGAATCCATTTTCAAAAATCTAGGTGAAATTATCTCTACAAGGGCCGGCCAACTTAAAGCTCAAAAGATGGAGATTAAATTGCATTCAAACTTCAAGCCAAACTTGAATTTAAATTCAACTATTATTTGAATTCAAGTTTCAACCATTTTGAGCTTTAGATTTCAACATCTCAGCCATTTGAAAACTTCTCACACGCCAATTAAACCATTCCACACGCCAACTTGAAGAATAATGAAGATGAGATCACAATTCAAAGTTGAATCCAAATTTGAATTCAAGTTCAAATCCAATTTGAATTCAAACTTCAACCAACATTTGAATTCAACATCTCAGCCACATGAAGGCCTTACCACACGCCATATCATACAATCACACGCCAACTTGGAGATCAAAAGAGATGGGATCACAATTCAAAGATTGAATTCAAGTTTGAAGTCAAATTCAAATTCAATTTGAATCCAATCTTCAACCAACCTTTGAATTCGATTTCAACCACTTCATCTACATCAAGATCAAGTCTCAAAACGCCAACTTCATCATCATACACGGCCAGATTCATTAAGGATAATGTCTTGCAAGATTTGAAGATTTTAGCTAGAATTCGTTTTAGCTTTGAATTCAAATAGTTTTCAATTTTCAAACATTGTTAGCTAGCTTTATTTTGAATTAGTTCTAGACATTTTAAGGCTCAATCTCAGCCTATAAATAAAGCCTTTGGGGCGCCTAGGGAGAACAACTTTTGATGAATAAGAATTCTTGATATTTCTTTCACTTTGTGTGGGGCTTTGTTTTCTTGGTTTTGCATTAAAAACCTAGGTTAAGATCCTTCAAAGTTGAGCATTTTGAAGGTGTTGACATTGCTTAAAGGTGCCGTCCAGGAGGGCCGTATTGGTTTGCCTGATCAACGACCATCTTGAAGTGTTGGCCTTGCTCATTCTTAATCAACACTTTTTTAATCACTAAGTAAGGGGAAGTCTTCTTCCTTGTGCCTAACCCTTTTTGAAGGACGTTTGGAAGGTGGAATTGTTGGAGCCTGCTAGTTGCACGCATCAAATTGGTATCAGAGCACAGGTTACTCTATTCCACCATCTATCATTTCCTTCTCGTTTGAGTCTAGTCATTTCAATTTCAGTTGAGTCCTTCTTCTACCGGTCACTCTACACGCCATTGTCTTGCATCTCATAAAAAAAAGTCCAATTCATTTGCTTTGAGTCCTTGCACGTTCCTGTATTTTGCTTTTCATCATTCAAGTGCCATCTCTTTTATTCCCTTTTCGCATCACAATCTGATTTTGAGTCGTTCAAACTTGAACAAATTAGGGTTTGTTGCATTTTAGGTCATATTCAGCATTCTTTTAAATATTCCAACCATCAGCTTATAAAGCTACCTCGGTTCCAAATCATCTTGTTGCTACCGAAGCTTTTAGTTGGTGATGATTGTATGCATCTTATGATTCGCATTGTGATTGATTTCATGCTTTAAGACAAGTAGTCATACGTGTGTTTGCCTTCACGAACCATCTTCAACAACAAAACCCTAATTCTACCCCACACACCCACGGCCCAACCAGCCCCACCCCAACCCAACCCTAAAAACTCACCAACCTGATCCGAAACAACCCTATTTACACCCCCAACAAAAAGCCCCAAACCCATTTTACCAAACACAATCAGAATCTAAAAACTCCAATTCATTCAAATAAACCCTAACCCTAGAATTTGAATTTTGTTCAAATTCTGCCCTAAACCAACCAATATCCAAATTGACCATACCAATCATCAATTACCAACCCAAATAGTCCATTTACCACGCCCATTCCGTTCCTAAAACCCCATTCCGCAAATTCCCAAAACGTTCAAAAAAAACCCTAAATCAAAAAAACCCTAACCCTAACCCATTCGGCCTTACCCCAATTTTCCTCACTTTCCAAGGTTATTTTTTGTTGCAAGTCCAAGTTAAAAATTGAATTTTAAATACATTGCACTATTATGTCCAAAAACGCAAGTGCTAAGTGCAAAACACGTGAAATTTCGATTCTGTCCTTGGTCAAAAAAAGAGAATCTGAACCTTGCTCAATTAAAATAGCAAGGACGAAAAAGAAAAAAAACAAAAGAACAAGAGAAAAGAAAAAGGGGAAAACGTTTGTGCATTGCGTGGAAAATTTTTTGGTACGATTTGCAAACCTTGGATACCATATTTCCTTTTACCCCACATTGCCGTCCCCTATATACCTTATTCTCCATCTCCTGATCTTCTTGAACCAATCACACATTTAGTTGCTCGATTGTTGCATGACTTGAACTATTTTGTGGATAGTAAGTGCATAGAATCCATGGGCTCCAATAATTCCACCTTCCAAACATCCTTCACAAAGGGTTAGGCACAAGGGATCCATAGCTACACCCCTAAACGAAATTGTGAAAAAAGGTGTGCCTTTTAGGTAGGAAGAGCCACAACAATAGGCATTTGATGAGCTCAAGCGTAGGCTGACCACTGCACCCATACTTAGGCTACCAAATTTTGATGAGAGCTTTGAAATCGAGTGTGATGCAAGTGGAGTGGGTATAGGTGCAGTTTTAACCCAAGGTAAGAAACCCATAGCCTATTTTAGTGAGAAATTGAAAGGAGCTGCATTGAATTACTCTACCTACGATAAGGAACTTTACGCCCTCGTGAGATCCCTACAAACTTGGCAACACTATCTTCAACCCAAAGAGTTTGTGATCCACACTGACCACGAAAGCCTTAAGTATCTTAAAGGGCAGGGAAAGTTAAACAAAAGACATGCCAAATGGGTAGAGTTCATAGAACAATTTCCTTACGTGATTAAGTACAAACAAGGAAAGGATAATATAGTTGCCGATGCCGTCTCTAGGAGATACACGTTAGTGACTACATTATCTTCACGCTTCTTAGGATTCGAATCACTTAAGGAATTGTACCCCAATGACCATGACTTTAGCACCATTTTCGAGGCATGTAAATAAGCACCATTTGGGAAATTTTACATACATGGGAGTTATCTTTTCAAAGAACAAAAATTGTGCGTTCTCCACTCATCCCTACGAGAAGCATTGACTAGAGAAGCCCATGGGGGAGGTTTAATGGGTCATTTCGGAGTGTTGAAAACCCTTGAGACTCTTAAGGAACATTTCTATTGGCCCCACATGCGAGTAGACGTCGAGAGGTTATGTGGTAGTTGCATCACTTGCAAACAAGCCAAATCCAAGTCCCAACCACATGGCCTTTACACGCCTTTACCCGTCCCTGATGCCCCTTGGATTGACATTTCCATGGACTTTGTGTTAGGACTTCCTAGGTCTCGGGGAGGACGCGATAGCATTTATGTTGTGGTTGATCGATTTTCGAAAATGGCGCATTTCATTGCACGTAGGAAAGTTGATGATGCCACACATGTTGCTGATTTGTTCTTCAAAAAAATTGTTAGATTGCATGGCATGCCACGTACAATTGTAAGTGATAAAGATACGAAATTTTTGAGTCATTTTTTGCGTGTTTTGTGGGCTAAACTTGGTACACAATTGTTGTTTTCAACCACCGCACACCCACAAACGGATGGACAAACTGAAGTCGTTAATCGTACTCTTTCTCAACTTTTGCATGCCATTTTGCAAAAACACATTAAACATTGGGAAGATTGTTTACCATATATCGAATTTGCATATAATAGGAGTGTCCATCACGGTACTTTGCATAGTCCATTTGAAATCGTGTATGGCTTTATTCCCTTGTCCCCCATCGATTTTATTCCTATTCCCGTGCATGAACGTTCTAGTCTTGATGGTAAACAAAAAGCGGAAAACATAAAGAAACTGCATGAACAAGTTAAAACACAACTTGAAAAGAAAAACAAAGCTTATGAAAGACGAGCTAACAAACATCGAAAACGAGTTGTGTTTAAACCTAGAGATTTAGTGTGGTTACATTTGCGCAAAGAAAGATTTCCTAATGAAAGAAAGTCAAAACTGTTACCTGGAGGAGATGGACCTTTTAAAGTGTTGAAACACATAGGTGACAATGCATACATCCTTGATCTTCCCGACAGGTATGGTTCAATTTCGCCTACTTTTAATGTTGCTGACCTCACCCCTTTCAACGATGACCTTTTTGATTCGAAGACAAATCCTTTTGAGGAGGGGGATTGATGAGGATGATGCATGCTAGGCGTGGGCTCCAACAATTCCACCTTCCGAACGTCCTTCACAAAGAGTTATTATGGACAACCCATTCATGCTTCTCAACGTTATCATGTTTGTCACCTAAGGCATCATTGTTCTCACTTGAAATGTCACTCCAATCATCTTGTAAATCATAATGTAAATCAAGCAAATCATGTGAATCATGCGAAGCACCAATAACTTTAGATTCAAGCTCATCATTTTCAGCAAGCAATTCAGTCTCATGAACATGATAAATATCAACAAGTCTCCTAAGAGCCTGCAATTTATTAAGGATGTCTATTCTGCGCACCTTTTGTTCTTCTACTTCTGTGAGGATTTCAAAGTTACGTTCTTTTTGAACGAGAAGTCTCTTACGAATGTCAGAATTACGTTCTAAGAACTTCTCACAGTCATGTTCAACTTCAACATCATCATGGAAACAAACACGTAATTTCTTGTCAAGTTCACACACTTTAGAGTGCAAAACAACATCATTACTGGAATCAGATTCGGACAAAGAACATTTAGATGATTTAGGATCATGCAATTTAAGAAGCCTATCATGTAAGTCATGTTCATTTGGCACATCAACTTTATCATCATGAACAACATGTGTATCAATTGAAATTTCAGCATCATCATCATAAGAATCATGCGCAGTATCATCACTGAAATCATCTAATTTCGGATATGCAGTCAAAGCTTTACGCACGACAAGAAATTCCTTAGTGTCATATTCATCTAGTGCACCTAGATCCTCTTCAAGTTCAGTTTCATTATCATGCTCAGATTCATTTTCATGCTTGGACTCAGTCACATATTCATTAGTTTCCTCAATTATCATGACCCGTTTAGCATTAGGACACTCTTTTCCTATGTGACCACGACCTTGATATTTATAGCATTTAATGTCTCTAAACCTGTTCGAGAGATCAGAAGAATTCCCTGTAGGAGCCTTTTGTTAGGCTCGGTCATCTCGCTTTTTTGTGCCCTGCACATGGTTGTCAAACTTTTGTGTTGCGTTTTGATCACGTGTTTGGCCTTCTGTAGGCCATGAGCTTCCTGTTCCTGAAGGCTTGCTTGAAAACCTTGATGACGATTGGTTAATACGATAACTGGAATTGAAATTAGAGGAACTACGTACCTTTAGTTGTTGTTCAATCTTCTCAGCCATGTGGACCATGGTCGTTAGGTCGAGGTAAGGTTGAAGTTCAACCCTTTGCGCTATCTCCCTGTTTAAACCATGTAAGAAACGAGCCTTGGTGGCTTCTTCGGGTTCCTGCAAGTTAGACCTTCTCGGTTGTGTGGAGGGAACAAACCTTCTTGCCTCGATGTGTGGTGGTCTAAGGTTGTCGTCCTCAACTTCTTTTGGGGGATGGCGCCTTGATGGTGGAAATGGAACGACCCTGCTTGTGCCCTGACCATCACTTGTCTTGTAGCTCCGTTCAACATCTTCCAAGCGATGTTTGATTACTTCGTTGTCATGCATGAGTTTCTTTAACATCTCCAACATTTGTTGTTGTGTGTTGTCAACAGTTTTGGCCTCTTTTGACTTGCTAGATGCTGAGTGAGTGCTGCTATCCATGTTTTACCTAAAGTGATCAATTAAAAACGAAAAGAGAAGAAAAGAGGGAAACTAACACAAAGACAAGCAAACGTTAAGGGATTAGTAAAAACAAAACAAAACTATGAACACTCCGCTTTTTCTTCTTTCCACTCTCTTACCACTTTGCTTCTTGGATAACCTGAAGTTAAGAAGGCTCAAAGTGATCAATAAGAAAGTGTATTGCCAATGCTTCTTCAAATCACAATGTTCTCCACTTGTTCTCCCTTTTGCGTTCAAGTTGCACCAATTAATATCAAAGTAGAATCAATTGAAATGAACACAAACTTGAACTTTCTACTAAGACTCAAAGAAAATAAGCAACCAAAGTTGATGTATAAGGCTGAACCAAAGATAATCTAAGGGTTGCCGTGGGCAATCTTTAGTTAATTTTGATTCTATGCACTTACTATCCACAAAATGGTTCAAGTCATGCAACAACCGAGCAACCAAATGTGTGATTGTTCAAGAAGATCAGGAGATGGAGAATAAGGTATATAGGGGACAGCAATGTGGGGTTAAAGGAAATATGGTATCCAAGGTTTGCAAATCGTACCAAAAATTTTCCACGCAATTCACAAACATTTTGCCCTTTTTCTTTTATCTTGTTCTTCTTTTGTTTTTCTTTTTCTTCCTTGCTATTTCAATTGAGCAAGGTTCAGATTCTGTCTTTTTTTTTGACTAAGGGCAGAATTGAAATTTCACGCGTTTTGCACTTAGCACTTACGTTTTTGGACAGAATAGTGCAATGTATTTAGGGTTAGGGTTTTTGATTTAGGGTTTTTTTGAACGTTTTGGGAATTTGCAAAATGGGGTTTTGGGAACGGAATGGGCGTGGTAAATGGACTATTTGGGTTGGTAATTGCTGATTTGTGTGGTCAATTTGGATATTGGTTGGTTTAGGACAGAATTTGAACAAAATTCAAATTCTAGGGTTAGGGTTTATTTGAATGAGTTGGGATCTTTAGATTCTGATTGTGTTTGGTAAAATTGGTTTTGGGCTTTTTGTTGGGAGTGTAAATAAGGTTGTTTGGGGTCAGGTTGGTGAGTTTTAGGGTTGGGTTGGGGTGGGCTGGTTGGGCCGTGGGATGTGGGGGTAGAATTAGGGTTTTGTTGTTGAAGATGGTTCGTGAAGGCAAACACACGCATGACTACTTGTCTTAAAGCATGAAATCAATCACAATGCGAATCACAAGATGCATACAATCATCACCAACTAAAAGCTTCGGTAGCAACAAGATGATTTGAAACAGAGGTAGCTTTATAGGCTGATGGTTGGAATATTTAAAAGAAGGCTGAATGTAACCTAAAATGCAACAAACCCTAATTTGTTCAAGTTTGAACGACTCAAAATCAGATTGTGATGCGAAAAGGAAATAAAGGAAATGACACTTGAATGATGAAAAGCAAAATGCAGCAATATGCAAAGACTCAAAGCAAATGAGTTGGACGTTTTTTGTATGAAATGCAAGACAATGGCGTGTAGAGTGAAGGGTAGAAGAAGGACTCAACTGAAATTGAAATGACTAGACTCAAACGAAAAGGATATGATAGATGGTGGAATAGAGTAACCTGGTCTCTGATTCCAATTTGATGCATGCAACTCGTGGGCTCCAACTCATTCATCAAATTGGTATGAAAAACAAAGCTTATGAAAGACGAGCTAACAAACATCGAAAACGAGTTGTGTTTAAACCTGGAGATTTAGTGTGGTTACATTTGCGCAAAGAAAGATTTCCCAATGAAAGAAAGTCAAAACTGTTACCTCGAGGAAATGGACCTTTTAAAGTGTTGAAACGCATAGGTGACAATACATACATCCTTGATCTTCACGACAGGTATGGTTCAATTTCGCCTACTTTTAATGTTGCTGACCTCACCCCTTTCAACGATGAACTTTTTGATTCGAGGACGAATCCTTTTGAGGAGGGGGGGATTGATGAGGATCAAGAGTCCGACGAGGATCAAGGGTCCCATCCAGAGGTCAAAGGCCCTATGACAAGGAGGGCAAGAGAACTTTGTCATCAAGTTGCCACCTTCTTGTACATGCATGTTCAAGATGAACCTAAGATCCATTGGGTTCATTTCATTGAACCTTCACCTTGACTGTACACGTGTGTGTGCTAACATGTGCGTGCATTCTTTATCTTGAAGTTTATCTTGTTTTCTTGTGATCTTTGTTTTATGTGTTTTCTTTGTAGGCAAATTAGGTACATGAAAGATCCAAATAAAATGGAGGCCCAAAAAGGAACATTTAGGCATGTGCCACAAAAGAAGGAAACAAAAAGAATGTTGTCTTAGGAGAGAATGTTGTCTCCACAAAGACAAATTCAAATATGTCCAAGATGGAATCTCTTCTTCAAATTGAGGTCAAAATCATCTCCAAATACAATAAGGGGGCCGGCCACTTTAAAGCAAAAGGATGATGATTAAATTGCATTTAAGTTCAAAGCTAGACTTGAATTCAAATTCAACCATGATTTGAATTCAAGTCTCAACCAATTGGAGACTTAAATTTCAAGAAGCTCTCAACCTTATCCAAGCCATCTACACGTCATTCTTGAAGCAAGGAGTGATAAGATCACAATTCAAAGTGGAATCCAAGTTTGAATTCAAATTCAAGTTAAATTTAAATTCAATCTCCAACCAACATTTGAATTCAACATCTCAACCACTTGAAGCCCTTAACACACGCGCCAACTTGGAGGTTATAAGAGATGGGAAGACAATTCAAAGATTGAATTCAAGTTTGAAGTCAAATTCAAATTCAATTTGAATCCAATCTTCAACCAACCTTTGAATTCAATTCCAACCACTTCATCTACATCAAGATCAAGTCTCAAAACGCCAACTTCATCATCATACACGGCCAGATTCATTAAGGATAGTGTCTTGCATGATTTGAATATTTTAGCTAGAATTTGTCTTAGTTTGAATTCAAACAATTTTTAATTTCAAAACCATTGTTAGCTAGCTTATTTAAATTAGTTTCTAGACATCTTATAGGCTGATAGGACGTTTGCCCATAAATAGACCCTTGGCTGTTTGGGAAAAGAAGAACTTTTGATGAATAAGAATTATTGATATTTCTTTCACTTTGTGTGAGACTTTGTTTTCTTGGTTTTGCATTAAAAACCTAGGTTAAGATCCTTCAAATTTGAGCATTTTGAAGGTGTTGCCATTGCTTAAAGGTGTCGTCCAGGAGTGCCTTATTGGTTTTCCTGATCAACGACCATCTTGAAGTGTTGCTCTTGCTTGTTTCAATCCATACGTTTTATTAACTAAGGAAGCAAAGGGAAGTCTTCTTCTTTGTGCCTAACCCTTTGTGAAGGACGTTTGGAAGGTGGAATCGTTGGAGCCCATGAATTGCACGCATCATTAGGTATGAGAATGAGGACGGTTTGGTGGGTATAAAGGGCTTGTGTGACCTCTCTTTTCTTTGCAAAATACCCACACTTCTTTTTGGACTCGATGACTCCTATGGGTACTACCTCTTTTCCCTTGCTCTCTTGTTTTTTGTTCTCACTTTTCATACATTCCACGAATTTTCTCTCAGCTTCTTTTTCCTTATGATCGGCCCTAGACTTATACATGCGTTGGTGATCCTCGTGGACCTTGTGTGGTGGAAGTGCATGCAATTTGTAAAGTTTGCCATTCAACTTGAAAGAATAACGATTCAAATATCCATCATATGTCAAATGTCGATCAAATTGCAATGGCCTACCATGTAAGATATGACTAGCATGCATTGGTGCAACACATAAAACATCATCTTTGTAACTACCAATGCTAAGAGAAATCAAAACTTGTTTACTTACGC
The DNA here is from genome assembly GCA_036186865.1 of Eustoma russellianum. Classification (NCBI taxonomy): domain Eukaryota; kingdom Viridiplantae; phylum Streptophyta; class Magnoliopsida; order Gentianales; family Gentianaceae; genus Eustoma; species Eustoma russellianum. The sequence continues at coordinate 16,397,115 of AP025063.1, read as the reverse complement.
TAACTTCACCGTAATCATTTAACCATGCAAGTTTGTAAGGATGCAGATGATTAGTCATAGGCAAATTCAGTTTTCTTACCAATTCGATGCTAGCCACATTCGTTCATGAACCGGAATCAATGATCATGGTGCATACTTTACCATTTATCATGCAATGAATATGGAAAATGTTTTCTCTATGTTGTTTGTGATCATCTAATTTCGGATATGCATTTAAAGCTCTATGCACAACAAGAAACTCCTTAGTGTCAAAATCATCTAATGCGTCTAAATCTTCTTCAGGTTCAATTTCATTATCATGCACATATTCGTTTGTTTCCTCAATTAACATGATTCGTTTTGCATTAGGACACTCTTTTCCTATTTGACCACGTCCTTGAAATTTATAGCATTTAATGTCCCTAAACCTGTTTGAGAGATCAGAAGAATTTCCGGTAGGAGCCTTTTGTTGGGCGCGGTCATCTCGCCTTTGTGTGGACTGCACACGATTTTCCATCCTTTGTGACGCACCTTGGTCACGTCTTTGGCCTCCTGTAGGCCGTGAACTTCCCGTTCCTGAAGGCTTGCTGAAAAACCTTGATGAAGACTGATTAGTACGATAAGTGGAATTGAAATTGGAGGAACTACGTACCTTTAGTTGGTGTTCAATCTTTTCAGCCATATGGACCATGGTTGTGAGGTTGAGATAACGTTGAAGGTCAACCCTTTGCGCAATCTCCTTGTTTAAACCATGTAAGAAACGAGCCTTGGTGGCTTCTTCGGGTTCCTGCAATTTAAACCTTTCCAACAAAATTTCTAACTCTTTGTAATACTCGTCTATACTTTTGGAACATTGTCGTAAGTTTTGCAAACTTGTGAAAATAGAACTCTCATAATTGTTTGGGATAAAGCGTTTTCTCATTTCAATCTTCATTTCTTCCCAAGTGGCAATTGGCGTTGTCTTGTCTTAGTTCTATTTCAACACAAGTTTGTTCACCAATTTAGTGCATAACCAAAAAACTCAATAGAAGCGTACCTCACTTTTTGTAATTTACTGTAATTGGTACAACAAAAGATTAAATCCACTTTCGTTTCCCATTCCAAATATTCCTCCGCATTACTTTTACCATAAAACGTGGGAATATTTATTTTTGTTTTGAGAAAATCGTCATCTTGTGGGAAAAGGGGATTTTGGCGTCTTTGGTAACCATGGGGAGGGTGGTCATCAAAGTCATAATCATCATGCTCATATGGAATGTAATCATCATTGTACCTTCTTGGAGCGTACCTTCTTGGTTGTGTTGGAGGAACAAACCTTCTTGCCTCGATGTGTGGTGGTCTAAGGTTGTCGTCCTCAACTTTTTCTGGGGGGAGACGCCTAGGTTGTGGTAGGGGAACGACCATGCTTGTACCTTGGTCATCACTCGTTTTGTAGCTCCGTTCAACATCCTCCAATCGATGTTTGATTATCTCAATGTCGTGCATTAGTTTCTTGAGCATCTCCAGCATTTGTTGTTACGTGTTGTCCAAAGTCTCGGCTTCCTTTGATTTGCTAGAAGCGGAATGAGTGCTGCTCTCCATTTTACCTAGGGAACCAAAACAAAAAGAAAAAGGAAAAAAGCAAACTAACACAAAGACAAAGAAACGTTTAGTGATTAGTAAAAACAAACTATGAACACTCCTCTTTCTCTTCTTTACACTCTCTTACCACTTTGCTTCTTGGATAACCTGAAGTTAAGAAGATTCAAAGCGATCAATTAAGAAAGTGGTCTGCCAATGCTTCTCCAAATCACAACGGTCCGCACTTGCAGAACCCTTTTGCTTTTAAGTTGCACCAAATAGGATCGAAATAGAATCAAGTGAAATGGAACAAACTTGAAATTTTCTACTAAGATTCAAAGAAAGTAAGCAACCAAAATTGATGTAGAATGCTGAACCAAAGATGAACTAAGGGTTGCCGTGGGCAATCTTTAGTTAATTTTGATTCTGTGCACTTACTATCCACAAAATGGTTCAACTCATGCAATAATCTAGAAATCAAGTGTGTGATTGGTTCAAGAAGAGCAGGATACGGAAAATAAGATGTGGGAAGACGGCAGTATGTATCAAAAACGAAATACGGTATCCAAGGTTTTCAAATTGCACCAAAAACATTTTCAAGTAATGCACAAACGTTTCGCCCTTTTTCTTTTTCTTGTTTTTCTGTTTTTCTTCCCTTCCTAGCTATTTCAATGTGAGCAAGGTTCAGATTCTTCTCTTTTTTTGACTAGGGGCAGAATTGGAATTTCATGTGTTTTGTACCCAGAACTTTCGTTTTTGGGCAGAATATTGCAATGACTTTAAATTGCAGTTTGTAACCTTGAATTGCAACAAAATAACCTTGGAAAGTGAGGGAAATTAGGGTTAGCAAGAATTAGGGTTAGGGTTCCAATTTGGGGTTTTAGGGCGTGTTTGGGTATGGGTGGGATTTGCGTTTTGGGAACTGATGGGTGGTGTGTATGGGCTGTTTGGGTCGATAATTGAGGATTTATGTGGCCAATTTGTATAGTGGATGGTTGTAGGACAAAACTGAACAAAATTCCAATTCTAGGGTTAGGGTTTTTTTGAATAAGTTGGGAACCTTTGGTTCTGATTTTGTTTGGAAAAATTGGTTTGGGGCTTTTTGTTAAGAGTGTAAATGAGGTAGTTTTGTGATCTGGATGATGAGTTTTAGGGTCAGGTTTGGGTGGTTTTGTTTGGGCCGTGGGGTTTGGGGATAGAATTAGGGTTTTGTTGGTGTTGAAGATGGTTTGTGAAGACAAACACACGTAGGACTAACTTGATTTAAAGCATGAAATCAATCACAATGCGAATCACAAGATGCATATAATCATCACCAACTAAAATCTTCGGTAGCAACAAGATGACTTGAAACCGTGGTAGCTTTATAGGCTGATGGTTGTAGTAAAAGAAAGAGAGCTGAATGTACTCTAAATGCTCAAACCCTAATTGTTCAAGTTTGGATGATAAAATTCAGATGTTTGATGCACAAGTTGGATAAGTGTGACACTAGAACAAGAATCAACAAAGATGCTAGAATGATGATGAACAAGACTCAACAAAACGCAAAGAACTCAAAACAAGCTGGACGTTTTTTTTTTCTTTTTTTATATATGAATGATGGACAAGTGGCGTGTAGAATGAGGGGTAGAAGAAGGACACGACTGAACTTGAAATGACTAGACTCAAACGAAAAGGAAATGATAGATGGTTGAATAGAGTAACCTCGCTCCGATACCGATTTGATGCGTGCAAAACGTGGGCTCCAACAATTCCACCTTGCAAACGTCCTTCACAAAGGGTTAGGCATAAGGAAGAAGACTTCCCCTTGATTCCTTAGTGATAAAAACGTGTGGATCAAATGAGCAAGACCAACACTTCAAGATGGTCGTTGATTAGGCAAACCAATATGGCCCTCCTGGACGACACCTTTTAGCAATGACAACACCTTCAAAATGCTCAACTTTGAAGGATCTTCACTTAACAAAGTGAAGAAAATATCAAGAATTGTTATTCATCAAAAGTTGCCTCTCTCAATCGGCCAAAGGATCTATTTATAGGCTTTGATTTTTGTCCTATAAGTCTTTAAAATGACCAGAAATTATTTCAAAATAAGATAGCTAACAATGTTTAAAAATTGAAAATTGTTTGAATTCAAAACTAAAACAAATTCTAACTAAAATCTGAAAATCTTGCAAGATTTTATCCTCAATGTATCCAGCCGTGTATGAGGTCCAAATGATGCCTTGGAGGAGCTGATTTGATGAGTAGAAGGTGCTTGAACTTGAATTCAAAAATTGGGTGAAGTTTGAATTCAAGTTGAGTTTGAATTTGAGTGCACCTTGAAGATTTTGTTGTCTATCCTCATCCCATCATTCCTGCTGTGTCTTTGTTGAGGAATGGAGATTAAAAAAATCTGATTTGATGTTGATAAGCTGGCTGGAATTGAATTCAAATGATGGTTGAAGTTTGAATTCAAATTGAGTTTGAATTTGAATTCAAACTTGGATTTAATTTGAATTGGAATCTATCCTTCCTTTATCCTTCAAAATGGCATGTAGGTTTTCTGAGATAATAGCTGAATTCTTTTTGAAATGTAAGCCTCAAATTGGTTGAAACTTGAATTCAAATCATGGTTGAATTTAAATTCAAGTTTAACTTTGAATTTAAATTCAATTTGATCATCCATCTTTGCACTTCAAAATGGCTGCCCCCTTGTTGGTATTTGGAGATGATTTCGATTTCAATTTGATCAAGAGATTCCATCTTGGACACATTTGAATTTGTCATTGTGGAGACAAACATTCTCTTCAAGACAACATTCCTTTTGTCTCCCTTTTTGCAACACACGCCTACTATGTTCCATTTGGGCCTTCATTTCATTTTGGATCTTCCATGTACCTAATTTACCTACAAAGAAAACACATAAAACAAATATCACAAGAAACAAGATAAAATTCAAAATAAAGAAAGCACACACACGCCCTACTCATAAAACAGTCAAAGGGTGGGTTCAGTGAAGTGAACTTATTGAATTTTTGTTTTAATTTTAAAAATGTTTATACAAGAAGGTTCCAACTTGATGACAAAGTTCTCTTGTCCTCCTTATTGTCATAGGGCCCTTGACCTCTTGATAGGACCATTGATCCTCATCGGACCCTTGATCCTCATCATTTGGAGTTTGCATGAATGAGTTACACGCCCACAAAGTTCAATCAATTTTCAGCACTTTTCAGCATTCTTGATCTAACACTTTCAAACAGGTTTGGCAACTCCAAGAGCCCCTACAAAGCAAGCAATGACATAACAAGCATCAAACAAGTAAAAGAAAGGATAATAAACGAAAATGCAAGAAATTAATTCACACAAAATGCAAAGCATGAAGTGCAATTTAACTAAGACACACCTATAACATCTTACACACGTATGTGTTCATCAAACACGTTTTTCATCTGTTGGAAAGGATAGGATAGAGTCTAAACATGTCGGTTAAGTTTTAATAGCCCTAAACATGACGAAATTGCATTCGCTGATTCGAAGTCCAAATGGGTTTTCTGCAAAATCTTGTTGAAGGACCACAATGGGTTACCGATTTTGATGTCCAAAAAGCATAGGTAAGAGCATGGGATGTGGGTGGTCTGACCAAAGTGATTCAACATACTTCATGCTTCAGAATCTTCGTTTGAGCTTAAAGAAAGATTTGGGGTTCTGCATAGCCTTGCTTTGGGTATTGATTTGCTTTAAACTTTTCTTTGATGTTTCTCGAACTTTCGACATGTTTTTGATCCGCTGGAAAGGGCAGGATAGTGTCTAAACATGTCGATTAAGTTCTAAGAGTCCTAAATGTGACGAAATTGCACTTGCCGATTTGATTTCCAAAATGGGTTTTTCTGTAAAAGTTTGTTGAAGGACCACAATGGGTTACCAATATTTACGTTCAAAAGGCATAGGTAAGAGCATGCAAACTGTTTGGGCTGACCAAAGTGCTTCACCGTGCTTTGTGCTTCAGAATCAACGTTTTGAGCTTCAGGGTATGCACAAGCCTTGCTCTGGGCATTGATTTGCTATAAACTTTTTTGGTGTTTCTGATACCTTCGGCACATTTTTCATCCGCTGGAAAAGATAGGATAGAGTCTAAACATATCGGTTAAGTTCTAAGTGTCCTACACGTGACGAAATTGGATTTGCCGATTGTGAGTCCAAAATGGGTTTTTCTTCAAAATTTTGTTGAAGGACCACAATGGTTTACCAATATTGAGGTCCAAAAAGCGTAGGTAAGAGCATGGGAAGCAGGTGGGCTGACCAAATTGCTTCACTATGCTTCATGCTTCAGAATAATCGCTTTAAGCTCAAATGAAGATTTTAGGGTATGCATAGCCTTGCTTTGTGCATTGATTTGCTTCAATTTTTTGTTGGTGTTTCTCAGACCTTTCACACATTTTTCATTTGCTGGAAAGGATATGATAGATTCTAAACTTGTTGTGCAAAACTTTTGCTGAAATACCACAATGGGTTGCAATTATTGAGGTCCAAAAAGCATAGGTAAGAGCATGGGAAGCGGGTGGGATGGCCCTAGTCCTACAACATGCTTCATGCTTCAGAATCACCGTTTTGAGTCTAAATGATGATTTAGGGGTATGCATAGCCTTGCTTTGGGCATTTATTTTCATTAAACTTCTTTTGGGGTTTCTCAGACTTTTGAAATTCATCCGTTGTAAAGGATAGGATAGAGTCTAAACATATCGGTTAAGTTCTGATAGTCGTAAAGGTGACGACATTCCATTTGCTGGTTTGAAGTCACAATAGGTTTTCCTACAAACTTATGTAGAAGGACCATAATAGGTTACCAATGCTTCGTGCTTCAAGGTCATCGTTTTGAGGTTAAATGACGATTTTAGGGTATGCATAGCCTTGCTTTGGTCAATGATTTGCTTTAAAAGTTTTTTTGGCGTTTATCAGACCTTCGACACGTTTGTCATCCCTTGCAAAGAATAGGATAGAGTCTAAACATGTCGATTAAGTTCTAAGAGCCCTACACGTGACGAAATTGCATTTGCCGATTTGAAGTCCAAAGTGGGTTTTTCTGCAAATATTTGTTGAAGGACCACAATGGGTTACCAATATTAAGGTCCGAAAAGCATAAGTAAAAAAGCATGGGAAGCGGGTGGCCTGACCAAAGTGTTTCAACGTGCTTCATGCTTCAGAATAACCATTTTGAGCTGAAATGTAGATTTTGGGGTATGCATAGCCATGCTTTGAGCATTGATTTGCTTTGAACTTTTTTGGTGTTTCTCAGAACATCGTCATGTTTTTCATCCACTGGAAAGGATAGGATAGAGTCTAAACATGTCGATTATGTTCTAAGAGTCCTAAAGGCGACGAAATTGTATTTGCTGATTTGAAGTCTGAATGGACTTTCCTGTAAACTTTTGTTGAAAGACCACAATAGGTTACCCATATTGATGTCCAGAAGGCATAGGTAAGAGCATGTGAAGTTTGTGGGCTGACCAAAGTGCTTCAACGTGTTTCATGCGTCAGAATCACTGTTTTGAGCTTAAATGAAGATTTTATGGTACGCATTGCCTTGCTTTGGTCGTTGATTTGCTTTAAATATTTTTTTTGGTATTTCTCATAGCCTCGCAACGTTTTTCATCCATTGGAAAGGATATGATAGAGTCTAAACATGCCGGTTAAGTTCTAAGAGTCCTCCTATACGTGACGAAATTGCATTTGCCGATTTGAAGTCCAAAATATGTTTTTGTGCTAAATTTTTTTGAAGGACCACAATGGGTTACCATTATTGACGTCCAAAAGGCATAGATAAGAGCATGGGAAATGTGTGGGCAGATCAAAGTGCTTCAACATGCTTCAGAATCACTATTTTGAGCTTGAATAAAGATTTTAGGGTATGCATAGCCTTGCTTTGGGATTTGATTTGCTTTGAACTTTTTTTAGTGTTTCTCAGACCTTCTACACCTTTTTCATCCGCTTGAAAGGATAGGATAGAGTCCAAACATGTTGGTTAAGTGCTAAGAGCCCTGAACATGATGAAATTGCATTTGCCTATTCGAACAAATGGGGTTTTCTGCAATATCTTGTTGAAGGACCACAATGGTCTGACCAAAATGCTTCAACGTGCTTCATGCTTCAGAATCATCGTTTTGAGCTTAAAGGAAGATTTTTGGGTCTGCATAGCCTTGCTTTGGGTATTGATTTGCTTTAAACTTTTTTTTGTGTTTCTCGGACCTTCGACATGTTTTTGATCCACTGGAAAGGACAGGATAGAGTCTAAACTTGTCGGTTGAGTTCTAAGAGTCCTAACTCTGACGAAATTGACTTTGCCGATTTGATGTCCAAAATGAGTTTTTCTGTAAAATTGTGTTGAAGGACCATAATGGGTTACCAATATTTACATTTGATGAGCCAAATAAAAGCTAGAAAACGTTTCCAAGACTTTGTCTTCTATTCCAAATTGATTTGAACCTTGGCTATGGCAAAGAACATCACAATGACACCCCTTGAACTGTAACCGTTTGTCCTTGGCTCAATTCATGCCAACACCTCTTCCTCTTTGGCATTCCAACACATCTAAAACCTCATTGAGACCCTAAGATGCTGTAAACCAAAAATGAAGTAAATACTAACAAGTTCTAGGCTATGAACTTGAAAGAAACCGTTTAGAGGTTTAAACTTCAACTAGGAAAGTTGAGAATTCCTTAAAGGAAATTTTGATTGAAATGTTTTTGAATTCTGGTCCTTTTTACATTCAGGTTCCTAATCTACTTATAACCAACAAAATTTACAAAGGTACAAGGTTTAAAGTACAAAGTACAAGTCTAAAAGGAACATGCTTGCTTGGTAACTTGTTTTGAACAATTTTGGTTCCAAGAAAGCTGAATTGTTTTGCCGTGCTTCCATGCTTGTTCTCACCACAATTCTTGATCAATTTTGATTGGATAATACTTTGAACAACTTGGTTTGAATTGCCTTTGATTGGTTGCAAGTTTGGCTTTGACTTTCCAAGTGAATTATGCCTTAAACAGTCGTTTTCTTCAAGGAGCTGATTGGATCAATTTTGGTGCTGCTTGCTTGCTTGTTTTCAAGTTGTTTTTGATTGGTTTGAACATTTGCAAGACTTCTCCCAATTGGTTCATACTTTGAGCAGCTTGTCCGTCCATGTTTGGCGTGAAGAACAATTCAGATTTGTGTGTGCTTGTCACCTCCTTGCTTGTAAGCTACTTGCTTATCACCTCCTTGCTTGAACAAAAATTCAGATTCTAATTGCATTTTTAAGCTAAGTACGTGTACCTGAAAAACAAGGCAATAATACAACACAAACTATCCTAAAACAAGGTTAACCAACCAACAATATTAAAAAGAACAACTAAAGATATGTACAACATGTTTTTGATACAACTAGATCAAAGCTTGTATCATATAAACCCAATGGACATCATCTCTGCTTGGTTCATCCTCTTCATGCCTATAAAAAATGATTCAACACAATGCAACAACTTCTTAGCCATACTCCTTGTCATGGGACCTGTGCGAGGCAGTGAGGTGTCATCATCAGTGTTTGTATTCACAAGGTTAGGCTGTAGCTCATCATTCCCTCCCACTTGAGAAGGATTCGTCCTCGAATCTGAATCAATACTAAATGGAGAAAGGTCAGCAACATTAAAAGTTTTAGAGATAGGACCATACCTTTCTTCAGGAAGATCGAGAACATAGGCATTATCACCAAGCCGTTTCAACACTTTGAACGGTCTATCGCCTCTTGGCTTCAACTTTGAGTCCCTTTCCTTAGGGAATCTTTCTTTCCTCAAGTGTAACCGAACAAGATCACCAGGCTCAAATATAACAACTTTACGATTCCTGTTGGCTCTATTGGCATACACTTTATTCTTAGCTTCAAGTTGTGACTTAACCTTTTCATGCAATTCTTTCACAAGTTTTGCTTTTCGTTCTCCATCTAAACTAACACGTTCATGAACAGGTATGGGAACAAGATCAAGCAGGGACAAAGGGTTAAAGCCATAAACAACTTCAAAAGGAGAATGCAATGTTCCACTATGAACAACTCTATTGTATGCAAACTCAATATAAGCTAAGCAGTCTTCCCAATTCTTTAAGTTCTTTTGAATGACAACACGTAACAGTTGAGACAAAGTTCTATTAACAACTTCAGTTTGACCATCGGTTTGTGGGTGAGCAGTCGTAGAAAATAACAATTTAGTACCAAGTTTACGCCACAAAACACGCCAGAAATGACTTAGAAACTTTGTATCTCTATCACTAACAATTGTACGTGGCATGCCATGCAATCTAACAATCTCCTTAAAGAACAAATCAGCAATATGAATAGCATCATCAACTTTATTACATGCAATGAAATGTGCCATTTTGGAAAATCTATCAACAACAACAAAGATGCTATCTTTACCAGTTTTGGATCGAGGCAATCCCAATACAAAGTCCATAGAAAGATCAGTCCAAGGTGAGCTTGGAACAGATAAGGGAGTGTACAATCTATGTGGTTGTGTTCTAGATTTTGCTTGTTTGCAAGTAATACATTGCTCACATACCTTATCAACATGTGCTTTCATATGCGGCCAAAAGAAATGCTCCTTAAGTGTTGATGAGCCCACGATGGGGTCAACACAACATATTTTCATGTATCATTTATTGTCATATGTTAGTTTTGTAAGACATGACATTTCACTATTCACTCCGCACACACAAGTGCTAGTTCTTATGTCTTATTGCCTAACTAACCCTTAGGACATGTCATATATGTTGTGCATATTGTGTTTGTTTCTTGGTGTCTTTGAAGATAGGCCAAAGAGAGCTTTACATTGAAGAAGCATGAACACCTATCGATCCATGTTCCATCTGATCGGATGATATCATTGTTCAAACAAAGCTTGAAGATGCAACTAAAACCTGAATTTTTGTTCAAGCAAGGAGGTGATAAGCAAGTAGCTTACAAGCAAGGAGGTGACAAGCACTCATGTCAAATTCAAAATTGTTCTTCACGTAAGAATGGAGAGACAAGCTGCTCATATCATTAACCAATAGAAAGGAGTCTTGCAAATGTACAAACCAATCAAAAACAAGTGAAGAAAAGCAAGCAAGCTGCACAACAAATGATCCAATCAAACTCATTCAAGAAGGAAGGCTGGTTTATGGTTAAATGTGTTGAATATTCAAAGCCTAAACTACAACCAATCAAAATGGAGTTCAAACCAAGCTGCACACTACATTAACCAATCAGAATTTTGGCTGAAACTTGCAAGGAGGAAACGTTGGATTAAGCTTCTTTCTTTTGAAAATTCAAAGCCACACTCTCAACCAATCAAAGCCTAATTCCAAGCAAGCTGCTCCAAGTTTTATCCAATCAAATTGATCAAGAAAAAGGCTAGAAACAAGGCATGGGAAGCACGGCAAAGCAACCAGAATCTTGGAACCAAAGTCATCAAAAGCAAGCATGTTATTTTAGTCTTGTACTTTGTACATTAAAACTTGTACTCTTTATCATTTTCATTTGTTATAAATAGCATAGGAAGCTGAATGTACAAAAACAACATTTACGTTCAAAAGGCATAGGTAAGAGCATGCAAACTGTTTGGGCTGACCAAAGTGCTTCACCATGCTTTGTGCTTCAGAATCAACGTTTTGAGCTTCAGGGTATGCACAAGCCTTGCTCTGGGCATTGATTTGCTATAAATTTTGTTGGTGTTTCTGATACCTTCGGCACGTTTTTCATCCGCTGGAAAAGATAGGATAGAGTCTAAACATATCGGTTAAGTTCTAAGTGTCCTACACATGACGAAATTGGATTTGCCGATTGTGAGTCCAAAATGGGTTTTTCTTCAAAATTGTGTTGAAGGACCACAATGGTTTACCAATATTGAGGTCCAAAAAGCGTAGCTAAGAGCATGGGAAGCAGGTAGGCTGACCAAATTGCTTCACTGTGCTTCATGCTTCAGAATAATCGCTTTAAGCTTAAATGAAAATCTTAGGGTATGCATAGCCTTGCTTTGTGCATTGATTTGCTTCAATTTTTTTTGGTGTTTCTCAGACCTTTCACACGTTTTTCATTTGCTGGAAAGGATATGATAGAGTCTAAACTTGTCGGTTAAGTTTCAAGAGTCCTAAAGGTGACAAATTTACATTTGATGATTTGAAGTCCAAATGGGTTTTTTGCAAAAATTTGTTGAAGGACCACAATGGGTTACCAATATTGGGTCCAAAAAGCATAGGTAAGAGCATGGATGTGGGTGGTGTAACCAAAGTGCTTAAATTCAAAATCATCGTTTTGAGCTTAGAGGAAGACTTTGGGATATGCATAGCCTTGCTTTGGGTATTGATGTGCTTTAAACTTTTCTTGGTGTTTCTCAGACCTTCTATGCGTTTTTCATCATTGGAAAGGATAAGATAGAGTCTAAACATGTCGGTTAAGTTCTAAGATCCTTAAACGTGTTGAAATTGCCTTTGATAGTTTGATTTTTGGAAGGGTTTTTGTGCAAAACATTTGCTGAAATATCACAATGGGTTGCAATTATTGAGGTCCAAAAAGCATAGGTAAGAGCATGGGAAGCGGGTGGGATGGCCCTAGTCCTGCAACGTGCTTCATGCTTCAGAATCACCGTTTTGAGTCTAAATGATGATTTAGGGGTATGCATAGCCTTGCTTTGGGCATTTATTTTCATAAAACTTCTTTTGGGGTTTCTCAGACTTTTAACACATTTTTCATCCGTTGGAAAGGATAGGATAGAGTCTAAACATGTCGGTTAAGTTCTAATAGTCCTAAAGGTGACGACATTCCATTTGCTGGTTTGAAGTCTCAATGGGTTTTCCTGCAACCTTATGTAGAAGGACCATAATAGATTACCAATATTTACGTCCAAAAGGCATAGACCAAAAATGCTTCTACGTGGTTCTTGGTTCAAGGTCACCGTTTTGAGGTTAAATGACGATTTTAGGGTATGCATAGCCTTGCTTTGGTCAATGATTTGCTTTAAAAGTTTTTTTGGCGTTTATCAGACCTTCGACACATTTGTCATCCCCTGCAAAGAATAGGATAGAGTCTAAACATGTCGATTAAGTTCCAAGAGCCCTACATGTGAGAAATTACATTTGTTGATTTGAAGTCCAAAATGGGTTTTTCTGCAAATATTTGTTGAAGGACCGCAATGGTTACCAATATTAATGTCCAAAAAGCATAAGTAAAAGCATGGGAAGCGGGTGGGCTGACCAAAGTGCTTCAACATGCTTCTCGCTTCAGAATAACCATTTTAATCTTAAATGAAGATTTTGGGGTATGCATAGCCATGCTTTGGGCATTGATTTGCTTTGAACTTTTTTTTGGTGTTTCCGAGAACATCAACATGTTTTTCATCCAATGGAAAGGATAAGATAGAGTCTAAACATGTCGATTAAGTTCTAAGAGTCCTAAAGATGACGAAATTGCATTTGCTGATTTGAAGTCCAAAAGGCATAGGTAAGAGCATGTGAAGTGTGTGAGCTGACAAAAGTGCTTCAACGTGTTTCATGCGTTAAAATCCATGTTTTGAGCTTAAATAAAGATTTTACAGTAGCATTTATTTACTTTAAATATTTTTTTGGTATTCCTCGTAACTTCGAAACGTTTTTCATCCATTGGAAAGGATAGGATAGAGTCTAAACATGTCGGTTTAAGTTCTAAGAGTCCTATACGTAACGAAATTGCATTTGCCAATTTGAAGTCCAAAATGTGTTTTTGTGCTAAATTTTGTTGAGGAACCACAATGGGTTACCAATATTGATGTCCAAAAGGCATAGATAAGAGCATGGGAAATGTGTGGGCAGATCGAAGTGCTTCAACGTGTTTCGTGCTTCAGAATCACTATTTTGAGTTTAAATGAAGATTTTTTTAGGGTATGCATAGCCTTGCTTTGGGCATTGATTTTCTTTAATCTTTTTTTGATGTTTCTCAGACCTTCGGCATGTTTTTTATCCGCTGGAAAAGATAGGATAGAGTCTAAACATGTCGGTTAAGTTCTAGGAGCCCTAAACATGAGGAAATTGCATTTGTCGATTCAAAGTCCAAATGGGGTTTTCTGCAAAATCTTGTTGAAGGACCATAATGGGTTACCGATTTTGAGGTTCAAAAAGCATAGGTAAGAGCATGCGAACTGTTTGGGCTGACCAAACTGCTTCACCGTGCTTCGTGCTTCAGAATCAGCATTTTGAGTTCAGGGTATGCACAGGCTTTGCTCTGGGCATTGATTTTCTATAAACTTTTTTTTGGTATTTCTCATACCTTCGGCACATTTTTCATGCGTTGGAAAAGATAGGATAGAGTCTAAACACATCGGTTAAGATCTAAGAGTCCTACACGTGACGAAATTGGATATGCCAATTCGAAGTCCAAATGGGTTTTTCTGCAAAATTTTGTTGAAGGACCACAATGGGTTACCAATATTGAGTCCAAAAAGCATATGTGAGAGCATGGGATGTGGGTGGTGTAACCAAAATGCTTCAATGTGCTTCATGCTTCAGAATCACTGTTTTGAGCTTAAAGGAAGATTTTGGCGTATGCATAGCCTTGCATTGGGTATTGATGTGCTTTAAACTTTTCTTGGTGTTTCTCAGACCTTTCACATGTTTTTCAGCTGCTGGAAAGGATATGATAGAGTCTAAACTTGTCGGTTAAGTTTTAATAGTCCTAAAGGTGACTAAATTGCATTTGCCGATTTGAAGTCCAAATGGGTTTTTCTGCAAAATTTTGTTGAAGGACCACAATGGGTTACCAATATTGGGTCCAAAAAGCATATGTGAGAGCATGGGATGTGGGTGGTGTAACCAAAGTGCTTTAATGTGCTTCATGCTTCAGAATCACCGTTTTGAGCTTAAAGGAAGATTTTGGGGTATGCATATCCTTGCTTTGGGTATTGATGTGCTTTAAACTTTTCTTGGTGTTTCTCAGACCTTCTACGCGTTTTTCATCATTGGAAAGGATAAGATAGAGTCTAAACATGTCGGTTAAGTTCTAAGATCCCTAAACGTGTTGAAATTGCCTTTGACAGTTTGAATTTCGGAAGGGTTTTTGTGCAAAAATTTTGTTGAAATACCACAATAGGTTGCAATTATTTAGGTCCATAAAGGAAAGGTAAGAGCATGGGAAGCGGGTGGGCTGGCCCTAGTCCTCCAACGTGCTTCATGCTTCAGAATCACCGTTTTGAGTCTAAATGATGATTTAGGGGTATGCATAGCCTTGCTTTGGGCATTGATTTCCTTTAAACTTCTTTTGGTGTTTCTCAGACCTTTGACACATTTTTAATCCATTGCAAAGAATAGGATAGAGTCTAAACATATCGATTAAGTTCTAAGAGGCCTACACGTGACGAAATTGCATTTGCCGATTTGAAGTCCAAAGTGGGTTTTTCTGCAAATATTTGTTGAAGGACCACAATGGGTTACCAATATTAAGGTCCAAAAAGCATAAGTAAAAGCATGGGAAGCGGGTGGCCTGACCAAAGTGCTTCAACGTGCTTCATGCTTCAGAATAACCATTTTGAGCTGAAATGAAGATTTTGGGGTATGCATAGCCATGCTATGAGCATTGATTTGCTTTGAACTTTTTTGGTGTTTCTCAGAACATCGTCATGTTTTTCATCCACTGGAAAGGATAGGATAGAGTCTAAAAAAGTCGATTAAGTTCTGAGAGTCCTAAATGTGACGAAATTGTATTTGCTGATTTGAAGTCTGAATGGACTTTCCTACAAACTTTTGTTGAAGGACCACAATAGGTTACCCATATTGATGTCCAGAAGGCATAGGCAAGAGCATGTGAAGTTTGTGGGTTGACCAAAGTGCTTCAACGTGTTTCATGCGTCAGAATCACTGTTTTGAGCTTAAATGAAGATTTTATGGTATGCATTGCCTTGCTTTGGGCGTTGATTTGCTTTAAATATTTTTTTGGGTATTTCTCATAGCTTCGCAACGTTTTTCATCCATTGGAAAGGACATGATAGAGTCTAAACATGCCGGTTAAGTTCTAAGAGTCCTCCCATACGTGACGAAATTGCATTTGCCGATTTGAAGTCAAAAATATGTTATTGTGCTAATTTTTTGAAGGACCAAAATGGGTTACCAATATTTACGTCCAAAAGGCATAGATAAGAGCATGAGAAATGTGTGGGCGGATCAAAGTGCTTCAACGTGCTTCAGAATCACTATTTTGAGCTTGAATAAAGATTTTAGGGTATGCATAGCCTTGCTTTGGGAATGATTTGCTTTGAACTTTTTTTAGTGTTTATCAGACCTTCTACACCTTTTTCATCCGCTTGAAAGGATAGGATAGAGTCTAAACATGTCGGATAAGTGCTAAGAGCCCTAAACATGATGAAATTGCATTTGCCTATTCGATGTCCAAATGGGGTTTTCAGCAATATCTTGTTGAAGGACCACAATAGTCTGACCAAAGTGCTTCAACGTGCTTCATGCTTCAGAATCATCGTTTTGAGCTTAAAGGAAGATTTTTGGGTCTGCACAGCCTTGCTTTGGGTATTGATTTGCTTTAATCTTTTTTTGGTGTTTCTCGGACCTTCGACATGTTTTTGATCCGCTGGAAAGGACAGGATAGAGTCTAAACATGTCGGTTGAGTTCTAAGAGACCTAACTCTGACGAAATTGCCTTTGCCGATTTGATGTCCAAAATGAGTTTTTCTGTAAAATTGTGTTGAAGGACCATAATGGGTTACCAATATTTACGTCCAAAAGGCATAGGCAAGAGCATGCAAACTATTTGGGCTGACCAAAGTGCTTCACCGTGCTTCGTGCTTCAGAATCAGCGTTTTGAGCTTCAGGGTATGCACAAGCCTTGCTCTAGGCATTGATTTTCTATAAACTTTTTTGATGTTTATCATACCTTCGACACGTTTTTCATCCGCTGGAAAATATAGGATAGAGTCTAAACATATCGCTTAAGTTCTAAGAGTCTTACGCGTGACGAAATTAGATTTGCCGATTCGAAGTCCAAAATGGGTTTTTCTTCAAAAGTTCTAAGATCCTTAAACGTGTTGAAATTGCCTTTGACAGTTTGAATTTCGGAAGGGTTTTTTCTGCAAAACTTTTGTGAAATACCACAATGGGTTGCAATTATTGAGGTCCAAAAAGCATAGGTAAGAGCATGGGAAGCGGGTGGACTGGCCCTAGTCCTCCAACCTGCTTCATGCTTCAGAATCACCGTTTTGAGTCTAAATGATGATTTAGGGGTATGCATAGCCTTGCTTTGGGCTTTGATTTTCTTTAAACTTCTTTTGGTGTTTCTCAGACCTTTGACACGTTTTTCATGCGTTGGAAAGGATAGGATAGAGTCTGAACATGTCGTTAATTCTAAGAGTCCTAAAGGTGACAAAATTGCATTTGTTGGTTTGAAGTCTCAATGATTTTTACTGCAAACACATGTAGAAGGACCATATTAGGTTACCAATATTTACGTCCAAAGGGCAGAGACAAAAGTCTTCTGATACGCGGTTATCACGCCTCGTACGGATCGTCTCCTTTAACACTTGGATCCTTAATAGTTGTAGGCAAGAGTTTAACTCCCTCCTAGCTGTTGATCACCAAGGTTTTTGAGCCTTCCTCCTTCAAAAATTACCTGTTTCCAAAGCAAATTTGCACCTTGGACAGCCACACCTTTGATTTTGGATATCCCCCACAAGGTTGTTCACACCTTGATTGGATTCTAACTTTGATCTTCAAAGAAACAAAGAAAACACTCAACTTGTTCTTAAGAAGAATCAAAAACAAAACTCACAAGTGTTTGTGAAGATAAAATAGGCTGATTTTGCCTAAGAATTCTTATGAATCAATTCTCCAACTTTTGTTTTTTTATATGGACGTCCATGCCCTCTTTAAATAGGGCCAAGACTAAAATGTCTAGTCTACAAAGTTAAAGAAAAGGCTAGTCAAAAGGCTACAAAAAAGGCTAAAACTTTGCAATCTGTTGACAAACGGTTTGACCCCTTCTAAAATCCGATTCTGGGCATTATCCCTTCTTGAAAATTGTAGTTTGGCATAAGAAACAAACAAAAGAAAGGAACCCGAGTAAAACTTTGTGCTCTTCAAAACTTGTCCTAGTTTATTTGTGCTTAGCTCGAGTCTTTCTTTGTTTTCTTAGCATAGCTAGGTTCAAACATCCGTTAGGTATATGAAAATGTCATATAAATGTTTGTTTAGCATGTGAATTTTCTGTTAAGAAAATCAGAAAATCCAAAACAGCCGTTGAATGTTTAACCTTAGATCAATTCATGTCAAAATAGTCTAACATCAGTAGTTTAACTTGTTTACATCATATTAGGCATATAAACAAAAAATCAAACAAAAAGAAAAGGAACTTGCATGCAAACCGTGGCTTAGGAGTACACATTAATTGATTACAAGCATATTGGTTCATACTTTGACGTTGGCTGAATATTTACCTTTACTTTGTGTTGGTTTAAATTGATTAAAGACTTTGTTGGACTTAGGTTCTCACTTAAAATCATCATTTCCATATTTTAGCCCACATTGTTATATTGCCAACCCGAACGAATCATCTTGTTGTCATTACACTTTTTGAACTTGCATTGAACTTTATACATTCTTGGTTGTTATATAAATACTTGTCACTTCACTAGCATTCAGTCGTGTTGTAAAGGAAAATTTTTCACAAAAGAACAACAAAAACTTGTGTAAGAAACCCAAAGCCGTGAGCAATGTCTCATAAAGGCTGTGAGCAGTAGTCTACCAAACAAGCCAAAAAGCACAAAGAAAGAAAATAGAGCTTGTTTGAGAAAGAACAGAGAGAAAAGCCAACCTACGTCACAAAAGTAAGAGGCAAGACGCATGAGAGACTGCACAAGAGGAGAGGAATAGCCTTACATTAGAAAAGTTCCAAATTCACAAAAAGAGGAACTTAGAAACAAAATTTGTGCAAAAGTACTATCACCCAAAGTGTTGATCTTTGTTGAAAAAGTTTCAAGAACAAACCCTTACTGAGCACTTGTGTATGTGTACCTGGCTTTCGCTTTATTACCATTGAGATTGCATAAAGATTTAATTAAGTTAAGGGATTGTTTTGTACAAACCCTTAATTTTCTTGATCCGGCCTAAACATCACTTGACTTCTATGCTTCTTTGATTCTTAGATAGTCCAAGATTGTTGTTTAATCAATTATCAACTTTAAGTAGAAGTAAATATCTTGTCAACTTTTTGGTTGGGTTTCTTTACTTGTCATCTATCATGAGTACTTATGAGACCATTGGAACACTATGGGGTGTTCTTTACCTAAAAACGATATGACAAAACTCAGTTCACGAACGACACACTTTGGTAAGATAAATGGTTTGTGGATAGACCAATGGCGTTGTAGAGCACCAAGGTGTCAAACTCATTCCCAAAAGGACATGCATGTTACTCAGTACTATGAAGAAATGTTTGATGAATTAGAAAGAATGAATGTCTGCCGTTTTGAAAATGAGGAAACCTTAATGTTAAGGTTCTTTGCTAGCCTAAATGAGAACGTCACTAATCACATGGTAAATGAACTATATGTATCACTTAGAGCTATGTTTGAAAAAGCTGTATCTATAGAAAGTGAATTGTATAGATACGATGATAAGCTAAGAGATGTGCAAATAAGATGCAATGAATTTGAGAAAACCATGAAAGAATGTGAATCTGTTCTCCTTGCATTACAAGCTCAACAATATGAGGTTTTGCATGAATCAAACGTCGAATCACATGATAAAACCGTAGATAAGGATGAAGAATGTGAACTTGATTTACAAATTGAAATTGAGCAAGATATACATGTTTTAAGTGTTGATCCCAATGTCCATGATTTACCTAGAGTAAATAAGCATGAAACACTTAATGTATATGATGAAATACATGCTGATTCTTTCTGTCAGACAACATACACTTGTGAAGAGTTACATGTAGATGTTGAATTATCTGAAGAACTTGCTAAAGTTCTTGAATCACAAGTTGTACAGACTTGTGAGTTGAGAAAAACTAATTTAAGCATTGAGGATAATGCCTTTGAGCTTAACTTCCCTGATGGTGTGTTAATTTTGAATGAAAATGTGGAAGCTTTACATAATGAATCACATAAGGTACAAAGTGAATCTTTACCTTGGCTTACATTAATGTGTGACACTTATTACTTGCACAACACATTTGTATACTGTCACACAAGAATTTCAACTGAAGAACCGCCTAGGAGAGTCATTGAATACGTGTGTAAAGAATAAGCAAGCAATAAAAACGTTGTCACAACATACCATGACGTTTTTCAAATCTTATTGACTTGTGATGATGTTGAGCATCTGATTTCTTTGATAGATACCTTGCATTTGATCACATACATGTATGACCCTGGTGGTTGCATGTTTATATTCAAGTGTCTAAGGTCAGAAAGTTGTATGGATGATAAGTTAGACATGTTATGCCTGAACTATGAAATTGATCAAATATTTTGCATTGAAGATGTCTATCTTACTTTAGATTTAAAGATGTTGAATGGTGTATTTTCACGTATTATTGGGTGATACAATAGTAACCATGTTTTATTCAGATTAATTATGCATCCAAGACAACATTTCGTATCATCATCTTCACCATACTACTTTGTTATACACACTGCTTTCCATTGCATATCATCATCCCCGTGTTGTTTTGTTGTCTTAGTCTTTGATCCAGGTGGAGCTTGTCAATTGTGTATATCTCTATAACCTAACCCTTACGCATGTTTAAGATTCGAGGACAAATCATTTCGAAGGGGGAGGGAATGATGCACCCCCGTGAAGCATAGAACACATGTCACCATGTTTTGTTAGTTCTTTGTCGTCTGACTATTCATATATGCAAGTATATGCCTCTTATAACCTAACACACTTTGGGACATGTATATAGTGTATGTGTTGTTTTGTATGTGTTTGAGTTGTTTTCCGGTCATGGAAGCATGACTGAACAAAGGCCAAACGTTCAAACACAAAGTTGAGTTGAAAGGACAAGCTGGCAGGATGACACATTCTTAGTATTTCAGCCATAACTCATCAACCACAACTCTAATTGACGTGATTCTAGTTGGAGGTGAAAGATAATAAAATATGCTACAATTTTAATGTTCAGAACTTTCCCAGAAAAGGCCTGTATCAAGCTACACAATCGTTGCAACAAGCTGGCTGCTTAGTCACCTGCTTCCAAAGGTCCACATCTGCAAGAAGGTCAACTTCAAACGGGTATAACTCACTCATCCTAGATCCAAACGACGTCATTCTGGTATCTAAACACATCTACAGAAAAAGATCTACAATTTTTATTTGAAGTGGAAGAGCTAATTCGGACTGGAAGGTCATATTATAATTCAAAAGAGAAAACAGCTCAAAACTAGACAGATTTCAGGTTCTTGACTTTTCAAGCAGCCTTTTCAACCAATCAGCTTCAAGGGGGCACTCCAACTCATCAAGGACGTCCTAAATAACATTCTCAAGTAAAGAAAGGCTGGTCCAATCAAAAAGCAAAGAGAAAATCAACTTGCAACAAAAGGGAGAAATCTGCCGAGAAACAACTTGTCCAAGTCCAATCATTTTTCCTTGTTTTTAGCTTGTCTAAATTTCCTTCTTTGCTCCTATTGGACCATGTACATATGTATCTTTATTTAGAAGTTTAGCGTAGTAGCTTATTTAAGGTAGAAAAAACATTGGTAGCCTCATATTTTCAGAATACAAAACACAGCAACTTTGCTCCCAAAAAAATTGTTTTCAGTTTTTAACTTGAATCTTTGATTCCCTTCAAGAAACCTGAACTAATTCTTGATTGTATCACTTCATATGCTTGGGATGGATATTGTTTGAGAGGGTTTAAGGCTTGCTCACTCAAGTTGAAGTCATTTGCTGAAGAGTTCATCTATTTGGCTGAAATCTAGACAGGTTGAAGTGTTTGGTGTTCCATGAATGTTTTGCACCTTCTTTCTTGGTTCCAACTGGTTTATTGAGTTGAAGAAAGGTCCTACAATAGCTGAGTGTTTGTGCATCAAGTGTCTAATCAATTGAAACAATCCAAGGTAAATATAAACGCAAAGTCAACGTTAAAACTTGACGTTAATTATTGTTTTCTTTCAAGTTTACTTCACTTTTCTACAGCTTTAAAGTCAATAAACATTTGATTAAAATTCAGCCAACCTTGCAGCATTTATCTTTGTTTAATGACCTAAAGTGAGTTTGAGACGGCTCGATTAATTTGCCAAACGGACAACACCTTGTTCGTACCCTTTTAAGTGAAGTTGGTGATAAATTTGACTACACACGGATTTGTTCAACCTCAGCTAAAATAGTTTCTTCCCTTGTTGTTTTAGGTGAGTTTGACAATAATAATCACAACTTAATTCTGTTTTAAGAAGAAAACAACTTGGTTTTGTTGTATTTGAATCAAAACATTTGCAAAAATTTGACTAATGTACGGCTTGTTTATGTTTGCAAAACATACCGCTCAGTCTAGTTTTGAGCAGTTTTCTCTTTTGAATTATAACATGACCTTCCAGTCCGAATTAGCTATTCCACTTCAAATGAAAATTGTAGATCTTTTTCTGTAGATGTGTTTAGATACCAGAATGACGTCGTTTGGATCTGGGATGAGGGCACAAGAAGGGACCTTCCTTTAATTACACAGCTGGAAAAAGAATGGGTGCAGCACAACCTTGCTAAGAAGACCTTGCAACAAACCAATTTTGTATTGCTTGTGTGATGAACAATGACTAACAAATGGCTTCAACTCATCTAGGCAAGCCTCAATCCTCCCAAATGATATTCACCCCAAGTATATAAGCCTACAAACAAGGTGGTTCAAGCCTTGAAGGGATCCAAAATCCCTTTAATCAAAGGTTGAAGAAGAAGAACAAAAATTGTTCTTTCAAGCAGCTCTCGGCTGATGTTATAAACTGAAATTGAAGTCTCCTTTTTACACGATTTTGGCCCTTTTTCATAGCCAAACTGAGCTAAATTTATGCTAAATATCCATATGAAAAGAACCAATGAAAACAAGGAAGAAAGTTTGGTAAACAAAGCTTGAGAAGCAAGTATTATCATTGGTTTAAGCTTCTCGGCAGATTCAGTAGTTTTGTTGTTTTTCTTTGGCAAGTTGAAGCCAACGTCTCCTTTGTAATTTCACTAGTCTAGAGAGCAGCTTGAGGTGTCTCCTAAACAGGTGTGTGAGCTACTTGAGGTCCTTGAGCTTGTGTGGTTGAAATTGGAGCTGAAAAGCACAAGTTACCAAGCTGGTCAGTCTGCAACGGAATTGGCAGTTTTGTCCTTTGCTTGTTGAACTACTTATGGACGACTCCCTTGTGATTGGTTTCTATGGTTGAGCAGCTTAATATGTCTTCTAAAATATCTTGCAGGTTTCTTGGACGTTGGCCTTGTGATTGGCTCACACTTTGGCAAATACTGCAGATTATGTAAAACAGAACCAATCTGGAGAGTTGATTTTGTTTCGCCAAAATGACCATCCTAAACTTCGAATTAGACTTTGAAATACAAACAACAGTTGTATATATTTTCCTGAATTTTAATTTTGGAGCAAGTTTGACGTCATTTGGAGGTTAGATGCGTGAATTATATCCGTTTGAAGTTGACCTGCTTGCAGATGTGGACTTTTGGAAGCAGGTGACTAAGCAGCCAGCTTGTTGCAATGATTGTGTAGCTTGATACAGACCTTTTCTGGGAAGTGCTGAACATCACAATTGTAGAGTACTTTCTTATCTTTCACCTCCAACTAGAATCACGTCAATTGGAGTTGTGGTTGATGAGTTATGACTGAAAAACTAAGAAGGTGTCATCCTGCCAGCTTGCCCTTTCAACTCAACTTTGTATTTAAACGTTTGGCCTTTGTTCAATCGTGCTTCCTTGACCTAAAAACAACTCAAAACACATGCAAAACAACACATACACTATATACAACATGTCCTAAGGTGTGTTAGGTTATAAGAGGCATATACTTGCAGATATGAATAGTCAGACGATCCTTAAACGTTCATACAAGTTGTACACGTCCTAAAGAATTAACAAAACATGGTGACATGTGTTCTATGCCTCACGGGAGTTCATCATTAACTCAACACAACCTCTTCAATCAGCTTGGATGAAAAGCACAATGGAATGGAAACCACCTTACCCAAGCTGGACTGTTTTCGGCAGTGTGCTTCAATGACCCTCCACACAAAGGAGTTCAAATGTTTTTGACCAAGAATTAACCCTCTTAGACATTGTACCTCCCAATTATAAGGAAGATACATCTAAGATAGCTCAAGTCTTGAATGGAACCTAGCCTAGGTTCAAGGATAAACAAGAACAAAGCTTGAAGGCTTAATATGAAAAATCTGTTTTCAAAATTCTGTTTGTACAAGGAGTTTGTCATCCTTTAAATAGAAAAACAACTAGCCTAATATCTCTTCTAGGCAAGAATATAATGATAGACAAGTGCCCTGGTCATAAGACCTTTGTTTCACACGTTTTAGGCAAGGTAAATCGGACAAAAAGTATGGTCTTCAAAAGGTAGACAAAAATCTTGAATTTCAGACTGAAATCACTCTTTTCGGTGGACTGCTCATTAGTCCTTCTTGAGATTTTTAGAACACGAGGTGAACTTGAATTTGGTCTTTTGAATCACCCGATTTGGAGCTTGGACAAAGGAGATATGATGTGTCGAAGTTTCAGCTGCTTCCAGGTGATGTCCTTTGACGCGGATTCAGCAGCTACTACTTTATAGCGTTTTTTGAGCTTGATAATGAAGGAATTTGAGAATGTGCAAAACACCAAAGTTGTGGATTAATCTCTTAACTCTTGGCTCCAACTAAGATCAATGGAATCCAAGCTGTGGTTGAGGAGATATGGCTGAATTACGAACACTGCTCCAGCCTAGTCATGTCCATCAATTTCAGCTTTGTGTTTGCTTTAAGTCATGGCTTCATTCTTGCTTCCATTGACCTTAAATCAGTTCAAACATACACCAAACCACATATACAACATACTAGGACATGCCTAGGTTAGTTTACAGAAACTCATAAAGGAAAGAAAGCTAAGAACTCAACAATATGAACAATACACACAAGATTACCTAATATATTACAACATGATTCAAAACTAAATTAAAGCTTGTAGAAAATGGACCCAACGGGGGCTATCTTGACTTGGTTCATCCTCAACATGCTTGTAAAAAAGGGTTCCCACTTCATGCAACAATTTCTTGGCCATGCTCCTTGTTATAGGACATATGTCATGTATTGGTGTACCTCCCACTGTGGTTGGTTCTTCTTGGCTTGGCTAGGGCTCATCATTTCTTGAAAAGGATTCGACCTCGAATCTGGATCAACACTAAATGGAGTAAGGTTAGCGACATTAAAAGTTACCTTACTTCAGGGATGTCAAGGACGTATGTGTTATCTCCAAGTCTTTGGACAACTTTGAATGGTCCATCGCCTCTTGGCATCAATTTTGATTCCCTTTCTTAGGAAACATTTCCTTCCTCAAGTGTAACCAAACAAGATCTCCAAGTTCAAAATAACAGCCTTACGATTCTTGTTAGCTCTTTTGGCATACACTCTGCCTTTAGTTTCAAGCTGTGACTTAAACTTTTCATGTAAATCTTTGACAATTTTAGCTTTATGTTCTCAATAAAGACTAACACGTTCATGAACAGGAATGGAGACTAAGTCAAGTGGAGATAAAGGTTTACAGCCATAAACAACTTTAAAAGGAGAATGCAAAGTACTGCTGTGAACATTCCTATTGTATGCAAACTCATTGAAAGCTAAGCAATCTTCCCAGTTCTTTAAGTTCTTTTGAATTATGACACGCAACAATTGTGATAAAGTTCTATTGACTACTTCCGTTTGTCCATCAGTTTGTGGCTGAGCAGTTGTTGAGAAAAGAAGTTTAGTACCAAGTCTACTCCACAGAACACTCCAGAAGTGGCTTAGAAACTTTGTATCTCTATTGCTTACAATGGTACTGGGCATGTCATGTAAACGTACAATATCCTTAAAGAATAAGTCAGCAACATGTGTAGCATCATCTACTTTCTTGCATGCAATGAAGTGGGCCATTTTTGAAAATCTATCAACAACAACAAAGACACTATCCATACCTGTTTTCAATCTCGGTAAACCTGACACAAAATCCATTGATATGTCAATCCAAGGTGAATTAGGCACAGATAAAGGTGTATACAATCCATGTGGTTGAGTTCTTGACTTGGCTTGTTTACATGTAATATAGTTACCACATGCCTTTTCAACATCCACGAGCATGTGTGGCTAGAACAAGTCTTCTTTCAACATCTCCAATGTTTTAAATGAGCCAAAGTGACCCATTAAACCTCCACCATGGACCAATAGCTCTCTTACTGAACACATGGGAATACACAACTTTTGTTCTTTATACAAGGATCATGCAAGTAGAACTTACCAAATAGGGATCACGACAAGCTTCAAAAATAAAACTAAAGTCATGATAAGTGGCATATAATTCTTTTATAATTCCAAATCCAAACATATTTGAAGAAAACGTAGTGATCAACGTGTATCTCCGAGACAAAGCATCAGCAACTATGTTGTCTTTCCTTGTTTGTATTTGATGACATAAGAGAATTTTTCAATGAACTCAACCCACTTAGCATGCCTTTTGTTCAACTTACCCTGCCCCCTAAGACATTTAAGACTCTCGTGGTCAGTGTGTATCTCAAAATACTTGGGTTGAAGGTAATGTTGCCATGTTTGCAATGATCTTACTAAAGCGTAAAGTTCTTTGTCATAACTTGAATAATTCAATGAAATGAGAACTCCACTCGCATCACACTCTACTTCAAATGTTTCATCAAAGTTTGGTAACCTAAGAATGGGTGTTGTGGTCAATTGTCTCTTAAGCTCATCAAAGGCCTTTTGTTGGGCTTCTCCCCATTGGAAACTAACATCCTTTTTCACTAATTCATTTAAGGGTGCAGCAACGGTTGAGAAATCTTTGCCAAAGCGCCTATAAAAACTTTGTAGGCCATGAAAACTTCTAATCTCTCCAGCAATCTTAGGAACCGACCACTCAGTGATGGATTTTACCTTCTCTTGATCCATTTCAATTCCATGAACAATAATCATAAATCTTACGAACACTACTCTCTCTTAGCAGAATAAACATTTCTTAATGTTGGCATAGAGTTGTTCCTTTTGCAACGTTTCAAAGACACCTCTCAGATGGTTGATGTGTTCACTTAGAGACTTAGAGTAGATGAGTTTATCATCAAAATATGCTACCACAAACATCCCAATGAATTTTCTTAAAACCTCATTCATTAACCTCATAAAGGTACTGGGTGCATTAGTTAAACCAAAGGGCACAACTAACCATTCATATAAGCCAAACTTGGATTTGAATGCGGTTTTCCATTCATCTCCTTATCTAATACGTACCTGAAAGTAGCCACTCTTAAGATCTACCTTGGTAAAGTATTTAGCCTCAAGCAACATATCCAACCTAGGGATATGGTATCTATACTTTACAGTAATCTTATTGATAGCTCTATAGTCAGTGCACATCCTCCAGGTTTCATCTTTCTTAGGAACTACAATCACATGCACAGCACAAGAGCTCATACTCTCTCGTACCTTTTCTTTCTCTAAAAGTTCCTCAACTTGCTTTTGGATTTCCTTAGTTTCCTCCAATTTTGCTCTATAGGCAGGTCTATTGGGCAGTACTGCTCCAGGGATGAAGTCTATTTGATGTTCAATGCCTCTCAGTGGTGGTAATCCGAATGGTTCTTCTTCTAAAGACAAGCTGGAAAACTCTTGCAGTAAGGAGGTAACTTTACTAGGCAAAGTAGATGGTAAATCAGATGAAGAAAACAAGGATTCCTTAAACAACAACACATACATGGTTCTATGTGACTTGATTGTATGGAACACCTTATTTTCTGATGCAAAGAAGGCACATTTCTTCCTGGAGTCATTTTCTTCTACTTTGACTAGTTCATTGCCTTTAGATTCGTTCCTTTCACCTTTAAGACATTTAACAAACTTTCTTTCAAGTTCCTTTTCCTTAGGAGCATTCATATTCTTTGTCATTCTATTTTGATCCTCATGCACCTTGTGTGGGGGTAATGCGTGTAGCTTAAACAACTTAATGTTAAATTTGAAAGAATACCTATTTAAGTAGCCAGCATAAGTAACTTTGTTATCAAATTGCCATGGCTACCTAACAAGATATGACTAGAATGCATGGGAGCTACATCACATAGTATTTTGTCTTTGTACCCACCAATTGACAATGGAATTAAAACTTGCTTGTGAACGTTAACTTCCCCACTATCATTCAACCATGAAAGCTTATAAGGTTGTGGGTGATTACTTAAAGGCAAATCAAGCTTTCTTACAATTTCCACACTAGCAACATTTGTACAGGAACTAGAATCAATTATCAGTGTGCAAAGTTTTCCTTTAACCATGCAATGAATGTGAAAAATGTTTTCTCTTTGCAAAAGTTGTTCTTGTTTTTTACTTGGGCGTTCAAGGCTCTCCTCACAACTAAGAACTCTTTGCTTTCACATTCCTCACTCTCACTTACAATTTCCTCAACTTCCTCAGAAACTTCTTTGGTTTCCACAACTTCTTTCTCATCTTCTTCTTAATAATACTCATTAGATTCTTCAATAAACTGATACGCTTAGGATTAGGACATTGTTTTGCAAAGTGATCCTTTCCTCGGCATTTGAAGCATTGTATATCTCTGAATCTAGTATTTGAGTTAGAAGTTGTATCTTCCATCTTGGTTTTACCTTTTTCCATGGTTGGAGAGTTGTTTTGTAGACGCTTTTCAAAGCCTTACTGGTTCCTTCCTTGAAATCCATGGCCTTGGGCTTGTGGTGGCCTAAAACTTGTTTGAGGCTGCACTCTTGTAAATGATGAAGGGTTAGACCGAAAAGAAGGAAAATGGGTTCTTACTTTAAGCTGCCTTTCAATCTTTTCTGCTACATGAACCGTAGAAGCCAAGTCCGGAAATGGTGTGAGCTCAACTTTGTTGGCAATTTCTTTATTGTGTCCAGGAAGAAATCTTGCCATTGTGGCCTCCTTAGGTTCTTCTATGTTTGCCCTGGTAAGCAAATGTTACAACTCCTTATAATATTCATCAACACATTTGTTACCTTGAGTTAGTTGTTGCAGCTTTTGGTATATGGATCTTTCATAAGTTTGAGAAATGAATCTTTTCCTCATTTCTTGTTTCATCTCCTCCCATGTGGTAACAAGGGGTTGTCTTGTTCTTCTCGTGTTTTGTAGATGTTCCCACCAATTCAAAGCATAATCTATAAATTCAAAGGCTGCATACCGAACTTTATCTAATTCAGAATATTAGAGCAAGAATACATATGGTCTGCCTTGAGCTCCCAAACTAAGTATGCTTCTGGATCACTTTTACATTGAAATGAAGGAATACTCAGCTTGGTAGTAATGAATTCTTCTCCAAGGGGTTCATTCCTATCATACCTTCGGTTAGGATACCTTTCTTCATGGTAGTATTCATTGTACTCTTGTGGATCTTTAAATCTTTCCTTAAATGAGATGGGCCTTCGTCCACCATTAAGTCCACGTCCGCTTCCACACCCTCTTTGAGGCATGTTTCCTCGGCTTTAACGCCATGCTTCACCATCATAAGATGTTCCTTCATTTAAATGTATGCTTAGTGGTTCTCTTCTATCTTGAGTTGCACTTTCTCCTCTGGCTTATGGCCAGCGTTATGTTTGAGATCCTCAAAGTCACTTTTCGTGCAACCAAACGCATGGACCAGGCTAGACATCATTTGATGCAACGATTCCATGGTCATAGGACCTTGTGGCATGGTAGGGGTAGTAGGAGGGGTATGTCTGTTTCTTTGTGATTCAACCATGTTTTCCAGAGAGCAACAAGAAAAGAAAAACAAGCACAGACGGAAGAAAGTTTGTTACATTAGTTCAAATAACCGTTTTCTTTCTCTCTCATGTGTATGTTCACTCAATCCTTCCTTGTGTACTTGGTAGAATCTCAGGTTATAGCCAATAAAAACAAACAACCAATGATTATATATCCCAACAAGTCTTCAATACTTCCCACAACAAAACACTTCCACACGGCTTTCCACTTCCACACAATACTAATTGAATAAACACCAAACTTGGACTATTTAAGATTCAAGAAAGATAGAAACGAATACTGATGTTGTAGGCTGAGTCAAGAAAAGCTAAGGGGTTGCTCTGGGCAATCTTTAACTTACTTTAAGCCTTATACAACTCAAATGAATGTAAGAAGTGAAGATAGAGGTAACCAAGTGTTCAAAGTATACCCTCAGTTTTCTTGGAGCAAATGTACACCTGAAGGGTAAGGAACTTTTCTTTTTTTATGATAATTTTGCTAAACCTTCCTTTTTGAATCTGATTTAGGAAGGAACAGTCTTTCTGTTCTTTTGGCTTTTTTGTACAACTTGTTATAATTTCAGCTAGGCCAATGTATACGTAGGATTTTCTTTGTTTAGCCTAATTTGTTTGTAACCGTCGTTTCTTTGGCTCAAAGTGAACAAGGTTTACCTTTCCTTCTGGTAGAAGATGGCTAAGCGGCTTTGAACACTGAACATGCAATGTAAGTTAACAATTACAAACAATCAAGTATACACAAAGTCTTAATGTAAGCTAAGAGCTTCGATTACAGCAAGATGAGTAAAGACTTTGGTGGCAATGTAAGCTTTGGACTGGATATGAATAAAGCAGAACTTGCTTCTAAACGAAGAACTTAAGTACAAGAAAGCATTTAAATAATTGAAATACAACCAAAGTAAATGTAGTGTTCAGCCAACGTTGAAGCATGTTGTATAAGCCTTTTAACCATATAATTTCCCTTTAGTTCCAAGGTTTTTGTTATGATTCAATTGTCCGTCCTCCAACCTTATACCATCAAGTTATGTAAAAGATTTAGCCAACCTTGAAGCATTTGTCCACCAACCTTATTTCTCCAAGTAACATAGTAAACTTTTAACTTTGATAAGATTTAATAACTTTGGAACTTAGAGGAGATTCACATAACTGAATTTCAAAGAGAAACAGATTTTTTTTGTAATTTTCGAATTTAGTGGCAAAGAAAACTGAAATGAAGACACAACAAAGGTATTCAACCTCCTTAAGGGTAGATTGAATGACACTAGAGATGAGAACAAGAAGAACAAACAAAAATGTGATAGAATTTAAAGATAGGTGAGTTAAAGTGTAACCTTCGCTCTGATACCACTTCATGCACGGATTGCACACGAAGATTGGACCTTCCTTTAACTCAATACAACCTCTCCACTCAGCTTGTGATGCATGCCTTTGAGGCGTCAACAACATGTCAAACATTGCATTGTTAGTTCTCTAAGACATGTCACACTTGTATGAACGTTTAAGGGTCACCGGACCACTCATAACTGCAAGTTAGCGTCTCTTATAGTTTAACAAACCATAGGACATGTTATATATGTTGCATATGTTGTTTTGTGTGTGTTTGGACTCATTTAGGCTCAAGGGAGAAAGAATCAAACGGATACAAAGTTCAAACACAAAGCTGATTCCAAATAGTCAAGTAGGCAGCTTGACACCCTGTTATTGTTCTGGCCATATCCCTCAAACCACAAGTCCAATGGATCTGATTTTAGTTGAAGGTGAAAGTTAAGAAGTGTCTTTACAACTTTTCTATGAATCACTTTCCCATAAGAGGCATGTAACAAGCTCAAACATCGTCCCCAAAAGCAGCAAGCTGCTGAGTCAGTAGCTTTCAAATGTATCCACCCGTAAGCAGGTCAACTTCAACGGGTCACATCTCCATCATCCCAGCTTCAAATTAGATTATCCAAGTATCTAAATTCAAGATCTTCTCAAGCTCTACAACTTTGATCTTATACACTTTTGATGAATCGGAGTGTAAGGGCTTCAAATAATCCAAAACATTTTGGACCTTTTTCTCCGTAGGCTGCTAAATCACCTGCGAGTTTTCACCAACGGTTTCTACAACCTTTTTGATGTCTTTTGCGCCAAAAAACTTCATCAACACATTGCTACAGATTTTCTAGTAAGCTTCTAGGTTGGTTGGAGTGGTCCCAAGGCCAAGCAAGTAGGCGCATCACCTCCTTGAAGACAAACTGTCCAGATTGCACCACTTGACAAAAACAGGCTCAAACTCGGCCCTAAAAGTTCTGAGACCTCAATCAGGCCACATGGTTCATTAGAAGACTTCTCAAGGAAGGTTTTTAGGCTGGTCCAATCACATTCAAAATGCTTTAAACAAGTTGCACAAGCACACTAACAACCGGCTGAAAACTGCCTAAAACAGCACCAATGAGTTTGCTTGCTTTTCTACCTTAGTAAACTACTTTTTCTTCCTCAATTCTCATTGGACCTTACACATACCAAGATCTTAGTCTTCTAGCTTAATTTTCCTACAAATACTAGGCAAAACCGTGTACAATGTTAAATTTCTTTGAGATATATTTAGCCGTGTTCATCTCACACGCGAAAGGTGAAAACGTTTGTTGCAAGGTTGTGCTGCACCTATTTCTTGATCTAGCTGTAATTAGGAGTTAAAGGAAGGTCCCTTCTTGTTCCCTCATCAATGGTATCAGAGGAAGGTACACTTTAACTCCACATATCCAT
Source organism: Eustoma russellianum (assembly GCA_036186865.1). NCBI lineage: Eukaryota > Viridiplantae > Streptophyta > Magnoliopsida > Gentianales > Gentianaceae > Eustoma > Eustoma russellianum. Next base: position 16,364,876 of record AP025063.1, on the reverse strand, counting down.
TGTTGTTTTGTTCTATCGTTAAAACTGTTTTCTGTTTGTGTACTATTTTTTAGCCGTGTCTTGTGTCTTGTTGTTTTCATGTTTTTGTTCTTGTAATTTCTGGCCGTACCCTTGCTTGAACATCTCTTTAATGTTTAAATAAGATATGCTAGAAGTTGTTTAGTTTTTTGTTGCTGTTTGGAACCTAACTAGCAAGAAAACGTCAACGTGTTACTCTTTTGTTTCTGCCGTATAGTTTGAGTTTAGCAATTATTTTTGTGTTTTTTTCTTGTCCGTTTCTTCTCAAATTTTGCATGATAATACTTAACATGTTTAAATGTGATGTGGTAAAGTTTGTTTGAGGTTTAGTGGTCGTTTAGAACTCAAAAAGTGCAAGGAACCTCTGGCAAGTTTTCTGTTTTCTAGCCTAATACAAGCTGTTGTTGTGCCTAAATTTAAACTATTTTATTTTGCGTTTGTTCTCATCAATTTTGACCCAAAACTTGTTCAAGCATCTCTTTAATGTTTGAATATGTTATGTTAGCCTTTGTTCAGAGCTTTGTTGCTGTTTGATACGCGTAAAACCCAAGATACGCAACATATTTCACTTGTCTAAACCGTGTGGCAATCAGTTTCAATCTTGTTCTTGCATTTTTCTAGCTTAGAACTAGTTTTTCTTCCTTAATTCTCATTGGACCTACATGTACAAATATCTTAGTCTTCTAGCTTAATTCGCCTATAAATACTAGGGCAAAACCGTGTACAATGTTAACTTTTTTGAGATATATTCAGAATAGCCAAGAGCTTTTACTGTTCAAGAACTTTATTCTTGTTTTTCCTTTGATTCAAGGGTTTTTGAATCCCTTCAAGACTTGAACTACCTTGATTGAAGGCTTACATACTTGGGTCAATATCGTTTGGGAGGGTTGAGGCTTGCCTAGATGAGTTGAAGCTATTTGTTAGCCCTATTCGTCTCACACGCCAAAACAAAAACGGTTTGTTGTAAGGTCTTCTTTGCAAGGTTGTGCTGAACCCATTTCTTGTTCTAGTTGTGTTTAGGAGTTAAAGGAAGGTCCCTTCTTGTTCCCTCATCAGCTTGGATGAAAAGCACAATGGAATGGAAACCACCTTGCTCAAGCTGGACTATTTTCGGCAGTGTGCTTCAATGAGCCACCCCACAAATGAGTTCAGATGTTTCTATGAAAAAAATTAACCCTCTCAGACATTGTCCCCCCAAGTATAAAGGAAAATACATCCAAGATAGCTCAAGTCTTGAATGGAACCTAGCCTATATTCAAGGATAAACAAGAACCAAGCATGAAAGCTTAATATGAAAAATCTGTTCTAGGCAAGAATATAATGATAGACAAGTGCCCGGCCATAAGATCTTTGTTTCACACGTTTTAGCTAGGTAAAGTGGACAAAAAGTATGGTCTTCAAAAGGTAGGCAAAAATCCTGAATTTCAGGCTGAAGTCACTCTCTTCGGTGGACTGATCATTAGAGCCTTCTAGAAGCCGAATTTGCTCTTGAGTCCTTTGAGTTTTTAGAGCACGAGCTGAACTTGAATTTGGGCTTTTGAATCACCCGATGTGGTGCTCGGACAGAGATATGATGTGTTGAAGTTTCAGCTGCTTCCAGGTGATGGCCTAAGACGCGGATTCAACAACTTTATGGCGTTTTTTGAGCTTGATAATGAAGGAACCTTTGAATGTGCAAAACACCAAAGTTGTAGATTAATATCTTATTCATCGCTTCCATTGACCTTAAATCAGTTCAAACATACACCAAACAGATATACAACATACTAGGACATGTCTAGGTTAGTTTAAACTTATAAAGGAAAGAAAGCTAAGCACTCAACAAAATGAACAATACACACAAGATTACCTAATATATTACAACATGGTTCAAAACTAAATTAATGCTTGTAGAAAATGGATCCGATTGCGGCTATCTTGACTTGGTTCATCCTCAACATGCTTGTAAAGACAGGTTCCCACTTCATGCATCAATTTCTTGGCCATGCTCCTTGTTATAGGACCTTCATCTTGCATTAGTGTACCTCCCACTGTGGTTTGTTCTTCTTGGCTTGGCTGGGGCTTATCAGTGTGGGCTGACCAAAGTGGTTTAACATGCTTCGTGCTTCAGGGTCACTGTTTTAACCTTAAATGAAGATTTTAAGGAATGCGTAGCCTTGCTTTGTTCATTGATTTTCTTTAAACTTTTTTTTGGTGTTTCTCAGACCTTCGACATGTTTTTCATTCGCTGGAAAGGATAGGATAGAGTCTAAATATATCGGTTAAGTTCCAAGAGTCGTACGTGACAAAATTGCATTTGCCTATTTGAAGTCAAAAATGGGTTTTCTGTAAAATTTTATTGAAGGACCACAATGGGTTACCGATATTGAGGTCCAAAAAGCATAGGTAAGAGCATGGGAAGCGGGTGGGCTGACCAAATTGCTTCAACGTGCTTCATGCTTCAGATTAGCCGTTTTAAGCTTAAATGAAGATTTTAGGGTATACATAGCCTTGCTTTGGGCATTGATTTGTTTTAAACTTTTTTTTGATGTTTCTCTGACCTTCGACACGTTTTTCATCTGCTGGAAAGGTTAGGATAGGGTCTAAACATGTCGGTTAAGTTTTAAGAGTCTTAAACGTGACAAAATTGTATTTGCCGATTTGAAGTCCAAATAGGTTTTTCTGTAAAATTTTGTTGAAGGACCACAAAGGGTTACCAAGTTGAGGCCCAAAAAGCGTAGGTAAGAGCACGGGAAGCGGGTGGGCTGACCAAATTTCTTCCACATGCTTCATGCTTCAAAATAACCGTTTTGAGCTTAAATGAAGATTTTATGGTCTGCTTAGCCTTGCTTTGGGTATTGATTTGCTTTAAACTTTTTTTTGGTGTTTCTCAGACCTTTGATACATTTTTCATCTGCTAGAAAGGATAGGATAGAGTCTAAACATGTCGGTTAAGTTCTTAGAGTTCTAAATGTGACGAAATTGCATTTGCCGATTTGAAGTCTAAATGGGTTTCTTGCAAAATTTTGTTGAAGAACCACAATGGGTTACCAATATTAAGGTCCAAAAAGCATAGGTAAGAGCATAGGATGTGGGTGGTCTGACCAAAGTGCTTCATGCTTCAGAATCAATATTTTGAGCTTAAAGGAAGATTATGGTATGGATAGCCTTGCTTTGCGCATTGATTTGTTTTAAACATTTTTTTGTGTTTCCCAGAACTTTGACACGTTTTTCAACTGCTGGAAAGGATAGGATGGAGTCTAAACATGTCGGTTAAGTTCTAAGAGTCCTATATGTTTCTTTTCCTTCCTCTCTCTTACCACTTTGTTTCTTGATCAACCTGAGATTAATATAAGTTCAAAGAGCGCAACTAAGAAAGGTATATTCCACGCCTTCCTCCAACCACACTAGTTTCCACTTTTCTCACCCTTTTTCTTCAAATTTGGTCCGACTTGTTTCAGCACTTTACTGTACCTAGCTAAGTCAATTTACCACCAAAACGCACTCCAAATGATGGTAAGAATTCAGTCCAAGATGGCACAAACCCGTGAGGTAGCAACTAGCAAAATTTGGGCACAAATCACACCAAAAAGTACCAAAACAGAACCAAAAAGAGAGAAATACAAACTTGCACTGATGCATGCAGGACGTGGGCTCCAACAATTCAACCTTCCAAACGCCCTTCACAAAGGGTTAGCACAAGGAAGAAGACTTCCCCTTGCTTCTTTAGTGAAACAAACGTATGGTTCAAACAAACAAGAACCAACACTTCAATGGAAACACCTTTAAAATGCTCAACTTTGGAGGATCTTAACTTAGGTTTTTAATGTAAAACCAAGAAAACAAAGTCTCACAAGAAGTGAAGAAAATATCAAGAATTTTTATTCATCCAAAGTTGTTCATGCCATACGCAAAGGGCCCCTATCTATAGGCTGAAATTCGTTCCTTATCAGCCTTAGAATAGGTAGAAATTATTTAAAATAAAACTAGCTAACAAGTATTTAAAATTGGGAATTTGTTTGAATTCAAAACTATGACAAATCCTAGCTTAACTTTCAAATGATTGTAGGTTCCCAACTTCTTCCATCCAGCCGTGTGTGATGAGTCCATGAAGGTGTTTGAGACCTGAGTTGGTGGCGATAAATTGGTTGGAGTTGAATTCAAAGATTGGCTAATGTTTGAATCCAAATTGAGTTTGAATTTGAATTGGTTGTTGATCATCTTCTTCACTCCTTCCAACCGTGTTCAAGATGTGTAATGAGGGTGTTTTGAAATCTGATTTGATGATGATAAAGTGATTGGAATTGACTTCAAAGGATGGTTAAAGATTGAATTCAAATTGAGTTTGAATTTGAATTCAAACTTGGATTCAATTTGAATTGTGATCTATCCTTCTCTTTATCTCCAAGATGGCGTGTGAAATAGCTCAAGATAATGGCTGAGGACTTCTTGAAATCTAAGTCTCAAATTGGTTGAAACTTGAATTCAAATCATGGTTGAATTTAAATTCAAGTTTAACTTCAAGTTTACATTCAATCTGATCTCCATCCTTGCACTTCAAATGGTCGGCCCCTTTTGTTGATGGTTGGAGAGATTTTGAGTTCAATTTGAAAGGGAATTCCATCTTGGACCACATTTAAACTTGTCTTAGTGGAGACAATCATTCCTTTAAAGACAACATTCCTTTTGTCTCCCTTTTTGAAACACACGCCCTTATCCATTTTTGGACCTCCATTTGGCTTGTAATTTGCGTACATCTACTTACCTACAAGGCAAACACATGACACAAGAAAACAAGATAAAATTCAAAAGAAAAATAACACATGTTTTGGGGTGGAAGAACACGTTCACCATGCGGGCTCCATGAGATTAACCCAATTAGCCTTAAGTTCATCTTGAACATGCTTGTACAAGAAGGTTCCAACTTGATGTCCAAGTTCTCTTGCCCTCCTTGTCATAGGACCTGTGACCTCTTGATGGGATCTCCGATCCTCATCATGCACATTTCCACTAAGATTCAAAGAATATAAGAGACCAAAATAATGTCAAAGGTTGAATCAAAGAAGAACTAATTTTGATTCTATGCACTTAGTATCCACAATATGGTTCAAATCATGCAATAAGCAAGCATTCAAGTATGTAATCAGTTCATGAGGCTAGTATATGGTGTAATAAAGGTAGGATACGGCCAGGTATAACAATGTTAAGAGATGGTACCAAAAATTGCTAAATTACACAAAAGATTTTAAGTAATGCACAAACATTTTCCCCTTGTTCTTTTCTTTTTTTTCCTTCTGTTTTCCTTGATTTTCTTACTGAGAGTTATATAAGGATGTCCCATTTTCCAGAAATATTTTTTCACTAGGGCAAAATCGTAATTTCATACTTTTTGTCACAAAAATTTATTGTTGGACAAATTCGTTTAATCAGCTACCAATTACGGCAAGATACCTTCAAATATGAAAAATCAACCATGAGAGTGTCTCAATTTACACAAAACGAGAATGGAGTTGGCAGAATTAGGGTTTTTAAGGGTGGTTTTGGCCGAATTAAGGTTTTTGGTAAATGTGGGGTGTAAGATCCGAATTGTTTGGTGGGATGGGTTATATTTGATGGGGAGTGCCTATTGTAAAGCTAATTTGGATGTGGGGGGATTTTCGAGATGAGTTCATGCAAAGTCTGAAGCTAGGGTTTTAGAATTAGGTTTTGTTTCAAATACTTTGGGCCTTTTGATTCTGGATGGTTTTTGGCAAAATTGGTCGAGGGGTTTAGTGTAAGGGTTCAGATGAGGTTGATTGTAATTTGCTTTGGGTGTTTTTGGGTCAGTTGTGGGGTGGTTTTGTGTCGTGGGGGATGCAATCGGCTAACTAGGGTTTTTGGTGGGTTGAAATTGATTTGGGAAGTCACAAACACGTATGAACAGCAGGAATAAAGCATGAAATCAATCACAATATGAATTATAAAGCACATGTAATCATCATAACTAATAGCTTCAGTAGCAACTAGATGAATTAAGACTGAGGTGGCTTTTTAGGCAATTATCGCAAATTTAATGAGGTTGACGTAAACTAGATGCAAAACCCTAATTTGTTCAAGTTTGATGAACAAAATTCAAATATCTGACACAAAAATACGTAGCAAGTGATGAATAAACAATGAATAATGAAGAAATAGTAAAAGTGCAATATCAAAGTAGGGTTTTGGACACACAATAGACTCTCGGTTTTTTATAGGAAGACACAAAATGACGTGAAGAATAGGGAATATGAGAGGAACAAGACCAGAACTGAAATGAATAGGAAATGGACACAAACGAAAGATAGACGGTGGAATTGAGTAACCTGCACTTTCATACCAATTGATGCGTGCGAACTATGGGCTGATCAACTCTCCACGTCCAAACGTCTTTGACTAGGGTTTAGGCACAAAGAAGAAGTCTTCTCCTTGAAGAAGACTTCCCCTTGCTTCCTTAGTGATGAAAACAATTGGTTAAATCGAGCAAGAACCAAGACTTCAAGACGGTCGTTGATCATGCAAACCTAATGGCCCTCATGGACAGCACATTAGGCAATGGCAACACCCTCAAAGTGCTCAAACTTGAAGGATATTAACCTTGATTTTCAGTGCAAAATCAAGAAATCAAAGTCTCACAATTTAGAGAGAAAAAAACGTTTAATTTAGCTCAACTTATCTTGCATCTTGAAATTGAACTCTCAAATTGGTTTGAGTTTGAAATTTAAATTATGTTTGCATTTTGAATTCAAATTGAGCTCAACTTTAGCACCCTTGGCCGGCCCTATCTTTTCTTATTGTAGATGATATTGAGTTGATTTTTCGAAAGAAATTCTAGCTTGGACAAGTCTTGGAAATGCCGTGTTAAAGCATGTTTCCTTTAAAGAGACATTGAGACAAACATTCTCTTTGTTGACAAACATTCTTTAGACCAAAGTTGTCCCAACTATTCCATAGAATATGCTTCTTTTGTCTCTTCTTCAAAAACACTCTTTGGTCTCCAAAATAGCAACATTCCTTTTGACTCCTTTTGGGGAGCATGCTCTATAATCCGGCCTTTGGACCTCCATTTGATATGAAACTTTGCAAGAACCTTCTTTCCTACACAACAAACATATAAAAGCAAGAAAACAAGTAAAGAATCAAAATAAAACACACTCACACACGCAAGGATGCCCAAAAGTTCAGATAGTGGGTTCTATGAGGTGAACCCAATGAACCTCGGGTTCATCTTTCAGATGCCTATATAAGAAAGTTCCAACTTGGTTTCCAAGTTCTCTAGCCCTCCTTGTTATAGGACCAGGGACCTCCTGATGGAATCCCTAATCCTCATCAGTTTTTGTGCTAAATTTTGTTGAAGGACCACAATGGGTTACCAATATTGACGTCCAAAACGCATAGGTAAAAGCATGGGTAATGTGTGGGTAGATCAAAATGCTTCAACGTGCTTCGTGCTTCAAAATCACCGTTTTGAGCTTAAATGAAGATTTTAGGTTTTGCATAGCCTTTGCTTTGGGTATTGTTCTTTAAAAAAAATTTGGTTTTTCTCAAGCATTCGACACGTTTTTCATCCGTTGGAAAGGATAGGATACAGTATAAACATGTCGGTTAAGTTCTAAGAGTCCTAATTGTGACGAAATTGAATTTGCTGATTTGAAGTCCAAATGGGGTTTTTTGCAAAATTTTGTTGAAGGACCACAATGGGTTACCAATATTGAGTCCCAAAAAGTATAGGTAAGAGCATGGGATGTGGGTGGCCTGACCAAAGTGCTAACATGTTTCATGCTTCAGAATCATCGTTTTGAGCTTAAAGGAAGATTTTAGGGTATGAATAGCCTTGCTTTGGGCATTGATGTGTTTAAACTTTTTTTTGGTGTTTCTCAGACCTTCATGTTTTTCATCCATTGGAAAGGATAGAATATAGAGTCTAAACATGTAGGTCAAGTTCTAAGATCCCCTAAACGTGACGAAATTGCTTTTGGCAATTTATATTCCGAATGGGTTTTCTGCAAAACTTTAGTTGAAGGACCACAATGAGTTACCATTATTGAGCTCCAAAAAGCATAGGTGCATGGGAAGCGGGTGGGCTAGCCCTAGTCCTCCAACGTGCTTCATGATTCAGAATCATCGTTTTGAGTTTAAATGAAGAATTTGAAGTATGCATAGCCTTGTTTTGAGCATTGATTTTCTTTAAACTTTTTTGGGTGTTTCTCAGACCTTTGACACTTTTTTCATCCGCTGGAAAGGATAGGATAGAGTCTAAACATGTAGGCTAAGTTCTAAGAGTCCTAAAGATGACGAAATTGCATCTGCTGATTTGAAGTCCCAATGGGTTCTCCTACAAACTTCTGCTGAAGAACCGCAAGAGGTTGCCTATATAGACGTCTAAAAGGCATAGATAAGAGCATGTGAACTGTTTGGGCTGACTAAAGTGCTTCAACGTTCTTTATGCTTCAGAGTCACCATTTTGAGCTTAACTAAAGATATTAGAGTATGCATAGCCTTGCAGTAGGCGTTGATTTGCTTTAAACTTTTCTTGGTTTTTCTCAGACCTTCGACACATTTTTAATCCGCTAGAAAGGATAAGGTAGAGTCTATACATGTCGGTTAAGTTCTAAGAGTCTTACACATGACGAAATTGCATTTACCAGTTTGAAGTCCAAAATAGGTTTTTTGGCAAAATTTTGTTGAAGGACCACAATGAGTTACCAATATTGAGGTCCAAAAAGCATAGGCAAGAGCATGGGAAGCGGGTGGGCTAGCCAAAGTGTTTCAACATGCTTCGTACTTTAGAATCACCGTTTTGAGCTTAAATGAAGATTTTGGGGGTATGCATAGCCTTGCTTTGGGCATTGATTTGCTTTAAACTTTTTCTTTGGTGTTTCTCAGACCTTTGACATGTTTTTCATCCGCTGAGAAGGATAGTATTTAGTCTAAACATGGCGGTTAAGTTCTAAGAGACCTAAAGATGACGAAATTAAATTTGCTGATTTGAAGTCCCAATGGGTTTTCTTGTAAACTTCTGTTGAAGGACCATAATAAGTTACCAATATTAACTCCCTAAAGGCATAGGTAAGAGCATGTGAAGTGTGTGGGTTGACCAAAAATCTTCAACATGCTTCGTGCTTCGGAATCACCGTTTTAAGCTTAAATGAAGATTTTAGTGTATGCACAGTCTTGCTTTGGACATTGATTTGCTTTAAACATTTTTGGTGTTTCTCAGACCTTTGACACTTTTTCATCCGTTGGAAAGGATATGATAGAGTCTAAACATGTCGGTTAAGTTCTAAGAGTCTTAAATGAGACGAAATTGCATTTGCCGATTTGAGGTCCAAATAGGTTTTTCTGCAAAATTTTGTTGAAGGACCACAATCGGTTACCAATTTTCAGGTCTAAAAAGGCTAGGTGAGAGCATGGGATGTGGGTGGTCTGGCCAAAGTGCTTCAATGTGCTCATGCTTCAGAATCACCGCTTTGAGCTTAAAGAAAGACTTTAAGGTATGCATATCCTTGCTTTGGGCATTGATGTGCTTTAAACTTTTTTGGTGTTTCTCAAACCTTGTACGTGTTTTTCATCCATTGGAAAGGATCGGATAGAGTCTAAACATGTCGGTTAAGTTTTAAGATCCCTAAACGTGGCGAAATTGCCTTTGGCAATTTGAATTACGAATGGGTTTTTCTGCAAAACTTTTGTTGAAGTACCACAATGGGTTACCAATATTGAGTTCCGAAAAGCATAGTTAAGAGCATGGGAAGCAGGTGGACTAGCCCTAGTCCTCCGACGTGCTTCATGCTTCAGAATCACCGTTTTGAGTTTAAATGAAAACTTTGTGGTATGCGTAGCCTTTATTTGGCATTGATTTGCTTTGAACTTTTTTTGGTGTTTCTCAGACCTTTGACACGTTTTTCGTATACTGGAAAGGATAAGCTAGAGCCTAAACATGTCGGTTAAGTTCTAAGAGTCTTAAAGGTGACAAAATTGCATTTGCTGATTTGAAGTTGCAAAGGGTTTTCCTACCAACTTATTTTGAAGGGCCACAATAGGTTATCAACATTGACGTCCAAAAGGCATATGTAAGAGCATGTGAAGTGTGTGGGCTTACCAAAGTGCTTCAACGTGCTTAGTGCTTCAGGGTCACCATTTTGAGCTTAAATGAAGATTTTAGCGTATGCATAGCCTTGCTTTGGTCATTGATTTGCTTTAAACTTTTTTTTTGGTGTTTCTCATACCTTCAACACGTTTTTCATCCGCTAGAAAGTATAGAATAGAGTCCAAACATGTCGATTAAGTTCTCAGAGTCCTACATGTGACGAAATTGCATTTGCCGATTTGAAGTCCAAAATGGGTTTTTCTACAAATTTTGTTGAAGGACCATAATGGGTTATCAATATTGAGGCCCGAAAAGCATAGGTAAGAGCATGGGAAGTGGGTGGGCTGACCAAAGTGCTTCAACATGCTTCATGCTTCAGAATAACTGTTTTCAGCTTAAATGAAGATTTTAGTGTAAGTCTTGTTTTGGGCATTGATTTACTTTACACTTTTTTGGGTGTTTCTCAGACCTTTGACATGTTTTTCATCCGCTGGAAAGGATATGATAGTCTAAACATGTCGGTTAAGTTCTAAGAGTCCTAAAGCTAATGCAATTGCATTTGCTGATTTGAAGTCCCAATGGGTTTTCCTACAAACTTTTGTTGAAAGACCACAATACGTTAACAATATTGAAGGTTATTGGAGTTGAATTCAAAAGTTGGCTGAGGATTGAATCCAAATTGAATTTTAATTTGAATTTGGGCATGTGGTTTGATTCTGCAAGGGTGGTGGGTAACTTGTCTTGCATCTTGAAATTCATGTCTCAAATTGGTTGGAACTTGAATTCAAGTTTAACTTCAAACTGATCTCCATTTTGAAATTAAGTGGGGCGTCCCTTTCCTTGGTTGTTGGAGATAATGTGATGAGCCAAATGAAGGCTAGAAAACGTTTCCAAGACTTGGTCTTCTATTCCAAACTGATTTGAACCTCGGCTATGGCAAAGAACATCACAATGACACCTCTTGAACTGTAACCGTTTGTTCTTGGCTCAATTTATACCAACACCTCTTCCTCTTTGGCATTCCAACACATCTAAAACCTCATTGAGACCCTAAGATTCTGTAAACCAAAAATGAAGTAAATACTAACAAGTTCTAGGCTATGAACTTGGAAGAAAACCGTTAGTGGTCTTAAACTTCAATTAGACAAGTTGAGAATTCCTTAAAGGAAATTTTGATTGAAATGTATTTGAATTGTGGTTCTTTTTACATTCTAATTTCTATGCTACTTATAACCTACGAAAATTACAAGAGTACAAAGTTTAAAGTACAAAGTACAAGACTAAAAATGACATGCTTGCTTGGAACTTGTTTGAGCAACTTTCGGTTCCAAGAAATCTGGTTGCTTGCCGTGCTTCCCATGCTTTGTTTTCAGCCTTCTTTCTTGATTAATTTGATTGGATAATACTTGGAGCAACTTGCTTTGAATTAGGCTTTGATTGGTTGCAAGTTTGACTTTGAATCTTCAAACCATCTTGCGTGAGCTAGGCCTTAAACAATCTCAATTTGATTGGATCATTTGTTGTGCAGCTTGCTTGGTTGTCTCCTTGCTTGTTTTTGATTGGTTTGAACATTTGCAAGACTTCTTCCTATTGGTTAAAGCTTTGAGCAGCTTGTCCATCCATTTCAACGTGAAGAACAATTCTTGAATTTGACATGAGTGCTTGTCACCTCCTTGCTTGTAAGCTACTTGCTTATCACCTCCTTGCTTGAACAAAAATTCAGGTTCTAATTGCATTTTCAAGCTAAGTACGTGTACCTGAAAGACAAGGCAATAATACAACACAAACTATCCAAAAACATGGTTAACCAACCAACAATATTAAAAAGAACAACTAAAGATATGTACAACATGCTTTTGATACAACTAGATCAAAGCTTGTATCATATAAACCCAATGGACATCATCTTTGCTTGGTTCATCCTCTTCATGCCTATAAAGAAATGATTCAACACAATGTAACAACTTCTTAGCCATACTCCTTGTTATGGGACCTGTGCGGGGCAGTGAGGTGTCATCATCAATGTTTGTATCCACAAGGTTAGGCTGTAGCTCATCATTCCCTCCCACTTGAGAAGGATTCGTCCTCGAATCTGAATCAATACTAAATGGAGATAGGTCAGCAACATTAAAAGTTTTAGAGATAGGACCATACCTTTCTTCAGGAAGATCGAGAACATAGGCATTGTCACCAAGCCGTTTCAACACTTTGAACGGTCCATCGCCTCTTGGCTTCAACTTTGAGTCCCTTTCCTTAGGGAATCTTTCTTTCCTTAAGTGTAACCAAACAAGATCTCCAGGCTCAAATATAACAACTTTACGATTCCTGTTGGCTATACTGGCATACACTTTATTCTTAGCTTCAAGTTGTGACTTAACCTTTTCATGCAATTCTTTCACAAGTTTTGCTTTTCGTTCACCATCTAAACTAACACGTTCATGAACAGGTATGGGAACAAGATCAAGCGGGGACAAAGGGTTAAAGCCATAAACAACTTCAAAAGGAGAATGCAATGTTCCACTATGAACAACTCTATTGTATGCAAACTCAATATAAGCTAAGCAGTCTTCCCAATTCCTTAAATTCTTTCGAATGACAACACGTAACAGTTGAGACAAAGTTCTATTAACAACTTCAGTTTGACCATCGGTTTGTGGGTGAGCAGTTGTAGAAAATAACAATTTAGTACCAAGTTTACTCCACAAAACACGTCAGAAATGACTTAGAAACTTTGTATCTCTATCACTAACAATTGTACGTGGCATGTCATGCAATCTAACAATCTCCTTAAAGAACAAATCAGCAATATGAATAGCATCATCAACTTTCTTACATGCAATAAAATGTGCCATTTTGTAAAATCTATCAACAACAACAAAGATGCTATCTTTACCAGTTTTGGATCGAGGCAATCCCAATACAAAGTCCATAGAAATATCAGTCCAAGGTGAGCTTGGAACAGATAAGGGAGTGTACAATCCATGTGGTTGTGTTCTAGATTTTGCTTGTTTGCAAGTAATACATTGGTCACATACCTTATCAACATGTGCTTTCATATGCGGCCAGAAGAAATGCTCCTTAAGTGTTTCCAAAGTTTTTAACGAGCCAAAATGACCCATTAAACCTCATCCATGAGCTTCTTTTATCAACAACTCTCTTAATGAACACATTGGTACACATAACTTATGTTCTTTAAACAAATAACCATCATGCAAGTAATATTTAGCAAAAAGGTGAATCAATGCATGCTTGATAGATAGAACTAAAGTCATGATCAGAATGATACATCTCTTTGATAGACTCAAAACCAAACATGTTACATGAAAGAGTAGTAATCAAAGTATAGCGACGAGATAATACATCAGCAACAACATTTTCTTTTCCTTGCTTATACTTGATCACATAAGGGAACTGTTCAATGAATTCAACCCATTTGGCATGTCTTTTGTTCAATTTTCCTTGACCTTTTAGATACTTAAGGCTTTCATGATCAGTATGAATCACAAATTCCTTAGGTTGCAGATAATGTTGCCAAGTTTGTAAAGAACGGACAAGGGCATACAATTCTTTATCATAGGTTGAATAATTTATGGAAGCTCCTTTCAATTTCTCACTAAAGTAGGCAACAGGTTTGTTACCTTGATGCAATACAGCTCCAATGCCAACTCCACTGGCATCACATTCAACTTCAAACATTTCGTCAAAGTTGGGCAATCTCAGGATAGGTGCAGAAGTTAGACGTTTCTTAAGTTCCTCAAAGGCTTGTTGTTGTGATTCTCCCCATTCAAATCTTACATCTTTCTTGACTAACTCATTCAAGGGTGCAGCTATGGTAGAGAAATCCTTCACAAAACGTCCATAGAAGCTAGCTAATCCATGAAAACTCCTAACATCTCCAGCAGACTTAGGGGTTGGCCACTCAGTCATGGATTTAACTTTCTCTTGGTCCATTTCAATTCCTTCAACACTAATCACAAATCCTAAGAATGTAACCTTCTCCAGACAGAAAGAACACTTCTTGAAATTTTCATACAACTCTTCTTTCTGTAGGGTGACAAAAACAGCTCTAAGATGGATCAGATGTTCACTTAGGGTTTTGGAGTAGATAAGAATATCATCAAAGTAAACTACTACAAATTTCCCTATGAATTTCCTTAAGTTCTCATTCATTAATCTCATGAAAGTACTAGGGGCGTTCGTTAAACCAAAGGGCATAACTAACCATTCGTACAATCCAAATTCAGTCTTAAAGGCAGTTTTCCATTCATCACCTTCCCTAATTCTCACTTGGAAATAACCTTGTTTAAGATCTACTTTGCTAAAGCATCTAGACCCATGCAACATATCCAACATGTCATCCAACCTAGGAATAGGGTATCTATACTTCACAGTGATCTTATTGATGGCTCTACAATCAGTACACATTCTCCAAGTTCCATCTTTCTTAGGGACAATGATAACAGGAACATCACAACGACTCATACTCTCTTTTACTTTACCTTGGGTCAATAATTCCTCAACTTGTTTTTTGATTTCCTTAGTTTCCTCTGGATTGGCTCTATAGGCAGGTCTGTTTGGCAGAACAGCTCCTGGAACGAAATCTATTTGATGCTCAATGCCTCTTAGAGGTGGTAAACCTGGGGGATCTCCTTCAGGAAACAAGCTAGAAAATTCTTGAAGTAAAGATGCAACTTCATTTGGTAAAGTAGATGGTATTTCAGATGAAGAGAACAGAGTTTCTTTGTAAAGCAAGATATAAACAGTTTTGTTTGAATTGATAGCATGGAATACCTCGCTTTGAGATGCAAAGAATGCACTTTTCTTTAGAGATGGTTCAGCAGAAACTTTGATTTCTTTCGGTTCAATTTTAAGATGAGAAGTTTTCAGTTGGTTTTCTTTGATGAAAATCCTTTCCAGATCCTTTTCTTTTGGATCATTATGGCTTTTTAACATTCGTTGTTGATCCTCAAAGATTTTGTGCGGGGGCAAGGCATTTAATTTGTACAATTTGTTGTTATGCCTAAAGGAATATCTATTTAGGTAACTATCATATGTAACCTTGTTGTCAAATTGCCACGGTCTACCTAATAAGATATGACTTGATTGCATAGGGGCTACATCACATAACACCTCAGCAAAATACCCACCAATTGATAAAGAAACTAGGACTTGCTTTGTTACTTTAACTTCACCACACTCATTAAGCCACGTAAGTCTATAAGGACGGGGGTGATTAATTAAAGGTAACTCAAGTTTCCTAACAAGTTCAAAACTTGCAACATTGGTACATGAACCGGAGTCAATGATTAAAGTGCAGACTTTCTTTTTAACCATACAGTGAATGTGGAATATGTTCTCTCTTTGTATGTCAGGTTCTTCACTTTTCATTTGGGCACTTAGAGTTCGACGGACAACTAAGAACTCTTTTGTCTCGCACTCATTAATCTCTTCACTAATCTCTTCTTCTTCCTCACATGTTGGTTCAATTTCATTGTTTTCCTCACTCTCTTCCAATTCTTCTTCAGAATAATACTAATTAGACTCTTCAATAAACATGATGCGTTTAGGGTTGGGACATTGATTAGCAAAATGACCTTTTCCTAAGCATTTAAAACATTGAATATCACGAGTCTTAACATTAGGCGTACCTTCCACCTTGGCTTTGCCTTTATCAGTGATTGGAAACTTTGGACGATTTTGGATGTTCTGGGTTGATTTTCCTTGGAATCCACGGCCTTGACCTTGTTGTGGACGGAAAGGCGTCCTGGGCTGTGTTCTAGGAAAACTCAAAGGATTAGTCCGAAAAGAAGGGTTAGAAGTTTTTACCTTCAATTGTCTTTCCACTTTCTCAGCAATGTGAACCATAGAAGCCAGATCAGAGTAAGGTGTAAGTTCCACCTTAAATTCGATTTCTTTGTTCAAACCAGCTAGAAATCTAGCCATTGTGGCTTCCTCAGCTTCTTCTATGTTAGCCCTGGTAAGCAGATGTTCTAATTCTTTATAAAATTCATCAACAGATCTATTACCTTGAGAAAGTTGTTGCAATTTCTGGAAAATGCTTCTTTCATAGGAAGGAGATATGAATCTCTTCCTCATCTCTTGTTTCAGCTCGGACCAAGTAACAACAGGGGGCTGTCTTTTTCTTCTCCTGGTGTTCTTCAATTGTTCCCACCAAAGTAAAGCATAATCTAAAAATTCAAAAGTTGCATACCGCACTTTGGCCAATTTAGAATAGTTAGTGCAAGAATACATATGATCTACTTTTGTTTCCCATTGCAGATATGTTTCAGGATCACTTTTCCCTTGGAAGGAGGGTATTGTCAGTTTAGTAGTAATGAACTCTTCTTCAAGATGTTCATCTCTATCAGGCTGACGTTCATCATACCGTTCTTCTGGATAGTGTTCTTCATTGTACTCAGGGAGATAATCAAATCTCTCCCCAAAAGAAATGTTCCTACGACCACCATTGCTACCTCGACCTTTACCTCTACCTCTAAGTGATGTGACTTTTCTACGTTCAACATGAGACTCATTACTATCAGAGGTGCCATCTTGAAAAGGTATACTAGGTTCCTTTTGATATGAGGTTGGCTTTTCTACTTTGCTTATCCTCTGTTTGTTATCCTCTATGTCACTTCTCATTAAACCAAACTGATTAACAAGGAAAGTGAGTGTTTGTTGTATATTCTTCAAGGTAACAGGGACTGGGGATGGGACAGGAGTAGATGGGGACGGGGATGGTGCATTATCTTTCTGTTGGGGACCCATGATTCAAAAGACAATCTCAAAAGCCAATTAAAATATTGACAAGATGCAAATACTCTACTTTATGTTGACAATTGTTCAAAACAGCAATTTGGACTATTTCTGATGAGCCAAATGAAGGCTAGAAAAACGTTCCAAGGACTTTGTCTCCTATTCCAAATTTATTTGAACCTCAGCTATGGCAAAGAACATCACAATGACACCCCTAGAACTGTAACTATTTGTTCTTGGCTCAATTTATACCAACACCTCTTCCTCTTTGGTATTCCAACACATCTAAAACCTCATTGAGACCCTAAGATGCTGTAAACCAAAAATGAAGTGAATACTAACAAGTTCTAGGCTATGAACTTGGAAGAAAACCGTTAGTGGTCTTAAACTTCAACTAGAATAAGTTGAGAATTCCTTAAAGGAAATTTTGATTGAAATGTATTTGAATTGTGTTTTTTACATTCAGGTTCCTACCTTACTTATAGAAAACGAAAATTATAAAGAGTACAAGTTTTAAAATACAAAGTACAAGACTAAATGACATGCTTGCTTTTTGAACAACTTTTGTTCCAAGAATTCTGGTTGCTTGCGCTTCTTCCTTGCTTGATTTCAGCCATAATTTTGATTGGTTAATACAATGAGCAGCTTGACTTGAATTAGGCTTTGATTGGTTGCAAGTTGGTCTTTGAATTTTAAACCCTTCCTTTGAGTGAGTTAGGCCTTAACAATCTCAATTTGATTGGTTCATTTGTTGTGCAGCTTGCTTGCTTGTCTTTTTGCTTGTTTTTGATTGGTTTGAAGATTTGCAAGACTTCTTCCAATTGGTTCATGAAATGAGCAGCTTGTCCATCCATTCCAACGTGAAGAACAATTCTTGAATTTGACATGAGTGCTTGTCACCTCCTTGCTTGTAAGCTACTTGCTTATCACCTCCTTGCTTGTAAGCTACTTTCTTATCACCTCCTTTCTTGGACAAAAATTCAGGTTCTAATTGCATTTTCAAGCTAAGTATGTGTACCTGAAAGACAAGGCAATAATACAACACAAACTATCCTAAAACAAGGTTAACCAACCAACAATATTAAAAAGAACAACTAAAGATATGTACAACATGTTTTTGATACAACTAGATCAAAGCTTGTATCATATAAACCCAATGGACATCATCTCTGCTTGGTTCATCCTCTTCATGCCTATAAAGAAATGATTCAACACAATGTAACAACTTCTTAGCCATACTCCTTGTTATGGGACCGGTGCGGGACAGTGAGGTGTCATCATCAGTGTTTGTATCCACAAGGTTAGGCTGTAGCTCATCATTCCCTCCCACTTGAGAAGGATTCTTCCTCGAATCTGAATCAATACTAAACGAAGAAAGGTCATCAACTTTAAAAGTTTTAGAGATAGGACCATACCTTTCTTCAGGAAGATCGAGAACATAGGCATTATCGCCAAGCCGTTTCAACACTTTGAACGGTCCATCGCCTCTTGGCTTCAACTTTGAGTCCCTTTCCTTAGGAAATCTTTCTTTCCTCAAGTGTAACCAAACAAGATCACCAGGCTCAAATATAACAACTTTACGATTCCTGTTGGTCTATTGGCATACACTTTATTCTTAGCTTCAAGTTGTGACTTCGATCGATTAGTCTTTCACTTTTGTTCTTCAAGCTTTGTTTGAACAATGATATCATCCGATCAGATGGGACATGGATCGATCGGTGTTCATGCTTCTTCAATGTAAAGCTCTCTTTGACCTATCTTCAAAGACACCAAGCAACAAACACAAGATACACAACATATATGACATATCCTAAGGGTTAGTTAAGACTATAAGACATAAGAAGTAGCACTAGTGTGTGCGGAGTTAACAATGATATGTCATGTCTTACAGAACTAACATGTGACAATAAATGATACATGAAAATATGTTGCGTTGACCCCATCGTGGACTCATCATTCCCTCCCTCTTGAAAATGATTCGTCCTCGAATCTCAACATGGATAGAATAAGGGATAGGGGTTTAGGATGTACACGTATGCTCAACTACACCATAACCAAATAGGAACATGATAATACCTTGGTGCATCCTTATCTTTGAAGAAAGAATAAGGTGTGTACACGCTTTCTAAAATGTTTAGGATGTATTAACAATATGATAACAAAAATTTTAGAACACATACATCCTAACAGATAAAACAACATCCAAAAAGCATATTGCAACATGTTAACACTAAATGTACAAATCTTACAGACATGTGAAATATTTAGACAAGATGTATCAATTGAGATGACAACAGGCAGACATTCAACAAGATGAGATGAAATAGATATTTCAGAAATAGAATCTTCATCTATACTAAATATGTCATTCAATTCATTAACTAGTTCATCCAAGGATTTATGTTCATTTGTAGCTGAATCTATTTTAATAATGACATCATGATCAAGCTCTACATCAAGTAGACAATCTAGTTCAGCTAACATCAAATCATAAGAATCTAGTTTATCAATGTCATTCTCAACAGAATTACTTACATCAATGTCATCAATGAAATGTACAGGATGTAATTCAGATTGTAACCCATAAACAAGCATCTCAGCAGAATGCAGATCATGCACAGGGATTTCATTTATATGCATGTCACAATGTAAATCATTTTCAGACAAAGTTTTATCACAATTAACATCATCTATAAGCAAACGACTAACACTTTGGAAATCACCAACAGATTCAAGTGAAGGGTCTTCTTCAGACAGTACACAAGGTTGAACATGCAATTCAGATAAAGGAGTTCCAGTTTCAGGCATGTTGGGGCTAATTTCATACAAACCATCATTCACAGAAATGTCAGATTGCAAGTCTTTGTTCTTTTCAGATTCTATCAATACTTGCACCATGTCTCTAAGTTGAAGCAATGCATTTTCAATATTACCCATAGTCTGACTCAAATTGCTTAACTTAACTGGATTTGGTTTGTCATTTTCAGAATCACAAGAGTTCAGTTCATACCCATAGTTTTGATTAACTTGCCATGGGATTAGGTTTGATTGAACAATCTTTGCCTTTTTATACATGTCATAAAGTGATGAGAATTTTTCAGACAACATGCAATCAGCGATCTCTTTATCTAATCCAGCAAAGAACCTAATCATGCTTAATTCCTCATGTTCTTCAACATAAGCATAGTACAAATCATCAAGCATTTCATTGTAATATGCACTAACGTCTTTATTGCACTGAGAAAGAGTTTGATATCTAGGAGTTTTACATTCCCAATATCCAACCCACAAACCATTCGTACGACCAAAGGAGTTCATACGTTTTTCCAGTTCATCATAGTCTCTCCTATGGCATTCAACTCCCCAAATGGTTTTTAGAATCATGTTTAATCAAAACAATCAACCAAGATGGTAAAACGATGAGATAAATAAGTCAGAATACAAGCAAGTAAGATCAAACTATAACTTTAACAAAACGTAGATTTCTACTTCAAATTGACAATTGAATAAACAACAATCTTGGACTATCTAAGATTCAAAGAAAAATAGAAGTCAAGTGATGTTTTTGGCTGAATCAAAGAAAGCTAAGGGTTTGTACAGAACAATCCTTTAACTTACTTTAAACTTTAATGCACATTCAATTGTAAATAAAGTGAAAGACAGTACATACACACAAGTGTTCAACAAGGGTTTGTTCGAGGAACCTTTTACAACAGTCAACACTTTTGGTGTAGGTGTTTGCTTTTGGTTTTGCACAATTCACCTTTTGTGAACTTTGGATGGCTATATCTCACTTCTTGTGCAAACCACTCATACGTCTTGTCTCTTGCTTTTTAACATTAAAAATGACTTCTCTCAGTTTCTTTCACAAACAAGCCTAATTATTTTCCTTTGGATTGGCTTTGTCTGTTTTGTGAGTCTACTGCTCACTTGCCTTTATGAGACATTGCTCACGGCTTCTTTTTCTTTGGTTTTACTTGCACAAGTTTTGGTGTGGCTTTTGTGAAACGTTCTTTGAACAACACGGAAGAACACTAATTATATGAAAACTGTTTCACAAAGTTAACAACCAAATATAGATGAAAGTTCAATGCAAGTTGAAGAAGTGTAAAGACAACAATATGATAACAAGGTCGGCAATTTAACAGTGTAGGGATAAATATAGACAAAGTGATCCTAAGTAAGAACTTAAGTCCAATAAAGTCTTTAAACAATTGAATCAATCCCAAGTAAAGATAATCGTAAAGCCAACGTTAAAATTTGAAATCAAATCTTGTTTCTTACAAATTTACTTCACTTTTAACAAATCTCAAGTCAATAATGTTTCAATTAAAAGATTCAATCAAGTTTGTACCAAACAATGACTTAAGGTGTAACGGGGGTGGTGAAATCAAATTCAACAAGTTTAAACAAATAGCATTCAAAGATTTAATCAAGTTTAAACTAAATTGTTTCGGTTTCTTTTTTCTGTTTTTGATGCAAATGATCTAACTAATCTTAAGATAGCTAAATGCAACTTAGTTTGTTTCTAAATGCAATTTATAAGGGCTGATTGCTATAACACTAATGGAAATCAGTTTTGATGCAAACTAACTAACTTGTTTTGTTTTTAAATTATCTATTCTACTTGTTTTTGTTTTGGTTTTCGTTTGTATGATGCAATCAGTTTCTAAGCTAGATGATACTAGATGCAAGTGTTTAAGTATTCAACACAACAAACGTGTATCAACTAGAGACTAGGCAGCATACATAGCTAACTAAAACTACCCTTTTTTGTTCTTAGTTTTTGGATTTGCTTGTGCTAAACTAAACAACCAACTAAACCTTTTAAACTATGTTGTAAACTAGTCTAACCAAGCTAAATAAGGCAGCAACTACAACGCCTAAACAGTTTGCACACAACTACTAAAAAAACAGAATTTAACAACTGATTACAAACTAAACTATCAACTATTCTAATTTTGTGTTCAAGTTTTCTGTTTTAAGGACTTATCTAAACTACCATTTAAACTTCTAGATTAGGACCTAATGAACATTGTCTAAGCTAGATTGAACAAGAACAATCAGGTTACACATGGTTTTTGATGCGCGCAACTCGTGGGCTCCAACGATTCCATCTTCCAAACGTCCTTCACAAAGGGTTAGGCACAAGGAAGAATACTTCCCCTTGCTTCCTTAGTGATTAAAAACGTGTGGATTAAATGAATGAGCAAGACCAACACTTCAAGATGGTCGTTGATCAGGCAAACCAAAACGGCCCTCCTGGACGGCACCTTTAAGCAATGGCAACACCTTCAATATGCTCAACTTTGAAGGATCTTAACCTAGGTTTTTAATGCAAAACCAAGAAAACAAAGTATCACACAAAGTGAATGAAATATCAAGAATTGTTATTCATCAAAAGGTGTCTTTCAAGCGTCCCCCTAAGGCTCTATTTATAGGCTGAACTTGAGCCTTAAAATATCTAGAACTAATTCAAAATAAAGCTAGCTAACAATGTTTGAAAATTGAAAATTATTTAAATTCAAAGCTAAAACAAATTCTAGCTAAAACTTCAAATCTTGTAAGACATTATCTTCAATGAATCTGGTCATGTTTGATGATGAGATTGGCGTTTTTGATGACTCATGAGGCTGTTGGAGACTTGATTTGATGATGATAAAGTGGTTGGAATTGAATTCAAATGTTGATTGAAGATTGAATTCAAATTGAGTTTGAATTTGAATTCAAACTTGGATTCAAATTTGATTTGTGATCTATCCTCATCCTTGCTTCAAGATAGGCGTGTGGTTTCTTCAAAAAATGGCTGAAATCTTATCTTGAATTTGAAGGCCTAATCTGGTTGAAACTTGAATTTTAAATCGTGGCTGAATTTTAAATTCAGGTTAATCTCCCTTTTTGAATTCCATATGGCCGGCCCCTCCTTTGGTGGATGAAGATACTTTGATTTCAACTTGATCAAGAGACTCTATCTTGGACACTTTTGAATTTGTCTTAGCATAGACAAACATTCTCTTCGAATATTCTCTTGAAACATTCTCTTCAACATTCTCTTGAAACATTCTCTTGAAACATTCTCTTGTACCTAATTTACCTACAAAGCAAATACATAAAACTAAGATCACACGACAAAATAAAATCCAAAAAACAAAGAGTGTAGACATGCATGTGATACATGCTCAAGTTGAAGGTTCAATGAAATGAACCCAAGGAGTCTTAGGCTCATCTTGAACATGCTTGTACAAGAAGGTGGCAACTTGATGACAAAGTTCCCTTGCCCTCTTTCTTGTCATAGGACCTTTGACCTCTTGATGGGGCCCTAGATCCTCATCGGACCCTTGATCTTCATCAATCCCCCCCTCCTCAAAAGGATTCGTCCTCGAATCAAAAAGGTCATCGTTGAAAGGGGTGAGGTCAGCAACATTAAAAGTAGGTGAAATTGAACCATACCTGTCGGGAAGATCAAGGATGTATGCATTGTCACCTATGCGTTTCAATACTTTAAAGGGTCCATCTCCTCGAGGCAACAATTTTGACTTTCTTTCATTGGGAAATCTTTCTTTGCGCAAATGTAACCACACTAAATCTCCAGGTTTGAACACAACTCTTTTCCGATGTTTGTTAGCTCGTCTTTCATAAGCTTTGTTTTTCTTTTCTAGTTGTGTTTTAACTTGTTCATGCAGTTTCTTTATGTTGTCCGCTTTTTGTTTACCATCAAGACTAGAACGTTCATGCACGGGAATAGGAATCAAATCAATGGGAGACAAGGGATTAAAGCCATACACGATTTCAAATGGACTATGCAAAGTACCGTGATGGACACTCCTATTATATGCAAATTCGATATATGGTAAACAATCTCCCCAATGTTTAATGTGTTTTTGCAAAATGGCATGCAAAAGTTGAGAAAGAGTACGATTAACGAATTCAGTTTGTCCATCAGTTTGTGGGTGTGCGGTGGTGGAAAACAACATTTGTGTACCAAGTTTAGCCCACAAAATACGCCAAAAATGACTCAAAAATTTCGTATCTCTATCGCTTATAATTGTACATGGCATGCCATGCAATCTAACAATTTCTTTGAAGAACAAATCAGCAACATGTGTGGCATCATCAACTTTCCTACATGCAATGAAATGTGCCATTTTTGAAAATCGATCAACCACAACATAAATGCTATCGCGTCCTCCCCGAGACCTAGGAAGTCCTAGCACAAAGTCCATGTAAATGTCAATCCAAGGGGCATCAGGGACGGGTAAAGGTGTGTAAAGGCCATGTGGTTGGGATTTGGATTTTGCTTGTTTGCAAGTGATGCAACTACCACACAACCTCTCGACGCCTACTCTCATGTGGGGCCAATAGAAATGTTCCTTAAGAGTCTCAAGGGTTTTGAACACTCCGAAATGACCCATTAAACCTCCCCCATGGGCTTCTCTGGTCAATGCTTCTCGTATGGGCTTTTTACTTTGGGTCAAAACTGTGCCTATACCCACTCCACTTGCATCACACTCGATCTCAAAGGTCTCGTCAAAATTTGGTAGTCCAAGTATGGGGCAGTGGTCAGCCTACGTTTGAGTTCATCAAATGCCTGTTGTTGTGACTCTTCCCACCTAAAAGGCACACCTTTTTCACAATTTCGTTTAGGGGTGCAGTTATGGAAGAAAAATCTTTGACAAAGCGTCTATAAAAGCTTGCTAGTCCATGAAAACTGCGAACTTCCCCTACATTCTTAGGTATAGGCCACTCCACAATTGACCTAACCTTTTCCTCATCCATCTCTACTTCCTCAGCCGAAATGACAAAGCCTAGAAAAACTACGCGTTCTAAACAAAAAGAGCACTTCTTAAAGTTGGCGTAAAGTTGTTCTCGCTTAAGCTTTTCTAAAACGGCTCTAATGTGCTCAAGATGATCTTCTATGGTGTGGGAATAGATTAGGATATCATCGAAATAGACAACGACAAAGCGTCCTATGAACGCACGTAAGACTTCATTCATTAGCCTCATAAAGGTACTAGGGGCGTTGGTGAGCCCGAAGGGCATCACTAACCACTCATAGAGCCCAAACTTGGTTTTGAATGCAGTCTTCCATTCGTCCCCTTCTCTAATGCGTGCCTGGAAGTACCCTTGCTTAAGGTCGATTTTGGTGAAGAATTTGGATCCGTGCAACATGTCTAACATATCGTCTAGCCTAGGTATGGGGTACCTATACTTGACGGTAATCTTGTTTATGGCTCGGCAATCGATACACATTCTCCACGTTCCATCCTTTTGGGTACTAAAATGACTGGGACGGCAGATGGGCTTAGGCTCTCTCGAATTTGTCCACTAGCTAGGAGCTCCTCTACCTGCCTTTGGATTTCTTTGGTTTTGTCGGGGTTTGCTCGATAGGCTGGGCGATTGGGTAACACGGCTCCTGGGACAAAGTCGATTTGGTGTTCTATCCCTCTAATGGGTGGTAATCCGGATGGTGGTTCGGAGGGAAATAGAGCTTCATATTCTTGGATAAGGGACGCAACTGAGGTAGGTAAGTTTGGTGGGAGTTCTTCAAGGACAACGTTGACACAACTTTGGGATAATGATGAGGACAGTTTGGTTGTTATAAAGTGCATGTGTAACCTCTCTTTTCTTTATGAAATACCCACACTTCTTTTTTGACTCGTTGACACTTAGGGGCATTACCTTTTTTCCCTTGCTCTCGTGTTTTTTGTTCTCACTTTTCATACACTCCACGAATTTTCTCTCGGCTTCTTTTTCCTTAGGATCGGCTCTAGACTTGGACATGCGTTGGTGATCCTCGTGGACTTTGTGTGGTGGAAGTGCATGCAGTTTGTATAACTTGCCATTCAATTTGAAAGAATAACGATTCAAATAACCATCATATGTCACATGTCTATCAAATTGCCATGGCCTACCAAGTAAAATATGACTAGCATGCATTGGGGCGACATCACATAAAACATCATCTTTGTAACTACCAATGCTAAGAGAAATCAAAACTTGTTTACTTACGCTAACTTCACCGCAGTCATTTAGCCATGCAAGTTTGTAAGGGTGCGGATGATTAGTCATAGGCAAATTCAGTTTTCTTACTAATTCGATGCTAGCCACATTCGCACAAGAACCGGAATCAATGATCATGGTGCACACTTTACCATTTATCATGCAATGAATATGGAAAATGTTTTCTCTATGTTGTTCGTGATCATCTAATTTCGGATATGCATTTAAAGCTCTACGCACAACAAGAAACTCCTTAGTGTCAAAATCATCTAATGCGCCTAGATCCTCTTCAGGTTCAATTTCATTATCATGCTCAGACTCGTTTTCATGCTCGGACTCGGACACATATTCGTTTGTCTCTTCAATTAACATGATTCTTTTTGCATTAGGACATTCTTTTCCTATGTGACCACGTCCTTGACATTTATAACATTTAATGTCTCTAAACCTGTTTGAGGGATCCGAAGAATTGCTGGTAAGAGCCTTTTGTTGGGTGCGTTCTTCTCTCCTTTGTGTGGATTGCACTCGATTGTACATCCTTTGCAACGCTCCTTGGTCACGTGTTTGGCCTCCCGTAGGCCGTGAACTTCCTGTTCCTGAAGGCTTGCAGTGAAATCTTGATGAAGATTGATTAGTACGATTAATTGGAATTGAAATTGGAGGGGTTACGTACCTTTAATTGTGCTTCAATCTTTTCAGCCATATGGACCATGGTTGTGAGGTCGAGGTAAGGTTGAAGGTCAACCCTTTGCGCAATCTCCCTGTTTAAACCATGTAAGAATCGAGCCTTGGTGGCTTCTTCAGGTTCCTGCAAGTTAGACCTCTCCAACAAAATTTCTAACTCTTTATAATACTCGTCTACACTTTTGGAACCTTGTCGTAAGTTATGCAAACTCGTGAAAATAGAACTCTCATAATTGTTTAGAATAAAACGTTGTCGCATTTCAAACTTCATTTCTTCCCAAGTGGCAATTGGGGGTTGTCTCGTCTTAGTTCTATTTCGACACAAATTCGTCCACCAATTAAGTGCATAACCAGAAATTCAATGGAAGCATACCTCACTTTTTGCAATTCACTATAATTGGTACAAGAAAAGATCAAATCCACTTTCGTTTCCCATTCTAAATATTCCTCCGCATTACTTTTACCATAAACGTGGGAATACTTATTTTGGTTTTGAGAAAATCGTCATCTTCCGCGAAAAGGGGATTTTGGCCGTTTTTGGTAACCATGGGGATGGTGGTCATCAAAGTCATAATCATCATGCTCAAAGGGAATGTAATCATCATTGTACCTTCTTGGAGCGTACCTTCTTGCTTGTGTAGGAGGAGCAAACCGTCTCGCTTCGGTGTGTGGGGGTCAAATGTTATCGTCCTCAACTTCTTCTGGAGGATGGCGCCTTGGTTGTGATGGTGGAACGGCCCTGCTTGTTCCTTGGCCATCACTTGTTTTGTAGCTTCGCTCCACGTCTTCCAAGCGATGCTTAATTACCTCATTGTCATGCATGAGTTTCTTAAGCATCTCCAGCATTTATTGTTGAGTATTGTCCAACAGTTTCGGCTTCTTTAGACTTGCTAGATGCGGAATGATTGTTGCTGGCCATTGTTCCTAAGGATTTGAACGAAAAAAAAAAGAAAAATAAAGAAGCAAACTAACACAAAGACAAACAAACGTTAAGGGATCAGTAAAAAAAATAAACTATGAACACTCCGCTTTCTATTCTTTCCACTCTCTTACCACTTTGGTTCTGGATAACCTGAAGTTAAAAGTCTCAAAGTGATCAATAAGGAAGTGTATTGCCAAGGCTTTTTCGATTCACAATGTTTCTCCGCTTGTTTCTTCCTTTTGCTTTCAAGTCGCACCAATTAGTATCAAAGTAGAATCAATTGAAATGAACACAAACTTGAACTTTATACTAAGATTCAAAGAAAATAAGCAATCAAAGTTGATGTATAGGCTTAACCAAAGATAAACTAAGGGTTGCCGTGGGCAATCTTTAGTCAATTTTGATTCTATGCACTTACTATCCACAAAATGGTTCAAGTCATGCAACAATCGCGCAACCAAGTGTGTTATTGGTTTAAGAAGATGAAGAAATGGATAATTGGGTATAGGGGACGGCAATGTGGGGTAGTATGGTATCCAAGGTTTGCAAGTCGTACCAAAAATTTTCTACGCAATGACAAACGTTTTGCCCTTTTCTTTGCTCTTGTTCTTTTGTTTTTTTTTCTTCCTTGCTATTTCAATTGAGCAAGGTTCAGATTCTCCTTTTTTTTGACTAAGGGCAGAATTGGAATTTCACTTGTTTTGCGCGTAGCACTTGCGTTTTTGGACAAAATAGTGCAATGTATTTAAAATGCAATTTGTATCTTGGACTTGCAACAAAAATGACCTTGGAAAGTGAAGGAATTGGGGTAGGACCGAATGGGGGATAGGGTTAGGGTTTTGATTTAGGGTGTTTTTGAACGTTTTGGGATTTTGCAGAATGTGGTTGTAGGAACGGAATGGGTGTTGTAAATTGACTATTTGGGTTGGTAATTGATGATTGGTGTGGTCAATTTGGATATTGGTTGGTATAGGACAGAATTTGAACAAAATTCAAATTCTAGGGTTAGGGTTTATTTGAATGAATTGGGATCTTTAGAATCTGATTGTATTTGGTAAAATTGGTTTGGGGCTTTTTGTTTGGGGTGTAAATAGGGCTATTTGGGATAAGCTTGGCGAGTTTTAGAGTTGGGTTGGGTGGGGTGGTTGGGCCGTGGGGTGTGGGGCTGGTTTTAGTGTTTGGTTGATGTTGCAAGTAGGTTGTGAAGACAAGCACACGTAGGACTACCAGATTTATAGCATGAAATCAATCACAATGCGAATCATAAGATGCATACTGATGAGCCAAACGAAGGCTAGATAAACGTTCCAAGAACTTTGTCTCCTATTCCAAATTGATTTGAACCTCAGCTATGGCAAAGAACATCACAATGACACCCCTTGAACTGTAACCGTTTGTTCTTGGCTCAATTTATACCAACACCTCTTCCTCCTTGGCATTCCAACACATCTAAAACCTCATTGAGACCCTAAGATGCTGTAAACCAAAAGATGAAGCAAATACTAACAAGTTCTAGGCTAGAAACTTGAAAGAAAACCGTGAGTGGTCTTAAACTTCAACTTGAAATGTTGATAACTCCTCAAGGGAAATTCTGGTTGAAATGTATTGATAATAGTTGTTTTGTACATTCAGCTTCTTAACCTACTTATAAGCAACGAAAGTTTACAAGGTACAAAGTTTAAAATACAAAGTACAAGACTAGGAATAACATGCTTGCTTTTTGAACAAGTTGGAGCAATTCTCGGTTCCAAGGAGCTGGTTGCTTCCCTCATCTTCTTTGCTTGTCTTCAGCCATAATTTTGATTGGTTTAAACATTGAGCAGCTTGCTTTGATCTTGCCCTTGATTGGTTGTGAGTTGTAGCTTTGATTTTTCAAAGAAATTTAGCTCAATCATCCGTTCTCCTCCTTGCAAGTTTCAGCCAAAGTTTTGATTGGTTAATGGAGTGTGCAGCTTGGTTTGAACTTGGCTTTGATTGGTTCCAAGTTTGGTGTTGAATATTCAAACATATTTAAGCATAGACCAGCTGAAATCCTCATGCTTTGTGATTGGATCCTTTGTTGAGCAGCTTGTTGAATTTTCTTTACTTGTTTGTGATTGGTTCAAGCATTTGCAAGACTCCTTTCTATTGGTTGAAGGTTTGAGCTGGTTGTTTCTTCCTTGTTTGCGTGAGAAGCAAATCAGATTTTTGACATGGGTGCTTGTCACCACCTTGCTTGTAAGCTACTTGTATTTCACCTCTTTGCTTGAACATGAATTAAGGTTTGATTTCCATCTTCAAGCTAAAAACGTGTACCTGAAAGACAAGGCAAGAATACAACACAAACTATCCTAAAACAAAGTTAACAAACCATTAATATTAAAAAGAACATCTAAAGATATGTACAACATGCATTTGATACAACTAGATCATCGCTTGTATCATATAAACCCAATGGACATCATCTTTGGTTGGCTCATCCTCTTCATGTCTGTAAAGAAATGATTCAACACAATGCAACAATTTCTTAGCCATACTCCTTGTTATGGGACCATTGTAGGGCAATGAGGTGTCATCATCAGTGTTTGTATCCACAAGGTTAGGCTGTAGCTCATCATTCCCTCCCACTTGAAAAGGATTCGTCCTCGAATCTGAATCAACACTAAACGGAGAAAGGTCAGCAACATTAAAAGTTTTAGAGATAGGACCATACCTTTCTTCAGGAAGATCGAGAACATAGGCATTATCACCAAGCCGTTTCAACACTTTGAACGGTCCATCGCCTCTTGGCTTCAATTTGAGTCCCTTTCCTTAGGAATCTTTCTTTCCTCAAGTGTAACCAAACAAGATCACCAGGTTCAAATATAACAACTTTACGATTCCTGTTGGCTCTATTGGCATACACTTTATTCTTAGCTTCAAGTTGTGACTTAACCTTTTCATGCAATTCTTTCACAAGTTTTGCTTTTCGTTCACCATCTAAACTAACACGTTCATGAACAGGTATGGGAACAAGATCAAGCGGGACAAAGGGTTAAAGCCATAAACAACTTCAAAAGGAGAATGCAATGTTCCACTAAACAACTCTATTGTATGCAAACTCAATGTAAGCTAAGCAATCTTCCCAATTCTTCAAGTTCTTTTGAATGACAACACGTAACAGTTGAGACAAAGTTCTATTAACAACTTCAGTTTGACCATCGGTTTGTGGGTGAGCAGTTGTAGAAAATAACAATTTAGTACCAAGTTTACTCCACAAAACACGCCAGAAATGACTTAGAAACTTTGTATCTCTATCACTAACAATTGTACGTGGCATGCCATGCAATCTAACAATCTCCTTAAAGAACAAATCAGCAATATGAATAGCATCATCAACTTTCTTACATGCAATGAAATGTGCCATTTTGGAAAATCTATCAACAACAAAGATGCTATCTTTACCAGTTTTGGACGAGGCAATCCCAATACAAAGTCCATAGAAATATCAGTCCAAGGTGAGCTTGGAACAGATAAGGGAGTGTACAATCCATGTGGTTGTGTTCTAGATTTTGCTTGCTTGCAAGTAATACATTGGTCACATACCTTATCAACATGTGCTCTCATATGCGGCCAGAAGAAATGTTCCTTAAGTGTTTCCAAAGTTTTAACGAGCCAAAATGACCCATTAAACCTCCTCCATGAGCTTCTTTTATCAACAACTCTCTTAATGAACACGTTGGTACACATAACTTATGTTCTTTAAAAAATAACCATCATGCAAGTAATATTTAGCAAAAGGTGAATCAATGCATGCTTGATAGATAGAACTAAAGTCATGATCAGAATGATACATCTCTTTGATAGACTCAAAACCAAACATGTTACATGAAAGAGTAGTAATCAAAGTATAGCGACGAGATAATGCATCAGCAACAACATTTTCTTTTCCTTGCTTATACTTGATCACATAAGGGGTTCAATGAATTCAACCCATTTGGCATGTCTTTTGTTCAATTTTCCTTGACCTTTTAGATACTTAAGGCTCATGATCAGTATGAATCACAAATTCCTTAGGTTGCAGATAATGTTGCCAAGTTTGTAAGAACGGACAAGGGCATACAATTCTTTATCATAGGTTGAATAATTTATGGAAGCTCCTTTATTTCTCACTAAAGTAGGCAACAGTTTGTTACCTTGATGCAATACAGCTCCAATGCCAACTCCACTGGCATCACATTCAACTTCAAACATTTCGTCAAAGTTGGGCAATCTCAGGATAGGTGCAGAAGTTAGACGTTTCTTAAGTTCCTCAAAGGCTTGTTGTTGTGATTCTCCCCATTCAAATCTTACATCTTTCTTGACTAACTCATTCAAGGGTGCAGCTATGGTAGAGAAATCCTTCACAAAACGTCTATAGAAGCTAGCTAATCCATGAAAACTCCTAATTCTCCAGCAGACTTAGGGGTTGGCCACTCAGTTATGGATTTAACTTTC
This sequence comes from Eustoma russellianum, assembly GCA_036186865.1. Lineage (NCBI taxonomy): Eukaryota > Viridiplantae > Streptophyta > Magnoliopsida > Gentianales > Gentianaceae > Eustoma > Eustoma russellianum. The sequence continues at coordinate 16,332,960 of AP025063.1, read as the reverse complement.
TCTTGGTCCATTTCAATTCCTTCAGCACTAATCACAAATCCTAAGAATGTAACCTTCTCCAGACAGAAAGAACACTTCTTGAAATTAGCATACAACTCTTCTTTCTGTAGGGTGACAAAAACAGCTCGAAGATGGATCAGATGTTCACTTAGGGTTTTGGAGTAGATAAGAATGTCATCAAAGTAAACTACTACAAATTTCCCTATGAATTTCCTTAAGACCTCATTCATTAACCTCATGAAAGTACTAGGGGCGTTGGTTAAACCAAAGGGCATAACTAACCATTCGTACAATCCAAACTTAGTCTTAAAGGGTTTTCCATTCATCACCTTCCCTAATTCTCACTTGGAAATAACCTTGTTTAAGATCTACTTTGCTAAAGCACCTAGACCCATACAACATATCCAACATGTCATCCAACCTAGGAATAGGGTATCTATACTTCACAGTGATCTTATTGATGGCTCTACAGTCAGTACACATTCTCCAAGTTCCATCTTTCTTAGGGACAATGATAACAGGAACAACACAAGGACTCATACTCTCTTTTACTTTACCTGGGTCAATAGTTCCTCAACTTGCTTTTGGATTTCCTTAGTTTCCTCTGGATTGGCTCTATAGGCAGGTCTGTTTGGCAGAACAGCTCCTGGAACGAAATCTATTTGATGCTCAATGCCTCTTAGAGGTGGTAAACCTGGGGGATCTCCTTCAGGAAACAAGCTAGAAAATTCTTGAAGTAAGATGCAACTTCACTTGGTAAAGTAGGGTATTTCAGATGAAGAGAACAGAGTTTCTTTGTAAAGCAAGATATAAACAGTTTTCTTTGAATTGATAGCATGGAATACCTCACTTTGAGATGCAAAGAATGCTTTTCTTTAGAGATGGTTCAGCAGAAACTTGTTTTTTTGGTTCAATTTTAAGATGAGAACTTCTCAGTTGATTTTCTTTGATGAAAATTTTCTAATCCTTTTCTTTTGGATCATTATGGCTTTTTAAGATGCGTTGTTGATCCTCAAAGACTTTGTGGGGGGCAAGGCATTTAATTTGAATAGCTTGTTGTTATGCCTAAAGGAATATCTATTTAGGTAACCATCATAAGTAACCTTGTTGTCAAATTGCCACGGTCTACCTAATAAGATATGACTTGATTGCATAGGGGCTACATCACATAACACCTCAGCAAAATACCCACCAATTGATAAAGAAACTAGGACTTGCTTTGTTACTTTAACTTCACCACACTCATTAAGCCACGTAAGTCTATAAGGATGGGGGTGATTAATAAAGGTAACTCAAGTTTCCTAACAAGTTCAAAACTTGCCACATTGGTACATGAACCGGAGTCAATGATTAAAGTGCAGACTTTCTTTTTAACCATACAGTGAATGTAATATGTTCTCTCTTTGTATGTCAGGTTCTTCAGTTTTAATTTGGGCACTTAGAGCTCGACGGACAACTAAGAACCTTTGTGTTCACACTCATTAGTCTCTTCACTAATCTCTTCTTCTTCCTCACATGTTTGCTCAATTTCATTGTTTTCCTCACTCTCTTCCAATTCTTCCTCAGAATAATACTCATTAGACTCTTCAATAAACAATGCATGCGTTTAGGGTTGGGACATTGATTAGCAAAATGACCTTTTCCTAAGCATTTAAAACATTGAATATCACGAGTCTTAACATTAGGCGTACCTTCCACCTTGGCTTTGCCTTTATCAGGGATTGGAAACTTTGGACGATTTTGGATGTTCTGGGTTGATTTTCCTTGGAATCCACGGCCTTGACCTTGTTGTGGACGGAAAGGCGTCCTGGGCTGTGTTCTAGGAAAACTCAAAGGATTAGTCCGAAAAGAAGGGTTAGAAGTTTTTACCTTCAATTGTCTTTCCACTTTCTCAGCAATGTGAACCATAGAAGCCAGATCAGAGTAAGGTGCAAGTTCCACCTTGAATGCAATCTCTTTGTTCAAGCAGCTAGAAATCTAGCCATTGTGGCTTCCTCAGCTCTTTTATGTTAGCCCTGGTAAGCAGATGTTCTAATTCTTTATAAAATTCATCAACAGATCTATTACCTTGAGAAAGTTGTTTGCAATTTCTGGAAAATGCTTCTTTCATAGGAAGGAGATATGAATCTCTTCCTCATCTCTTGTTTCAGCTCGGACCTGTTACACCCCGTGATTTTTAAGCGCAACCTCCGGTGTTGGCGCAAGTACACAATGTTTTCCACGTGTCACAATTAAGAAAGTACGTGGTGGATCCAAGTCATGTACTTGAAGCTCAACCTTTGGAACTTAAGGACGATGTTACATATGAGGAAGTACCCGTGAAAGTTGTGGACCGAAAGGATCAAGTGTTGAGGAAGCGAGTGATCCCTTATGTAAAGGTTCAGTGGAGCAATCACACGGAACGTGAAGCCACTTGGGAGCTCGAAGAACAAATGCGGGAGAAGTATCCTCAGCTCTTTGACTAAGGTACGTAAGTTTCGGGGACGAAACTTTTTGTAAGGGGGTGGAATGTTACACCCCGTGATTTTTAAGCGCAACTTTCAATACTTAGGTCAACCTTAAATGCAACTTAATTAATTATGTAGGGTATGTGACTTAGTACATAAAACATAGAAGAACAAAAGAAAGGGGTTAAAAGTAGAATTAAAAGGAAGTATGGAAAATTAGCAAAATAGTCCCTACTAGGAGTTAAGGGAGTTACAAAGTTGGGTATAACTTCCCCTTCTCAGCATGAGGGGCGGTTTTGACAACAAAGGAAGAAGGAAAAATTCTGAGAAAAGAGAGAGGAAGGAAGAAGGAGAGAAGAAGAAGGAAAGGAGGAAGAACGTGCAACCTAGGTTCAACTCTTACAGAAATTCTGCAGTAAATCCGTAAGCTTATCTAGATTCCAAGGCAAGTAATCTTTCTATACGCTTTACGTAAATTTTGATACTTAAGGCCCTATGTTCTTACAAAGAGAAAACATGAATCACACATTAGTATTTTGTCTTGTCTATCTTAAATGCTTTGCTATATGTAAGTCTTGTTGCTAATTGTGTAAAGTCTTGCTCTTTGGGCCATATTCCTGAAACAGTTGTGTGGTGCTTTATTGTTTGTCAAGCATGCCCATAAAAGTGTATATTTTGATGTGCTTATTGTCTTGCTCTACTCTTATGTTGATTGTCTACACTTAGATGTTAAGAGTAAGTGCAGGAAATTGAGAGATGAGTGATGACATTGCTGTAGTCTTGTTGTGTTGGGAAAGTTGATGAGATCTTGAAGGTTGTGAATGATTGAAGGCTAGAGTGGATATTGTTAGGCATGGCTAGGCATCAATTCATGTTTAGATGTGTGTTAAGTAAGATGAATCTAGATGTTAAGATGGATCCTTAAGTGTTGAAAATGAAAGGGTTGAAGAAGGAGGGTGTTGGAGAGGAAGTTACTGCAGAAAAACTGCAGTTTGGCATCGTCAGAACACTTCGAACGCCTACATTAGGTGCTTCAAGTCACATTAGGCACCTAATGTAGCGTTCACTGTGTCCTGAAGCTTTCCCGTACAGAAAAAATGCAATTTAGAACCGTCAGAACACTTCGAACGCCTACATTAGGCGCTCTATGTCACATTAGGCGCCTAATGTAGCGTTCAATGTGTCCTGAATCATCCCCGAACACTTCGAACACCTATATAAAGCGCTCTATGTCACATTAGGCGCTTCATGTAGGTGTTCAATGTCTACGGAACATCCCCGAACACTTCGAACGCCTAGTATAGGTGCTTTAAGTCACTATAGGCGCTTCATGTAGCGTTCCAACTCTACTGGAAGTCTTTTTGACCCTTTAGGTGCCTATGTGTGTAGTAACCTTATACACTTCTTTTGAGCATAAAATGCAAAGGTTTGAGTTGTAATTGAGGTATAGATGGTAAGTAGATCATGTAAGAATAAGATTGAATTCCGAGTGATTTGGTAAGACGAATGGGCTTGGAAAGATACGAACATGGATTGTTTGAGGTGCAAGACTACACACTTGATATGTACGGTGTACGTGTGTGTGTTACATGTTTGATATGAAGTTACATGTGCATCCTGCATCATGACATGGGCACTTGCATTTGATTTGAGATTTGCTTTGCGAAAGAAGTATTTACAAGAAAAGTTAAAGTTTTCGAAAGACAAAATGGATGCTGGTTGATCACAGGGTATAAAAGTCACGCCTGCGGAGGCAGGGTATAAAAGCGTGATCTGTGAATCAACAACAGGGTATACAGTTTTATGGGGCCGTGGACCTATCAGCACGGAAAACAAGTTATTTTATGGGGCCGTGGACCTTTCAGCACGGATATATGATGTATGTAATGGGGCCGTGGACCTATCAGCACGGATATATGATATATGTAATGGGGCCGTGGACCTTTCAGCACGGGGTATAAAGTTATATGTTATGGGGCCGTGGACCTTTCAGCACGGGGTATAAAGTATGTTTGCTGTGGACTGATCACCCACAGGGTATAAAGTTCTGCTACGCGAAGAATATGATATGTAAAGTGATGAAATGTTTTGTGAAATGACATGCATGACATGTTTATGAAAGAAGACATATGCATGGGTGTTGTGTGCGATTTTAAAGAAGTACATGCATCATGATACACGGAGCATAAGAATTGACATGCAAGAAACGTGACTAGTTTATGACTTGCTATGTGATACGTTGTTTTAATACATGTTGGTTCCATATCTGTGTACATATATGTGCTTTATCTGCTTTGAGGAATTCTTATTAAGATGCTATTTGCTAACCCGAGCACCTTATTTTTGGGCAATGTTTTATACACTGGTGACTCGACGTGTGTGATTCCGTAAGGTGTATAGACGGGTTACTTGCTAGCGATAATTTCGCTAAGAACATTACTCTGTTCTTTTCAGGTGAGCCTGAATATGAGTTGATATTTGTTGAAGACGACGGCGAGTGGGCTCAATGGGATGATGGACATGGGAATAGATAGATGCTGGACTACTTTATTTTAGTTTGGAAAACTCATTGTTGTTATTGATCTAAAACTTATGTTGGCGAGAGGAACAAACATCTTTTAATTCCGCTGCATTTTATGGATGTTTTAATGATGATGAAGGTTTAAATTTTATGACGTTTCGCTGGTTTTTATCTTACATTATGAAGGATGTACACTTGATCTGCTTGACGCTTCGTAGTTCTCATAGTAGGCTACGGCGGGTGCACTGGTTCCGATGACGGTATCGGGCCGGGGCGCTACAGGTGGTATCAGAGCCTAGGCTTAGATCTATCTCGGAAACTTAGGTTCATGATTTTTAGACACCTAAGCTATGATTCTCCTTTAAGGTTGATCTTAGTTATAAGTGTTGATCTCTTTAGTGGTTAAGTATGATATGGGTTGGGTGTGTGCGAGCGCGTCTTATTATCTAACTTTGTATTAATAGTTGTACTACACACCTCACCTATTAGTACGCATTCGAGCCTTCAGTAACCTTTTGTATTACTGAATGCTAATGAAATGTTAACCTTTCAGCGAAATATGCCTCCAAGAAGAGATAACACAGGCAACTCTGGCAATGGACAGGAGAACCAGCCACCACAAGTTGTTACCCCAGGTGCTCACTGATGCACTGACGGTGATTGCACAAGGTATGTGCAGCAGCATCAGCCTCCGCCTCCACCACCGCCACAGCATAACATCAGGTTCTTTTATGGAGAGATGAGAAGATGAGGGTGCCGGAGTTGGTGGATGTACGGATCCTGAAGAGGCTCAGCACTGGTTGGCTGAGGTGAGAAATGTTTTCGGCTGGTGCAAGTACCGAATGAGATAAAGGTTGAGGTGGCCACACCCCTTCTAAGTGGCAAGGCTGGCGAATGGTGGGAAGGAATGGTGTTGAGAATGACCCCACCAATCTCTTGGACACAGTTTTGTGATGTTTTCCTGAAGTACTACGTACCGGAGACTGCGATATTGGACAAGATAAGAGCATTTGACAGATTGGAGCAAGGAAGGATGACGGTGTCGGAGTATGCAGATCGTTTCATTTGGGTAAGTTTGCCCCTGCGATCATGTCTGATAATCGTCTTAAGATGACGAAGTTTGAGAGGGGTTTGGACTCGAGGATACAATCGGCGATAGTGAAAGGGAATGAAAACTTATGAGGATATGCTAGATGCATGTTTTCGTTGAGAGCGATTTCCGTAGAGTAGCGGCAAGAGCAGCTAGTGTTGGAGGGTCTGATAGAGGCAAGGCCAAGGGAGGATGTGAGAGTTGGTGGAAGACCCGGACGTTGGGTCAAGATTCCGAAGAGAGGCCCAGTTGGAAATTTTCAGAGACTGCCACCCCAGAATCAAGTAGCTCAGCAGGCTGTAGGAGTTTGTCCACATTGCAACAGGAACCACGTTGGAGAGTGTAGGAAAGTGGCTGGAGCATGTTTCCGATGCGGTCAAGTGGGTCACATGATTAGGGACTGCCCGGAGATGAAGAAAAATAATCCTGGAGAGGCGGCTCAGCAGCCGAGAGCGAAGCCTAGAGCAAATGCCCGTGTACATCTCATGACGGATACGGATGTGCAGGAGGCTACCGACGTAGTAGCAGGTACCATTTAAACTAAGTTTAAATCTTTAATGAATTAAGTATTATGTGCTTAATTTTCCGTGTATAACTTGATATGGCTTTAGGTGCGATTTTAGTAAATAAGGTACCTGCCAACGTGCTCTTTGATAGCGGCGCAAGCCACTCCTTCGTAGCAAAGAGATTCACTAAACACCTGAGTAGTCTGCCTGAGTGGTTAGAAACTCCGTATCGTGTTCAAGCGGCCGGAGATCAAATTATGGTTTCGTATCATCGGTACCGGGATTGTGAATTGGAGTTTGAAGACAAACATTCCCCGCCACACTGATCCCGATTCAGACGTATGACTTTGACTGTCATATTAGGAATGGACTGGTTAGCCAAGAATCACGCTAATATTGATTGTCGGTTGAAGCAAGTGACAATCAAGAATGCTAAGATGGAGGAGGTAATATTTCAAGGAGATGCGGAACGAAAGAAGGTACCCAAAAAGGTGTACGTGTCGGTTTGCACAAGCGCGCAAGGCATTAAGAAAGGTGCTGAGGGATTTCTAGTGTATGCCATGGATGTTTACCACGGAGGTTATCGCCTATTGAGCAAATTCCAGTAGTACAACGAATTTCCTTGATGTGTTTTCGGAAGATTTACCAGGAGTTACCACCCCGAGAGAAGTCGAATTGAGATCAACTTGATTCCCAGGGACAGAACCTATTTTAAAGCTCCTTATAGAATGGCTCCGGACAGAATTGGAGAGAGTTGAAGGACAACTGCAGGAGGTTATTGGACAAGAAGTTTATCCGCCCTAGTGTATCGCCATGGGGAGCACCTGTTTTGTTGTAAAGAAGAAAGATGGTAGCATGAGGGCTTTGTATCGATTATAGAGAGTTGAATAAAGTTACCATCAAGATAAGTATCCCCTTCCACGAATTGAGGATTTGTTTGATCAACTCAAGGGCGCCAAGATTTCTCTAAAATTGATCTCCGATCAGGATATCATCAGTTGCGAGTGAAGGCCGAAGACATCGCAAAGACAGCCTTTCCGCACAAGGATATGGCCACTATGAATTTTTGGTGATGCCGTTTGGATTGACAAATGCCCCCGCAGCTTTTATGGATCTTATGAATACCGTCTTTTCGGAGAACAGTTGGATAAGTTTGTAGTGGTATTCATAGATGATATTCTGTGTACTCTCCTGACGAGCAAACTCACACTGAGCATTTGAGAACCGTACTAGGCATTTTGAGGCAGAAACAACTTATATGCAAAGTTTAGCAAGTGTGAGTTTGGTAAGAAGTGTGCTTTCTGGGTCATGTGATATCAGAAGAGGGGATTGCTGTTGACCGAAGAAGGTGGAAGCCATAACTGAATGGCCTAGACCTACCAATGTCATCCGAAGTGCGAAGTTTCTTGGGTCTAGCAGGTTATTACAGAAAATTTGTTGAGGGTTCTGAGAATTGCCGTACCTCTCAGTCGCCTTACTCAAAAGAAGTCCAAGTTTGAGTGGACGGCGGAATGCAAGCAAAGTTTCACGGAGCTTAAGAAGAGATTAACGACAGCTCTAGTATTGGCTCAACCCTCTGGAACGGATGGATTTGTGATTTATAGCGGATTGTGTCAAAGGAACGGGTTAGGTACGTAAATTATAGTATAAGGTTATGATCTTGTATACCCATTAAGTTTTAGACTAACACCTTGTTTGTAAGGTTGTGTTTTAATGCAAAACAATACGAGTCATCGCGTATGCCTCAAGACAGCTAAGCCTTATGAACAAACTATCCCCACACATGATCTTGAACTTGCCGTGGTTGTGTTCGCCTTGAAGATTTGGCGGCAATTATTTGTATGGAGAGAAGTGCGCGGTATTCACGGATCATAAGAGTCTAAAGTATTTGTTCTCCACAGAAGGAATTGAATATGAGGCAAGCAGAGATGGTTGGAGTTGCTAAAAGACATACGACCTAACTATTCATTATCACCCGGGAAAGGCTAACAAGGGTAGCCGACGCCTTAATGCAGAAAGTCCAGCCATGCCCGACAATCACCATTGGAAAGAGAGATGGAGGAATTTGTTTGGATTTGGTGGAATCCACGGTGAAAGGTCCCCTGACAGCATTGACTCATCACACCGAGTTTTGATTGATAGGATAAAGGAGGCCAGAAGAAAGATAAGGCTTTAAGTGAGATAATGGAAAAGGGTGAAAACACAGTCAAGTTGAAGGATTTCGGACTCAATGGAGATGGGAGCTTATGGTTTAGGGGAAAGGTTATGCGTCCCGGATGTTGCGAAACTTAGGAAAGAAGTTTTGCAGAAGCTCATAATTCGAGGTTATCAATACACCCTGGTAGCACCAAGATGTATAGAGATCTCAAGCGTACTATTGGTGGTCTGGGATGAAAAGACATATTGCGGAATTCATAGAGAGGTGTTTGGTGTGTCAACAAGTCAAGGCAGGAACACCAACGGCCCGGTGGATTGTTGATGCCGTTGGAGATTCCCGAATGGAAATGGGAACATGTCACAATGGATTTTGTAGCTGTGTTTACCAAAGACAAGAAGTGGATGTGACATGATTTGGGTTATCGTGGATCGTTTAACAAAGTCTGCCCATTTCTACCCGTTTCAAGTGAAACACCTCTCGACAAGCTAGTGAATGTGTATATGGAGAACATTGTGAGCTTACATGGTGTCCCAGTAAGTATAGTATCCGACCGAGATTCACGGTTCACATCTAAGTTTTGGACAGCATTCCAAGAAGCCATGGGTACGGAATTAAGGTTGAGTACGGCGTATCATCCCCAAACTGATGGACAGCCGAGCGGACATTCAACCTTGGAATATGCTAAGAGCTTGCGTGCTGGATTTCAAAGGGAGTTGGGACGGAATGGTAAAGCTGATGGAGTTTTCTTATACAATAGCTATCACAGCCAACAGCGCATTGATATGGCTCTTTTTGAGGCTTTGTATGAAGGAAATGTAGGTCTCCGATTTATTGGGACGAAGTGGGCGTGAGGACCATTACTGGACCTGAGCTATTAGAGAAAACGTTAGAGAAGGTGAAGTCATTCGGGAAAGACTCAAGACGGCTCAGGACCGTAGCAAGAGTTGGGCAGATTCCAAACGACGACCATTGGATTTTGACGTGGGAAAAAGTTTATTTGAAGGTATCACCTACGAAGGGCGTCATGAGTTTGGAGTAAAAGGCAAGCTAAGCCCTCGATTCATTGGTCCCTATGAATACTTGAGAAGGTAGGGGACTTGGCATATAAGTTGGCATTACCCCTCCGGTGTTGGCGCAAGTACACAATGTTTTCCACGTGTCACAGTTAAGAAAGTACGTGGTGGATCCAAGTCATGTACTGCTCAACCTTTGGAACTTAAGGACGATGTTACATATGAGGAAGTACCCGTGAAAGTTGTGACCGAAAGGATCAAGTGTGAGGAAGCGAGTGATCCCTTATGTAAAGGTTCAGTGGAGCAATCACACGGAACGTGAAGCCACTTGGGAGCTCGAAGAACAAATGCGGGAGAAGTATCCTCAGCTCTTTGACTAAGGTACGTAAGTTTCGGGGACGAAACTTTTTGTAAGGGGGGTGGAATGTTACACCCCGTGATTTTTAAGCGCAACTTTCAATACTTAGGTCAACCTTAAATGCAACTTAATTAATTATGTAGGGTATGTGACTTAGTACTAAAACATAGAAGAACAAAAGAAAGGGGTTAAAAGTAGAATTAAAAGGAAGTATGGAAATTAGCAAAATAGTCCCTAGGAGTTAAGGAGTTACAAAGTTGGGTATAACTTCCCCTTCTCAGCATGAGGGGCGGTTTTGACAACAAAGGAAGAGGAAAATTCTGAGAAAAGAGAGAGGAAGAAGAAGAGAGAAGAAGAAGGAAAGGAGGAAGAACGTGCAACCTAGGTTCAACTCTTACGGAAATTCTGCAGTAAATCCGTAAGCTTATCTAGATTCCAAGGCAAGTAATCTTTCTATACGCTTTACGTAAATTTTGATACTTAAGGCCCTATGTTCTTACAAAGAGAAAACATGAATCACACATTAGTATTTTTGTCTTGTCTATCTTAAATGCTTTGCTATATGTAAGTCTTGTTGCTAATTGTGTAAAGTCTTGCTCTTTGGGCCATATTCCTGAAACAGTGTGTGGTGCTTTATTGTTTGTCAAGCATGCCCATAAAAGTGTATATTTTGACGTGCTTATTGTCTTGCTCTACTCTTATGTTGATTGTCTACACTTAGATGTTGAGAGTAAGTGCAGGAAATTGAGAGATGAGTGATGACATTGCTGTAGTCTTGTTGTGTTGGGAAAGTTGATGAGATCTTGAAGGTTGTGAATGATTGAAGGCTAGAGTGGATATTGTTAGGCATGGCTAGGCATCAATTCATGTTTAGATATGTGTTAAGTAAGATGAATCTAGATGTTAAGATGGATCCTAAGTGTTGAAAATGAAAGGGTTGAAGAAGGAGGGTGTTGGAGAGGAAGTTACTGCAGAAAAACTGCAGTTTGGCATCGTCAGAACACTTCGAACGCTTACATTAGGCGCTTCAAGTCACATTAGGCACCTAATGTAGCGTTCAATGTGTCCTGAAGCTTTCCCGTACAGAAAAACTGCAATTTAGAACCGTCAGAACACTTCGAACGCCTACATTAGGCGCTCCTACATTAGGCGCTCTATGTCACATTAGGCGCCTAATGTAGCGTTCAATGTGTCCTGAATCATCCCCGAACACTTCGAACACCTATATAAAGCGCTCTATGTCACATTAGGCGCTTCATGTAGGCGTTCAATGTCTACGGAACATCCCCGAACACTTCGAACGCCTAGTATAGGCGCTTTAAGTCACTATAGGCGCTTCATGTAGCGTTCCAACTCTACTGGAAGTCTTTTTGACCCTTTAGGTGCCCTATGTATGTGTAGTAACCTTATACACTTCTTTTGAGCATAAAATGCAAAGGTGTTTGAGTTGTAATTGAGGTATAGATGGTTAGATCATGTAAGAATAAGATTGAATTCCGAGTGATTTGGTAAGACGAATGGGCTTGGAAAGATACGAACATTGGCTTGTTTGAGGTGCAAGACTACACACTTGATGTACGGTGTATGTGTGTGTGTTACATGTTGATATGAAGTTACATGTGCATCCTGCATCATGACATGGGCACTTGCATTTGATTTGAGATTTGCTTTGCGAAAGAAGTATTTACAAGAAAAGTTAAAGTTTTCGAAAGACAAAATGGCTGCTGGTTGATCACAGGGTATAAAAGTCACGCCTGCGGAGGTAGGGTATAAAAGCGTGATCTGTGAATCAACAGCAGGGTATAAAGTATTTTATGGGGCGTGGACCTATCAGCACGGAAAACAAGTTATTTTATTGGGCCGTGGACCTTTCAGCACGGATATATGATGTATGTAATGGGGCCGTGGACCTATCAGCACGGATATATGATATATGTAATGGGGCCGTGGACCTTTCAGCACGGGGTATAAAGTTATGTTTGCTGTGGACTGATCACCCACAGGGTATAAAGTTCTGCTACGCGAAGAATATGATATGTAAAGTGATGAAATGTTTTGTGAAATGACATGCATGACATGTTTATGAAAGAAGACATATGCATGGGTGTTGTGTGTGATTTTAAAGAAGTACATGCATCATGATACACGGAGCATAAGAATTGACATGCAAGAACGTGACTAGTTTATGACTTGCTATGTGATACGTTGTTTTAATACATGTGGTTCCCATATCTGTATACATATATGTGCTTTATCTGCTTTGAGGAATTCTTATTAAGATGCTATTTGCTAACCCGAGCACCTTATTTTTGGGCAATGTTTTATACACTGGTAACTCGACGTGTGTGATTCCGTAAGGTGTATAGACGGGTTACTTGCTAGCGATAATTTCGCTAAGAACAATTACTCTGTTTCTTTTCAGGTGAGCCTGAATATGAGTTGATATTTGTTGAAGACGACGGCGAGTGGGCTCAATGGGATGATGGACATGGGAATAGATAGATGCTGGACTACTTTATTTCAGTTTGGAAAACTCATTTGTTGTTATATTGATCTAAAACTTATGTTGGCGAGAGGAACAAACATCTTTTAATTCCGCTGCATTTTATGGATGTTTTAATGATGATGAAAGTTTAAATTTTATGACGTTTCCGCTGGTTTTTATCTTACATTATGAAGGATGTACACTTGATCTGCTTGACGCTTCGTAGTTCTCATAGTAGGCTACGGCGGGTGCACTGGTTCCGATGACGATATCGGGCCGGGGCGCTACAGGACCAAGTAACAATAGGGGGCTGTCTTGTTCTTCTCCGGGTGTTCTGCAATTGCTCCCACCAGAGTATCTACAAATTCAAAAGTTGCATACCGCACTTTGGCCAATTCAGAATAGTTAGTGTAAGAATACATATGATCTACTTTTGTTTCCCATTGCAGATAAGCTTCAGGATCACTTTTCCCTTGGAAGGAGGGTATTGTCAGTTTAGTAGTAATGAACTCCTCTTCAGGATGTTCATTTCTATCAGGTTGACGTTCATCATACCGTTCTTCCAGATAGTGTTCTTCGTTGTACTCAGGAAGATAATCAAATCTCTCCTCAAAAGAAATGTTCCTACGTCCACCATTACTACCTCGACCTCGACTTCTACCTCTATGTGATGTGACTCTTCTAGGTTGAACATGAGACTCATTACCATAAGAGGTGCCTTCTTGAAAAGGTATACTAGGTTCCTTTTGATCTGAGGTTGGCTTTTCTACGTTGTTTATCCTTTGTTTGTTATCCTCTATGTCACTTCTCATTAAACCAAACTGATTAACAAGGAAAATGAGTGTTTGCAGTATATTCTCTAGGGTAACAGGGACTGGGGATGGAACAGGAGTAGATGGGGACGGGATGGTGCATTATCTTTCTGTTGGGGACCCATGATTCAAAAGACAATCTCAAAAACCAATTTAAAATATTGACAAGATGCAAATACTCTACTTTATGTTGACAATTGTTCAAAACAGCAATTTGGACTATTTTACCTAAAGATCCAAGTAAAATCACAGAAGTCAAGTTGTTGTTCGGGCTGAATGAAATCTACGGGGTTGTTTAAGACAATCCCTCAATTACCTTACAGCATATGCAATTATCAATGGTAGTAAAGTGAAAGTAAAGACACACAAACAAAGTGTTAGCAAGGGTTTGCTTTAGAAACTTTCAATATCTCAAAACTACAACACTTTGGGGTTTGGTTTGGGCACTTCCTTTCTTTTGAGCTTTGCACAGGGATTTTCCCTTTTTGCAACGTTTAACTTTGGGCTTTTTCCTCACTTGGCTTTCTTGTGCAATTCTCTCTTGTCTTGCCTCTTACTTGTTGACAAATATTGGCTTTTCTCTCGCGTATTTCTCAATCAAGCTTAATTTTCTTTCTTTGGATGGTTTGCTTGATTGTTGTGAGACTACTCCTCACGGCCTACATGAGACATTGCCCACGGCCTTTAATTGCACAAGGTTTGTTGTATTTGGAATTTGAAAGTTCCTCGTATACAACACGGCTAAACACTATGTAGTGGGAATTCAATTCACAATTACAACAAGTTCAAATCGTATATAGTGCAATGTAAGTTCAGAAATTGATCTAAAACAACA